>JARQOD010000006.1:319480120-319519299 GCA_033576555.1 Oophaga sylvatica
AGATAGATAGATAGATAGATAGGATAGATAGATAGATAGATAGATAGATAGATAGATAGATAGATAGATAGATAGATAGATAGATAGATAGATAGATAGATAGATAGATAGATAGATAGATAGATAGATAGATAGATAGATAGATAGATAGATAGATAGATAGATAGATAGATAGATAGATAGATATGTGATAGATAGATAGATAGATAGATATGATAGTAGATAGATAGATAGATAGATAGATAGATAGATAGATAGAATAGATTAGATAGATATGGGATAGATAGATAGATATGGATAGATAGATATAGATAGATAGATAGATAGATAGATAGATAGATAGATATGTGATAGATAGATAGATAGATAGATAGATAGATAGATAGATAGATAGATATGGGATAGATAGATAGATAGATAGATAGATAGATAGATAGATAGATAGATAGATAGATAGATATGGGATAGATAGATAGATATGGGATAGATAGATAGATAGATAGATAGATAGATAGATAGATAGATAGATAGATAGATAGATAGATAGATAGATAGATAGATAGAGGGAATAATGATACATACTGTATGTACCTGTATAGACAGAGCTAAAGAGAGATTTAGATGTGTAGTTTGGAACAAAATGTCACCGTAACCAAAAGCTTTTTCTGTTTTTCTCTCCGCTCAGTATAAAATGTTCAACTCTTTGTGACTTTACTTGGTGATGCGTGGGAGTGTTAGAATTCTTTGAAGGAGCTGTGCTGCAAATGTGTTTTTAGAGAAAAGATTCTTTGGTAATAGTGTATGCTGTTATATACTGATTAGATCGAGACGTAGGCTTCTTATGTAGAATATATCAAAATAAATGAAATGACAATCAGACATTTCTTTTACTTGAGTAACATACAATTAGCCATAAGGGTTTTTAGGAATGGACGATTTGTTATTTTGAGTCTAAATATATTATATATAAATGCAGTTTCTCATCTACATATCATTACTAACATGTATGTCACTGTCGCCTGCTCTGGAATTACCAACCGATTTACTAAGATCTCATTCTCAAGTCCATGTTTAAACACGCTGGTGAAAGATGGTACCAGAGTCATCATTGTTTTTGATCAGTGTCATCAGTGTACCGTCTGTGTGTCTGTTTTTACCATCAGTGTGTCACCAGTGTATGGTCCGTGTGTCTGGTGTTACCAGCAGTGTGTCATCAGTGTGTGGTCCTTGTGTCTGTTATTATCATCAGTGTATGGTCCACGTGTCCGTTTTTACCATCGGTGTGTCATCAGTGTATGGTTCGTGTGTCTGTTTTTACTTTCAGTGTGTCATTAGTGTATGGTCCGTTTGTTCATCTTTACCATCAGTGTGTCATCAGTGTATAGTCCGTGTGTCCATTTTAACTATGAGTGTGTCATCTGTATATGGTCCATGTGTCCGTTTTTACCATCAGTGTGTAAGCAGTGTATGGTACTTGTGTCCGTTTTTACCATCAGTGTGTCATCAGTGTACTAGAATCATAGAATCATAGAATGGTAGAGTTGGAAGGGACCTCCTAGGTCATCTGGTACAACCCCTGCTCAAAGCAGGATTCACTAAATCAGTCCAGACAGATAGCGGTCCAGCCTTTGTTTGAAGACTTCCATTGAAGGAGAACTCACCACCTCTCGTGGCAGCCTGTTCCACTCACTGATCACCCTAACTGTCAAAAAGTTTTTTTTCAATATCTAATCTGTGTCTCCTCCCATTCAGTTTCATCCCATTGCTTCTAGTCTTTCCTTGTGCAAATGAGAATAAAGATGATCCTTCTACAATGTGACAGCCCTTGAGATATTTGTAGACAGCTATTAAGTCTCCTCTCAGTCTTCTCTTTTGCAAGCTGAACATTCCCAAATCCTGCAACTGTTCCTCATAGGACATGGTTTGCAGACCGGTCACCATTCTAGTCGCTCTTCTCTGAACTAGTCTACTGTCCATGTGTCCATCTTTACCATCAGTGTGTCATCAGTGTATGGTCCGTGTGTCCGTTTTTACCATCAGTGTATGGTCTGTGCATCCATCTTTATCATCAGTGTGTCAGTGTATGGTCTGTTTGTCCGTTTTTTCTATCAGTGTGTCATCAGTGTATGGTCAGTGTGTCCATTTTTACTCTCAGTGTATCATCTATACATGGTCCGTGTGTCCGTTTTTACCATCAGTGTATAGAAAAGCACAGCAGCACAGCACTATGTGAATGCCAAGACATATAATGTCAACGGAAATAGCAACTTCCAAACACTCCAAACACTTTATCCCTGAGCAAGATGTACTTACAAAAAAATCTAAGGTTCTTAGCACATAAATTGGCCAATTCATGTGTGCCCGTCAACCATGGCAAGTTAACACTTCTCTGACTGGTCCTATAATAACCCATCCATATCCTACTGTACATTATAATGGCATTCACACAGTCTGTGCTTTTTTTATTCATATTTTGCAGTCATTGCAGCTTGCACATATTCATGTTGCACAGCTTCTGAATCCACACCTTTGCAGTAGAAAACTTCACAGAGCAGGCTGCATGGGATAACAAGCTTTTACTTGTAACAATATGAGGTAAAAGAAGAATGCACAGTCATTTTAGCATTGCATCAGGAAACAAGAACAAAAGGAAAGTGAAACTTCAAGTGAGACTATTTCTTATACAATACATTAAACAGAAGGAAATGTTACACAACATCGCCATCTATTGTCAGGTCAGCATAAAGTCCTCCTTTTACTTATAATAAGTCCTAATCTGTTGCATATGCCAACACCCTTTCTCAACAGTAAGGACTTATTCAATCAAACCCAACTTTTTTATTAGTCTCTGATGTTTATCAGCATTCAACGCCTTCGTGAAAATGTCTGCTGTCATTTCTTCAGTAGGGCAATACTCCAACTTCAAGACTCCTTGGTCCTCTTTTAGTTTTGTTGGTTCCAAGTGTGATTGTCCTAATTCTGTCAACAATTGTCTTAACCACAGTACTTCTTGTCTTTCTATCTGTATTCCTAGGTACTGTTTTACATTTCCCAAGTCTTTGATTTCAAAATTTTGTTTCAGGATTTTTAGAATGTTTTCTTTATCCCTTTCTTGTTTAAAACAAATCAAAATGTCTGTAAGGTTCTTTGTCTCTGTTGACATGTTCCTTGAAACTCAGTTTTCCGTCGGCCATTTTGCTTTCTGTCTTTCTGCAGCTCTTGCCCTCAGTTAATATGGAGTTTCCAGTTTTCATGTTCCCGCCCTGATTCTTCCCTATTGCTTCTTAAGCAGCCTCAGCTGAACAATCAGTGCTCCTGAATCAAGCCTCAGTCAGTCTGTGACCTGACTCCTGGAAGCCTTGGACTTGTACTCCAGCTATTCCCTACTGAGGAACCTTGGAACACTTTTGGACTCTGGAAACCTGCTGTTTGGTGAATCCATGTTTGCAGAGGAATTACGGTACAGAGAAGAGATCCTGAACCTGCTTTGGAGATTTATTGTAGTGCTTAAAGTTACTCTGGCCTGCTGTGTCTCCTGTCGCTGTTCCTGCAAACTGTGTGCACTTTTCAGCATGCTTGTATGAAGTAATACAAGTCATTTCATTTCAACCTATGTCTCCTGTGTTTTCCTCACACCCAAGCACAAGACGCTATAGGAACTGTACACTATACATGACAAGATTCAGGAGCCAATGTTTAGTGTCTGCTGGGTCTGGGAAAGTCGTGTCTGCTGTGACTGTGGATATCAGATGTCCGTTTAATACCTTATGTGATGACAGTGGTTGTGACTTCTCACAACCATTCCAGGTGAGCGCATTCCCTTAAAATTTTACTCTGGAGTGTTACCACAGGTAAACACTATTGTTTTTTTTTTTTTTCCTTTCCTCTTCTCCTTCCAGCACTTCTGCCTTAAAAGATCTGGAAGATGGAGGCCCGCATAAAGGAACTTTGCGGAGTGACTGATACAATCCTTTCAGATGTACAGACTTTAAAAACCCGTTTTGCAAGCCTACAGGACTTCACTAATCATAATTTGCAAGTGTTTGGACAGACTACCCAGGAATTGCGAGCCAGGATTGAGGCTCTAGAGGAACGAGCCCAGGCTCCTGCCATAACCCCAAGTTCTGGGATCCCCAAATTACCTCCTTTTCGTTTTGGCGGTGAACGTGAGAAATTCAGGGGATTTATTAATCAATGCAATTTATTTTTCTCTGCACATGCTTCACAATTTCCCACTGAACGATCCAAAGTGCTTACTATAATCATGTTGCTTACCAATAAGGCTTTGATGTGGGCAAACCATCTGATTGAGACTGAGGATGATTGTTTGAATCACCTTGATGCTTTTATTTCAGCCATGGGGCAGGTGTTTGATGACCCCAATCGAGGTGCAACAGCTGAAGCAGCCATGTTAACTTTGCGCCAAGGTAAGCGTTCAGTAGCCGAATATGCCCTGGATTTCAGGAGATGGGCTCTTGATACCACTTGGGACACTTCCGCTAAAAAATCTATTTTTCGGAAAGGGTTGTCTCCACTGATTAAGGATGAACTTGCTCGTGCCGACCCTCCCACTGCGTTAGGTGACTTTATTAACTATTGTATCCGTATTGATGCTCGTCTGACTGAACGCAGACAAGAGAGATGGTTCGAAAATAATCGCACTAACCTTTTACTACCTCCCTCCTCAGCTAAGGAACCTTTGAGTAGGATCACAAGGGAACCAGAACCTGAACCCATGCAGGTGGACTCTTTACAAAGACGGGTTAGTGATGCACGCAAAGAACATCGTATAAAGGAAAATCTATGTTTCTACTGTGGTAAGTCAGGGCACTTCATTATAAACTGCCCCAGCCGTTCTCGTAAGACTACTGCAGCAGTCATTCACTGTGAGTGTTGCGAGAGGAGCTCTGTCATGTCCGAGCCTCAGGCTCCAGAGAGATCTGCTGCAAGAGATCTTGATTTCTCGGACTTAAACTCTGTTAGTTCTGGGGACGATGACGGTATAAACGCTGCAATTTTTCAAGTTTCCTTAGCGGTGTCCCAGCTGAGTTGTAAAAGAAACAATTCTCATTGCTTCCTTTCCATCAAACTCTGGGTTGACTCAGTCTGGGTGTCTAGCTCTGCTATGATCGACTCAGGAGCAAGTGGAAATTTTATGGATATCTCCTTTGCTCTGAAACAGGGGATACGTTCAGTGAAGAAGGCTACTCCAGTACAGATGGAGACTGTGGATGCTCTCTACTGACTTCTGGACCAGTGGATCAAGAAACAGAGCCTTTGAGGGTCCTTATGGGTAAAGATCATCAGGAGAAAATGTATTTTATGCTTATCTCTTCTCCCCACTTTCCCATTATTCTAGGGCTACCATGGCTGCAGGCGCAGAATCCTACGATTAACTGGGAGACCAAGGAATTACACTTTCCGGAGAAACAGATGAGTCAAGGAGTTTCAGCTTGCTCTGTTCCTAAAGGAACCATGTCAGTCCCTGAACTACCAGCTGTATACCAGGACTATGTGGATTTATATGACAAGAAGAACGCTGATCAGCTTCCTCCTCACCGTCCATATGATTGTCCAATTGAATTATTGCCTGGAGCCGAGATACATTTTGGTAAGATCTACCCCCTAGCGGGGCCCGAGCTAAAAGCTTTGAAGGATTATATAGACGAAAATTTAGCCAAGGGCTTCATACGCCCCTCTTCATCTCCCGCAGGTGCACCCATCTTCTTTGTGAAGAAGAAAGATGGATCTCTGAGACCCTGCATAGACTATAGGGAACTCAATAAGGTTACTATTAGAAACCGTTATCCATTGCCTTTAATCCCTGAGTTGTTGGAGAGAGTGCGGCATGCCAAAATTTTCTCTAAACTGGATCTCCGTGGGGCCTATAACTTGGTCCGTATTAGACCTGGGGATGAATGGAAGACTGCTTTCAGGTCACGCTATGGACACTTTGAATATCTAGTTATGCCTTTTGGTCTGAGTACCGCCCCAGTCACTTTCCAACACTTCGTGAATGATATCTTCAGGGATCTCCTAGATACATTTGTGGTGATTTATCTGGATGATATTCTAATTTTTTCTAACTCCACAGAGGAACATCATGGACATGTGAGAATGGACTTAGAACGCCTAAGACAAAACCATCTCTACATCAAACTTGAAAAATGTGAATTCCATAGGACCGAAATTCAATTTCTGGGGTATGTACTATCTACGCAAGGGATTAGTATGGATGGAAGCAAGACCCAAGCCATCAAGGATTGGCCAATTCCTAGAAATGTGAAGGAGGTGCAGCGTTTCATCGGGTTTGCCAACTTCTATAGACGTTTCATTAAGAATTTTTCTGAGGTAGTGTCACCTATCACCCAACTTACCCGGAAACAGTCTAGGTTTTCCTGGACCCGCAAGCTCAGGAAGCATTTTCCTGTTTAAAGGATAAATTTACCACCGCACCTATCTTAGTACATCCCAACCCGAGCTTGAATTCATAATAGAGGTGGATGCTTCAGACTGTGCCGTTGGAGCTATACTCTCTCAGAGAACAGGTGAGAAGAATGTCTTGCATCCCTGTGCCTTCTTTTCCCAGCAGTTGTCTTCGGCTGAGAGGAACTACAATGTGGGCAATAGAGAATTGTTGGCCATTATTGCCGCCTTCAAGGAATGGAGACACCTTCTTCAGGGTGCTGCACAGCAAATAGTCGTCCTGACAGACCATCGTAACCTTGAATTTATCAGGTCGGCTAAGTGCCTGACTCCTCGCCAGGCTCGCTGGAATCTTTTCCTAAACCAATTTAATTTTGTCATTTCTTATAGACCAGGATCGCGCAATGGAAAGGCTGATGCACTCTCTAGGATTCATTCAGCAGAGACACGTCCACTTAATCCTCCTAAGACTATTCTTCCTGACTCTAGATTCCTGGGAGTGATTCATAATCAAGACCTACTTAAGGACATCAAGGAAGCATACCATGCGGATTCTTTGTTGGCTCAACCCCCAAGGGACGTAAGTCTTGTCTTTAAGAATGGTGTGTGGATTCAGGGACAACGTCTGTATATACCTGAAACAGTCAGATTGAGAGTATTGCAACTCATCCACGATTCCAAGATAGCCGGGCATAGGGGAATTCTAAAGACACAAGAATTTCTTTCTGTTTCTTTTGGTGGCCCACTTACAGGAAAGATGTCTTAAACTATGTCACTTCATGTGAAGTCTGTGCAAGATGCAAAACACCTCGCTCCTCACCAACTGGTCTGTTGCAACCTCTTCCCACCCCGTCCCGCCCGTGGGGATCCATTTCTATGGACTTCATTGTGGAGTTACCAACCTCTCAAGGGAAGAACACCATTCTAGTGGTGGTTGACCGTCTAACAAAGGCAGCTCATTTTATCCCTTGTGTCGGCTTACCCACTGCAAAACAGACATCAGACTTGATGATTAAGAATGTGTTTCGCTTACATGGAGTACCGGATGAGGTCATTTCGGATCGAGGAGTGCAATTCACTTCAAGGTTTTGGCAAAATTTCTGTGCAGCATTGGACATTAAAGTAAACCTTTCTTCTGCTTTTCATCCCCAGACTAATGGACAGACAGAACGAACCAATCAGACCCTGGAGCAGTATCTCCGCTGTTTTATCTGCCACCTACAGGATGATTGGGTGGATCTACTTCCACTGGCTGAGTTCTCTTATAACAACTCTCAGAGCGCCTCCACTAAGCAGTCTCCTTTTTACTCCAATCTAGGTTATCATCCTAACATTCTTCCTCAATTTCCTATAGATACGCCCTTGCCGGCAGTGGCTGAAAGAATCACTTCTTTACAAAAGAATATGGATCTTCTAAAGGAAAATCTAGAATTGGCTCAGGAAAGGTACAAGAAAGCAGCAGATAAATTTCGTAAACCTGCACCAGCTTTCAAGGTAGGAGATTTGGTCTGGCTGTCAACCAGAAATCTTAAATTAAAGATTCCATCGTCTAAATTGGGACATAAGTACATTGGACCTTATAAGATCAATAAGATTATAAGTGCTGTTGCTTGTCATCTTCAACTGCCCAGAACTATGAGAATCCACCCTGTCTTTCATGTATCCCTACTAAAGGTTGCAACACCCAATACGTTTCCTGGACGTTCTTCTCCTTGCCCTGACCCAGTGCTGGTCGATGGTCAGGAAGAATTTATGGTGGAAAGGATTCTAGATTCCAGGTTGTACAGAAATCAGTTGCAATATTTGATTAAATGGCAGGGCTACCCAGTGGAGGACAACTCATGGGAACCAGTCAATAATGTAAATGCTCCTCGCCTGCTCCGCCAGTTTCATCAGAGGTACCCTGACAAGCCTGGTCTGAGGTTATCCGGAGGTTGTCCCTAAGGGGGGAGTAATGTAAGGTTCTTTGTCTCTGTTGACATGTTCCTTGAAACTCAGTTTTCCGTCGGCCATTTTGCTTTCTGTCTTTCTGCAGCTCTTGCCCTCAGTTAATATGGAGTTTCCAGTTTTCATGTTCCCGCCCTGATTCTTCCCTCTTGCTTCTTAAGCAGCCTCAGCTGAACAATCAGTGCTCCTGAATCAAGCCTCAGTCAGTCTGTGACCTGACTCCTGGAAGCCTTGGACTTGTACTCCAGCTATTCCCCACTGAGGAACCTTGGAACACTTTTGGACTCTGGAAACCTGCTGTTTGGTGAATCCATGTTTGCAGAGGCATTACGGTACAGAAAAGAGATCCTGAACCTGCTTTGGAGATTTATTGTAGTGCTTGAAGTTACTCTGGCCTGCTGTGTCTACTGTCGCTGTTCCTGCAAACTGTGTGAACTTTTCAGCATGCTTGTATGAAGTAATACAAGTCATTTCATTTCAACCTATGTCTCCTGTGTTTTCCTCGCACCCAAGCACAAGACGCTATAGGAACTGTACACTATACATGACAATGTCGTCTACATATATGAGTACATAAATTCATCTATTACTCATCTTTTTTGTGTATAAGCATGGATCAGCTTTCATTTGTTAGTACTTCCGTGATTTTGTCATTCCACACTTTAGCTGCTTTCTTTAAACCATATATGCTTTTCTGTAGTTTACAAACTTTGTTTGGATTTCTTTTATCTTTGAATCCTGGAGGTTGTTCCATGTAAATGTCTTCTGTTAAATCTCCATTCAAAAAAGCTGTCTTTACATCCAGATGTCTTAGTTCCATCTTTTCCATTGCTGCAACTGTAAGTAAAGTTCTTATTGTAGTGTGTTTGACAACTGGAGCAAATGTTTCATCATAGTCTTCTCCATATTTTTGAGAATACCCTTTAGCTACGAGTCTTCCTCGATATCTTTCAGGTGTGCCATCTGTTTGGTATTTTACTTTAAAAATCCATTTACATCCTATGGCTTTTCTTCCTTCTGGCAAATCTGTTAGTGTCCATGTATTTCAATCATGCATGGATTTAATTTCTGTTTCTGTTGCTTCTATCCATTTATTAGCTTCTTCTTCAGAAAGTTTAGATATGTCTTCCCAAGAGATAGATTCATACATTTTACTTGTACTTGCCTTGTATGAGAAGCGTTTTGGTGGTTTTCCTTTGTTCTCTCTTATTGAAAGTCTTGGTTCTGTGTCTGTTTGTAGTTGTGATTCTTCACTTTCAGTATTTTGTTCTTCAATAATTTCTACTTCTTTCTCATCAGATATTTCTTCAGTTATGTCACTATTGTTTTTCTAATATTTTGTTTCAACTGAAATCATAATGTCTTCATTTAAATCTTCAATGAATGTCACACTGTTACTCACCGTAACTCTGTCTGTTTTGGGATCTAAGATACTATATCCTTTGCAATTTTCACTATATTCAACGAATATTCCTTCCATGGATGTGTTTTGAAGTTTGGAACGTTTCTCTGTTGGAATGAATATAAAAACTTTACATCCAAAAACTTTTAAATGATTGACACTTGGTTTCATACCTTGCCACAGTTCATATGGAGTTTTCTTCAGTTTTCTGGAAAAAAGTCGGTTCTGTAGATATGCAGCTGTCATTGCTGCCTCACCCCAATATTTCTCTGGTAGTTTAGGATCTGTCAGCATACATCTCATCATTTCTGCTAGAGTTCTGTTTTTTCTTTCTGCTACTCCATTTTGTTCAGGTGTGTATGGAACAGTTTTCTGATGTTCTATTCCATTTTGTCTTAAGTAGTCTTCTATTCGTTGACCTGTAAATTCACCTCCATTATCACTTCTGATGACAATTGGCTTCCTTTGAAATTTGTTACTTGATCTTGTTACATAGTCTACAAGTTTATCAAAAACTTCACTTTTGTTCTTTATTAAGTATGTGACTGTGTATCTTGAGTAGTCGTCTATAAAAATCAACATGTATCTATTGCCTCCTGATGTAGTCACTTTCATGGGTCCACATACGTCAGTATGCACCAAATCAAGTGGTTTTTCGCTTTTCATCTCACTTTCTTTTGGAGTAGATATCCTTGTGGCTTTGGATTTTATACAACATTCACATCTTATGGTAATTGAGCAATCTGAAATCTTTAAATCTTTTGTCAATTCTTTTCTCTGTAGTTCCCTTATACTGTCCGGGTGTCTATGCCACATGTGAATACAGTTTTTGTGATCATGTGTACATACCTTCATCTGTTCCTTTGGTTTGTCAAAATGATATAATTGTTCATCTGCCTTGACTTTGGTTATCAACTTGTTTCCTGCAATAATTGCACACTCATTGTCTTTGAATTTTACTGTAAGTCCTTTTGCTGTTAAACGTTTCACAGATAATAATCCACCTTCAATTTTGGAACATACAACACATCCTGTACAAGTATCTTTGAATCTTGTCCGAACTTGTTTGAACAATTTAGCATTGTTATGTTCTGCTACAAGCACTAAGGAAAGAAAGGAGATCTGTCCCTACGATAGAACTAAGCTAGATCCCTACAATGTAATGGGGAACCTGATCCTGCGATCAGACCTGTTAAAGTCCTCAGCTAGTCTGTACGAAGACCTATAGATGCGAGGAAGGGATCCCTACAAGAACTAGGGACTGGGAGAAAGATGGACACCTCCTAACAGAAGTTGTAGCAGTAAAAGACAAAAAAAACAACATAGAACATAGAGGTCCGAAGACCAAGCAAAACTGACAGAGTAAGGAAACAAAGCACCTGGCTAGCTTAAGAGTAGAAATTACAATGAAGTCCAGCAAAGCCAGAAGGGCGGAGCAGGATTAAATAGGCAAAAAAGGTCATGTGACCAGCAAGATAGAAAAAACCTAACAGGAGAGTTCTAACAGTACCCCCCCCCTTCTAAGAGGATCCTCCGGATCCCCTAGGCCCAGGCTTATCCGGAAACCTCTTGTGAAACGCTCTGACAAGTCTGGACACAGAAACATTCTCCGCCCTCACCCATGAGTTATCCTTGGGTCCGAAACCCTTCCAAGCGACGAGATACTGCAAACTCCCTCTATACCGTCTAGAATTTAGGATGCGGGAAATTTCATATTCCCCGTCCTCCACCACCGGGGGAACAGTGGCAGAGGCGTCTCCATCCGACACATCAGCTCTTTTCAACAGAGAAACATGAAACACCGGATTAATCTTCCAGGAGGTAGGAACCTCCAACCTAAGAGCAGATTGGTTAACCACCTGAAACACCTTAAAGGGCCCTACAAACTTGGGACCCAATTATTTAGAAGGAATCCTCAACCGCAGATTCTTAGAGGACAACCAAACCATGTCACCAATAGCAAACAAAACCTCTTGCCGTTTCCTATCAAAGTACCTTTTAGATTTTCTGTTAGCCTACTGAAGATTAACACGCACATCCGTCCAAACTCTCTCCAAATCACCGGAAAAATTCTCCTCTTCAGGCACGGCCAATACCAATTTGGAGAATGACCCAAACGACGGATGTCTCCCAGTACAACAAAAAAAAGGCGAACAACCAGCAGAAGAGGATGTATGGTTGTTAAGAGCAAATTCAGCAAGTGGCAGAAACTCAGACCTCCCCTCTTGATTGTCTGCCACAAAACAACGCAAGAACTGCTCAACATCCTGGTTTTTCCTTTCTGTCTGGCCATTAGACTCAGGATGATATCCGGATGAAAACGACAAATGAACTCCCAACCTGTCACAAAAGGCGCGCCAAAAACGAGCCACGAACTGAGGTCCCCTATCAGAAACAATGTCAGTAGGAACGCCATGTAGTCTGACAATTTCCTTGACAAAGGCCTTAGCGAGAGTCTTAGCGCAGGGCAGTTTGATGAAAGGAACCAAGTGACACATCTTGCTAAAACGGTCCACGACCACCCAGATGACAGTGAAACCCTCAGAGGGGGGAAGGTCAGTAATAAAGTCCATAGCCAAATGTGTCCAAGATGCACTAGGAACCTCCAGAGGGCAAAGCAACCCCGCAGCAGGAGTATGTGAAGACTTAGATCTAGCACACACAGTGCATTGACGCACCCACTTAATGACTTCCTTCTGCCATCCAGGCCACCAAAAACTGCGACCCACAAGTCTCTTGGTCTCAGAGATTCCAGGATGACCTGCCAACCGAGACTCATGACACTCAACAAACAAATCTCTCCTAAAGGTCCCAGGCACAAACAACCTCCCATGGGGAGTGTTAGATGGGGCATTCTCCTGTGCTTTAAGAATCTCATCTTCCAACACAGAGTCCAAAGCAGCAATCACAACCCCTTCTTGTAAAATGTTCTCCTCCTCCTCAGCACCGATCATGGGAGAAAAGCTGCGAGACAAAGCATCAGCTTTAACATTCTTAGTACCTGGGATGTAAGTAACGGAAAAATTAAACCGCGAGAAAAACAGTGCCCACCTAGCCTGATGGGCATTCAAGCGTTTGGCAGCATCAAGATAGATCAGATTTTTATGATCAGTGAAAACCTGAACGGGAAATTCAGCACCTTCCAAGAGATTACGCCAGTGTTCAAATGCGAGTTTAATAGCCAACAATTCCCTATTACCAATATCGTAATTCAGTTCAGTCTCAGAAAATTTTTTTGAAAAAAAGGCACAGGGATGTACTCCATCCCTGTTTTCCTGAGACAACATCGCACCGACCCCCACAGAAGAAGCATCAACCTCAACCAAAAACGGTTTAGTCACATCAGGCTGCAAAAGGATGGGAGCAGAGCTGAACCTCTCCTTTAGAAACACAAAAGCTTCAATGGCCTCAGTAGTCCACTGAACCGCATTAGCACCTTTCCTGGTGAGATCGGTCAGTGGTTTGACAATAATAGAAACAATTTTAATGAATTTTCTATAATAATAGGCGAAACCCAAAAACCTCTGTATCGATTTCAAACCAATAGGTCTAGGCCATTCCTGCACAGCTTGAACATTCACCGGGTCCATCTCAAAACCTTCGCTGGAGATAATGTAGCCAAAAAACTAATTCTCTGTACAGCAAACTCACATTTCTCTAGCTTAGCAAAAAGCGAATTGTCCATTAATAACTGTAATACCTCACGTACACTCCGCCAATGAGACTCCAGATCGGCGAATAAATTAAAATGTCATCCAAATACACAACCACATTTTTGCCGATCAAAGGTCTAAGGATGTCATTAATAAGATTCTGAAAAAATGCAGGAGCATTGGTAAGACCAAAAGGCATAACCAGATTCTCAAAATGACCCACATTAGTGTTAAAAGCAGTCTTCCATTCGTCACCCTCCTTCATGCGCAACAAATTGTATGCCCCCGACGATCAATTTTAGAGAACCACTTGGCCCCCACTAACTGGTTAAACAAATCAGGAATCAATGGCAGTGGGTAAGGATTGCGTACCGTAATTTTATTAATCTCACGAAAGTCCAGACAAGGACGTAAACCGCCGTCCTTTTTTTAACAAAAAAAAATCCAACAGCCACAGGAGACTTGGAAGGCCTAATGTGACCGGCAGCCAAGCTTGTCTGTATGTATTCCTCCAAAGCCTTTCTCTCAGGAATAGTAAGATTAAATAAACGACTTTTAGGAAGAGTCGCTCCAGGGACAAATTCAATAGTACAATCATAGTCTCTATGGGGAGGCAAAATCTGCGATTCCTTCTCAGAAAAAACTTTCCAAAAATCCTGAATAGGTACAGGTAATTCCACTTTATCCACAGCAGCAATATGCCGTTACAACACTTGTCATAACACTTAGGGCTCCAGGACTTAATTTCATTGGTAGACCAATCCAGTACATGATTGTGCAATTTTAACCAGGGTAACCCCAAAACCACCGGAGAAGGCAAATTATTCAATACTACCAAATCCAAATTCTCTTGGTGAACACCATTAATAGTGAGGGGAAATTCACAGACCTTGTGAGTAACATTCTTCAAGGGAGAGCCATCAACAGAAACCACGGCAATAGGGGATGACAAAAGTTTGGGTTTTAATTTAAGCTTTTCCAAGAATCCCCCATCAATCACATTCAGAGTAGAACCACAATCGACAAATACCCGAAATTCCATTAATTCTTCCTGAGCAGCAGTAGTGGCAGAAAGAAAGACGCCCTTAGTGTTTAAACAGGCTATACGGGCGGAACTGACCTTTTTTTTTGTTTCTTTGTTCATACGAAGCACACAGTTCTTAATGAAATGGTCCGATTTGCCGCAATAAAAGCACAAACCTTCAGAAAACCTGCGGTCTTTTTCCTGAGAACGAGGTGCCATCGCTCCAATCTCCATCGGCTCTCCAATGTCAGTACAGACCCTCTCAAGACTTGGAGCTGACATGGCAGAGGATTTACTCTCATTAGCCCTTGCACGCAGTCTCCTATCCACCTGTATAGCTAATTGCATAGCCTCCTGCAAGTTACCAGGTGTGGGATAAGCAATCAGCAAATCTTTAACCCTTTCACCTAGCCCTGCAAGAAACAAACTTTTCAAAGCTGAATCGTTCCACCCCACCTGAGTAGACCACCGACGGAAGTGAGTACAATATTTTTCCACATTACCTGATCCCTGCCTCAAACTTCTCAATTCTGTCTCAGCTGATGAGACACGATCAGGATCATCATACAATAACCCCAAAGCAGAAAAAAACTATCCACTGATCTAAAGCATGGATCACTAGGTTGTAGAGAAAAGGCCCACTCCTGAGGTTCTTTGCGCAAAAGTGACATTATGAACCCTATGCGCTGTGATTCATCACCAGAGGATCTGGGTCTCAAACGAAAATACAACAAGCAAGCATTTTTAAAAGAAAAAAAATCTTGTTGTTCACCAAAAAATAAATCAGGCAAACGTACCTTTGGCTCCACGAAATGTGCTCCAGAACAGCTACTCACTTGTTGCTGGAGCTCGGCCACCTCCAGAGAGAGTCCCTGCAGGTGTTGAGCCAAGCCCTGAACCGACACCATGATGGAAACTGGAAATCTTTCCTTAGAGATATTTTTAGGCTGGACTTACTGTTATGTTCTGCTACAAGCACTACTGTAAGGAAAGAAAGGAGATCTGTCCCTACGATAGAACTAAGCTAGATCCCTACGATGTAACGGGGAACCTGATCCTGCGATCAGACCAGCTAAAGTCCTCAGCTAGTCTGTACGAAGACCTATAGATGCGAGGAAGGGATCCCTACAAGAACTAGGGACTGGGAGAAATATGGACACCTCCTAACAGAAGTTGTAGCAGTAAAAGACAAAAAAAACAACATAGAACATAGAGGTCCGAAGACCAAGCAAAACTGACTGAGTAAGGAAACAAAGCACCTGGCTAGCTTAAGAGTATAAATTACAATGAAGTCCAGCAAAGCCAGAAGGGTGGAGCAGGATTAAATAGGCAAAAAAGGTCATGTGACCAGCAATATAGAAAAAACCTAACAGGAGAGTTCTAACAAGCATACCTTGTCCGATACCTTCTACGGTTATTTTGCTCCCATCTGCAAGATAAATGGCTTCTTTCTTACTTAAATCAAGATCAGTAAATAAATTCTTGTCACTTGTCATATGACTCATTGCTCCTGAATCAATAAACCAACCAAGTGATGATTTCTTGTCTGTTATTTTGAATGTGCCATTCCAATTATTCTCACACGAATCGGAAATTGTGTTTTTCACTTTCTGTGTATGCCTTTTATGTTGTAATTTTTGTTGTTCTGCTTTCCATATGGTACAGTCTTTCTTTAAATGACCTTTTTTCTTACATCTGAAGCATTCTCTTGTCTCTTTTTTATAGGGTTTTTTAAATTCTGTAGCTTTAAGAGCGTTTTCACTGTCCTTTTCAGTAGAAGAATCATTGCTTTGTTCTTTTCTTCTCTGATATTCATTTATGAGTCTTGTTTTCACAAACTCTAATGTAATGTCTGTTTCAGGTCTTGTCTTTAGTGCCTTTATTAAAGCAGTATATGAATTGGTAAACTGCACAACAATATAGCTGCTATATGACTTTCTTTAATATCTTCACCAATAGATCTTAGCTGTGATATCACTTCCATCATTGAGAATATATGCTTCTGCATGTCACTGTCTGCACTTATTCTCATACTGTAAAGCTTTCTTAATAAAAATAATTTGTAATTTAAGCTGGGTCTCTCGTATGGCTTTCTTAATGCTTCCCACATTCCTTTCGCTGTTTCTTCATTTCTTAAATGTATTAATTGAGCATCATCCACTAATAAGCTAATGGTGGCTCTCGCTTGTCTATTCTTTTTATCCCATGTCTGATTATCTTGATCAGGTCTACCTGTAGTGATTACTTCCCATAAATCATCTTTAGACAATAACATCTCTACTTTGAACTTCCATAGCTGATAGTTCTCATCATTCAGTTTAGCTACTGCGAGTTTTAGCTCTGTGCTACTTGTCATTTTTAACTTATCTTTTTGTTTGGAGAGACTTGCACTGAAGAATTCTTCTGCATTCACCAGGGTCTTGCTGAGAGTTCCAGTGTCCTGGGTATCTGGTATTCTTGGTGCTTGGGATTTGTGGTGTCTGGATTCTCTGGTGTCTGGATGTCTGGGTACGCTGTATTTGGGTACGCTGTATCTGGGGTGACTGGGCCCATAACCTGTTGCACAGCTTCTGAATCCACACCTTTGCAGTAGAAAAGCTTCACAGAGCAGGCTGCATGGGATAACAAGTTTTTACTTGTAACAACATGAGGTAAAAGAAGAATGCACAGTCATTTTAGCATTGCATCAGGAAACAGGAACAAAACGACAGTGAAACTTCAAGTGAGACTATTTCTTATACAATACATTAAACAGACGGAAATGTTACACAACATCGCCATCTATTGTCAGGTCAGCATAAAGTCCTCCTTTTACTTATAATAAGTCCTAATCTGTTGCATATGCCAACAATTCACACTTGGGAAGTGCTGGTCGGGTGTTTTTGTATAGCTAATTTGGAGAGTGTGACTCCCTCTGCTCTGACACTTGCACTCCTCCCATTGACCTGCAAGTGTTCTCAATCAGTTCTACTTGCCCATTCAAATTGTAGGCTTGTAGCCCAAGAGAGACATGTTTGTCCATTATTGTAAGCTTTTTAGCCCGAAAGTGGCATGTACAGTAGGATATGGAAGTGTTATTATAGGACCCATCAGAGACGTGTCACCTTGCCATGGTTGATGGGCACACATGAATTGGCCAATTTATGCGTTAAGAACCTTCGATTTTTTTTGTAAGTACATCTTGCTGAGGGACAAAGCGTTTGGAAGTTATTTCCATTGACATTATATGTCTTGACATTCACAAAGTGCTGCTGTGCTTTTTTATACTTATTTTGCAGTCACTGCAGCTTGCACCTATTCACACTTAGGAGGTGCTGGTCAGGCTTTTTTTGTTTACCATCAGTGTGCCATCAGTGTATGGTCCGTGTGTCCATTTTTACCATCAGTATGTTATCAGTGTATGGTCCATGTGTCCGTTTTTACCATCAGTGTGTCATCAGTGTATGGTCCATGTGTCTGTTGTTACCATCAGTGTGTCATCGGTGTATGGTCCATGTGTCCGTTTTTACCATCCGTGTGTCATCAATGTATGGTCCGTGTGTCCGTTTTTACCATCAGTGTGTCATCAGTGTATGGTCCATGTGTCCATTTTTACCATCAGTTTGTCATCAGTGTATGGTCCGTGTGTCCGTTTTTACCATTAGTGTGGGGTCATCAGTGTTTTTCAAGGATGTATAAGTAAATAAATTGCAAAACCTTCTCCTATACATTCGTGAAATACGAATGGCACTGATGCTATCCGTGTGCTGTACATATTTTTCTCAGACCCAAGGACTTGTAAGAGCTATATCACACAGATGGCCGCCGGGGAAGAAGTGCTACAGTAAGCGCTGAAGATGGCAGTTGCTGAAGACGGCGCTCATCATTCTCCCTGCTCTGCCTGCGAGCGATAGGTGCAAGCAGGGGACAATGATGAGCGTTATATTAAAGTCAGAACGATGACAGCAGGTGGGGGCTTTTGGGACTATTACTCCCATCATCCGACACCTGGTGGGCTAATAACAGTGACAGCAGGAGCGGATGATCGGGGTATTCCTCCCCCGCCGCATGCGATATAACTAAATAAATGAATGAAAAACCTGGCATGGGTTTCCCTCTATTTTCTTTAACCAGCCAGGAAAAACTCACAGCTGGTTGGTTATCAAGATTAGAGGGGTCCCCACGCTGATTTTTGAATTATTTAAAAAAATAATTTAAAAAATGGAGTGGGGACCCCCCCTTTTTGACAACCAGCCTTGCTAAAGCTCACAGCTGTGGGCTGTTATTCTCAGGTTGGTAAGGGGCCATTGATATAGGCCCTCCCAGCCTAAAAACAGTACATTGCAGCTGACCAGAAAAGACACATCTATTAGATGCGCCAATTCTGGTGCTTTGCCCGGCTCTTCCCACATGCCCTACAGCGGTGGCAATTGAAGTTCATATTTATGGGGTTGATGTCAACTTTGTATTGTCAGGTGACATCAAGCCCTGAGGTTAGTAATGGAGAGGCATCAATAAGACGCCCCCATTACTAACCCCATAGTCACATTGTAAGAAAACACAGACACCCAGAATAAAGTCATTAAATTGAAAAAATGACACAGACTCCTTTAATATTCTCAATTAAACCATACTTACGACCTCACCTATTTCTACCGAAGCCCTCATTCTCCTTTAATGAAAATAAAATAAAAAACCAACAATATACCATACCAGTCGGTCATTCTGTCCCACGCCATAAACCATGCCTGGGGGGCTAAATAGTTTACAACCTGGAGGGTGCCAAGATGTGACCGTCCAGGCTGAGAACCACTGATGAATGAGATGTTGTGAGTGCAGCCTCAGTGACTAGTTGTGATGTCACTGAGGCTGCATTCCCAGCCAGCCTGAACTGCAGTGACCTCAGGACCATGGGAAAATGCCAGTGATGAGGTCACCGCAGTTCAGGCTGGCTGGGAATGCAGCCTCAGTGACGTCACCACTAGTCACTGAGGCTGCGCTCGCAGCAACTCATTTACCAGTGGTTCCCAGCCTGGACAGTCACAGGATTAGTACTAGCGGCAGCAGGAGTCGGATGATGGGAGTAATAGTCCCAAAAGCCCCCACCTGCTATCACCATTCTGACTTTAATATAACTCTCATCATTGTCTTCTGCTCACTCTGATCGCAGGCAGAGCAGGGGAGAATGATGAGAGCCTTCTTCAGCACCTGGCGCTGGGGAACAGCGCTTACTATAGCGCTTCTTCCCCAGTGCCGATACGTGTCACATGGATGACATCAATGTGTTCTCTGTGTGCACATGTGCAGGACGTTTTGCCACCCATGTTGACGGGAAAAAATGGACATGTCTACGTGTGGTGCACATTGACACACGGTCCGTGGAAAAACAATGACGTGTCTACGTGTGTCAATGTCTCCGGTACGTGTGAAAACTGTCACCACACGTACTGGAGACACGGACAAGTGAAAGAGGCCTTATCACGCTCCTGTGGGGGTTATAACATTATATGCAAGAACCAGATTCATCATCACCTCTCTGAAAAACTTGCGAACGCTCGTGACTTTTTTTCCTTCATGTCATTGCGCCTCTGAAGCCGGTGTGCTCTTCACATCCATCATCAGACGTGCACTTTGCCCATCCAGAAGCAAAGAAGAAGTCTGATGACAACTGAAGAGCCCAAGATGAAGCCTATGTACTCTGGGACATTCGTGGTGCCGCTCTGAAGTGTACACCCAGTGTTAGAGGCACAGTGATGTGCCAGAAAGTCTTGCACATGCGCAACATTTGCAGAGAGTCGGCAATGACGCCAGCTTTTGCAAATGATGTACTCACGTCCACAGGGGCCTGAAAACATGCTGAGTGGGAAGACTACTCTGGGGAAACCAACGCCCCATTGACTAGTCAAAAGGTTGTTTACATATTAAAAATGGACTTGAAAAATACTTTTGTTAAAGATCTGTTAATATGTTAAACACTATAAAAGGCTTGCTAGGCACGGTATTTAGAAAGGAATATACAAATGCTCTTGGTTTGTAGAACATGGAGGACTTGTCAGGTTCCCTTTGTATACTGTAGTACATTCTGATTAAAATAGTGGATTTAGGACGTGGACATTTATGTGGACATGAGACTTCTGGACAAGGGGAGACACACAGGAAATAATTGCCTTTTTATATTTCCAGACTAGCAGATTTATGACACTATAATGATATAATGACAGAGACAGTCAAACAGTAATGGTATAAAGTCTTATAGACCTTATTGTTAGTTGCCCAACTGTCCAACTATCGTAAGGGAAAACAGAAATTATGAAGCACCCATGTTGGTTTCTGAAAATGAATTTGTTGTATGAAGACTGTATGTGTTGGATAGTTTTTCCTTCTTTGTGCTGGTTTGGATAAATATACATTTATCTCCAAGATTGTGGAGTGTTAAGCCCCCGTCACACTAAGCGAGATCGCTGAAGCGTCACCGATTTTGTGACGCAACAGCGACCTAACCAGCGATCTCGCTTAGTGTGACACGCAGCGATGACCAGCCCCCTGCTGGGTATCCCTGATCGTCGTTGAATGTCCTGGACCATTTTTTCATCGTTGGTCTCCTGCTGGCTAGCGTGCATCGCTGCGTGTGACAGCGGGGAGACCAACGATCAGCAAGCTGGGAGCTGGTTCCAATGTACATATAGGGTAACTAAGCACCGTGCGGTGCTTAGTTACCCGATGTGTACATTGGATACCAGTGTGCTCGCTGGTCCTGATCGATGGTGAGTCTGCCCATGTGACAGCTCACCAGCGATCAGATAGCGATGTCCCAGCGATCCCATCCACGTCGTATCGTTGGTGAGATCGCTGGGACATTGAAGAGTGTGACGGGACCCTTAGCTTTTCCTAGTCTGATGCAGGACCTTTGCTCAGTAAGATTCCCCTTGCAATTGCTTAGTTTTTCCAGACTGTACCATGAACCTGCCACCTCCCCTTCCCTCTCACAGCACAGAGAGAGAGATGCTTCTGCACGGGAGGTAAAGAGGATTGTAGACAGACATGTGGTAGATACTATATATATAAATATTACTCCTACATACTAATGTTTTAATTTAAGTAAATAAAATACATCCATAGAGAAACTTTAATAGTTTTTAATATGCAATTTTCACTTAGTTCTTTATTGTCTTCTGAAGCTTAGGAGCCTTGAGAGGATCAGACTCTAGTCTTTGGTACTTGGCTTTTTACTTAGTTGTTTGAAGTCACAATTTGCTATGATACCAGCTTTTTTGCTTAATTGATATTACCAACAATGATCAAGAAAGACTGTGAAGTTCATCAGGTGAACAAGAACAATATTGTACATATATTTTACCCTTAACTCAGGAGATCCTTTTGCTGCGTTATTAAAAGAACATTTTGATCTTTTGAAATTTTTGATCAAAGTTATCTTTCATTTTGTATGTTTGTCAGTCTGTAAAAGTGGACTAATACTCTGACAACATTGTTCCCAGCAGCGACCTGGGAGTCCGAGATGCATCCAGGCGTCTTCCCCATGCTGTTACCATCCATTTGAGTGCTGTTTCTATCCATTTCATTGATTTTCCCTGCCTCTTCAGACCTCCTGTTAGGGTCTTCCGAAAAAATGCTTGAGTTTCCCATTGACTTCCATTATCTTGTCGACCCCGTCCGAGCATCCAGCCAGCTCGATTCGAGCACTAAAGCATTTTAGTGCTCCCTCAGTCTTCTGTCTCGGAATTAGATCATTTTGCTTTTTTTACCTTGGGAAAGGTGCTGGTCCGGGTCGAAATGTGTTGGAAAAAAAAGAACCATTTTGGAAAACAAAAGGCTTCTCATTAATGACAGCGCATCCCATTCAACATGATATCATCCTCCTATATTTATAAATAATTGATCCCAGAAGGAGAACACTTAGAAGTGTGTCTTTAGTGCTCATTGTCTTCATAACATTGTATATAAGTGTTTTAGTTTTATACATGTGCTGTGCGCTCAACTGAGCAGGTATTGAGAAGCAAATTCTGACCTGGAAATTAGACTTTTAGAACTTCGTGGTCTAAACGTGTTGCGTAAGGAATGTTTTTACAACCTGTTGGATTTCATTAAAGATAACGAGCAATTTTTGTCTAACATTGGGCAGCAGAGCGCTGACATTTTCTACTTTTCTCTTTCCTAATTTATAACTCAAAGTACTATGGTGGGTAATGGCCGCATTGTGGGAGTAAAGACACTGGTCTGTAGATATTACACAGGTAGCACTTTCTGTCCTGGTTGAACAGAGTAGTAGCAAATCCTAATGCCAATTCTGAAATATGTAAGAAGCATTTATTACAATAATGAACCAAATTGTAATTATGTGAGAAGAATCAAATCCAAATTTCCCAACAACCAGCTGTGAGTGCATATGAGGTGATTTCTCATTGTACTGGTGGCTTTAATTACGAGACAAAATGGTTTTCCTGTCTAAGCCCTCTTCAATCCTCTTCATTATTTCCCACTTTTAGGAAGCAATTCAAAGCCTGTATTTTGAACATGATTTGATTGTGGTGAAATGTTCTGCCGCAGTAACCTTTCCTACAGATGGTGCTTTGTAGATCCTATATATGATTGCAGGTCTTGAAATAAGCATTACAAACAGCACAGCTGTACATTCCGAAAACTGAGTAGAAATATACATAGAGTTTTACATAGTGAAGTGATAGAAGTGGATGGACTGATCATTACTGTCATCTGGTTCAGTGCAAAGGGAAATATTCTTCTCTCCCATCAGAAACCTTTACGTCATTATTATGCAACCATTATTGCGATGTATAATGATGATTTCAATGCCTTTTATATGTAAAACAAGAGCAAACACAGTGGCACACATTCCCTAAGATTGATTGTAATGATTTCAGGCACAGTTCGCACCAAGATTCTGGCAGAACATTTTTTAGACTGAGCTCAGCAGCTCTGCCGATTTTTGATGGCACAAGCCGCTAGGCTTAGTGATAGGCTGCAGTGCTGTCCATGAGACATCACCGCTGAAGCCTGTTCACAATCACATGAAATCCTCTTTAACGAAAACAGCGACGGATGGTGCAACCGGACACTCATGTACCTTGACCTTCGAGTTCACCTCTAATTTATTTGGAAGTTGTTCTGGGGTTTTTGTTTACCATTCATATTATCCATCTCATCAATTTGTCTCTTGTGACCTTGTCCAAGGAGCTTGGCTACAGTTCCATAGACCCTAAATTTCTGATTAGTTTGGAGATGGTCTTATAGCCTTTACCTTTGACATATTTTTTTCTTATTTCCTGACAAAACTCTCTCCTTACCTTTCTTTGGTCCCTGTTCAGTGTGGACCATGATGCTAAACAGCAGTGACTACTTTTCACCCTGTAAAGGGAATCTGTCAGCAGGTTTTTGCTATGTAATCTGAGAGCAGCATAACACAGGGGAAGAGAGTTTGATTCCAGTGATGGATCATATACTGGGCTACTTGGTGTAGTCTTCATAGGATACGGTTTTGTCTAGTTTAGATGTAGCAGAGATAAGTCTTTTTCTCTGTGCATAACCCCACCCTCACCCGGACTAGCAGTTCCCTGTGTACAATATAGATTGTGAGAAACCTGCTACTCAGAAGGGAGTGGAGTTACACAAATTATCCTGACTGCTGGTCTCTTGAGCTATAGTCATGGCAGTGTTAATCTCCTGATGATAAAACATTGCTTGCCTTGAAACTACAACACATAGCCTAATAAATTATATATCCTGGAATCAGGGCCCTATGCCCTGTACTATTCTACTCTCAGATTAAATAGCAAAAACCTTCCGATATATTCCCTTTAGTAGGCAGACTGAGCGATTAGTTTGCAGACACCTATGATGCTAACTACAGGACACACCTTAGTTAGCATCATAGCATCATAATTGACCGGACGGTCAAATTATTTTCAAACTTTTTTAGAGGAACCATCATTTTTGTCTGTTTCAAGTTATTTCAGCGATACATGTAGGTTTTACTTACTTTAACAGAAAGATACAAACAATTCTGTCCAAGTCTGTATATACACATTTACTCGTATGTCTATACAGTGGGGAAAGAAAGTATTTAGTCAGCCACCAATTGTGCAAGTTCTCCCACTTAAAAGATGAGAGAGGCCTGTAACTGACATCATAGGTAGACCACAACTATGAGAGTCAAAATGAGAAAACAAACCCAGAAAATCACCTTGTCTGATATGGTAAGATTTATTTCGCAAATTATCGTGGAAAATAAGTATTTGGTCATTAACAAAAGTTCATCTCAATATTTTGTTATATATCCTTTGTTGGCAATGACAGAGGTCAAACGTTTTCTGTAAGTCTTCACAAGGTTGCCACACACTGTTGGTGGTATGTTGGCCCATTCCTCCATGCAGAACCACTGTATATATACACACATGTTATGTTTTGGTAGCTGAGGAGAGTAAGCAAAAACGGCAATACACCAGAGAGGCTGGAACCTATTGGATTGCAGTAACCTGAACTAACCACACAACTAGAGGTAGCCGTGGAGCGTTCCTACGTTGATCCTAGACGCCTCGTCACAGCCTGAGAGATAACTACACCTAAAGGCAGAAAGATGAAAGCTATCTGCCCCGGAGCAGATCCCCAAAGAAAATAAGAAGCCCCCAAACATGTAATGGCGGTTAGACAAGAAGAAACACGGACACAGACAGAAAATAGAATGAGCAAACGCTGGGGCCCAATCTATCTAGACAGAAAATTACAGGAAAGGATACTCACTGCAATCCAAAAAAAACCCCTAAAAAATACCAACTCTACTGATTGCAAAAACACCTGAGATCACATGACCTCTAACACCTAAATCAGTTCTCTGGTGTAACAAAACTAAGCCGCAGCCACTGAAAAAACAGGAAAAAGCAAATGAACAAACAACAGTGGCTCCAGATAAACTGAGGAGGGGACCTGGCTGATCTCCACAGAAGTGCAGGGAACAATGCAAAAAGCAAGCACAAAAATAAAAGCAGAAAATATCTTATCTGATAGCAGAAGATGCAGGCAAGACTCAACAAGCTTCCAAATGAACCAGGAACCACAATTGAGACAAGAACAATTGATCACCGGCAACCATCATGGGAGGGAACCTCCCTTATATCAGACCAGTCCGTGATCCCAGATTGTCATTCCTCGCTGAAAGGTTCAGTACTGTCAGCAACCACCAGAGGGAGCCTCTGCTCAGAAACCATTTTTAGCACATTCATAACACACACATGACACAGTATAGTCATATCTAACTGCAACAGGTATAGCAATAGTGACCATTGTTATATACTGTACATAGGAGCAGGATAGGAACAGCGCCTGGCTATGGATACACAGCAGGGAAATTCACCATACAAATCTGCATGAATTTTTGCAATTTAGGTAACCAGGTGGTATCTCCACCACCACAGGATCATCTGTAATCCATGGCGACAGCAAAGAATATGAGAGTCCTTGAAAATCCAAACTATAACATTGGCATTTGGGTAGTCCTTCATATTGGTAAGAGTGTGGTAGACTTGTTTTCAACTCCCTTACATTCTTAGTGAGCTCCTGACCTAATCATACAAAGTTTTACCATCTAAAATGATTATGCATTTGTTTGTATTTTGTAACTCTTAGGGCAAAGAAATCAATACAAGGAGTTCCTTCCTGAGAGCTACGCTAGTGGACATTGTGTGACAGATCTTTACCTCTGTCTCTTTTATCCATGCTTTCCAGACAGTCTTACTTGCTGACCTCAGTCCAATACATTAAAAAAGATCTATTATGACCAAAATGTCCATTTTGATTTTTTGATTGTATAATAGATGGATTATACTTAACTTGGATGCTAAATTAATGCCTGAACTGGATTTTCTTGCTTCAATTAAAAAAAGAAAGAATTGAGTACCTAGAGAATGCTGTGGATTATGCTTTGACTGTTTTTTGACTCTACCAAGTTCTTTTCTAGCACGCCTGAATCTGTGACAGATTGCAGAACATATAAATATTAAATCATTACTGTATGATTCTGACAGTCTAATTGAGATAAGTTATTAAGCTTAGTAACCCTTTTGAAGCCATTACTTGTTCATACTTTTTCATACATACAGGTGCTTCTCATAAAATTAGAATATTATCAAAAAGTTAATTTATTTCAGTTTTTCAATACAAAAGTTTAGCTCATATATTATATAGAGTCATTACAAACAGTGATCTATTTCAAGTGTTTATTTCTGTTAATGTTGATGATTATGGCTTACAGACAATGAAAACCCAAAAGTCATTATCTCAGTAAATTAGAATAATTAACAAAAAACGCTTGTAAAGCCTTCTTAAGCGTTTAAAAAGGTCCCTTACTCTGTTTCAGTAGGCTCCACAAGCATGGAGAAGACTGCTGACTTGACAGATGTCCAGAAGGCAGTCATTGACACACTCCACAAGGAGAGTAAGCCAGAAAAGGTCATTGCTAAAGAAGCTGGCTGTTCACAGAGTGCTGTATCCAATAATATTAATGGAAAGTTGAGTGGAAGGGAAAAGTGTGGTAGAAAAAAGGTGCACAAGCAAACGGGATAACTGCAGCCTTGAAAGCATTGTTAAGGAAAGGCCATTCAAAACTTTTGGGAGATTCACAAGGAGTACACTGCTGCTGGAGTCATTGCTTCAAGAGCCACCACACACAGACGTATCCAGGACATGGGCTACAAGTGTCGCATTTCTTGTGTCAAGCCACTCATGAACAATAGACAATGCCAGAAGCATCTTACCTGGACCAAGGAGAAAAAGAACTGGACTGTTGCTCAGTGGTCCAAGGTGTTGTTATCAGATGACAGTAAATTTTTAAATTTTGGTCCACTGTGTTTATCAAGACTAAAGTCAGCGCAGTCATCTACCAGGAAAGGTACCCTCTGCCAACAAGTTTTTTGGAGATCGAAATTTCATTCTCCAGCAGGACTTGGCACCTGTCCACACTGCCAAAAGTACCAATACCTGGTTTAAAAATAACAGTATCACTGTGCTTGATTGGCCAGCAAACTCATCTGAACTTAACCCCATAGAGAATCCATGGGGTATTATCAAGAGGAAGATGAGAAACACCAGACCCAACAATGGAGACGAGCTGAAGGCTGCTATCAAAGCAACCTGGGTTTCTATAACACTGCAGCAGTGCCACAGGCTGATCGCCTCCATGTCACACAGTAATTGATGCAAAAGGAGCCGTGACCAAGTATTGAGTGCATTTACTGAACATACATTTCAGTAGGCCAACATTTTGGATTTTAAAATCATTTATTTAAGCTGGTGTTATAAAGTATTCTAATTTACTGAGATAATGACTTTTGAGTTTTCATTGGCTGTAAGCCATAATCATCAACATTAACAGAAATAAACACTTGAAATAGATCACTCTGTTTGTAATGACTCTATATAATATATGAGTTTCACTTTTTGTATTGAAGAACTGAAATAAATTAACTTTTTAATGATATTCTAATTTTGTGAGAAGCACCTGTACAATATACATACAGTACAGACCAAAAGTTTGGACACACCTTCTCATTTAAAGATTTTTCTGTATTTTTATGACTATGAAAATTGTACATTCACACTGAAGGCATCAAAACTATGAATTAACACATGTGGAATTATACACTACCGGTCAAAAGTTTGGCAAAACAAAGCCATATTTAAGACTGGCTTAAATGAAAGGAAAAGATTAATATGGGCAAAAGAACACAGACATTGGACAGAGGAATATTGGCTTTTGTTTTGCCAATCTGCCCTGAAGGCCAGCATCCCCAAATCGCCTCTTCACTGTAGATGTTGACACTGGCGTTTAATGTGTACTGTTTAATGAAGCTGCCAGTTGAGGACCTGTGAGGCGTCAATTTTTCAAACTAAAGACTCTAATGTACTTGTCTTGTTGCTCAGTTGTGCAGCGGGGCCTCCCACTTGTCTTTCTTCTCTGGTTAGAGCTTGTTTTTGCACTCCTCTAAAGGGAGTAGTACACACCATTGTATGAATTCTTCAGTTTCTTGGTAATTTTTCGCATGGAATAGCCTTCATTTCTAAGAACAAGAATAGACTGTCGAGTTTCACAAGAAAGTTCTTTTTTTTTGGCCATTTTGAGAGTTTAATGGAACCAACAAATGTAATGCTCCAGATTCTCAACAAGCTCAAAGGAAGGTCAGGTTTATAGCTTCTCTAATCAAACAAACGGTTTTCAACTGTGTTAACATACTTGCACAAGGGTTTTAAAGGGTATTTTAACCATCTATTAGCCTTCTTACACAGTTAGCAAACACAAAATACCATAAGTACACTGGAGTGATGGTTGTTGGAAATGGGCCTCTATACACCTATGAAGATATTGCATTACAAACTAGATGTTTGCCGCTAGAATATTCATTTACCACATTAACACTGTATAGAGTGTATTTCTGAATCATTTAATGTTAGCTTCATTGGAAAAAAACTGCTTTTCTTTCAAAAATAAGGAAATTTCTAAGTGACCCTAAACTTTTGACCGGTAGTGTATACTTAACAAAAAAGTGTGAAACAACTGAAAATATCTCTAATATTCTAAGTTCTTCAAAGTAGCCACCTTTTGCTTTGATGACTGCTTTGCACATTCTTGGCATTCTCTTGGTGAGCTTCAAGAGGTAGTTACTGGAAATGGTCTTCCAACAATCTTGAAGGAGTTCCCAGAGATGATTAGCACTTGTTGTCTCTTTTGCCTTGACTCTGCGGTCCAGCTCACCCCAAACCATCTCGATTGGGTTCAGGTCTGGTGACTGTGGAGGCCAGGTCATCTGGCGTAGCACCCATCACTCTACATCTTGGTCAAATAGCCCTTACACAGCCTGGAGGTGTGTTTGGGGTCATTGTCCTGTTGAAAAATAAATGATGGTCCAACTAAACGCAAACTGGATGTAATATCATGCCGCTGCAAGATGCTGTGGTAGCCATGCTGGTTCAGCATGCCTTCAATTTTGAATAAATCCCCAACAGTGTCACCAGCAAAGCACCCCCACACCATCACACCTCCTCCATGCTTCACGGTGGGTACCAGGCATGTAGAGTCCATCCGTTCACCTTTTCTGCGCTGCACAAAGACACGGTGGTTGGAACCAAAGATCTCAAATTTGGACTCATCAGACCAAAGCACAGATTTCCACTGGTCTAATGTCCATTCGTTGTGTTCTTTAGTCCAAACAAGTCTCTTCTGCTTGTTGCCTGTCCTTAGCAGTGGTTTTCTAGCAGCTATTTTACCATGAAGGCCTGCTGCTGTGTCTGCTGCTAGAACTCTGTGTGGCATTGACCTGGTCTCTAATCTGAGCTTCTGTAAACCTGCGATTTCTGAGGTTGGTGACTTGGATAAACTTATCCTCAGAAGCAGAGGTGACTCTTGGTCTTCCTTTCCTGGGGCGGTCCTCATGTGATCCAGTTTCTTTGTAGCGCTTGATGGTTTTTGCAACTGCACTTGGGGACACTTTCAAAGTTTTCCCAATTTTTCAGACTGACTGACCTTCATTTCTTAAAGTAATGATGGCCACTCGTTTTTCTTTACTTAGCTGCTTTTTTCTTGCCATAATACAAATTCTAACAATCTATTCAGTAGGACTATCAACTGTGTATCCACCAGACTTCTGCACAACGCAACTGATGGTCCCAACCCCATTTATAAGGCCAGAAATCCCACTTATTATACCTGACAGGGCACACCTGTGAAATAAAAACCATTTCCGGTGACTATCTCTTGAAGCTCATCAAGAGAATGCCAAGAGTGTGCAAAGCAGTCATCAAAGCAAAAGGTGGCTACTTTGGAGAACCTAAAATATAAGACATATTTTCAGTTGTTTCACACTTTTTTGTTAAGTATATAATTCCACATGTGTTAATTCATAGTTTTGATGCCTTCAGTGTGAATGTACAATTTTCATAGTCATGCAAATACAGAAAAATCTTTAAATGAGAAGGTGTGTCCAAACTTTTGGTCTGTACTGTACATGATGACATACAAAAGTAAAGCCTGAATTATAAAATTAAAAAAAGTCATATTCATACACTGGAAGGCTGTTCAGGAGGAGAGTTAATAGTAACTGTAGACTGTTCAGGGGGTTTAGCTCCGGGATCGCCATCTCGGGTAGACAGAGTGGCATAAAGAGTCCAATCACAGACAGCAGTACTGGTGTAAACTGGCCGCAACCAGTTTTATTGAAAGTCCACAGCAATACACATAAATCAAACCATAAAATAAAATCCTAAGCCTGTCAGGCTTCTAGCTAAACACAGTCAGTTACCTCTGTTATGTTTCGGTAGCTGAGGAGTGCAGGTAAAAAAGGAAATACACCAGAGCAGTTGGAATCTATGGGATTGCAGTACCCTGACTAACCACCACAACTAGAGGCAGCCGTGGAGCGTTCCTACGTTGGTCCTAGACGCCTCTTCACAGCCTGAGAAACTAACTACACCTAAAGATAGAAATAGGAAAGCTATCTGCCCCGGAGCAAAACCCCCAAAGATAATAGAAAGCCCCCAAACATGTAATGGCGGTTAGACAAGAGGAAATACTGACACAGAAAGAAAATAGAATGAGCAAACGCTGGGGCCCAAACTATCTAAATAGAAAAGGACAGGAAGGGTACTTACTGCAATCCCAGAAAACCCTGAAAAACACCAACTCTACTAATTTCAAAATCACCTGAGATCACACGACCTCTACCACCTAAATTAGCTCTCTGGTGTAACAAAATCAAAACAGCAGCCACTGAAAAAACTGGAAAAAGCAAAAGAACAAAACTCAGTGGCTGAACTAAACTGAGAAGGCAGAAGCCCCCGGAGGGGACCCAGAAGGCCCCCAAAGAAGTGCAGGACAAAATGCAAAAATATAGCAACAACAAAAAAGAAGAAAAATTCTTATCTGGTAGCAGGAGATGCAGACACGACACAGCAGGCTACAAGGGAAACTGGAATGAAGGATTCAGACCAGAACAATTGATCACCGGCAACCCTGATGGGAAAATGACTCCCTTATATAAGACCAGTCAGTAACACCTGATTCCCAGTCCTCACAATCTTCACTAGTACCGCTTGTAACCACCAGAGGGAGCCTCTGCTCAGAACTCATCTCAAACCCATTCACAACAGTACCCCCCCCTTGAGGAGGGGTCACCGAACCCTCATTTGAGCAACCAGGTCGGTCAGGATGAGTTCTATGATACGCACGGATAAGTCTCCTAGCATGGATGTCCGAAGCAAACACCCAAGAATTGTCTTCCTGACCATAACCTCTCCATTTAACCAAATACTGGAGTCTTCGTCTAGAAAAACGAGAATCCAATATTTTCTCAACCACATACTCCAGATTGCCCTCAACCAAAACAGGGTCAGGAGGCACAGTAGCAGGAACCACTGGCTCAACAAACCTCTTCAACAAGGACTTGTGGAACACGTTATGGATCTTAAATGTCCCTGGAAGAAGCAAACGAAAAGAAACAGGATTAATAATCTCCATGATCTTATAAGGTCCAATGAACCTAGGCTTAAATTTAGGAGATGCTACTCTCATAGGAATATTCTTTGAGGACAACCAGACCAAGTCCCCCACTTTAAACCGAGGACCATCAGTCCTATGCCGGTTAGCAAACCGCTGGGCCTTCTCCTGAGAGAGGGACAACCTCTCCACTACCTGGTCCCAAATCTGTTGCATACGCTCAACAACAGAGTCAACACCTGGACAGACAGAAGCTTCGTCTGTCCTGAAGAAAATCGAGGGTGAAAACCAGAATTACAGAAAAACGGAGACATCAAAGTGGCAGAGCTAGCCCTATTATTAAGAGCAAACTCAGCCAAAGGCAAAAAAGAGACCCAGTCATCCTGATCAGCAGACACAAAGCATCTTAGATAAGTCTCTAATGTCTGGTTTGTTCTCTCAGTTTGACCATTGGTCTGAGGATGAAATGCCGAGGAGAAAGACAATTGAACACCCAGTTTAGAACAAAAAGTCCTCCAAAATCTGGAAACAAACTGGACTCCTCTGTCAGACACAATGTTCTCAGGAATGCCGTGTAAACGAACCACGTGCTGAACAAACAACGGCACCAATTCAGAGGAGGAAGGCAACTTAGGTAATGGCACAAGATGTATCATTTTGGAAAACCTATCACAAATTACCCAGATGGTGGTCATTCTCTGAGAAACAGGAAGATCGGAAATGAAATCCATAGAGATATGGGTCCATGGTCTCTTGGGCACAGGCAATGGCATCAACAAACCACTAGAGCGAGAGCAAGGCTTGGAGCGAGAGCAAGTCCCGCAGGACTGCACAAATTCCCTGACATCGCGAGACAAGGTAGGCCACCAAAAGGACCGACTAACCAAGTCTCTGGTACCAAAAATTCCGGGATGCCCAGCCAATGCGGAACAATGAATCTCAGACATCACACTCTTTTTCCATTGGTCCGGGACAAACAATTTTCCAACAGGGCAGCGCTCGGGCCTATCCTCCTGACACCCCTCCAGAGCAAGTCTCAAATTGGGCGAGATGGCGGAAAGAACTACACCCTCTTTCAAAATAACAGAAGGATCAGATAACTCAGGAGAGTCCGCAAGGAAACTCCTCGAGAGGGCATCCGCCTTAACATTCTTAGTGCCAGGAAGAAAGGAAACCACAAAATTAAAACGTGTGAAAAACAAGGCCCACCTGGCCTGTCTAGGATTGAGTCGCTTGGCAGATTCCAGATAGACCAGATTCTTATGGTCCGTAAGGACTACCACCTGATGTTTGGCTCCCTCCAGCCAATGTCTCCACTCTTCAAAAGCCACTTCATGGCCAATAACTGCCGATTACCCACGTCATAATTACGTTCAGTAGGAGAAAATTTTCGAGAGAAAAAGGCACAAGGGTTACTTTTAGAGGTCTCTGGATCTTTTTGGGACAAAACGGCACCTGCCCCAATTTCAGAGGCATCAACCTCCACCTGAAATGGCAGAGAAACATCAGGCTGCCGTAGAACAGGAGCAGAAGTGAATCTCTGCTTAAGTTCCTGAAATGCAGAGACTGCCTCAGGAGGCCAATTCACCACATCAGAACCCTTTCTGGTCAAATCAGTTAATGGTTTAACAATAACCGAGAAATTACCAATAAATTTACGATAAAAATTGGCAAAACCCAAAAATCTCTGAAGAGCCTTTAATGAAGTAGGTTGGACCCAATCACAGATGGCCTGAACCTTGACCGGGTCCATTTCAATAACAGATGGGGACAAAATGAATCCAGAAATGAGATCTTCTGTACGCCAAAAAGACACTTTGATCCCTTCACATACAGAGCATTATCCCTCAAAATCTGGAACACAGTCCGAACATGTTTCACATGAGAGTCCCAGTCATTAGAAAAAATCAAGATATCATCCAAATAAACAATCAGAAATTTGTCCACAAAATCCCTGAAAATGTCATTCATGAAGGACTGGAAGACGGAAGGGGCATTAGTGAGCCCAAAGGGCATCACTAGGTACTCAAAATGCCCTTCAGGGGTATTGAATGCCGTCTTCCATTCATCCCCGTGCTTAATGCGAATAAGGTTATACGCCCCCCTGAGGTCAAGCTTGGTAAACCAAGTAGCGTTTTTCACCCTGGAAAACAGGTCAGAAATCAAGGGTAACGGGTATTGATATTTCACAGTAATATTGTTCAAGAGACGATAATCAATACACGGCCTTAATGAACCATCTTTTTTGGCCACAAAGAAAAAACCGGCACCTAAGGGTGAAGAGGATGGTCTGATATGACCCTTCTCCAATGATTCCTTGATATAAGACCGCATAGCGTCATGTTCAGGTACAGACAAGTTAAAAAGGCGACCTTTAGGGAATTTACTACCCGGCACTAATTCAATAGCGCAGTCATAGCTCCTATGGGGAGGTAAGGATGCAGATTTACTTTCGTAAACACATCAGAAAAATCAAACAAAAAGTCAGGAACATCCTGAGCTTGGGGGGAGGCAGAAAAAACAGGAGTGTTGGTATTAACACATTGGCAGCCCCAACTGGTTACAGACACAGATTTCCAATCCAAAACAGGATTATGAGACTGTAACCAAGGGAAACCCAGCACGATAATGTCATGCAGATTATATAGAACCAAAAATTTGCAGCACTCCTGGTGATCAGGTTCAACCCTCATTATCACCTGAGTAGAAAACTGGGGTTTATTCTCAGCCAAAGGGGTAGAATCGATCCCCAGTAGGGGAATAGACTTCTGTAGGGGTATCAAGGGAAACCCACAACGTTTAGCAAAATCATAATCCATCAGGTTAATAGCTGCTCCAGAATCAACGAAAGCCTGAGCAGAAAATGAGGACAGAGAGCATATCAGAGTGACAGTTAATAAAAACTTAGTCTGAACACTACCCAAGACAACTGAGCGTGCAAAACGTCTTCCCCGCTTAGGGCAGACTGAAATAGCATGAGAGGCATCACTACAGTAGAAACATAACCTATTGCGCTTTCGAAACTCATGACGCTGTGCCCCAGACACCACTCCATCACACTGCATGGGCTCAGAAGCTGGCTCACAAGGCAACACCACTCCACGCATACTTCTCCGCTCACGCAAACGTCTGTCAATTTGAATCGCTAATGACATAGAATCATTGAGACCAGAGGGGACAGGGAATCCCACCATAACATCCTTTACATTATCCGACAGACCCTTCCGGAAAAGGGCCGCCAAAGCGTCGTCATTCCATTTGGTCAGGACTGCCCACCTACGGAATCTCTGACAGTATAACTCAGCGTCATCAAGCCCCTGATTTAATGCCAACAAGGCTTTTTCAGCTTGATCAGTGACATTAGGCTCATCGTACAATAACCCCAAAGCCTGAAAAAACGCATCAACATCACTCAAAACAGGATCCCCAGGTATCAGGGAAAAAGCCCAATCCTGAGGATCGCCGCGCAGGAGAGAGATGATAATTTGAACCTGCTGCGCTGCGTTTCCTGAGGACTTCGATTTTAAGGCAAAAAACAATTTACAATTATTTTTGAAATTCTGAAACTTAGCTCGATCCCCTAAAAACAAATCTGGCATGGGGATCCTAGGTTCCACAACAGGCAACCCAGCAAGATAGATAGCAATACTCCGAACATCAGTGGCAAGCTGATCCACACGGCCAGACAACTGTGCAAACTCCATTGGGAGAAAAGATCCTTCCCAGCACCCAGAGATACAGAGGGAAAAAAAAAAAAAAAAAAATGCAACAAACAGAAAAATATCTCTGACAACTCTGACAACCTTTTTTCTATCACAATATTTTTTCCCTTCTGTGAGTACCATACAATTTTCAATTTTTAGGCCGGTGATACTGTTATGTTTCGGTAGCTGAGGAGTGCAGGTAAAAAAGGCAATACACCAGAGCAGTTGGAATCTATGGGATTGCAGTACCCTGACTAACCACCACAACTAGAGGCAGCCGTGGAGCGTTCCTACGTTGGTCCTAGACGCCTCTTCACAGCCTGAGAAACTAACTACACCTAAAGATAGAAATAGGAAAGCTATCTGCCCCGGAGCAGAACCCCAAAGATAATATAAAGCCCCCAAACATGTAATGGCGGTTAGACAAGAGGAAATACTGACACAGAAAGAAAATAGAATGAGCAAAGCTGGGGCCCAAACTATCTAAATAGAAAAGGACAGGAAGGGTACTTACTGCAATCCCAGAAAACCTGAAAAACACCAACTCTACTAATTTCAAAATCACCTGAGATCACACGACCTCTACCACCTAAATTAGCTCTCTGGTGTAACAAAATCAAAACAGCAGCCACTGAAAAAACTGGAAAAAAGCAAAAGAACAAAACTCAGTGGCTGAACTAAACTGAGAAGGCAGAAGCCCCCGGAGGGGACCCAGAAGGCCCCCAAAGAAGTGCAGGACAAAATGCAAAAATATAGCAACAACAAAAAAGAAGAAAAATTCTTATCTGGTAGCAGGAGATGCAGACACGACACAGCAGGCTACAAGGGAAACTGGAATGAAGGATTCAGACCAGAACAATTGATCACCGGCAACCCTGATGGGAAAATGACTCCCTTATATAAGACCAGTCAGTAACACCTGATTCCCAGTCCTCACAATCTTCACTAGTACCGCTTGTAACCACCAGAGGGAGCCTCTGCTCAGAACTCATCTCAAACCCATTCACAACATACCTCACTACCGTGGTCTAGGCTCTAGCAGCCTGGCCAAAACAACACATGTTATGTAATTACCAGAGCTTGGTTTGCAGGAGACTCCAGCCGTGTCTGAAGCCAGATTCAGACTGAGAGCTCTGTCTGTGTAACTCTACCACCTATTTCTGGCTGCTTAATTAGGCAGCTGTGTGTACTCAGGGTTGAGCTGCAAGCCTGTACTGGATGAGGAGTGGAGTGAACGTCGTACTGCCATCCTACCTTCACTCCTATATTCCTTATGCGACCCAGCTAAGAAACCTGGGCGAGATATACACCCGTCCAGTGCGCACCCCTTCACTGTCTCACATATCCCCCCCCTCTTCTCCAGACCGGAGGGCTGGTTAAGAACCCCAAGAGACAGTGAACTCTGGACAAGGCTGGCATGTACCAGAGTCTCTCGACCCCTGAGTCTAGGAGGGCATGTACTGGGCAGCCATTTATAACCACCTGGGACACCTATGGTCCATTCTCCTCGGCTGGGGTTGCCACGCACACGGGTTCCGCGAGGAAAGAGAGGGACCTTCCAGCATCACAGTCCATAGGTTCCCCCACTAGTGGACAGTTGGCTGAAATATGACTCCGTTCACGGCATCTCCAACACTGTCTCAGGTCTGGGGGTTCAGACGGGGAGACCTTTCTAGGCCTGGGGACTTCCGACAGGGAAGCATCAGCCATTGCCTCACACATGTCCCCTCGGGGCTGAGCCGGTCTATCAGCAGTCCCCTGACCCCAACAGCTGGAACTCTCTTACCGGGAGGTGTCGGAGGCCGGGAACTCCGAAATGACGACGCTCGGACGGCTGGGCACGGAGGTAGTCTTTGGTGGCGAAGTACCTCTCTATCAGGCTGACCAGTTGATTGGCGTCTTTGGGGTCTCCCTGTCCGACCCAGTGCTGCACCTCAGGAGGAAGGGCCCAGATGTACCGGTCCATCACAACTTTTTCGACCATTTGGGCAGGGTTGCTGACGTCAGGCTCCAGCCACTTCTTTACCAGATAAATTAGGTCATACATTTGTGAGCGAGCAGGCTTATTATTATTATTTATAGATTTTTTATAGCGCCATTTATTCCATGGCTCTTTACATGTGAAGAGGGGCAAATATAGACAAGTACAGTAAACATGAGCAATACTAGGCACACACAAGTACAGAAGGAGAGAGGACCCTGCCCGCAAGGGCTCACAATCTACAGGACTGCTTATCCCAACTGTATCTCCAGTTATGGACTCTCCTGGCACGGACTGCAACCGTAACACCCAGCCGGGCAGAATCTCTGCTTTCAGCTTGGCATAGTCTCTGCTGTCCTGCTCGCTAAGTTCAAAATAGGCCTTTTGGGGTTCCCAGTCAGATAGGGTGCGACCACCATGGCCCATTCAGATGGTGGCAGATTCTCCTTCTCTGCCAGCCTTTCAAATATAGCGAGATATGCCTCCACATCGTCATGAGGCGTCATCTTCTGCAGGGTCTGTTTTACCGCCTTCTTTACAGCGGACAACGCAGGTGACTTGCGTCATCACTCTGGGACAAGGTGCTGAGAGCCTGGCGTAGTGCTGCAATCTGCTCCATTAGCAATCGGTTAGTCTCCTGCTGTTGCACACTAACTTGCGCCATATGTTTGAGCAGGCCTCCATGCTGTCAGACTTGTCTGTCCGGTACCGGCAGCCTTTACCCCGGACATGCACACTCCAAAGTTTTTTCTACAGCAAGTTCAGTTTTTTTTTTGTTTTTTTTTGTGCAGACACTATTAGGGCTACTGTCTCTTTAAGGCTGCTTTGACAGACTTTTTTTTTTCTTTGCTGCTGTTTCAGCCACTGTGCTGCCCGCATTCGAGCACCAATTGTAGACTGTTCAGGGGGTTTAGCTCTGGGATCGCCATCTCGGGTAGACGGAGTGGCATAAAGAGTCCAATCACAGACAGCAGTACTGGTGTAAACTGGCCGCAACCAGTTTTATTGAAAGTCCACAGCAATACACATAAATCAAACCATAAAATAAAATCCTAAGCCTGTCAGGCTGCTAGCTAAACACAGTCAGTTACCTCACTACCGTGGTCTAGGCTCTAGCAGCTGGCCAAAACAACACATGTTTGTAATTACCAGAGCTTGGTTTGCAGGAGACTCCAGCCGCGTATGAAGCCAGATTCAGACTGAGAGCTCTGTCTGTGTAACTCTACCACCTATTTCTGGCTGCTTAATTAGGCAGCTGTGTGTACTCAGGGTTGAGCTGCAAGCCTGTACTGGATGAGGAGTGGAGTGAACGTCGTACTGCCATCCTACCTTCACTCCTATATTCCTTATGCGACCCAGCTAAGAAACCTGGGCGAGATATACACCCGTCCAGTACGCACCCCTTCACTGTCTCACATATCCCTCCCTCTTCTCCAGACCGGAGGGCTGGTTAAGAACCCAAGGAGACAGTGAACTCTGGACAAGTCATCGGCATTACCCTGTAACTTCCCAGGCCTATGCTCTACGAGAAATGGTGCTTACTAGAGAAGT
>JARQOD010000006.1:319519399-319549649 GCA_033576555.1 Oophaga sylvatica
CCCCCTGACCCCAACAGCTGGAACTCTCTTACCGGGAGGTGTCGGAGGCCGGGAACTCCGAAATGACGACCGCTCGGACGGCTGGGCACGGAGGTAGTCTTTGGTGGCGAAGTACCTCTCTATCAGGCTGACCAGTTGATTGGCGTCTTTGGGGTCTCCCTGTCCGACCCAGTGCTGCACCTCAGGAGGAAGGGCCCAGATGTACCGGTCCATCACAACTTTTTCGACCATTTGGGCAGGGTTGCTGACGTCAGGCTCCAGCCACTTCTTTACCAGATAAATTAGGTCATACATTTGTGAGCGAGCAGGCTTATTATTATTATTATTATAGATTTTTATAGCGCCATTTATTCCATGGCTCTTTACATGTGAAGAGGGGCAAATATAGACAAGTACAGTAAACATGAGCAATACTAGGCACACACAAGTACAGAAGGAGAGAGGACCCTGCCCGCAAGGGCTCACAATCTACAGGACTGCTTATCCCAACTGTATCTCCAGTTATGGACTCTCCTGGCACGGACTGCAACCGTAACACCCAGCCGGGCAAGAATCTCTGCTTTCAGCTTGGCATAGTCTCTGCTGTCCTGCTCGCTAAGTTCAAAATAGGCCTTTTGGGGTTCCCCAGTCAGATAGGGTGCGACCACCATGGCCCATTCAGATGGTGGCAGATTCTCCTTCTCTGCCAGCCTTTCAAATATAGCGAGATATGCCTCCACATCGTCATGAGGCGTCATCTTCTGCAGGGTCTGTTTTACCGCCTTCTTTACAGCGGACAACGCAGGTGACCTTGCGTCATCACTCTGGGACAGGTGCTGAGAGCCTGGCGTAGTGCTGCAATCTGCTCCATTAGCAATCGGTTAGTCTCCTGCTGTTGCACACTAACTTGCGCCATATGTTTGAGCAGCGCCTCCATGCTGTCAGACTTGTCTGTCCCGGTACCGGCAGCCTTTACCCCGGACATGCACACTCCAAAGTCTTTTCTACAGCAAGTTCAGTTTTTTTTTTTTTTTTTGTGCAGACACTATTAGGGCTACTGTCTCTTTAAGGCTGCTTTGACAGACTTTTTTTTTTCTTTGCTGCTGTTTCAGCCACTGTGCTGCCCGCATTCGAGCACCAATTGTAGACTGTTCAGGGGGTTTAGCCCCTGGGATCGCCATCTCGGGTAGACGGAGTGGCATAAAGAGTCCAATCACAGACAGCAGTACTGGTGTAAACTGGCCGCAACCAGTTTTATTGAAAGTCCACAGCAATACACATAAATCAAACCATAAAATAAAATCCTAAGCCTGTCAGGCTGCTAGCTAAACACAGTCAGTTACCTCACTACCGTGGTCTAGGCTCTAGCAGCCTGGCCAAAACAACACATGTTATGTAATTACCAGAGCTTGGTTTGCAGGAGACTCCAGCCGCGTATGAAGCCAGATTCAGACTGAGAGCTCTGTCTGTGTAACTCTACCACCTATTTCTGGCTGCTTAATTAGGCAGCTGTGTGTACTCAGGGTTGAGCTGCAAGCCTGTACTGGATGAGGAGTGGAGTGAACGTCGTACTGCCATCCTACCTTCACTCCTATATTCCTTATGCGACCCAGCTAAGAAACCTGGGCGAGATATACACCCCGTCCAGTACGCACCCCTTCACTGTCTCACATATCCCTCCCCTCTTCTCCAGACCGGAGGGCTGGTTAAGAACCCCAAGGAGACAGTGAACTCTGGACAAGGCATCGGCATTACCCTGTAACTTCCCAGGCCTATGCTCTACCGAGAAATGGTGCTTCACTAGAGAAGTCCGGCCGGGCAAGTCTGAAAACCTCTGCTGATTTTTCTGCAGAAATTCCCATATTAACCCTTTCTCTAATTTACTCGAGGCCAACAATGACTCTCTGTCCCTCCAGGGATTGATCAGGTTGATATGATAGACCTGTTAGGGCTTCCGTCTCCCTGGTTGATGTACTTTGTAGGTGACCTCGCTCACTTTCTGTACTATCTCGTAGGGGCCATGCCATTTGGCCAAAAACTTACTTTCCACCGTGGGAATTAGGATCAGGACCCGATCTCCGGGGTTGAAAGTCCTAACTTTTGCTGACTGATTATATATTCTGCTTTGAGCTGCTTGGGCTCTCTGCAGGTGATCCTTAACCAATGGCATAACCTTAGGGACCCTATATAGCAGGTTATTGCTCATGGCAAAATGGGGAAACCGTTTATCAGAGCCGGGCTCTTGTGGGATCTCATTTAGAACAGTTATACTTTCCCTGGCAGTTTTAAGAGTGGGGTCTCGCAACTGCTCACTCCCAACATGGTCACGGGACACAGGTAGGTCAGGGACATTCTGTTCCAGAGAACCACTATCCTCTTTCCCCAACATCACCTGCAAAGGAAATTCCTCATTATCATTATCATCACATAAATTCAACAACACATTAGCATTGTGTTCCGCCCCTATGGACCGCGCAACCTCAGTAGGAGCTTCATCACACTGTCCGGTAGAACCTTTTTTTTTCCAGAGACCCCAAAACAGGGGAAAGTCACGACCCAATATGACTGGGTGCATCAGGTTCTTCACTACCCCCACTTCATACGAGACCTCCCCGAGTTTTTTGACCAAGTCCACGGAAATCACCGGGTAGACTTTGGCGTCTCCATGGATGCACCCTACGCTCAGGTGTTTATTGGGGATGAAGTCCCTATCAACCAGGCTGGCATGTACCAGAGTCTCTCGACTCCCTGAGTCTAGGAGGGCATGTACTGGGCAGCCATTTATAACCACCTGGGACACCTAAGGCTGCTTTGACAGACTTTTTTTTTTCTTTGCTGCTGTTTCAGCCACTGTGCTGCCCGCATTCGAGCACCAATTGTAGACTGTTCAGGGGGTTTAGCTCCGGGATCGCCATCTCGGGTAGACAGAGTGGCATAAAGAGTCCAATCACAGACAGCAGTACTGGTGTAAACTGGCCGCAACCAGTTTTATTGAAAGTCCACAGCAATACACATAAATCAAACCATAAAATAAAATCCTAAGCCTGTCAGGCTGCTAGCTAAACACAGTCAGTTACCTCACTACCGTGGTCTAGGCTCTAGCAGCCTGGCCAAAACAACACGTTATGTAATTACCATAGCTTGGTTTGCAGGAGACTCCAGCCGCGTATGAAGCCAGAATTCCCGACTGAGAGCTCTGTCTGTGTAACTCTACCACCTATTTCTGGCTGCTTAATTAGGCAGCTGTGTGTACTCAGGGTTGAGCTGCAAGCCTGTACTGGATGAGGAGTGGAGTGAACGTCGTACTGCCATCCTACCTTCACTCCTATATTCCTTATGCGACCCAGCTAAGAAACCTGGGCGAGATATACACCCCGTCCAGTACGCACCCCTTCACTGTCTCACATAACATAGTGTAATCTTTCTACTGTCGTTATTGTGTTATTATTCACTGGGAAGTTGAAAAGGTGCTGTGGAGAACGGATATCTAAGTCATTTATTTATTTCCCTTAGAAGTTCCAGGAAGGAGGTTTAAAGGATTTGTTGCTCATCTGTCTGATTATTTCTTCAAGAAATATGTACCAAATGTACCAAATGTTAATTTAGACAGTACTGAAGTCCTGAGATCAAACTTCTGTATGTAGTAAATGATTTCTCATTAACACTGTTATAAAAATTCTATGAGGGTGATCTTCATGTAAAATTCATAAATTAGACTACAAAGCCTTTCTAAGCCCTGAGAATAAAGGCAGGCGGAACAAGAAGCGATCTAGAAAATATTTTTTATTATCCGGAACAATCAATATAATATGTGTAGAAATAATCCACAGCGTGATTCGGATTCCTCACTGCCTTAGAAAAAAAGCCGCTGTTTTCATGTCACTTTACATTTAGTAAAGACTCCTTGGTTTTAAACCTCGAGTTTTTTCTGCTGCTATATAGCTTCATATGTCTCCCTTGTTTTGCCTTCATTGACTCTTGCTTGTGTTTTTGATATTCAGTATATCTGTCTAGCTTTTTACCGCAGGTATAACAAGCGCTTCTTTCATTATTCACTGTTCTACAGCTTGTTGGCCAATAACATTGAGTGCTAATGGTATCGGCAGGTTCCAACAGTGGTCAACCTTCCAATATTTCAGAATAATGATGCTCAAAGTGGTAAATGATAGTAAAATATTGAGACATGCCAACCCTGTGGACTGGGGTCATAGAGGAGATAACTACAAATTACAAATTGTGAGCCATGAAATTAATTTGCTTAGGCATTTACCTGCAATTTAATACATGGTAGAAAGCTGTTTGTAAGGTGAGTGGATCCCTATACCTAGAGGCATAATTAAGTTCATAGTGAGCTGTAGTGCAAAATGTGGACTGGGATTCCTCCCCCACCACTGGGGGGAACCCTCGTCTCTCTCACCCAACAGCATATTGGTTGTATGCATAAGACCAGACCACATATTACCACCATATAGTAACCAAATAATACCACCATACTGATCATTACCAAAAATCACTGTACTAACACTAATATTGTCACCAATGACAGTTACCCATGAGAGATTTGTAGATAAATGTATACACAATACCGGTAAATCAAGTGACATTGTAAGGGTGGTGGACAATGGATGTCACTTTCCTACCCCTGAAGACACCCATTATGTTATGTTGTAATGTCATGGGAATTGTGTACTGCCTCTTTGTGAATATCGTGATGTAATGTGCCTTGTGAAATGTAATATGTTCCTGTGTAATGTATAGAGTGTGATAAGTATTGTAAGCAAAATATGCATAGTGTTACAGGTAGTATATAATGTATAGTTGACTATAGAAAGTTCTGCCCAGCAATAGACAGCAGGGTCATAAGTAGTTAATATTTGAACCTGCACACAGGAGGTGGAATTAGTGTTAGGAAGAGTAACTGTTTCCTGTTGGCTAGTCACCAGAAACCCTGAGCTTGCTAAACGCCAAAGGTAACGGACCTAAAGAGGACTAGGTTTGTGTGACTAGTGAGGGTCCAGAGCGGTAGAACCAGGGTGCCAGTAGTATATAGTAATAACATCCACTATTCGGGCCCCTATATAGGAAAAATGTTCTCATTTTAGCTACAATATTATTATTATTATTATTTATTTATTATATAGCGCCATTAATTCCATGGTGCTGTACATGAGAGGGGTTACATACAAAGTTATAGATATCGTTTACAGTAAACAAATTTACAATGACAGACTGGTACAGAGGGGAGAGGACCCTGTCCTTGTGGACTTACATTCTATAATATAGTACTACTGTCCCCCAATTTGTCCTATACACTAGTAATGTCCCACAATTGGAACAATTGGAACTTATATAGAAATAATGTCTCACAATTGGCCATATACACTAATAATGTCCCCCATTCTGGATCTAATACTGAAATAATGTCGCTTGTCCTGGCCCCAATAGTGAAATAATGTCTCCCGACCTGGAGCTGTTCACATGGACATTAAAAAAAAACTAACGATTCCTCCTACTTTCCCCATACTCTCCTGGTAAGCAGCACCCTCTTCCTCCACCAAAGCCAGTGCAAGCACATACAGGCACATAGATACACACACACGCTCATACACACCTATAGGCACATACACACAGGCATGTACACACATGCATACACACACAGGCACATACATACACAGGCACATAGAGATACATACACGCTCATACACACCTATAGGTACATACACACAGGCATGTACACATGCATACACACACAGGCACGTAGATACACACACAGACACATAGATACACACACACGCTCATACACACCTATAGGCACATACACACAGGCATGTACACACATACATACACACACATGCACATACATACACAGGCACATAGAGACACATACACGCTCATACACACCTATAGGCACATACACACAGGGATGTACACACATGCATACACACACAGGCATGTAGATACACACACAGGCACATAGATACACACACACGCTCATACACACCTATAGGCAAATACACACAGGCATGTACACACATGCATACACACACAGGCACATACATACACAGGCACATAGAGATACATACACGCTCATACACACCTATAGGCAAATACACACAGGCATGTACACACATGCATACACACACAGGCACATACATACACAGGCACATAGAGATACATACACGCTCATACACACCTATAGGTACATACACACAGGCATGTACACACATGCATACACACACAGGCACATACATACATACACAGGCACATGGAGATACATACACGCTCATACACACCTATAGGTACATACACACAGGCATGTATACACATGCATACACACACAGGCACGTAGATACACACACAGGCACATAGATACACACACACGCTCATACACACCTATAGGCACATACACACAGGCATGTACACACATACATACACACAAAGGCACAGACACATTTTAACATACTACGGTTATTGTGAAGCATAGAGGTATTTCAGGCAGTTCTTTCCTGGAACATTTGTATAAATAAAGTAACAGAACAAGTGACATGCTGTCATTCACATTGATACGTCACTGAACTCCAACTGTTGCTATGAAACATAATATCAAAAATAGTAATGTTCCTGTGATCTCCGAAGGTAGAATGCAAATTTTGCGCTGTTCTTTACAAACATTATGTACTGCATATGAAGCAAGGTCTGAGCAATCAAGCTGGTGCAAATCTTCAAAAGAGACCTGATTTACAGTACAATAGCGGGGAAAAAAACTGCTTAGCACCTCCAGTTTGAAGTGAGTCTGTGTTTTTTGCTTACTGACATCTCCACTGTGATATTAGTTGTCTGAAAAAAATAACTCCTCTCATTTTATGTGTAAGGATGGCAGGCTCAATTCCCTTACAATTTTTATGCTAAAGTTTAGAGAAAACTTATGGCACATTTAACCCCATTGCTGTGCACTCTAAAACCGATCCTTCTCATCATCAATGTCTAATCAGTCGGGGTCCGACACCCGGAATCTCCACCCATCAGTTGTTATCAGTGTTAGCGGCTGGAAATGCTCACATGTGTAGTTGGCTGTCTTCTGATAGTGGCAAATATATGGCAAATGTATGATAGAAGGGGCAGACGTAATATGAACCAGTCCAACAGTAAGATGATGCAGGTGTACACAAGGCACTAAAGTGGGAGTAACAAGCAGCAGCAGCAGTTAGTCCAACAGTAGACAGGCAGGCGCTCAAGAGCCACAGCAACAAAATACTCAGACAAAGAGGAACACACGGCCCGGACTTAAATAATTAGGACAGACAGGAAGTTCCATGACAAGGCGAGATACAAGACTCCATCTTGGTTGGATAAGGGCAAACAGGCACAAAGGAAAGTCTGAAATCCTTACAGAAAGAAGTCTTCATCTTCTGCTTGTGTTTCTCTAAGTTACATCCACCAAATTTGTTTTCTAACTCTCTTAGCGTGCATATATGTGCGTGTGTCTGTGAATATTTCTGTATATGTGTACTGAATATGTCTGTGTATTGTGTATATATATTTATGTCTATGTAAGCAAGATATATCAGTGTGTATCATGTTTGCGGTGTAACGCTTCCATATTTGCAGTATGTGCAGTATAATGGTGCCATGAATTAGTGTGGTATATAGGTACAATGAATAAGGGTGCTGTACTAGTATATATCTTATGTTACATTTTATGTGATGGACACATTTTGTCCTAGTTGTGGGGGGTGGGAGTGGCCCTTTATAAAAACAAACAAAATGTCTGTCTACAGCTTTGGCTAGATAAACCATAACATCCTCCTCCCAATGCTTTGAGAATTAAAGATGAAAGATGAGGTATGATCATGACCCACAGCAGGCAATAGCATTTCACACCTACATTTGGCATATAGACTACAGATATATAGGTAGAATCATGAAGGAAAGGGAATTCCTGACATATTTAGGTTGTCCAGACTGAAACAACGTACTACAGCGTAAGCCAAGGATGGTTAGAGAACATGCTGTCGTACGCATTAAACCTCAGTTGCATCCTCTGCCAGATCTTTTCTTACAAGAACATGGCAAGTATTCGTATGATTCCGGTGTAAGTTAATATCAGACAATAGACACCCGTTATAAAAATACAATTGAAAGAAACCAGTTCTGTCTGCTACAGCAGTGAAATCCATTGTATTAGGGAATATGCATTGTACAACTCTGCAGGGCTGAATGTGACGAGGCAATTAAAATGCATTTGTGCTAAGGCTTTCTATCTGAGTCAGAACAATGTGGGTTCTCTCCTGCTCAATGTGTTCATGCCTTGAATCTAGTGCTGTGAGTGGGTGGACGCAGAATATAAATAACTTTCCAGAGCAGTACAACTGAAGAATTACTGTGGTGAATATGTGCATGCAAATAGGTGCAGAGGAACCGAATTGTTCACCCTTGGTGAAGACTTGGGTAACGCCACCCTATGTAATGTCATTTTGAGGGGTCTTCTCAATATTCTGTCTTAGTATTCTTACATCTGTTGCGTGCAATGATTACTCATATACTGTTATCATATGAATAATGCTTGCAGGAGGTGGGAGCTGAGAAAAAATGTTACGTACATAGACTTCTCAGTACATGACCTTATACTCTTTCCAATGAAACATCCATATTTCTGTGCATTTACATACATAGGGTGTTTTTATTAAAGATACAGAGCCAACATGCATTTCACAATTTCTATATGCATATTGGATATATGAAAGAAATTTAGGCACACGTTGATTCCGCAATCCTCTGCAGAAATTTAGAGCACAGAACAGTGACCTCAGATTCCAGAGCAAATCCACACCAGCATTTCCCAACGTGTATTTGCTCCTTGTACACATACCCCTACTACATTATTATTGAGATACTGTTAATTATATTGTTCATACACCGGCAAGTGTCTGAATTAGTAAACTGACAACTCTGGCATTTGCTTGAATGGATAATGTTCCTGTGCTGGTAGCTGGCTTGGGCGCAAAGAAGTTTCTATCAATAGTAATTTCAAAGCATACCTGCAGTAACAAGTACATGCTTCATAGTGCATTTACAACTTCATTGACCCTTCGTGAAACTTTCGCCTTGCAATCATTGCCATGTTATATATAAAGTAAAACTACTGCTTGGTCTCGGTCACTCTGTGTACAAGGTTACTAGCTCACGGTACTGCAAAACATCACTTCACCTCATCACACTGCAGAGAAACAAAGAAAGAGAGGAAGGAAGATAGAGAAAGAAAGAGAGTCCTGTGATTCCAGCTCCTTGCTGATGATGCTGGAATCACAGGACCTTATTGGCTAGCAGATTTCCTCTACAGTCATTCAAACAGAAAGTACAATTCTGTGTGGAGCATAGAATCATAGAATGATAGAGTTGGAAGGGACCTCCTTGGTCATCTGGTCCAACCCCCTGCTCAATGCAGCATTCACTAAATCTTCCCAGACAGATATATGTCCAGTCTCTGTTCCATTGAAGGAGAACTCGTCACCACCTCTCGTGGCAGTCTGTTCCACTCTTTGATCACCCTCAGTATCAAAAAGGTTTTTTTAATATCTAATCTCTATCTTCTCTCTTTCTGTTTCATTCAATTGCTTCTCATGTTTCCATGTGTAAATGAGAATAAGGATGATCCCTCTACACTGTGACAGCCCTTCAGTTATATGTAGATGGCTATTAAGTCTCCTCTTAGCCTTCTTTTTTGAGAAGATAAGAAATTAAAATGGCAGGATTTAATGAGGCTGTCTGATGAAAACAAGTTATCTCTTATCTAGAGAGGTGATAAGTTGTTGATCGGTATGGGCATGCACCAATTGGCAGATTGGCAAATTTTATCCTCATGAGAATGGATCGTCAGTACGCATGTACAAAACTCCATTCAGCAAGGAGGGAGTAAAGGTTTGCAGTTAGTCACGTCTTCTGAAATCAGATTAAGAAAAAAATGCTCACTGTTATCACTTACTGGAGAGCATAGTCATCATTTCTTATATGATGCCAAGTCGTGCTGAATGTATAGCAAAAAATAGAATAATCTTAATAGATATAGAAATTATGAATAAGCAGTGATGTAAATTGTAAGTGGAATGGTTTTCACTACAAGGACTCGACTTCATTCTCTGTCTGCTACTTAAAAGTTTAATCCCTAGGAAAGGTTATGAATATTAGATTGGTGGTGGTCCCACTATCGGCACCCCTTCCAATTAAGTGTATGAAAAAGCTAATGCGAATGCCACAGCCTCTTCGAAGTTTACAGTAGCATGCAGGCTAGTTTGTACACTACGTCTTTTTTTATTAGCAGCCGCGTGATATTGCAGTGTTATTCTATTAAATGGTTGTTCTCATCTTCTTTTCTTCAGGAGCATATTGCTCCCTGCCCCAGCTTCCTGGCTGCTGTGAGACGGTGCGCTCCTGAAGATTGATTGAGCGCTCTACCGTACAAATAACAGAGGAAGCTTGGCATCTGCATCATAGGCAAAACGTAGAGGGAACTGTGGTGGGTTTGATCCAGTGATCCGTCCAGAGTTAGAGTGGTGTGAGCAGGAGACAACCCCTTTAAATGAATAGGACAACACTGAAATACATTGTATCACTGCTGTGAAAATTACACAACCAGCAAGTACGAACCTGAAAGTACAAACCATCAAGTACAAACCATCCCTCAAGCTGTTGAAATGATTGAAAAGCATGAACGCCAGTGTCTATTCAGACAGCTGATAGGAATGGGTGTTTATACTCTGACCCCACTGATCCACAGAATGGGTGATAACTTGTTGATTGGTTCAGGTCTGACCATTCGTGAAACTTTAATCCCGATAGAATGAATGTGCGCCATTCATTCTCTATGAGGCTGCCGAGAGCTGTGCTCAGCTTTTTTTGGTAGCCCCAATACAGAATGAATGGCAAGATAGTCAGATGTTCAACCGTGACATTTTGGAATGGGGATAAAAGTTCCAGTTTCTGATGATCGATGCAGGTCCTAGCGGTTGAACCCCCACGATCAGCAAGTGATCACCAATCCAGCAGATAGATGATACCTTGCTTTCACCAGACAACCCCTTTAAACCATCCCGTTTACTATAATATTGCGCGGCAGTAACAGTGGCTTCCATATGAGATGATGCTATATGCAAACACCTGTAACTCATGTTACACGCCTCATGGGAATATTCTGCCAGCAAATACTTTTCTCATGGAAAAGAAATGAAACATCTGCCTTGGCGCGCTGATTATAAGATAAGTGCCATGTTATCAATGGTTAGGATATTCAAGATGCCGACAGTTCCGCGCTCCTCCAAAATCAGGCAAGGGAATCACAGAGTTCAGGAGAGTGGCATACTTTATTAAAGACTATCAAACTACGCATTTCATGGACGTCCTGTCCACTTCCTCAGGTACATAGCCAACAGGACGTCCATGAAACGCGTAGTTTAATAGCCTTTAATAAAGTATGCCACTCTCCTGAACTCTGTGATTCCCTTGCCTGATTTTGGAGGAGCGCAGAATTGTCGGCATCTTGAATATCCTATCCAGAATTTCTTAAAGATCCTTCGCGGGTCCGGTGCCATCTGCAGCCCTCCTATCATACTTACTATATGTGTTGTGCATACTCACAACGTGTAAAGGTGAGAATTTTACCTTACAGTAAACTAATTGTTAATTTGGTAACTGCGCTATTTCGCCCCTCTCTTTATCGTTTCTAATGTTATCAGTGGTAGGAGCCCTCTGATAGAATGGAATTCAGGAGACATCTCAGAAGTTAATTGCCGTGTCGTGAGGCTCTGCTACTGGATGTGGATGTTTATTACTCCATTTCCTCCAATGTAGACTTATATGGAGAACTGCTGATAATTGGGGCGCTTCACAGGGGGAAGGAATGCTAGAAACTTGCTCAATGAGATTCTGCTACTATTATTTTGTGGTAGTTATATCAGAAGATGGTGTAAAATGGCAAACTACAGCAATTATCCTACAGGAATATATTGTCAGTCTAACAATGAGAAGAATATGATATGGATAATCACTGTACAGTGGGATATATACATTAGTGACCTTACAGTGTGCTATGACTAACATGCTCAGTCTGCAGTGTATGTTTCTCTGCTAATTACCTGTAATTGTAGGCTATGCGTCTGTGTCTTGTACATGTGTATACAGCACAGAAGAGAGAGATGGAAAGCACTCACCGGGTAAAATTCAAACCTTTATTCAGACATATGCGGCGGGAGAACGGGAGCTGGGGAGTAGCAATGTGACGACGATCGTTTCGCGCACACTGCGCTTCCACAGGTCACCTGGAGACATGATCAGATGTGTATTTATCTGTGCAGTTCATATAAGGGGATGCGGTCAGCTTTGAAAAATTTGGCAGTAAACGGGCAGCATGTTATAGCTCAAATGGAGATAAGCAGATTAATATATAGGTTTCTGGGAAACGATTCCATATATATTCACTTATATTTTATTGATAGAAATCTATAGTTATTCTGGGATTAGCAATTCAGTGGGCCGTCCTAATCAGTGACTGCTGCCCGGTCGTGTGGAGGTGTGTATACAACTAGCTGTCAATCACTCATTAGGACCGCCTCCTTGACTACCCTGAAAGAGCAGGGATTTGGATGCATAAATGAATAATACTTCATTTCTTCCACTATATCAATCTGTTAGCTCCTTCTGTTCTACAACATTCTGCTGGTTGATTAGACTCCGTGCTTAACGCCCATGTTTCCTCTAAGCATTCAAACATGACATAAGAGGAAGATCTTTTCCCTCATCAAAAAAAGCCAAATTTTCATAGATGTAGATTAACGGAGAAGTAAAAATGACCTTAAAGTGGTTGTCTCACCATGGGCATTTATACTATGAATGTCCATCAGGACCCTGATCTATCCAAGAACGTTGGCCGTGTAATTCTAATGTCAATGGAAAGGTAGACACCCATGTGTGACTTTCTCCATTCATTTTTACAAAAGTTTCCAAAATTCCCAAGCAGCGAAACTCTCATACAAGTGACGTGAGAGTGCTGCACATGGTTGGCCAATGGCCACCTCTCCATTCCTGAGGTCAGTTCTCAGGATAGATGCTCGTTACATGTTTTGTGACTTTTTTAAATTCACGGTTACTCCTAAAACCAATTACTTTGGCAGTGAATTCATTTTGCTGTAAGCATGTTGTCTCATTAAAATTTCTAAAACTTTGTAGAACTATTTTATCATTATTTGTAACTGGAAAAAACGAGACAAGATCCTAAAATAATTTTGCCCATTTTCGGACTGAACCCCGATGGAGCCATTTATTATAATGAGACAAATGGAGTAAGTTTGCTCTCTGCTTGACCTCATATTTGGGAATCTTCCTTTTTGAGGTGGGTTCAAAAGCATGGTCAACCAAAACACATTTTTCAGGGTTTCAGATGGAAGCCTCTATGTGTGGCTTAAACATAATGTGAACTGAACCACTAAACTCATTCAGACTACAAATCAGAAACTTGAATTTAATTTAGATGCCAGACCAGACCCATTATTGATATTGGTCTCTGGGTACACAGACAGCTGGGTCTTGTGTGTCCAATGTCTGTACACTGAGTAAATCACTGATTAGCGCATGTGCATGCAAACAACCACAGACAATTCACTAAACACATGTTAGCAAAAGTACAATTCTAGACACATTTAAGGAGACAGTGGCCTCCTAATATGACCCCCACCCCAAAAAAATATTTGGTGGAATAGCCAAAGTCACAGTTCCAAAACATTTAAAAATAGGGAGAGCAAAAAGTATTGTGGCATATACCGAAGCTCCATATTGCTGTCACCCGCTGATATGCCATTTATTGCCTTTATAGTACTGTATTTTTCGGATTATAATCCCAATGTAGCTTACTGGGAGACGAGGGGCAAGGCCCCAACTGGCAGGGTCGCTGCTGCAGGAAGATGGCTGTGGTGGCAGCAGAAATGGGGTGATGCTGCTGGCTCCGGGCTAGGAGGAGTTTAGCGGTGTAAAGGCCCCGTCACACATAAAGAGATCGCTAGCGAGATCGTTGATACGTCACTGGTTTTGTGATGCAATAACGATTTCGCTAGCGATCTCGTTACGTCTGACAGGTAGCAACGATCAGGCCCCTGCTGTGAGATCGCTGATCGTTACAAAGCTTCCTGGACCATTCCTGGGTCATTGCGCTCCCGCTGGGCAGTGTGCATCGCTGTATTTGACACCTAACCAACGACCTCGTTAGCGATTCAGAACTGAAACACGTAGGCGTGCATAAATTGGACTTTTCTGCGCCGCTTGTCCCCGATTGGTGGTCGCTACAGCTTTCTCATTTCCCGCCGTGCTTAAAGAAAGCAACAGAATAGAGATTCCATCCTTTGTTTCTGACCTTGTGCTGGATTGCAGATCTTAGCAGAATTCTCCGGGCTGTGTGGAGTCACAGCCGAAGAACACTACAATCCACAAACCAGAACGCTTGTCAGGAACAAAGCTCAGATGAATGGATACAGAGTCACAGCCGAAGAACGCTGCTACGATCCGAACCAGAACGCAAACAGGAACAAAGGGACGGAACTGCTACAACGTGGCTTTATTTTAAACCTGCCACCCAATCAGAACGCAGTAGCGTCCACCAATCGGAGATGATTGTTGACACAGTACAGCCCCTATCAAGGTGTGGATCATTGAAATAGCTGCTGTGTGAAAGCGTCCCAACAACCAACGAGATCGTTAGTTAGATCGCTGGGGCAGCCAAAATCGTTGGAAAGTTCTGCATGTTTGACAGCTCCCCAACGATCACGATACGGCTCTCCAGCGATCTCAAAACCGTGACGTAATAACGATCTCGCTAGCGATCTCGTTATGTGTGACGGGACCTTAAGGGTGCAGCGGGCTCCGATCTTTCAAATAATGTTGACGGATTCCCCTATCTTCCCATCATTCTCACTGCGGGAGACTTTGGGAAAATGGCTGCCTGAGGCGGCAGATTGAGATCTAAGCTCCCACATGCCAATTTTCCTGAAGTCCACCACAGTGAAAACAATGGGAAGTGCGCGGACGCCGATGACATTTTCCGAAAGTCAGGAGCCTGCTCAGCCTTGCACCGCTGAACACACCCTCCTCCCAGCCCAAGACTCGCAGCATCACTCCACTCCTGCTGCCACCGACAGCTTCCTGCAGCAGCGACCCTGCCTCCTGGGACCCCCGCTCTATCACAGCTGCCCCCGGTTAGCTACTGTAAAAGTGGACTATAAGAAGCACCACCATTTTATTAAAAAAAAAATCCTCCCCGAAATTTCTCATTCGTCTCATGGTCTGATGTCTCTTATTATCTGCAAAATATGCTATGTACCCCAAAATACCCTACCCACACAGTATGATACAAACACACTGAATTCCACCCCACAGTACCCCCACATGCACAGTATGATGACCCCACAGTGCCTCCAGCAAAGTATGATGACCCTGCATTGCCCTCCACAAATTGAGATGCAGCCAAAGTGCTCCCAAAACAGTATGATGTCCCTACAGTGTTCCCAATACAATATAATACCCCACATAGCATTATGCCCCTAAAGTGCTCCCCACACTGTATGATATCCCCATAGTTCATAGTGATATCATCGCGCTGTGTTAGGTGAGTCTCAGGCGCACAATCTGAATGGTGCAGAAGAGGGGACAGCTGACTGTTGCACTATTCTACTAAACTATATGAGTATTCTGAAAATGTCGAGACCGATGAAATTGTGAGGAAGGTGGGGGGCAGTTTCATAGTTCGGGTGGTCTACCCTATGCACAGTACACTCTTGGGTTGTTCAAATGTTCCCTTTTTAGGAGTGACTGCACCTCTTCCTCCAAGCTTCCTGTTTGCATCGGGGTGGCATACATGGGAGAAGTACATGGGGACTGAAGCTGATGTGAGGCAGAGGTCCTGCCAGATTCACTGCTCCACAGTCAGGCTGTAAAGCATAGAGCCTACAAATGGCGTGTGCTCCAGACCTAGGTAACCGGCCACTCTGAGACTGCAGGGAGCTGGTAACCAAGGCAACGAGCTGTATAAACTAAAAGTCTTTCTTAAGAACAGAGAGGATTGTTAAAAGGAGGTAAATTGCAAAGTTGCTTGTTTCTATAAGCACTTTCCCAATTTTAACCATTTAATAACTTTAGACAACCACTTTAATGGTGCAGCCCTCATCACTGCTTTGTTATAGCCAGCAGAGACATGTCTGAGCAGGCACACATATACCAACATGGCACTATCAGCAAATAGGTGGATAGATTAACATCAGGAATCAGTCTTTGATACTCATATAGGAATATGCTTTGTGCAGATCAAACTGTTTCAGATCTATTGTCATGTTCCAAGATGTTCCCACGTGTTCACCCTCTGACAAGTCTCCTAATAATCTAGAAAAGGTCGAGTTCTGTGGATTCTGTCTTGATATATTTATGGGTTTTCTAGAGAAGAGACCCTCTGTCAGTTTTTTAGACTCCATGATAGGTGCTGATATCCTACTTATTAGAATCCACAAACACATCTCTGTGACAGTCTTCTGGCAGAGGGACACATGGCAAGTCATCGGAAAGCTTATATATCCCATGGTGTGTGCTGCCATCTTATGGAAATACAAGAAAATGTATTTTTTATTATAGGAAAGGTGTGTATCTTCGTACCGTGTTAGCCAGTAGATAGAAAAATATTTAGACTTGAGAGTCCTCAGTGGTTGATACCTTTTAATGGCTAACTGAAAAGATGGTAACAAATTGCAAGCTTTCGAGACTACTCAGGTCTCTTCATCAGGCATAGACTAATACAACATCTGAAGAATCACATATTTATACACAAAATAGCACAGAAAAAATGCAATAGGTAAGACAAGTGACATGAAGCAGAACTGTCATTATGGCAGAGGGATTAACATAAATATGACTAGTTCATAGATAAGGAGTGAAGGTTTTATTACCCTCTGATTGGGGTCTGGTATTGTGTTGTGATGACCCTAAAAGGTCAGGGAGGCAGATTCCTTAATTGTTGTAGAACGACATAAAACTCTGGGATATATTCATCCCAGCACTAAGAGTGTCAAAGGTCATCATAAGTTTATATTCCCAGACTTTTCTATCCTTCTCAGATTTGAAGTTAATTTTAATACAAGTAATTACTTATATTACTTGTATTAAAATCTAACTTCAAATCTGAGAAGGATAGAAAAGTCTGGGAATATAAACTTATGATGACCTTTGACACTCTTAGTGCTGGGATGAATATATCCCAGAGTTTTATGTCGTTCTACAACAATTAAGGAATCTGCCTCCCTGACCTTTTAGGGTCATCACAACACAATACCAGACCCCAATCAGAGGGTAATAAAACCTTCACTCCTTATCTATGAACTAGTCATATTTATGTTAATCCCTCTGCCATAATGACAGTTCTGCTTCATGTCACTTGTCCTACCTATTGCATTTTTTCTGTGCTATTTTGTGTATAAATATGTGATTCTTCAGATGTTGTATTAGTCTATGCCTGATGAAGAGACCTGAGTAGTCTCGAAAGCTTGCAATTTGTTACCATCTTTTCAGTTAGCCATTAAAAGGTATCAACCACTGAGGACTCTCAAGTCTAAATATTTTTCTATTTTTTATTACACATTTTTGGGGAGGAATTCATTTTGAAGTCAGTCAATTGTTCGCACACTATTTATTGATGTGTCATATGTCTTTAGATATAATTTTTCTTTCTAGAGCTGATTTTCCACTTTTTACTCAATACTGGAATGAGTTTGCAACTTTTTAAAAAGCTGTGATTCCTAAATCTGACTTTATTTGTATAGCTAACTAGACCCAGCTTACAGTCATGGCCAAAAGTTTTGAGAATGACACAAATATTAATTTTTACAAAGTCTACTGCTTCACTTTTTCTAATGGCAATTTGCATATACTCCAGAATGTTATAAAGAGTGATCAGCTTAACAGCAATTAATTGCAAAGTCAATATTTGGCTAGAAAATGAACTTTATCCCCAAAACACATTTCAACATCATTGCAGCCCTGCCTTAAAAGGACCAGCTAACCTCTTTTCAGTGATTGCTCCATTAACACAGGTGTGGGTGTTGATGAGGACATGGCTGGAGATCAATCTGTCATGATTAAATAAGAATGACACCACTGGACACTTTAAAAGGAGGCTGGTGCTTGGCATCATTGTTTCTCTTCTGTTAACCATGGTTATTTTTAAAGAAACACGTGCAGTCATCATTGCAATGCAAAAAAATGGCCTAACAGGGAAGAGTATCGCAGCTAGAAAGATTGCACCTCAGTCAACAATCTATCGCATCATCAAGAACTTCAAGGAGAGAGGTTCCATTGTTGCCAAAAAGGCTCCAGGGTGCCCAAGAAAGACCAGCAAGCGCCTGGACCGTCTCTTAAAAGTGTTTCAGGTGCGGGATCGGGCTACCAGCAGTGCAGAGCTTGCTCAGGAATGGCAGCAGGCAGGTGTGAGTGCATCTGCACGCACTGTGAGGCGGAGACTCTTGGAGCAAGGCCTGGTCTCAAGGAGGGCAGCAAAGAAGCCACTTCTCTCCAGAAAAAACATCATGGACAGACTGATATTCTGCAAAAGGTACAGGCAGTGGACTGCTGAGGACTGGGGTAAAGTTATTTTCTCTGATGAATCCCCTTTTCGATTGTTTGGGACATCAGGAAAACGCCTCATTCAGAGAAGACAAGGTGAGCGCTACCACCAGTCTTGTCTCATGCCAACTGTTAAGCATCCTGAAACCATTCATGTGTGGGGTTGCTTCTCAGCCAAGGGAATCGGCTCTCTCACAGTCTTGCCTAAAAACACAGCCATGAATAAAGAATGGTACCAGAATGTCCTCCAAGAGCAACTTCTCCCAACCCTCCAAGAGCAGTTTGGCGATCAACAATGCCTTTTCCAGCATGATGGAGCACCTTGCCATAAAGCAAAGGTGATAACTAAATGGCTCAGGGAACAAAACATAGAGATTTTGGGCCCATGGCCTGGAAACCCCTAGATCTTAATCCCATTGAGAACTTGTGGTCAATCATCAAGAGACAGGTGGACAAACAAAAACCTAAAAATTCTGACAAAATGAAAGCATTGATTGTGCAAGAATGGACTGCTATCAGTCAGGATTTGGTCCAGAAGTTGATTGAGAGCATGCCAGGGAGAATTGCAGAGGTCCTGAAGAAGAAGGGTCAACACTGCAAATATTGACTTGCTGCATTAACTCATTCTAACTGTCAATATAAGCTTTTGTTACTCATATGTTTGCAATTATATTTCTGTCTGTGATAAAAACATCTGTCAAACACACATAAAAACCAGAGGGCAGCAGATCATGTGAAAATATAATATTTGTGTTATTCTCAAAACTTTTGGCCATGACTGTACACACATGTTTCAAAGTGGTTTACAATAAAAAAAATTTGTGGAAAAATGCTGTGCAACAAAAACGCAATCTTTTTGTATCACATAAAACTTGCACAATGCCTTTGATAATCTCTCCTGTGTGGTTATAGGTTGGGCTTTGTTTTGGCTTCCGTCAACCCGGCATGTCACTATAGCTTTTTCTTTACTATAAGACGACTTGGACGATTTTCAACTAATTTTCATCTGTGTACCATCCGTGTGTTTGTTTTTTATGTTTGTGTGAAATCCATGTGATGTGCGTGTGATGTCCATATGTGATCCGTTTTCATATAGATACATTAATAAATCTGCAGGATCACATACAGTTTCCAAAGTTTATAATAGAAATATATCCATCAAAATCTGATGGCACTCAGATGTTCCATGTAGGATCCGATTTTTTTTTTCCATATCCCTAGACTTACATGAGTGAGTCTCATCTGAGAATCGGAATAAAATAGTGAATACTGCAATTTTTTTCTTACAAACAGTTGCACCAAGAGAAAAATCAGTCATCTCAACAGCACTATGGAATAACATGGGTCAGCGTGCTGTCCTATTAAAATTTGTCTGATGTAAATGGGTGGATGTAAATGTAAGGCGACATTGACACATCCTTGTGACACGTCCTAATGCTGTCCATTTTTGGGGGTGGACAGCACACTGATCTATACCATTTCACTGAGCCTTATAAACATCAGTTTTGAAAACGGCTCCATGTCTCCTGTCCGTGAGACTCGGAACATGTCTATTCTCATCCTTTTGCAGATCAGACATTACAGTCTGTGGAGACCAGTGAGACACGGCAAAACTAGGAAAGCATCTCTATCTCCATATATATAAAAATGAATTTCTGTGGTCTGATATCTGTTCTTTATGCATGACCATGAGTGGACCAATCTGCATGAAATCAGGCGCTTCTGGATGTTTAAGACCGTGTTTCAGCTCCCTCAGACCTACCATTCTCAAGATAGTTGCCAAAAAATAACAGTATACAAGAGGAAATATTAATATAAAGCCAATATTAATCCAAGTGACTAGACCAATCTGCCCCAAATTTGGCTTGTTGGTAAATCAGACGCTTTGGGATGTTTTTGACTCGGTTTCAGCTCTCTAGGACCTACAGTACTCGAGATATTCACTAAAAAAAAAGGAACACAAACTCAAATATTAATTTACAGTCAAATGACTGCACTAATATACCCTACAGTTATCACATAAGTCAGGAACTTTAGAAGGTTTTACACCAGGTTTCAGCCATCTAAGGCCTTTTCACACGTTCAGTATTTGGTCAGTATTTTACCTCAGTATTTGTAAGCCATTGGGACCAATCTGCACCAAATGTAGTATCAGGCACTTTCAAAGGTTTAAAACTGTGTTCCAGCTCTATAGAACCTTCCATACTGATGATATTTGCCCCCCCCCTCCAAAAAACAGAACAATGCAAACAAAACTTTTAACAGTTTAACCAAATAGACCCATGTTAGACGGGTAGTTCTACTAGAACTTTATCTCTCTGAGTCCCGTCCTAAATTAATCTGTTTTTAGTTGATACGTTGTTTGTTACGAGTCAATGGCTAAAAAGGTTAGGACAGTTTACCTACTTCAGTGAAAAAAAGAAGGGATTAGAAAAGAACCGATGCAACTAGAAAAACAATTAGGGTATGTGCACACGTTGCAGATTAGCCTGCGGAATTTTTTGTACAGAATCCGCATCTCTTGGCAGAAAACGCAGGTGCGTTTTTGATGCGTTTTTTCATGCGGATTTGTACGCGTTTTTGTAAGCTAAATAAAGATATGTTATTTAACAAAAAAACAAGATTTATGATGTCATTTCTGTCCAACCTCCTCTTTTACATTTGTCCAACCCACACTCCATTACACACACAGATAGACAGATAGATGATAATAGATAGATAGATAGATAGATAGATAGATAGATAGATAATAGATATGGGATAGATAGATAGATAGATAGATAGATAGATAGATAGATAGATAGATAGATAGATAGATAGATATGGGATAGATAGATAGATAGATAGATAGATAGATAGATAGATAGATAGATAGATAGATAAATGGTACATAAATAGTTAAAGACACATGCACAAAATCTTCACGCAATATCTTTAACTTAAAAAAAAAATGGCGTGGGCTCCTGCGCAATTTTTTTGCACCAGAGGGGGAAAGCTGATGGCCGTGGCCAATATTTCTAGCCTGGGAAGGGGTTAATACCCATGGAGATTCCCAGGCTATGAATATCAGCCCACAGCTAGCCTTTACTGGCTATTAAAGTAGGTGGTCACCCCTAAAATTTATAGCCAGAAAGGCTATGCAGACAGCTGCGGGCTGATATTCATAGCCTAGGAAGAAGCCATGGATATTGGCGCACCCCCCTGGCTAAAAATACCAGCACCAAAGCGGCCCAGAATTGGCACATCTGTATGATATGCCAATTCCGTCACTTAGCTCCTCTCTTCCACTGCCATGTAGCGGTGGCATATGGGGTAATAAGGGGTTAATATCACCTTGCTATTGTAAGGTGACATTAAGCCTAGTTAATAATGGAGAGGAATCAATAAGATCCTATCCATTATTAATCTTATAGTATCAAATGGTTAAAAAACACACATAAGAATAAAGTATTTTAATGAAATAAAACACAACACGGTTTGCCATCTTTATTGTACGCCCAATCCATGCGACGCCCTCGGTCTCCTATAATAAAAAGTAAAAAAATAACCAACCTTATACTCCCTGTCTGACGCAGTCCAATTAACGAGTGTCCCACAGCGATTTCCCCTATAGAACAGTGACATCAGGTGATGTCTCTGCTCTATAGGGCCTCCAGTGACACACTGACAGGAGTCCATGGCTCCTGCAGTGCATCACTGAGGTTACCTGAGTTCATTCTCTCACTTTACGGCAATGCTGCGTGGGAATTTTCTCACCCAGCAATGCCGGTGAGAGAATGAACTTAAGTGACCTCAATCTCCCGGCAGCAGAGGGATATACACCGTGGAGGATTACCTCCGCTCTCAGTGCATCGTGGAGGCCGTGTAGAGCACTGACATCACCCGATGTCAGTGTTCTACACCAGAGATCGTCATGGGACACTCGTTAATAACTGGACTACGGTGGAAAGGTAAGTATAGGTTGCTTTATTATTTTATTTTTTTTAAAGGAGATGGGGATTAGGTGATTGCGGAGTATGTACACTGTTATGTGTTGTATGTTATATGTATGTTCTGTATGTTTTTTGTAATGTATGTTCTGTATGTGTTCTTTTTACATTCAACACATTAGCCGGATGATGGGAAAACTACTGTCCCATCATTGGCTAATGTGTCACTCACTGTCACTGTAGCAGGCATAGCCGGATGGGACAGCCCCCGAACAGCCCCGCAGACCCCCACACAGCCCCAGAAGACCCTCAAAGACCCCGTACAGCACCGCAGACCCCCGCACAGCCACGGCAACCCCCGCACAGCCCCAGCAACCCCCGCACAGCCCTCGGACAGCCCCACATACCCCCGCACAGCCCCGGAAGACCCCCGCAGATCCCCGGACAGCACCGAAGACCCCCGCACAACCCCAGCAACTCCCACACAGCCCGCCAATCCCCGCAGACCCCCCAGACAGCGTCGGCAACCCCCCCATACACACACACATAGCCCGGCACACACCATACACGCACACAATCACTGCCCACACACTATACACGCACACAGTCACAGCCCGCACTACGCCCACGCACTTCCCTCCTCCCGATCTGCAGCGTTTCATCCGCATCAAAACCGCAGATCTTTTTTAGAACTGCGGTTTTGCTGAGGTTGTGCCCGACTCAATGCAAGTCAATGGGTGCAGAAACGCTGCAGTTCCGCACAAAGAATTGACATGCTGCAGAAAATAAAACGCGGGCGAATCCGCAGCTTGTGCACAACAAACCAGCGTTTCCCATTAACTTACATTGGCAGCGCACTACACTGCAGATCTGATGCGTTTCCACGCGTCCAAAAATGCTGCGGAAACGCATCTAAATCCACAACGTCTGCACATACCCTTAGAATGCAGATAAGAAGACACCTGAAAAAAAAACGTCCCGTTTCTTTTGGATGGTAACATTGAAATACTGTATATCATTTAACACAAAGTTGATATTTGGACCTAGAGGGAGACAGATGAGATACATGTTACATGTATGAGATCACACAGTGACACTTTAGCGGTTAGGTCCCACTGATATGGTAAATGTATTAATATCAGTTTGGATAAGCTCTTAGTAAATCAGTGCTGAAGTGAACTCTTCTCAGGGAAGCAGTGTAGTGGGTTAATGGTGGCTCACTCCCATCCAGCATCATCAGCCTGTAGCTGAGAGTCCCATCCGCATATATGCAGATTTTTCATTAGGATTTATACCCAATGTGCTAATCACGTTTGCGGGACACATGTCAATCACAATAATTTACCAGTTCCTACAGAAAAAGATGCAGTGTGTCCTAGTAACTGGAGGGTCCTATCAGTTTACCATGTGGAGACAGGCTGTAACCCAGGGGATATCATACATCAGTGGCTTTCTTAGTAGGATTCCTCAGCATGAAATGGAGAAATCTTATGTACAATTTCTTATTAGCTGAATAATGCAGGAAACGCCCTACAGCTGACCATAAAGTGGCACACCCCAAAGCCGGAATTAAGGATTTCCCTTGGTGATGGAAGTAACAAATAATGAAATATCCCGCTGTTCTATCTACTTCTTGTATTTCTAAAATATATTCCATTACAATGGTAATTATCAATCTGCACAGTGAACAGTTATTAGTAGCAGTCATCCTGTCCTGTCATTAGATGATCAGTTTGCTTACATTGTGGTTTATACAATAATATCCATTTTGGTTTCTGTTCACATGTCCAGTTCTCATCTGTTTGTAACAGGATTTTTTTTAAATTTGCAAACGGACCTAAACCGATGCAGAGTGTAAAGTAAACTTTCCATTTTTTAATGGATCTGTTGTTAAAAATCTAATAAAAGGGACATATTTCTAATAAAAACAAGTTTACAAAACTGTTATGGATGACTTTTTGTAATCTTGTCATTTTTGGCTGGAAAAAGGCCTGTCATGGCCGAAACGTTGCTTGATTCATCTACCTCATCTGTAACTACTGCCATTTCCGTTTAAAGAAAGAAGGAAAGTTATTTTTTATCCCAAGGAGAATTTTTTTCCTCGTGCCTTGGATTCTTTTGGATTTATAAGCTAAATTAGGTCACTAGGGTTGTTTCATTGTGTTTTTTAGTGTGTTTTTTTCATGCCTTTTCACTGCATTTATGATTCTGCATTTTTTCTCTTTTTATTATGTATTTTTTTTAAATAAAACTGCTGTATTTTTAATACTTTCTGGTACTTCTCTTTGATAAAACTTTGATACGATCTTGTGTAGATTACATGTGGTTTTAGTGGGTTGTCACAGCAGAAACTTGCTAATAACATATGTGATTTTTTTACATCTAATGCAATTCTATGGGGAAAATCCACACAGAAAACTCAGAGAACTTATAAGAGAAATTGACATTTTGTGGATTTCAAAAACGCACCATAGATCAGTTTACGTTGCGTAAAAGCTCAGGGCTTGAGATTTCTATAAATCCCATCCGCTTTTCTGAAACTGTAAGTTGCAGCGTTTTTGGGCCACCGAAAATATGCAACATCAAAAATTCACCAACAGCTCATAGGAACTTAGCCTCAGACTTCAATGAAACACAAAAAAGGGATCCATTACTATCCGTTTTTTGGGGAACTAGACAGAAAAGTTGTGCAAGCTTCATTTTTTGACCCCGCTAACAAACAGATAGTAGTCAATGGAATTCATTTTAAGACATTTCGAACTGGATTATTTTATTTCCGATTTTGCCATACCAAAGCAGTTCTATAAACGAAAACAACTACTGGACATGTGAACGTAGACTAAGAACAGTTTCAAACATCTGTAAAACATTGACCATGTTTGCATCACAACATCCAACCCAACTGCCTGGTCTGCTGACTGGAGCTAACTGCCTCTTAGGCCTCATTCAGACGTCTGTTTTTCACATATGGGTCTATCTGTGGTTTTCATGGATAGAACCTGCATTAATAATAACCTATGGGACACATGTCCATGCCTTTTGCGGATTGTGTGTCCTCAAAAAAATAAAAAAGACATATCGGTTTTTGATCCACTTCATAGATCACATTTACCCTTAGATCTGTGAAAATCACTGATGGTAAAACTAAATGAAATGGTATAACTGGAGAAACAAAGAAGCGCAAATAGGGTCTTATCTGATAACCAAGTGGTATAAAATATAGGAATGATCACCTGATGGGCTTGTGACAGTCACAACTCCTACAGATGCCTGTAAAAGCTGCTGCAGGATCACCAATGAGATACGTTGCAATAACTGAGAAATACGATGGTTCAGAGTCTGCGCTGCTCAAGGTTCAAAGGTACGATCACAAACAGAGGGACTGTGATTTATTGATGGTAAAAACTTGACACACTTACCAAAGACTGATGAAACTCTGATCCAAAACACTTAAGAAACTTGGACCGTTTTTACAGTACATCAGAAATCTTGCATGTCTGAATTAGGCCTTTGGCATATATGAAGGAGATAGCCCCGGTCAGAAGACCACGCGGTCTGGACTGTTGCTGTATTTCACGAATGTGTGGTACTGGCTTTGCTCTACAGTTAACAAAGCTGCTACATAGCAAAATCCTTTATTTGTACAAAGCAATCCCCAACCCTCTTTACCCATTTATTACCTTTATCAAATCAAATTTTCCTAAGTACTTCGCCGTAAATCCATCCCACGATGATCTCCATCTCTGCTACATCCGGATGGTGTGTTGAGTGGTGACATGACAGTAGCATGTGAATCTAGCTGCTGAGATGAGTGATGACATTACTAAGGTTATCGCAGTTCATAGTCGATAAACTGCGGTAACCTTACTGACATCACTGCTCGCAGTGTGAGAAACCTTAGTGACATCAGTGCTAGTGTTGAGCGATACTGCTCGATATCTAAAAATATCGGATCGGAATGGTATCGCCGATATCACTAAATATCGTCGATATCCGATTCCGATACCGGAAGTCAAATGTAAGTCTATGGGAACCAAATATTGCAACTAAAAAAAACCTTTATTTCCTTGTAAACACTAAATATACACACATAGAATACATATATATATATATATATACATGTCATTGTGACATATATATATACATATATGTATAGTTTATACACTTCTACATAGTAAAATATCCTCTGATTCAATTGCCGGGTAAAGCCGGCTTCTGTGAAAAGACAGAAGCACCCGACATGAAATGACACTTGGTGTACATAGGGTTAACCATGTCTTTTCATGTCCTTTGCTATCTGATTTGCACAAACAATTACATCAGTCTATGTGTGCAAAATTTCACACCTGTAGGGGTTAATTAAAGGTGTAAATTCGTTGTAAAAAAAACGGACTTTTTTGCTACGAATTTACACCTTTAATTAACCCCTACAGGTGTGAAATTTTGCACACATAGACTGATGTAATTGTTTGTGCAAATCAGATAGCAAAGGACATGAAAAGACATGGTTAACCCTATGTACACCAAGTGTCATTTCATGTCGGGTTCTGCATTTTCACAAAAGCCTGCAATTGAATTAGCGGCTATTATACTATGTAGAAGTGTATGAACTATAAATATAAATATATATATATGTGTCACAAATTCAATGACATGTATATATATATATATATATATATATATATATATATATGAGGTGTAAAATTGTTTAAAAAAAATGCGTGGGCTCCCGCCCTATTTTCGCAACCAGACAGACAAAGCCAGCGAATGGGGGCAGATAATAATAGCCCAGAGAGGGACCATTATTTTTGGCCCCCCCTGGCTACTAACATCTGCCCCCAGACACCCCAGAAAAGACAAATCTTGTAAGGTTCTGTGTACATGTTCCTGAAACTCAGTTTTTCCGTCAGCCATTTTACTTTCTGTCTTGCTGCAGCTGTCTTGCCCTCAGTCAATATGGAGTTTCCAGCTTGCATGTTCCCGCCCTGATTCTCTCCCTCTTGCTTCTTAAGCAGCCGCAGCTGAGCAATCAGTGCTTCAGAATCAAGCCTGCAGTGAACCTGTGACCTGACTCCTGGAAGCCTTGGACTTGTACTCCAGTTATTTCCTATTGTGGAACTTTGGAACACTCGTGGACTTTGGAACCTTGCTATTTGATAAATCCACGTTTGCATGGACTTATGGTAACAGAGAAGAGATCCTGAACCTGTTGTGAGAGTGATTGCTGAGCTTAAGTTACTCTGGCCTGCTGTGTCTCCTGCTTTTGTATCTGCAAACTGTGTGACTATTATTGCCACTTGTATGAAGTAATACAAGACCTTCTATATCAAACCTGTGACTCCTGTGTTTTCATCGCACCCAAGCACAAGACACTATATGAACTGTACTCCTTACATTACAAGATTCTGAAGCCAAACATTAGTGTCTGCTGGGTCTGGAAAGGCTGTGTCTGCTGTAACTGTGGATATCAGATGTCCGGTTGTACTTTCTGTGATGACAGTGGTTGTGACTTCTCACAACCATTCCAGGTGAGCAATTCCCTTAAGTTTTTTTTTCTGCAGTGTTACCACAGGTAAACACTATTGTTTTTTTTTTTTTTTCTTTCCTCTTTTGTGTCTGCTGTAACTGTGGATATCAGATGTCCGGTTGAACTTTCTGTGATGATAGTGGTTGTGACTTCTCACAACCATTCCAGGTGAGCAGTTCCCTTAATTTTTTTTTCTCTCTGCAGTGTTACCACAGGTAAACACTATTGTTTTTTTTTTCTTCTCCTCTCCTTCCAGTACTCCTGTCTTAAAAGATCTGGAAAATGGAGGCCCGCATAAAGGAACTTTGCGGAGTGACTGATAACATCCTTGCAGATTTGCAGACTATAAAAACCCGTTTTACAAACCTACAGGACCTCACTAACCACAATTTGCAAGTGTTTGGACAGACTGCCCAGGATTTGCGAGCCAGTATTGAGGTTCTAGAGGAGCGAGTCCAGGCTCCTGCCGTAGCCCCGAGTTCTGGGATTCCTAAGTTGCCCCCTTTTCGTTTTGGCGGTGAACGTGAGAAATTCAGGGGATTTATTAATCAATGCAATTTTTTTTTTTCTGCACATGCTTCACAATTTCCCACTGAACGATCTAAAGTGCTTACTATAATTATGTTGCTTACCAACAAGGCTTTGATGTGGGCAAACCCTCTGATTGAGACTGAGGATGAATGTTTGGATCATCTTGATGCTTTCATTTCAGCCATGGGGCAGGTGTTTGATGACCCCAATCGAGGTGCAACAGCTGAAGCAGCCATGTTAACTTTGCGCCAAGGTAAGCACTCGGTAGCCGAATATGCCCTGGATTTCAGGAGATGGGCCCTTGATACCACCTGGGACAGTTCCGCCAAAAAATCTATTTTTCGAAAGGGGTTATCTCCACTGATTAAGGATGAACTTGCTCGTGCCGACCCTCCCACTGCGTTAGGTGACTTTATTAACTACTGCATCCGTATTGATACTCGTCTGACTGAACGCAGGCAAGAGAGATGGTTCGAAAGCAATCGCACTAACCTTTTCCTACCTTCCTCTCCAGCTAAGGAACCTTTGAGTAGGATCACACGGGAACCTGAACCTGAACCCATGCAGGTAGACTCTTTACAACGACGGGTTAGTGATGCACGCAAGGAACATCGTTTTAAGGAGAATCTATGTTTCTATTGTGGTAAGTCAGGGCACTTCATTATAAACTGCCCCAGCCGTTCTCGTAAGACTACTGCAGCACTCATTCACTGTGAGTGTTGCGAGAGGGGATCTGTTAGGTCCGAGCCTCAGGCTCCAGAGAGATCTGCAGCAACAGATCTTGATTTCTCGGACTTAAACTCCGTTACTTCTGAGGACGTTGACTGTGTAAACGCTGCAATTTTTCAAGTTTCCTCAGCGGTGTCCCAGCTGAGTTGTAAGAAAAACAATTCTCATTGCTTTCTTTCCATCAAACTCTGGGTTGACTCAGCTTGGGTGTCTAGCTCTGCTATGATCGACTCAGGGGCAAGTGGAAATTTTATGGATGTCTCCTTTGCTCTGAAACAGGGATACGTTCAGTGAAGAAGGCTACTCCAGTACAGATGGAAACTGTGGATGGCTCCCTGCTGACCTCTGGACCAGTGGATCAGGAAACAGAGCATTTGAGGGTTCTTATGGGTAAAGATCATCAAGAGAAACTGTCCTTTATGCTTATCTCTTCTCCCCACTTTCCCATTATTCTAGGGCTACCATGGCTGCAGGCTCAGAATCCTACCATTAACTGGGAGACCAAGGAATTACACTTTCCAGAGAAACAGATGAGTCCAAAAGTTTCAGCTTGCTCTGTTCCTAAAGGAACCATGTCAGTCCCTGAACTACCAGCTGTATACCAGGACTATGTGGATTTATGTGACAAGAAGAACGCTGACCAGCTTCCCCCTCACCGTCCATATGATTGTCCAATTGAATTATTGCCTGGAGCAGAGATACCTTTTGGTAAGATCTACCCCCTGGCGGGGCCCTAGCTAAAGGCTTTAAAGGATTACATAGACGAAAATCTAGCCAAGGGCTTCATACGCCCCTCTTCATCTCCTGCAGGTGCACCCATCTTCTTTGTAAAGAAGAAAGATGGATCTCTGAGACCCTGCGTAGACTATAGGGAACTCAATAAGGTTACTATTAGAAACCGTTATCCATTGCCTTT
>JARQOD010000006.1:319549749-319692568 GCA_033576555.1 Oophaga sylvatica
GTACACAGTCAAGGCACCCAGTGCTTGAGGCTGCAAAACAACCCCAAAACATCTTTGAACCTCCACCATATTTGACAGTAGGTACTGTGTTCTTTTCTTTGTATGCCTCATTCAGTTTCTGGTAAACATTAAAATGATGTGCTTCACCAAAAAGCTCTATCTTGGTCTCATCTGTCTATAAAATGCTTCTCAGAAGGATTTTGGCTTACTCAGATATATTTTGGCAATCTGCAGTCTATCTTTTTATGTCTTTGTGTCAGCAGGGGGGCCCTCCTCGATCTCCTGCCAGGGCGTTTCACTTCAATCAAATGTCAACAGACAGTTCGTGCTGACACTGATGCACCCTGAGCCTGCAGGACAGCTTGAATTTTTTTTGGAACTTGATTGTGGCTGCTTATCCACGATCTGGAGTATCCTGCATTGCAACCTTTCATCAATTTTTCAATACCATCCACATCCAGGGAGATTACCTATAGTGCCATGGGCTGTAAACTTCTTGATTATGTTGTGTACCTTGGACAAAGGAAGATCAATATTTCTAGAGATGGACTTGTAAAATTGAGATTGTTGATATTTTTAGCCAACTTTGGCTCTCATGTCCTCAGACAGTTCTCTTCTCTTTCTGTTCTCCATGCTTAGACACACTGATATACAATGCAAAGATTGAGTCAACTTCTCCACTTTTTATCTGGTTTCAGGAGTAATTTTCATATTATCCACACCTGTTACTTGCCACAGGTGAGTTTGAACGAGCATCACATGCTTGAAGCAAAGTTGTTTACCCACAATTTTGGAAAGATGTCAATAATTTTGTTAAGCCCATTTTTGGGGGGTTTGAATTAAATTATGTCCTATTTTTCTTTTTTTTTCTCTGTTTTTGTGTTGTTCCAATACACACAAAGAAAATAAACATGTGTATAACAAACCATGTGTAATTGCAATAATTTTCTGGGAGAAACACTTCATTTTTTTGACACAATTTCAAGGGTGCCAACACTTACTGGCAATTATGCCAGTAAGAATAAATTCATTCAGTCCTCATGAATATATGTTAGAGTGAATGTTGGAGAAAGTTCTACATATTGAAATTCATGACCTAACTAGGACTGAAATTCAGCCCTGAAAACACACAGGCCTATGTTCCCCCCAAACATATAACCACTTTCCTAGAGAGGGTCTCCATTACAAATATTACCCTGCCTGGCGTTGGAGGAAATCAAGGTTTACTGCAAGACCATGAGAAGATACAGACAAAAGAGGGCCAAGAACAGTATATGGGCTCCTTGCAGCTCAAAAATGCACATAGTACCACAAAAAATGACAGAATAATGCCCCCGTACTGATCTTTAAAGGTGTTGCCCACCCCTGAATACATTTTCAGCAAGTCTTGCAGCCTACGAAATCCTAACGATGTACAGTATATAATACACACTGTTAGGATCCGGCAATGCTACTTGTTGCCACATGCCGACTCAAGTATCAGCTGCTCTGCTCAATATGTTGAGACGTCAGACGGCTCATGACTGTGCGGATGCAAATCACATATTTTCAGTTACATTACGACTGCTGGAACCATCAAGCGCAGGTGAATCCTAATAGTGTGTATATTACATGGCAGTAGGATTTGTCAAGTTGCACGGATTGCCAAAAATGTACTTAAGTGTGAACAACCCTCTTAACAAAAATGATTATACGAATACCAATATTAGAAACAATACAGCAATATAATAGCCAAATAACTCAGCCAGACCATAACCAAATATTACCAGCAGATACAGTAGTGATAATAGCATCATTCTGATCATTAACCAAAACTATTATGCTAAATTCCAAAAACATACAGATAGGGAATCTAGATTGTGAGCCCCTTCAGGGACAGCGACGGTAATGTGTGCAAACTGTAAAGCGCTGCGGAATATGTTAGCGCTATATAAAAATAAAGATTATTATTATTATTATTAAACCATTTTAAGGTTGACCATGTTTTTGTGCTTGCCAAAACGGAGGCAAGACAGATTCTGTAAGGGAGTGAAGGAGTATTACTGTTTCGTCCCGCCCCTTTAAGTGTTCTTAATGTTTCTATGTAACTAATTATTGTGTTGTTATGAATATTTAGTGGTACTGCTACATGGGAACATGTATTACCACACTTAGCAATGGTATTGCCACATATTTTATTGTGTTACCATTATGTGTATATAATTGCTTATGTTTTGTGTTCCTTCTTGTACAATATTGCATTGTATATATTAGTGATGTTCTTTATATATGTACAGTTTAGGGAAAGTTAAGTGCATCCTGTTGGGACATTAGAGGAGGGCACTTTAGCATATAGTTTCTATATCTGGGTAAGTGTAGTACTGTTGCGGGCCACTAGGTGGGGGCATACTAGTGGGCGTTGTTAAGTATAGCTGCTAGGTAGTTCCACATAGGGTTAAGTGTAGAAGGGGCTGCCGGGTAGCAGTGAAAGGTTCTTAGGAAGTTAGCTCAGACAAGGCCAGCGTGCCCAAGTGTCCACAAGGGCTTAGGCCTGGACAACCGGCAGCCAAGCAATGTTTAAGGACAGCAACCCACGTTCCCCACGGCAGCTGCATAGTCTTGCAGCGGGCACATACAGAGAGGAAAGATGTGGCGTCTTACCGCCTGGGCCAATGGTTTTAGGGCAGAAGTTGGCTGGACTAAAGAACTGAGGGGAGCTGGAGCTTCGATGAGTTCAGTGCAGACGGGCCGGATGCTTCACCAGGGGCCACCAAACATAGTGATTGATGAATTCAGTTCTGAGGCGAAGCAGGCTGAAGGAAATGCCATTATGGCGAGGTCAGGCCTGGAAGGAACTGGGGAGCAGTCTAGGATGGTCCGGTCCGGTCATGTACTGCACAGAAGTGACAGCAAAGCAGGGAGAGAAAAGGAAACAAATGTAACACCTGTTGTGCTAACTGTGGATGTAACGTGTGAAGAGTTCAGTAAAGAATATGTTCAAGTTATTCTTGACTGTGTCTCCATTACTGGGGGTCGCCTGGAAGAGGGACCGTCGATGCCTGGGAGCTGTCCAGAAGAAGTGGAATCTGGAGACGCAGGTACGCCAAAGGGAAAAACAAAGTTTTATGTAGAGGAAAGACTGGACACGGATGTTACAGTCTGGGCCTTCCCTTACAACTCCTCCTGCCTTATTACAATGAATGGCTCCACTGGTAAATCTATTCAAATCTCACTTTTCAAGACTTCTGCTAAAAGTCCTGATGGAGTCACAAATGTGTGGCCTGAATGTAATGTGAACCTGGCATAAGTGGTCATGTGTATGTACATGAGGAATAAAACAACACTATTTCTGGCAGTTTATCTTTGTGTTTTCTGCCACTTTCTCACAAGAGTTGTCCCTCCTCCCATCTCCATAGACTTCTATTTGTAGCAAGTGTAATTACAGACAGATCTGTAAACAGATTTGAGGAGTATTTAAAGGGAATCCGTTGGCTGGATTTTGCACCCCAAACTATGTATATGTGCCTGCTGCTCTTTGAAAGATAAGCCCAGCTATACCTTTACATGGCCAGTCTGTTCCTCCATTACTGAGAAATCAGCATTTGAACAGATATGAAAATGAGGCTGAAATACAATTTGTATATCTGAAGCTTATTTCATTCCAGCTCTAATCCCCGCCCAGCACCATCTTCTCCTCAGGGGTGAACACAGCATTTGTGCAACTACACCAGGGCTCAATAAGTAAGGGGGCCCACTTCCCCTTCAAAGCAGGTGGAATTGTGCAGTATGATGAGCTATGAAACTGCAAAGCGCCCATATGTTGTTCTTGTACATGAGCCCTTTTCTGTTTGTGTCCAATCCTATTTCTCCTGCTTGACTCAGGGCTCCATTGCTTGAGGTCAGACAGCATAGACACTGTAGAAGCAGGAGGAGGTGGAGCTATGAGGGGAATAGAGCTGGAGTGACAGATTATTATTGTTTATTTTTGAAGTATCATTAAAGGGAATCTGTCACCCTAAATTGGCGGGATATTTAAATGATGGCAGTCAGGTCAGATGGGCGGTGTTTTGGTACTTGCCTTAACATGTTGTTCGCCGCTGTCTCCATTATTTCTGGGAATTGTAGTCGTTGCCCTCCATATAACGCGCCAGTGCATTGCAATCTTGAATTGCGCACGCGCCGTATGCTTTGCCCGCAGATTGCAATGCGCAGGCGCGATATATGGAGGGCAACGACTACAATTCCCAGAAATAATGGAGGCAGCGGTGAACAACATGTTAAGGCAAGTACCCAAAACACGGCCCATCTGACCTGACTGCCATCATTTAGATATCCCGCCAATTTAGGGTGACAGATTCCCTTTAATTCCATGGTGCAGCATATTATGGCTACATATATTACATAAATAAAATATAGTATACAAGCTGACTGGTACAGAGATGACCCTGCCCTCATGAGCTTAGAATGTATAGAGTAATGGGGAATGAGGCTGTAATTTGGGGGCTTGGTGCCGCTCCAATGGTAGGGAGGTGGCAGTGGGTTTCATGCAGGCTGCAGACTTTCAGATGTGCAATAGTTCTGCGTCCTCATTTACATATCAATTCAAATGTTGATTTCTCAGTAAGGAAGGAAGGAAGGGATCGGCCATGTAAAGGTATTACTGGACTGGTCTTCAAAGAGCTACATGGGCATATAAATGGTTTGGAGGAGGAATCCTGCTGACAGATTCCCTTTAATAGTAAATGATCAGTGCAGGGATACTGATGACTGATACGTGAGGGAAGAAGGCATTTTTCTTTTCGTAGACATATTGTAAAGATTCATGTCTTCACTTATACTTTATAAAAATCCGTTAGAAGTGTAATTACTATTTAAGGTTTGCGTCCATCTTATTTTAAGGACCCCCAAGAAGTTATAGAGAGCTGAGACAGCGACTCCCTTAGAGTAGAAGCCGATTTCTCCCATTGATACACTCAGAGAATTTCTTTGTTTTTGTCCAAATAACTTACTACTAAGAACAATTCAGTATATGGTCTAATTACTCCCTGCTTATAAATCTTACTGTGTAACTTACTCCATTGTGTACAAATTGCACATCCTGAAGTCTCTACAAGACACTTGGCATGCAGCGACATGTGAACATAGTTCTCTTTTGTTCTCACTATGAAACATGGAGATGTTTATTTGAAGTTGGTTTCGCATTTTCTTGGATGTTGAATATTTGACCAGTGTTCTTGAATTAATTGCAGGCTCCTCTGGCTTTGAGTTGTAATACAATGGTAAAACAAGCGCAAACACAAATCCATTCAGATTTCCTTTTAAAGGAGAGGTCCCATGCTCGTATACTAAATGCACACCTTGTACCCTTTATCATACATGAGTCATGTGTAACCGGGAGATGACAGTGACAGCGTGTCTGTGCCTGACATAGGCTGTCAGTGAGCCTGTCTGTGCTTTATTCCTGTACTTTGATGATTACATCCTTCTCATACTTTGCATGGGATTAACTCATCCCAGAGAATCGGATCACACTGAGCTCACACTCTGATCAGAGTGTTATTTGCATATTTGATCTGATTCTCTCGGATGAGAGAATCTACGGCCTTCTGCACCTGCCCAAACCGTGCCCATGAAAGTGCCCATGGATCACAGAGAAGATTGTTAAGAAGGTTGCACTAACAAGTACTTGAGGAGATTCTGCAATAACAACAGGATTTTTTGGACTATAAGATGCACCCCAAATTTTAATTTCAGTCTCAGGAAATCTCGCAGATTTCAATCTCAGGAAATGAGATTTCAGTGCCGAGATCTCAATCTGCGAATGTGCCGCCTCTGGCAACCATTTTCCTGAACTCCACTGCATTGAAACCATGGAAGTGCGGGGGCTCCAGATTGTCACAAAATGTCGGAAAGCCCCCACACTGCTGAGTAGTGCCAAACACCCCCTCCTACCAGCCTGGGACTCACAGCTTCACACATCCGAACACCACAACAGTATCACCCGACTCCTGCCGCCGCTGCTCCCCGCCGGTAAGCTACATTCAGACTATAAGACGCACCCCCATTTTCCCTCGCAAATTTTTTGGGGAAAGTGCATCCTGTAGTCTGAAAAATACGGCATATATTAGTACCACCATAAAATCATGTCCCCAACACATTTGTTATAGATAAAGTAAGCAGCTTCATTTAACAGCTATTTCCATCTTCATAAGTAGGCAATGTCAGATCGTGCTTGCAAATTACTGCCTTTTAAATTCTGTACTTTTGTTGACTGCTCATTGCTTTGGAGACCGACTACCATTGATAGACAGCAGAGAATGGTAGTACTTACAAGTTCTATTCTTTTGAGCTTGTAAGTAGTGTACACTCCCTGACAGAAGTTATGGCGCTTATCCATGTTATGTAAATAAAAGCTTATAACCTGACATTAAATTCATCTATTGGTTGTATAAATTATTCTTTTGAAAGCTGAAACCCTCTGAAATGTGGTTTAGGTTAAGAAAATAAATTGGCATCAATATGGAAATATTGATCATTTAATGGACACAGAATGGTCAGATTTTGGCAAGACAAAAGTTTTGTCGCCTGGTCATATAATGCACCCAATCCTAGTTTACATCCTCACCTGTGCTCAGTAAATGATCGGTTAATTAGTGGGTGTGTATAAAAAGAAACCCAGCACCCCAGACCTTCAACTGAACTGCAACTTGAGCTCTGACAACATGCCAAAAATCCACCCTGCAACCAAAGCCTGGATTATCAAGAGGCTGAAGACCAGATCCACTGCAATGGTGGCTGGCACCTGTAATGTGTCTCAGCGTCAAGTACAAAGAATTAAAAAAAGATTTGAAGAGACTGGAGATGTGTTTGACAATCCCAGGTCTGGCAGACCCCACAAGACAACTGCTCAGGAGGAACGTTTATTGATTAGAAAATCCAAAGCAAGCCCCTCTTCCACTGCAGCAGAGCTCCAACAGGCCTGGTCACCTCAAGTCCCTGTGTTAACTAGAACAGTTTGTAGGATTCTGTCTCGAAATGGCCTCCATGTTTGAATCAGTGCCCAGAAGCCAGCACTAAATTAAAGGCAAATAAAAAAACGTGTGGCATTTGCAAAGTCCCACAGCCTGCTAAACAGATGGACACTGGAAAAGTGGCAGAAGGTGGATTTCTCTGATGAATCTTCAGTAGAATTACACCACAGCCGCCCAAATACTGCAGGAGACCTACTGGAGCCCGTATGGATCCAAAATACACCCAGAAAACAGTTACATTTGGCGGTGGAAAGATTATGGTCTGGGGTTACATTCAGTATGGGGTGTGTGAAACATTTGCAAGGTGGAAGGCAATATCAATAGCCTAAAATATCAAGAAGTATTAGCTATCTCTTATATACCAAATCATAAAAGGGGTCAAATTCTGCAGCAGGATGGTGCTCCATCTCATACATCCATCTCTACAACAAAGTTCCTGCAGGCAAAAAAGATCAAGGTGCTCAAGGACTGGCCAGCCCAGTCACCAGACATGAACATCATTGAGCATGTTTGGGGTAGGATGAAAGAGGAAGCTTGGAAGACAAAACCAAAGAATCTAAATGAACTCTGGGAGGCATGTAAGACTGCATTCTTTGCTATTCCTGATGACTTTATTAATAAATTGTATGAATCATTGTTGAACCGCATGGATGCAGTCCTTCAAGCTCATGAAAGTCACACAAAATATTAAATATGACTAATAGCACCACAACTTCATTCACCAATGTTATGCAACATATATTTGTATTTTAAGTTAATTATTTATTTGAATATCACATTACTTTCTGTGGGTGACAAAACTTTTGTCTTGCCAAAATCTGACCATTCTGTGTCCATTAAATGATCAATATTTCTTCATTGATGCCAATTTATTTTCTTAACCTAAACCACATTTTGGAGGGTTTCAGCTTTCAAAAGAATAATTTATACAACTAATGGATGAATTTAACGTCAGGTTATAAGCTTTTATTTACATAACATGGATAAGCGACATAACTTCTGTATTGAAGCTGGGCAGGTTGGCTAGAGTGCGCTCTTACCTCTAAATTCCGGCTGGCTTCAACGCAGTTCTTACAAGCTACACAACAGCGATGTGCAGTCTCAAACATGCTGTAAAGGAAAGAAATGTGATCAAAGGGAACACATGATTTTGAAAATGGTTATCGATCTGCAGGATGTTATAGAGCAGGAGGAACAGATTAGACTGATATACATTTTTGCGGGAACAATTTCAGTAGTACTTGAATTTTATACATTGAATTCCCTGGTCTTTTCATGCCTATAATTCCAGTGCGTCCAAGCACAGGCAGCTGTTAATCACTGAATAACACCACCCAATGGACTCGTGTGCATATAAACACATGCATGCAGAGCCCAACAAACAAGCTCTCCATGCTTGTGTTGTGAATGTCACATAGACGCGACACATGCAGCTGCGGCGCTGAACTACTGATCAGCAGGAGTGATCCAGGTATCCGGGTTCCCGCGGCAGCTTGTTCTGTAAGCGCTATAGCTTGCCGAATAAGGAGGGAGCCGAAGTTATTCACTCATCTCTAATAATGACTAATTCTCATCAGTACTGTGGTTCCTGTATGGTCCGCAGCATGATGATGGCTGTTAATAACAATTTCCAGTATCTCCTCACCATTGTTAAGGACACACTGGGAGTTGTAGGGTTGTAGGTTCATGCGATACAATTATTTATGGGGGGGCTGACTTGATATTGCAATTGATTGTTGTGCTAAGCTTGGTTCTTGTATTCAAGTACTCTTAGTTCTGGTCATGTACTCATGTACTGATGGACGTTCTGGTAACATATTAATTTACTGATGGTGGTCCTGGTGATGTAGTTAAGTACTGATGGTGGGTCTGTTCATATATTCATGTACTGATGGGGAATCTAGTCATGTATTCATGGTGGTTCTGGTGACATTCATGTTCTGATGGTGATTCTGGTGATGTATTTATTTAATGGTGATGTTTCTGGAGCCATATTCATGTACTATTGATGGCTTTGGTGCTCTAATTATGTAGTGATGATGATTTTGCCTTTGTATTCATGTAATGATAATGGTTCTGGTGATGAATATATCACCTGAATCATCATTACTGCATGAATACAGTACCAAAATACTCACTACATGAATATGTCACCAGAACCGGAATACATCACCAGAACCACCATCAGTTTTGTGCAAGCTGTATTTGTCGCATGACTGACTCAAAAACCATCAGACGTATCCCTTTATTTATAACTAGATGGAGGCCCAATGCTATCACATCGGGAGGGCGGTAATGTCACAATGGGAGGCAGGCTTTGCAGCGTTGAGAATCTCTCCCCCCATGTGCTCACCCACCTATCCACTCTCTCTTTCCCCATGTGCTGACTTCTTTCGTCTGTCCTCTCTTCTTTTACCTGTCTACCCCATGTGCTATCCCCCTTGTCTGCTGTCTCTCTCCTTCCTGTGCTGTGTTCTCCCCTCATGTGCTGTCCCGTTTGAGCTGTCTCCCCCTGTAATCTGTCTCTCTCACCTCTGTGTCTGACCATGTACAGAACATACCACAGCTCCTGGGCAGGGGAGGAAGCAGAAGACAATACTGACATTACAGCAGGAGACTGCAGAGGATACATTTTGTGAGGCAAAATATTGTTTAAAAACAGTCAGTGAAATATTTTACCTCACAAAATAAATCCTCTGTGATCCCCTGCTGTAATGTCAGTATTGTCTTTTGCTTCCTCCCCTGCCCAGGACATGTGGTATGCTCCGTACACGGTCAGACACAGACTATTTTTAAAATGAACTTTCGTTCGTGGGAAAACCCCTTTAATGTGACCGGCTTACTCTGCCTGTAGCCACGTCGTGCATCTGCTGCCGGGAACAGCAGAATGATTCACTGCGACTGCGTGGAATTCGCGCAGGCGCAGTGCGACGGTGTTCCGCTGTTGGTACCACGCAAGAGTGTGAGTGAGTGTGAGTCTGTGTGTGAGTGTGTGTGTGTGTGTGTGAGTGTGTGTGTGGTGCATACGGCGTATAGAGTGTGTGCGTGTGTGCGTGTGGTGCGACGGTGTTCCGCTGCTGGTACTGCGCAATAGGTTGGTACCAGCAGCAGTTTCCATATTGAGACACCCATCACTTGGGTGTTCCAATATAGCGGTCGATGAACTTCCTCCGCTTGGAATTCTGGGATACGGTGACATCTGGACAGAACAGGAAATGAAAACATTACAAGCCAATTATATTATTTATAATGGGGGTCTTTTTATGTTCCATTAGGGTATTTGCCAAATGCTGGATAACTTAATTAAAACCAAACAGCCTTGAATATAGTTATGCTTTAATAATTTCAATAGCTATCCTTGGGTTCTACATTTAAAATATAGGTTGTCAGGGATGAATATTGCTACTATTTCCTCTGTATTGTGTAAATATCCAGAAAAACATGATTGATTCTGTATCTAACTATTAAATTGTACTCCCTGTTAAGTCACATCCCAAAGTACACCACTTTTTTTTACTTTTGACAACTTTTTGGTGAAAAAAGTAGCAATTCTAGATTGTAAATGTAACGCATCAGAGGGGAAGGAGGGATGTGCATTAGGGGTCCTGTTACCTTAAGCCCCCGTCTCACATAGCGATATCGCTAGCGAGATCGGTGCTGAGTCACTAGTTTTGTGACGCAGCAGCGAGCTCACCAGCGATATCGCTGTGTGTGACATTCAGCGACGATCAGCCCCCCTGCTGGGTATCGCTGATTGTCGCTGAAAGGTCAGGACATTTTTTTGATCGCTGGTCTCCCGCTGACAGGCACGCATCGCTGCGTGACAGGCGGGAGACCAGCGATCCGCTGGTAACCAAGGTACACAGCGGGTTTCCAGGCGCGGGGCTGTGCCTAGAAACCTGCTGTGTACCTTGGATACCAGCTCCTGAAGCAGGGAGCTGGTAACCAAGGTACACAGCGGGTTTCCAGGCACCGCGCAGCACCTGGAAACCCGATGTGTACCTTGGTTACCAGCTCCCTGCATCAGGGCGCTGGTATCCAAGGTACACTGCGGGTAACTAAGCGATGTTACCCTCAGTGTCGCTTGTACTGATCGCTGCCTGAGCTGCCTGTTTGGCAGCTCAGCAGCGATAATGTAGCGATACACCAGCGATCCTGATGTTGTCGGGATCGCTGGTGTATCGCTATGTTAGACCCAGCCTTTAGTCTCTGAGCCATTCCTTTGCTCTGGGATGAAGGGGGGGCGCCATTGACTTCATCTGTCTATGGCACCAAAAAACTTTGTCCAAGCCCTAGACACCTGGCTTACAGCTACGGCCAAGATCACATTTGTATTAGCTACAGTATTTCATTTTTCTGTTTCGTTGCTGCATGTTGTACCTCTTTTCCTGGCAATATGTAGGATTCTACAACAATGGCTCTGAACAAAGCCACCAAAGCAGATGTGAACAGAGCCACATACTGTAATGGTCACATCTGCCGCTTTATATTATAGGTAGGAGTCAGCACAATCCGTGTCAACACGTCCTCAGCTCACCTTTATCCTCAGCACCTTCTCTGTCCTGGAGTAGTCTACATTTTGTATCGCTGTTATTTCAGGAAGATGATGTTCTGTAATACCATAGCATTCGCACATAGAGAAGTGCGAGAAGTGTTAATTGACAATCTTTGGTTTCTTTTCCAGTATCTTCATGTATCACCACATATAAAAAGACACCTCCTCCAGTGCCACCCCGGACAACTACAAAACCCTTCATCTCCATCACTGCTCAGAGTAGCACAGAATCTGCCCAAGATGCCTACATGGATGGACACGGACAAAGGGGGGATATGATCAGTCAGTCAGGGCTCAGTAATTCTACTGAGAGTCTGGACAGTATGAAAGCGCTTACAGCCGCTATTGAAGCTGCCAACGCTCAGATTCATGGCCCAGCAAGTCAGCACATGGACAACACCATGACAGTGAACTCCACTTCAACAGTTTCCACCATCACTGCAGATGACAGGAAAAAGAATCAGTTCAGGAAAAACTTATCCATTGGAATTCAGGTAATCCAGCCATTCTTCTACATCTTCTACATCTTCTACATCCTACATGGAAATATTAATGATTTGTGACCAGAATTGCAGCATTCAGACCAACACAACACAAGCAATCCCTAAGCACACTGACAATCCCTGTCTGCAGCCATCAATAAAGCTTGTCTAACATTATGAGTAATGAATATTAATATGAATATTACAATGTACCACTCTACTTCATATATTTTCCCCCTTTTTTCCAGCTTAGAAATTACAATAATTTTCAAGACTATCTATAATTCTAAGGATGATCAAATAATGAAAGCAGTGACTTGATTTTTTGCTAAATGCATCTTCCCCCCCAACCTCCTTTCCATTCTTGTTTCCTTTGGGCTGGTTTGAAGGCAATCTGTCAATAGAATGGACCCTCCTAACCCGCCTATATGGACGTAGGTCATAGGAAGCTGAAAAAAATGAAACCTTGATGACTGTGATCTGATGTCTCAGAGAAATCTCTCTTTTTCTTAATGTGTAAATGAGCTGTTAAGATCTATGGGCCGGACACTGATCTGCATGAGAATCTGCCTCCAGAGAATATTTTAAATCGGGCATTCATTTTATTGGTGGCATTAACAGTATGAGACACGTAATGACTGACCGTCATGCTCTAATAATAATAATAATAATAATTTTATTTCTATAGCGCACACATATTCCGCAGCACTTTACATTATAGAGGGGACTCTCCTGATCTACATGTCTCACACTGATAATGCCCCCTTTTAATATAAAATATGCTCTGGAGGCAGATTGTCTGGGACATCTATATTCTGCCCAAAGATCTTAACTGCTCATTTACATGTTAAGAAAAACATGGATTACAATAAAACATCGGATCACAGATATCAAGGTATCACTTTATTCAGCTTCCTATGACCTACATGCCCATATACTGTAGATGACTTGGGAGGGTTGATCCTACTGACAGATGCTTTTTAAAACAATGCAGAATTTAACACGACACTAACTGAAATAAGTAATAAAGTATGAGTAATAGAATGTTATTAACATTTATCTAAAATGTATTCATGTCATTACACTGTCTCTTTATAAGAAGTATGGGTTTTCCAACGTTAAATTTCTTAATAAAGCCAATAATTTTTCAAGGAGTACTGTCCTTTGAAAACATTTGCAGATGTGTTATTTATCTAAGAAATCTATGTTACGTTTACATTTATTGGGAATCTGTTGTTATTTCACAATACAAGCACCATGCATTTGTTAAACAGATCCCTTAGGCTGTGTTCCACGGTCCGGAACCACAGCGCTTTGACGGAGTGGAAATTCCGCTCCGTCTAAGCCGCCCCCTTTCTGACGCGCGATCTTTCCGAGGTGTTCAGGACACCTCCGAACACCTCCGGAAGAAGCCAGGCTACATACCCTGTGTTAATTCTGTTGCGGCGACGCACCGTCGCCGCAATACGCGAGGACATGCTGCGTCTGAAAAGACGCGCCGCATGTCCGTTTACGCAGGTTTGCCACCTGCTATTGTTACGCATAGTGGAATTGATTTTTGAATCCCTCCACTATGCTGTAACATCTGCGCTGCTGTTTGCGCTGCGCCAACGCACAGCGCCAACACGCAGCTTCCTGACCGTGGAAACTCACCCTTAGACCTGATGAGGCCGGTGCATTTACTTTGAAAAGCTGTGTCAGTATAGCTGTTTAATCATATTGAGAGTTTTTTCACTTGATACTAAAATGAGCTAGAACTTGCGTGCATCTCTCTTAGGAGATATTCCTCATCTTAATCTTATCAGGATATACTCTAGGGACATACTGATAGGAATTTAGATGGTGAGCGCTGATCTCTTAAAGCGCTGTGGAATTAAAGTAGAAATATTATAATAAATATGCAGTCATTCAGAAGTAATTTTCAAAGTAAGTAAGCAGCCTCATCAGGTGTAGAGATTTTATTAGTAATTATGCATCTGTATTGTTGAATTGGCGACAGATCGCTTTAATACTTTGAGAAAACTCCAATAATATAAGGGAATGAAATTCAAATTATTGTGAAGAAAAATCACTGATGTTCTGAAAAAAAATATTTTTCATTGTGACTGCACATTCCAAGCACACTGTTTGTTATTGCTAGTAACGATCATATTAGCTGCTTAATATGTTTTTTTAGGTTGATGGGCCAGAAGAAGCCGCTATCGCAGAGCAGAGAGAGGCCGCCTTCAGATATCAATCAGTAGGAATTCAAGTAAAGAAGAAAGCGTAAGAAACCTGCATCATGTTAATAGTACTAACAGTAAAAGTGAATTTATAGGTAGTGTAGTTTCTAAGTAGTGATGTTATCCCTAGTTTTCTTTATGTTAGAGAGTAGAGATGAGGTTTGCCTCACACGACTAAGGTGTTTCTTAACGTCATGCATATCTAAGAATAAAAGAAAATATATCTAGTTCATCATGCATTGTGTTTCAAACTTACGTAAAAGAAATAATAGACCCATAAGTCAAATAAAGAGAATAGTAGGAATCGGCCATAAATCTGGGATCTCTGTCACCTGCAATCTCACCATTTTATTCTAACAAATTGCCTTAATAATATCTAAAATCCTTATATTTCGGTTAAAAATGTTCACAATGTGCATAACGTTCATTGGGGTGCTGGGTAGAGGTCTGCAGGATTAAAATCAAAATATTAGCCTCTATTCAACAAAGCGTTTTCATCAGAAATATGGCGCGAAACAGTATGATAAGCAGGGCTGTGGATTCGGTAAGCTAAACCTACGACTCCTCAATTTCCATGACACCGACTCCGACTCCAGCTCCACCAAAATGGGCTCCGACTCCAACTCCACTGCCCTGCCAGGGCTGTGGAGTCGGTAAGCCAAACCTTTGACTCTGACTCCTCAATTTCCAGTACACCGACTCCACCAAAATGGGCTCCGACTCTGACTTCACGACTCCGACTCCACAGCCCTGATAATAAGTCCCAAAATGTTGTCACAAAACAGAGTTGCACAAAAAATGTGCAACACTTTTGCCCAGCTTCATCAAAATGAGCAGATCTGGGGCATAAAGTGGATGTTATTTTGCAGCTTGTCTAATTCATGATGAGATGTGGCGTTTCTTACACCAGAAATCTTACTCCGGTCCCTGTCTGAAAAAATGTGTGTGGCGTGACACGCCACTTCTAAGATGCTCTTAATTCATCAACACGTTTGTTCCTCTTAATGAATCAGGTGCTTCTGATTCCAACACCCCCCCCCCAATTAAGACCGGTGGAACACCTTTCTTGATTAATTGGGTCATTGTGATAGGTGGGTGATTGTTATCATTCTATTACTTTTTTTGACACATTATTTTTTATTTTGTATGAGATTTTGTACAAGGTGGTTCAAAAAGGATGGTGCAAAATTACAAAATAATAGCCTCAGCTTTTATAACCGAGGGAACAGAACACAAATGCATTAGCATGAAAAGACACACTATCCAAGTTTTATCTATAAAGTACAAGTACAGATGTTCAAAGTGATTTCCATTAGTCAAACGACAGATGTCTAGGTGGTAGTCCAGTTCTGTCCACATGTGTGTTATTATATCCTCAGATATGAACTTTGCTGTTTCAGTGATGCATTGTCTCAAATCGGTTACATCAAAGCCTCAGTGTACAGTCATGGCCAAAAGTTTTGAGAATGACACAAATATTATATTTTCACATGATCTGCTGCCCTCTGGTTTTTATGTGTGTTTGACAGATGTTTTTATCACAGACAGAAATATAATAATTGCAAACATATGAGTAACAAAAGCTTATATTGACAGTTAGAATGAGTTAATGCAGCAAGTCAATATTTGCATTGTTGACCCTTCTTCTTCAGGACCTCTGCAATTCTCCCTGGCATGCTCTCAATCAACTTCTGGACCAAATCCTGACCGATAGCAGTCCATTCTTGCACAATCAATGCTTTCATTTTGTCAGAATTTTTAGGTTTTTGTTTGTCCACCCGTCTCTTGATGATTGACCACAAGTTCTCAATGGGATTAAGATCTGGGGAGTTTCCAGGCCATGGACCCAAAATCTCTATGTTTTGTTCCCTGAGCCATTTAGTTATCACCTTTGCTTTATGGCAAGGTGCTCCATCATGCTGGAAAAGGCATTGTTGATCGCCAAACTGCTCTTGGAGGGTTGGGAGAAGTTGCTCTTGGAGGACATTCTGGTACCATTCTTTATTCATGGCTGTGTTTTTAGGCAAGACTGTGAGAGAGCCGATTCCCTTGGCTGAGAAGCAACCCCACACATGAATGGTTTCAGGATGCTTAACAGTTGGCATGAGACAAGACTGGTGGTAGCGCTCACCTTGTCTTCTCCGAATGAGGCGTTTTCCTGATGTCCCAAACAATCGAAAAGGGGATTCATCAGAGAAAATAACTTTACCCCAGTCCTCAGCAGTCCACTGCCTGTACCTTTTGCAGAATATCAGTCTGTCTATGATGTTTTTTCTGGAGAGAAGTGGCTTCTTTGCTGCCCTCCTTGAGACCAGGCGTTGCTCCAAGAGTCTCCGCCTCACAGTGCATGCAGATGCACTCACACCTGCCTGCTGCCATTCCTGAGCAAGCTCTGGAGCCTTTTTGGCAACAATGGAACCTCTCTCCTTGAAGTTCTTGATGATGCGATAGATTGTTGACTGAGGTGCGATCTTTCTAGCTGCGATACTCTTCCCTGTTAGGCCATTTTTGTGCATTGCAATGATGACTGCACGTGTTTCTTTAGAGATAACCATGGTTAACAGAAGAGAAACAATGATGCCAAGCACCAGCCTCCTTTTAAAGTGTCCAGTGGTGTCATTCTTACTTAATCATGACAGATTGATCTCCAGCCATGTCCTCATCAACACCCACACCTGTGTTAATGGAGCAATCACTGAAAAGAGGTTAGCTGGTCCTTTTAAGGCAGGGCTGCAATGATGTTGAAATGTGTTTTGGGGGATAAAGTTCATTATCTAGCCAAATATTGACTTTGCAAGTAATTGCTGTTAAGCTGATCACTCTTTATAACATTCTGGAGTATATGCAAATTGCCATTAGAAAAAGTGAAGCAGTAGACTTTGTAAAAATTAATATTTGTGTCATTCTCAAAACTTTTGTCCATGACTGTATCTCCTCCCTCCTGGCCTTCCAGCCACGGGATCTGACCGACCTGTGAAGATGCATCACTGAAACAGTGAAGTTCAAATCCAAGGATCTGCTGGCACACATCCGAAAGAACTTGACTACCATCTACACATCTGCCGTGCCACCAATGGAAATCACATCTGTGGTTTGTAGATACAGCTTGGATCCATATTGTATCTTTGCATGTTCATACATGTTTATGTTCTCTCGGTTATGAACCTTCATTTTTGGAAACGTTATAGATAAATGTATGTACTGTATATACCTAGACTTGAAGCCCACTCTGTCCTATATTTTTCTGTTTTGCATGGGTACTTTTAAATATTTTTGTATAGAGTATTTTAATATATTTTTTTAATAATTGTGTTAATGTTTTTATATTTACTTACTATTAGTGTTGAGCGATACGATAATGCAAATATTGGCTATCGGCCGATATTAGCTCTATCGGCCTTTCGATAATTCGTTTCGATATCTTCGTCTTATCGAATACCGTAATCGGATTTGTCACTGTCACTGTGAGTGTCCGTCGGTCGGGTCTGTCAGGAGTCAGCGGCACTTACCTGGCAGAAGATCTCCGGCGGTCACGTCCTGGACTGCTTGATGGCCGCCATTATCTTCTCCCTGGCGGTCACATGCAGTTTTTCGCGATAACTGCAGTGACTGCAGGGTAATCCTGGCCGTAAACCAGTCCGATGACATCACCGCCGGGGAAGCAGGTAATCAGCTGTGCTGCGCCGGGATTCTGATGTAGCAGAGCTGGATCGTCGTGGGACACTCGTTACTATGGACTGCGTCGGACAGGTGGTATACTTCTGTTTTTTTTTTTTCATTTTTTTTACAGGAGATCGATGGCGTCGCAGGATGAGACTGTAATAAAAGTAATGAAAACTGTGTTTTGTTTTTTTTTATTAAATTAAAAAACTTTTTTATAAACATTCACCCGTCCGGGTACATAAACAATTTAACTATTTATCAACAATTTAACTATTTACATACAGGGACCCTGTCCGGGTTATTTATACTTCTTTGGCAGGGGTGTTCCAGGTACCACCTGGTACTCTTCTGATGCTTGCCAAACATCCGAGGCACCAAGGACCACCAGGACCTGATGACGTCGTGTGGCCTGTACAGTCAAGTCGTGACCCGCTATCTGGGTCTGTGTGGCCACCTCTTTCATCTCCCTCCGGGTCTGGAGACCTATGTCCCGGACTGAACGAACCCCAGGGGGCCTAACAGGCGCCGGGTACGGGCCAGCTATACTTATCATGTCCATAGCTGGGGCTGCTGAGGAGACCACTGAGGGAGGCTTGGGAGATTTACGGCGTGGGGTGGGCACTTTTGCAGAGGCCTGGATGTGGGAGGCTGAAGGCTCCGAGGGTCTCACAGGTTCCTGACACACTGGGGAGTAGGGGTCGCACCTGGTAACATTTAGGGCGTACCATCCATTGTAACCCCAGTGTCGGGTGTAAGTCACCAAGTCTCCTGGCAACAGGTCCCTCCCCGGGTGTCCTTCTGGGAGGTGAGCCTCCACGTCCCGCCGGTTCACAAAGACTTCTAAATAAAGTCCAGGCTCCTTGATGAAGCCCCACCCACCTTTCAATTTAAAGCTCCGTACTGCACCCTTACGCCGCGGCTCACACAGGGTTCCTTTATCCTTTCTCATCCGGTCCTTATCTGCCCGGCCCTTCTCCAGGTTACGTTGCCGAAGTTTTTGGGATTCTCGCTGCTCCCTTTGTCGCTCTGCTTCCCGCTCCCAACGTCTCCACTCTTCCTCCTGACGCCGGTTGAAATTCTCCTCCACCAGCTGCTCCATGTCTCCACCACTCCACTGCAGCTTACAGTGTCCGGTTTGCGGCAGCTCTTCTGTCGCCCCCCAGTCCTGGCGGCGCTCCCCTGCGGAGGAAGCAGACGGCTCTAAATCAGATGACAGTCGGGGCTCCGGTACAGGCAGGTAGTGCTCTGGTGCCTGCGCGGCCTCCTCCATGAGGACGGGTGTCGCTTCTTCTGTCTCAGCGACGGGGGCAGACAGCGGGATCTGGGGTGCTGACGGTGCTGCGGTTTTTGCAGGAACGGGTGCCTCCACTGCGACAACGTCAACCGGCTCACATTGCAAGGACTCCTCTACTAGAACGGGTGCCTCACCTTCCGGTACAGACACTTCAGGTAAGAGGGATTGGCGCCGCTCCAAGTTTAGTTTTAGTGCACGCCAGCTCGCTTCCATCCTGGCGACCTCCTCCCGGTGCCGGGCCAGGCCTCTTAGGGTATCCGCCGCTTCTTGCAGCGTAGGAGGGTTTCCAGGCCGGGTGCCCAACGGTGGTTCCGTGGCGATCGGGTCGCTTCCGTGGGGGGAGAGCTCTGACTGCTCCATCCCTTCACACTTCTGCTCGTGTCCATTAGCCATCTCTGCCAAGTCACATGTGTCATTAGCATCTGGAGAGGGCCCCTCTTTTGTAGGGAGGCGGGACCTTCGTGTTAGTTTCCACACACTGAGGAGGATGAGGAGGCGGAACTGAAGAGCTGTGGGGCACAATCTTACATTGCAGTACCATTTAGAGCCATCGTTTTCGCGTCACTAAATGAGTGTACAGTACACCCATGAAGAGCACGCCCTTCTTCTTCACCAGTGCCTCGTCGTGACGCAGATATGGCGGAAAAATGGCAAATACATTCTCTGATGATTTTAGCAATTCTCAAGCACAAAACCAGTTCAATTCAGGCACACAGGACTCGCTTATAGCGAGCTACAGAATCCTGTTCGTGACGCCCAAGTTGAGTCGCACAGAGCCAGAGGTTTTGGGGGTACTCGGCACCGAGCCCGTCGACTTCTATGGGGTATGTCACGGCTTTACCCGGCAATTGAATCAGAGTCTATTTTACTATGTAGAAGTGTATAAACTATAAATATATGTATATATATCACAATGACATGTATATATATATATATATATGTATTCTATGTGTGTATATTTTGTGTTTACAACGTAAGAAAGGGTTTTTTTGTTGCGATATTTTGTTCCCATAGACTTACATGGGACTTCCGCTATCGAAATCGATTATCGACGATATTTAGTGCTATCGGCGATACAATTTCGATACGATATTTTTAGATATCGAGCAATATCGCTCAACACTACTTACTATGTAATAATGTGTCCTAATCTAAGTGATCAAGAGATGTTGTAGGTTGTATAAGTATATTTGCAGATTACTGATGCAATCACTTATTTGCTAAGTACTGTGGTCATAGGCATCAATGGAAAGATAAATGTCATATCTTCCCAATAAAATACAGTGATTACGCTGGTAGTTTTACAACATAAGCACAATTTTTGGGAGGTAGCAGACAGACAACAAACATTTCTAATGAACCTTTCTCACAAAGGACTGAAAGAGCAGTTCAGGAATCGACGGATTTATTTGATATAACGTCCTGCGTAGAAAGCAAATGAGATATCTGCCATCAAACGCCAAACTGAACCGGTGCATTTCGAGTCTTGTTTTAAATGTGTCCATGGATGAAATCTCTGATTGATCCAGGTAATGAGTTCCAGAGAGGGGGCGCTCAATGACATAAGACTCGGCCTCCAAACACTTTATGGCGGATCCTGGGTATGAACAGGTCATTCACGCCTGCTGGTCCAACAGGACGGCAGAGATCATGGGGGTAAGCTATTTTTTTTAAGTATCTGAAACCCTAATTTTTTATGGCTTTAAAGGAAACTTGTAACCTGAAAAAATGCTATTAACCTGCTGTCAGTCAGTGCCGAGAGCGCGGTTACAGCCGCCGCACTCTATACATAACGCAGTGACTGAACCCGCATCGGCACTGCCTTCCGGACTGAAACGGGACAGTTACTGGGAAGAATTAAATTAATTTCCTCTCAGCAGCATGCGTCTAAGTGCGGGGGCCAGGCAGGTCCAGAACGCTATTATCCTGCAGATTAATCCCAGGTTAATAGCGATTTTTCACATGACAGATTCCCTTTAAAGGGAACCTGTAACCATGAAAATGCAGTCCAATCTGCAGGCATCATGTTATAGAGCAGGGAGCTGAGGAGATTCAGTACAATCCATGTTTTCATCCTTTAATCCTCTGTTCTTTTATGGGATATTCGGTCCAGTGGGCGGTCCTATCAGTGATTGACAGCTATCTCTGTGTGCACACTTATAGAAAGCAAGCTGTCAGTCACTTGTAGGACCGCCCACAGGACTTAAAACCCCAGAAAGGGCAGAGGATTAAAGGGAACCTGTCAGCAGGATTGTGCTGAGTAACCTACAGACAGTGTCAGATCGGTGCTGTTATACTGATTAAAATGATACATGGGTGGTGAAATCCATCTTGTGGTTGTTGTTTAATCTTTATTTTCAATTTTGAGTTAATGATATGCTCGTGCTCCGGGGCGGCCTGTGGGAGGCTTCATGTGGTGCTCTGATTAGGTATTCTTGTGTATGGCTTCTGACAGGTCATTGATCCCTCAGTAATCTGCACCCTGTTTTACATAATGAATATTCTATATATTGACAAAATATGCTGCAGCATGATCGTGTGAAAAATAAGCATATAATTCAGTTAATTGTTGCTATAAATAAATGTAATAAAATAATAATAATAATTATAAATAATAAAAAAATGCCTCCTCAAAGATGGCGCCGCTGGCGCCTGCGCAGTAGCAGCTATCGGATTGCCGAAAGCTGCTACTGTGCAGGCATGGCTGGTGCCATATTAGTGGAGACAAATTTTTTTTCTCTAGCAAGATGGCATCACTGGCGCCTGCACAGTAGCAGCTATCGGCGATCACATATAGCTGCTACTGCGCAGGTGCCAGCGGTGCCATCTTTTCGAGGAGGCTTTTTTTTTTTCAAGAATTTATTTACAACACCAATTAACTGAATTATATGCTCTTTTTCCATGCGGATCATGCTGCAGCACATTATTTCAATATACAGAATATTCATTATATAAAATAGGGGGCAGGTCACAGAGGGATTAGTGACCTGTCAGAAGCCATACAGATGAATAGCTAAGCAGACCACCACATGAAGACCCCCCCACAGGTCACCCCGGAGCACAAGCATATCATTAACTCAAAACTGAAATAAAGATTACACAACAACCACAAGACGGATTTCACCAACCCAGGTATAAGTGTAATCAGTATAACGGTGCCTGACACTGTGTGTAGCTTACTGTGCACAATTCTGCTGACAGGTTCCCTTTAAGTGTTTGAAGCACAATCTGTACTGAATTTTTTATCACAAAGTGATATATTAATCTGCTCAGCTCCCCCTGTCCCCTGCTCTATATCATGATGCCTGCCGATTGTACTGCATTTTCATGGTGACAGGTTCCTTTAATGATTGTCAATCACATTTTTTAAAATTTTTCTAACTCTTAGGCTAGGTTCACATTAGCGTTTGTGTGCGCAGCGTGTCCTCTGCATGCGCAAACACATGCCAAAATGCATGCAAAAGCATGCTAACGCAACATTTTTTATCTGCATCAGCTTACACATGACGCAAAAAACGCTGTGTTTGCATGCGTTTTGGCATGCATTTGCGTTGTTTATGCACATGCGTTCCATATTTCCAGATGCTGTAATCAGTTCCTGGACATACGCAGTCTGAAGTCCGCATGTGCATTGAACGCATCCATGTGCATGTACTTATGTACCAATGCGTTCCCATAGACAGTAATGCGTTTTTTACGCACTCATCCGCATGCACATGAATGCGCATATTTGACGGATTTTTGACACATCAAAAAATGCAACATGTTGCGTTCGCCGGACACCGCCGCACACTGCGAAACGACGCATGCGTATGCAAACGCATGCAAGCGCATGTCCCTGTGTACACCATGTTAAAGATATGTACGCATGCTACATGCGGATCTATGCGGATCAAACGCTGTGAAACCAGCCTTAGGGCATCCAGTGCAGTGTGTGGAGGTTTGGTTTGTGGCAGTAAGGCATGGTTGTTGGCTTAGTTATTAGCCAAGCTGCAGTGTTGTGGACTAATTCAAGGTTAACTAAATAAATAAATGAATAGATCAATAAATTATGTAATGCATGGATTTGGCAGCGAGGCTTAGGTACAGTGGGTACGAGAAGTATTGAGACCCCTTTAAATTTTTCACTCTGTTTCATTGAAGCCATTTGGTAAATTCAAAAAAGTTCATTTTTGTCTCATTAATGTACACTCTGCACCCCATCTTGACTGAGAAAAAACAGAAATGTTCGGCGGAAAAAAACGGTATTTCACGGTATTAAGAAATGGGGTATGTAAACTTTTGATCAGGGTCATTTGGATGTTTTGTGTTGTCATTATGATTTAAAAGAGAAAACACAGTAGTTTGACAATAAATGGCTTCACCCAACCACTAACCATGAGTGGAGAAAAAGTTTTGGTGTCATCATTCATATTCTCTGAAAAAAGGCCAAGAAAGCAAAAATTCTGCCGGGGTATGTAAACATTTTAGCACAACTGTATGTCTATCCTATCCAATACTGGAGACAGACAGCAGGAGCTGCTGCAGTAAAATGAGGCTGCTCACACTGCTGTACACCATGTCTATCTGATCTAATACTGGAGATACCAGGGGTATTGAGGTAAGAAGAGGCTGCTCACACTGCTGTCCATCATGTCTTTCCTACCTAATACTTGAGATTGTAGTGGTGCTGGATAATAGGGGTGTAGTTGTATCGACCACGCACCACAATTGTGGATACCAGGGCTATGGGGTACTCGGAGCCGAGCCCATGGGCATCTATGGGAGTTGTCACTGGTAGCGGTGGCTCGGTCCGTGGCCCTGGCGGTCGTGCAATGGGGAATATTTACAGGGGATATTTAGGATAGGTAGTTCGTGACGCCACCTGTGGTATCTGGTTAATTGAACCAGCGCTGCTATGAGGACTTTCACAGGGGATGTTATGGGGCAGCTTGGTGGTAAGTCTCCCACAGGTGAGACGGGTCCCTGGAAGTCTATGGTGATGATGTTGCAGGGTGTAGTAATAATTCAGTCACACACAAGGTAGCTCCTTTTCATACCTTTTACTGATGATGGTTCAAGCAGATCCCGGGGAGCTGGTCGGGGTGGAGAGTGCACATTCCGGTAACAGCTGAGCAGGTTAGAGGCCTCCTTTACTTCCATATACATGTGAGTCCAACTTGCCTGAAGCGAAGTTAACTCTGAATCTCCAGCTTTCTCAATAGCTGTACTGCCCGGCCAATATTGTGGTGGAGCCTTCTAAGTGATGAAACTAAGTCCTTACTTTTGTCGTGCACTTGACTCAAAGTCCCTGTTCCACCTGACTCCGGTTACGTATTGACACTTTGGGCTGCTCTCTGCGACCTGTAGTCCAGATGCCTCCGGTTTTCTTGTTACTATACTTGAAACAATAGCAATGCTTCGGACCCCGGTGTCCGGCAATTTAGTGCAGGCAATCCAATACCCGTAGCACTTCTCTAACTTCTCCACTGTGCCCTTCGCCCTGCTTCCCGCTTTTAACATAAGCACTTGTGACTTTCAATGGCGAGGTCAGCTTTCTCTAGGACTCGCTGAGTAGCCCTCAGTATCCTCTAAGTCCCACTTGGACTGACACTGAGCTGATCCGTACTAAGACAGGAGCCAGATTCCACTACTCTCCCTCCTAGGTTGGCTGACTGACTAACCCCCAAGCCACGTGTCACTCCCTCCTATATCTCAGATGGGTGTGTCTGAAAGAGTGAGTGACAGTGAATGCATATCAAGCGTTGCTGTTACTTTCCTGTGCACTCTCCTGGATTTTTATGTGTGCCTGCGTAGCTGGGCTACACATCATGGCTAAGAAGACGTTTCTCACATTACTGTCCACTATGTCTTTCTAAATGCTAATAATGTATATCACATACTGTCAAACTTTCTCCAGGTGACAACAGCGGAGCTTCCTTCTTCACATGCTCACCAGGACCTGACATATTAAAATTCTAGGGCAGATTTCTGTCATTGCAACAAGTTGCCTGCCGTTTTAATGTTTTGTAATGATTATATCACTAAACAAATGTAATTTCCTAATTAAAGTAGATCTGTCACTAGATTTTACATTACAAACTGTATACATTAATTTATAAATCTCTTCCTTATAAGGATGCTGTATTCACTTTGGGCATCCTTATCAGAATGGCTGTATAATCCTTTTATCAAAGATTAACTGAATCTCCATCCACCTAGCCAGATTGACAAATCCACATTACTTCTTCTTGGTGCTGCTGAGATCTCTCACAGCTCAGTACAAGCTGCAGCTGTCACTCTGGCCTTGGGTGGAAATGAAATACGTTTGGACTCATCAGCTATTTCACTCTATTGCACAATTCATAAAATGCTGATCTTAATATCAGGATTATAGAGACATTCTGACATGAAATCTCAAAGTAAATACGCCAGCTCCATCACATATAAGACATCTGTTTAATTTTTGTATACAGTTTGTAAGTTTACCAATCTTCTTAAGAGGTATTTAGGAAAGCATTTCTAATGATAATTCTTTTACCTACCCAATTCTTTTTCTATTCATCTAGAACCCCTACAAAGTTTATTTCAGACTTAAGGATTAGAGAGTGAGACGTATTCTACTTAGGACAAATTCTACTTATTAGAAGCTGATCACAAAAGCCTGAGCCCCCAGCCATGCTTATTGTAAAAGTCCTTACAAGTGGCATTTAGAACTAAAGGTACTGCCACACTAAACAATCCCGCTAGCGATCACAATAACGACGCATACTAATGCGATCGCTAGCGGGATTGTTTCTATATCGCTAAATGCTACCGCATTTAGCGATATAGTTAACGACGCTATCGCCGTTAGTGATCTTCTTAACGACTTTAGCGGTACAAAAGTACCGCTAAATCGCTAAGAAAAGGTGCCACACAGCGATAAGATACTTACCCAGCGGGAGCGCCGACGAGAAAATAGGGTCCGGAGCGATTCCAGCGACGAGCGAGATCACAGCAGGAAGCTCGTCGCTGGAAGCTGCCGCACTGAACAATATCGCTAACGGGATCGCTAAATAGTGACGTTTTTTAGCGATCCCGTTAGCAATATTGTTTAGTGTGGCATACCCTTAACAATACAACACAAATCCCTTTTCAAAGATGCAACTTGTTTACACCGTCTCATTATCACAAGTCCCCTAGCCAGCGACTCATCCAGTCTCCTGAACAGTTCAGAATTTACAATAAGACATTAGGTTTTAGTACCGCACCTCAACAATAACCCTTATATTTCTTTTACCCTCTAAACTACATGTATAAAATTCAAAAATGGACAGAGATGGATCGATAAATATTGAGTTGTTTCCCTCTTCTGCCTCAGTAAGTTGCCATAAATGTTAATCAAACAGATATCCTTGTTTGGAAGATGAAATCACTACTTTTGCTGTGAATTATTTTGTTTCTCCCCTGGTTACTGTTCTGCTCGGAGCGGGAAGTGGTTCTTGTTCTACCAACAAAAATGCGAGTAGCAATACTTCTGTTATATCGCGCATCGGCAGTTAGTGAGCTTTCATCAACCAGATACAGTAGCGTGAGCATCGGGGTTCGCTGTCATTAAGGTTACGTCGGACTGACGTACAGATCAGATGTAAGGTCACAAGTGTGGATCAACTGTCAGAATTATACAGAAACTCGTAGATCTGGAATTGTGTTCCTAATTCTATATTATCCTTATTTTTGAAATTAGTTTAATTGACATAAAAACATAACTAAAAAGTGACAAAAGATAATAAGATGCATTTGTTATCCTTGCTGGAGAGTACCCCCACTAATATTAAATAGAAGGAATGTGGCAGCTTGTTTTGTCTCATGACCTTTTAACCTTCTTCTTGACGGTCACTCATCACTGCCCTCTGGTCACTTCTCTCATGGGGGTTCTCGGTGCTGTGCACATGCAGTTTTAATGGATTTGGAGCTGACTTGTCTTCAGGGCTGAACTCAGTTGGACCTAGTATAGAGTACAGGAGAATAACTTTATCATTGGACTTCATTGACTTTTGCACATTTTCACAGAGTCAGTACCTTTATAAATTTACACATTTTAATGTCCTATTTTTGGGAATTTTGGACATAACACAGATATACTGTATAAGTCCATTATATCAAGGGACATAACTTACAGGAAATAACTAGGCTGAAATACAAAGATTGATACACAACTACTCACTAATATGCTAACAACTAATATTGATTTTCATCCTAAATGACTCTCTATTTATTTTTAAAAATATAATAGTTTTTCTAATATGGCAAAGTTAAAAAGGCCAATCTAACTGCTTTATTTTTTACCTATTTCCGCTTTGTTGACACTTCATTTGAGAATTCCAAGTGCATGTTGGAATACTTAATTGGGTCATCATAGGGGGCAGAGGGTGCGGTCACTGACATGGCCTCTATCTTTACCCTGACACGAAATGTCATCAGTGATGTCCATTTCAGGAGCTGGGCTAGTCCCTGCTGCATTGTACATGTTTCACCTGTCAATTTCAATGGATACTCAGTTTGATCTCCGTTTGTGCTGTGCAATATTCTTCTAAGTGCACAGAGACTGTGTACTCCCTCGCTGGCTCTAATGAAAAGTGATGAACAGGCAATAGAGTGCACTGTCAGTGTGCATTGTAAGGAGGGAACACAGCAAGCAGACACCAGCCCCACCCCTGAAAGTGACGTTGGTCTCTGTTCACTGCACTCTCTCCTTACATCGTGCAATAACAGTGCACTCTCTTGCCATATCATCACTTCTAATTACAGCCGGCTTGGGAGCACACTGTAGGGAGACAACTGTCACGATGTTCAGTGCAGCAGGGACTAGCCCAGTCCCTGAAAGGGTCGTCACTGATGATGCTTCATTTCAGGGAGGGACAGCGGCAGTGGCAGTGACTACAGCCTTTGTCCCCTATTGACATCCCCTTTGAGTGTCCCAGGAAAACAAAAATAGGTAAAAATTTTAAAAAAAAGCAGTTAGATTAGAGCGGAAGTGTAGGGACTCTTTTTAATTATACCATCTTAGAAAAACTATTATTGAAATACATAGAGAGACATTCTGGATCAAAATCGATATTAGTTTCGAATGACTCCTTAACTCACAACCAGGGTAACAGGGAGACAGATGAGAGGAAGTCAGATTCCTAGTAACTACAGGCAACTTTTATGGTGTCTGCATTCTGTCATTGCAGAGAGACGAGGGACTGTTGTTATGTCCATTAACACATCATGACAGATGCTCTCTGGTTCCTTAGAGAATGCAGCCATGGTAAACAGTCTGTATATTACTGATGGTACCAGGCACAGCACTCACAGGAAACTTCATCTTGCCTATTACCTAAATTATTGCTGGTTGGAAAGAGAGTATTTGGGGTAATAGTAGCATATAAGGGACTGCTGACAATGCAATTACTAATATACAAGTGACAGATCAATAAAGGTGAAATGGCCTCATACAATAATACACACAAGGGAAATTATCTATGTCATTGGTGGTAATACTATGAGAATAGTGACTTTCCCAGAGAAGAAAATAGAAAAATCCTCAAAAATTAAAGCCAAACTTGAGTTGATAATTTCACTTGCTTTTTGTTTCTTCAGTCCAGGTAAAGCTTCTACTTTAATAATAATAATAATAATAATAATAATCTTAATTTATATAGCGCCAACATATTCCGCAGCGCTTTACAGTTTAACAGTCTCAAAATCACAAGTCAAAAGTAACAACGTTAACAATACAATAATTAAAGCAAGATGAGACGACCCTGCTCGTGAGAGCTTACAATCTACAATGAGGTGGGGGAGATACAAAGTACAGGTGTATATATACAATGGTGCATTTACAATGATGGTCCAGCCATCTTGAGGGAGTGAGGGATGGATGGAGATAGTGAATGGGCTACACACACACACACACTTAATATTTTTTTTCTGACTATTGTTTTCAAAGGCTTTGTATAGGACTTCATATACATCAGAAGAACAACATATGCTACAAATGTAGCAAAATAAAAACACCACAAGATGTTCGCAAAGAAAAACTATGAGCAACATGGGATTCATGGTTGGGGCATTTTTTTAAAGCAGTAAAATTCTGAAATAAAAGTGTTCAAAGAATGTTATGATGTTGATTTTATTTTAAAAAGATCAAATGTTTAATCTGCATATTATTATTTTTTTTAATTAGCATTTTTCTTTTCTGGCAGATATACACAATATGAACTTCTGAATTAGCCTTAAGGTACTGCCACACTTAGCGATCTCGTTAGCGATCTCAATAACGACGCAAGTTAACGAGATCGTTGGTGTGATCGCTTTTAGGTCGCTAGTAGCTGCCAAACAGGAGATCTCATAAACGACTCATCAGCGGTCAGCGATCTCTTTAACGACTTTGGCGGTCGTTAGGACGTCATTAACATGTACTGAGCGCTTCTGATTCATAGGAATTTCCAGCATCGCTCCTGCTCTCTGCGTCCTGCTAGCCTGCTTTGCAACTTCTGCGATCCTCTCTGTGACGCAAAAGAGAACTTACAGATATTGCGATCCACTCCGTGACGCTAAACAACATATGCGTCACAAACGAGGTCGCTCGTCGTTCGCAAAAGGTGCCAAACACAGCGATATAGGCTCACCAGCGGGACGCCAACGATCAAAAAACGGTCCAGAACGCTAGTGAACGATCAGCGACATCACAGCAGGGGCCACATCGTTGCTACATGCCACACACAACGAGGTCGCTAACGAGATCGCTAAATAGTGACGTTTTAGTGATCTCGTTAGCGATCTCGTTTGCGATCTCGCTTAGTGTGGCATACCCTTTAGGCTCGTCCAAATGAATGGGAGTTGATCTGCAGTACCCAGGAGCGGCCACTACAGTGTGTGGATTTGTGTGTGTTCTTCTCTATACATAAATCCTGCTGCTTTTAGAGCTGGTGGTGACAATTGATCAGTGGGGGTGCTGATTGTTGGACCCGACACTGAGGACAGATCATTATAGTGGTAGAAACCCGCACTGCATTGTCCTTTTCCATCCTTACATTTAACTCCATTCAACCTTTTTTTCCATCCTGGGCTGACTCATCTGTAAATTATAGTTTTGTGATATTCACCTTACCAAACAAGATTATACAGATTGTACACACAGTGTCTAAGGGTGGAACCCCCATTAAATTAATCGTTTAACCATTTCCTTTCTGATTTTTTTTTTTAGGAATTTACTCTTTATAAATATACACAATCCTATTTTACAGGGTTTTTTTTCTCTTTGGAAGATGCCTATATTTGCAGAATAACTGGCTATAGGTGTACAATCACTTCTCCAGTCTGCACAGCTGCTTTACCAGGTGGGCTTGCGGCTGAGGGAAACCTATTCTTTGTACAGGGGTGGCCTCCATCGGTGGGAACCAGATCTGAGACATCTATGGTAAATCTTATGGATATCTCATTTCATGGTGTATCCCTTTGTGAAGGTTTACATACCTCGCATTGTTTATAAACCAACTGCGGCATCCATAAATTGTCAAGGTGGTGGAGGATGTGCCTTCTACTGTGCAGTGGTTAAGAGTCCTATATATAAGGGATTCTGCTGTTTGTCTCTGCTCCTGTGCTGGACACTGTGCTCACCATGAGTTTTTGTTGAGTTTTTGATGCTGCATATTTTCACTGAGTCAAAAACGCAGCGTCTTACAGTTTCAGCAAAGGAATAACTTGCTGATTGCCAGACGTCCATCAGAAAATGGGATCTTGACCACGAGTCATTACAGCAGCTGCTCAGCTCCTGGTCGGTTCATAGTCTATGTGACTGTCAGAAATAGCTGAGCGATGCACTCAGTTTTTTCTAGCAGACCACTAGCCAAGGAATAGAGCGGTGGTCGAGCATCTGCACCTCTGCTCCATGAAAGATGAAGACACATAGGTCCATTCTTAGGTTTAGGCCGGGGTCACACTTGCGAGTGTGATGCGAGAAACTCACACAAGTCTCGCGCATCAATACCTGGCACTGCCGCCGACACTCGGACCGGAGTGTGCGGCTGCACAGAAATACTTGTAGCTGCATGCTCTAGTCAGAGTGCCGGCAGCAGTGCCGGGTATTGATGCGCGAGATTTGCGTAAGTTTCTCGCATCACACTCGCAAGTGTGACCCCGGCCTTACAAAGATCCTTTCTCGGGATTGCTGGAAGTCTCAGACGTCAGAACCCCCAGAAATCAGCAAATTATCCTCTGAATAGGGGATATCTTTTTATTTTGGGGAAAACTCTTTACGCACCTGTGCAATAGATGAAGTATCTGATGCCATTTTGGGAATCCATGTATACAGTAGCTTTTTTGCATTCATTATCTATGAGCACTTACTAAAGTCCTGAAGTGCTTTAGTATTTCTTATTTTAAAAGGAGCAATAATGGGGTTGACTCAATATAATAAATTATTAAAATTGCTAACTTCTTGTAAAAACAAGCAACTTTGTAATTTAACTTGTTGCCTGGGTGACCGGCCACCTCTGCAATCTATCTGTAGTGGGTGATCTCCTAGGCAAGGAGGCACAGCACTTGCAAACTCTTTGCTATAGAGCTTGCAATTGCTGTTCTGAAGCTACTTGGATCACAGGATTCGGAAAGTTTCAGTGCACCTGTGTGTCTCAGATGCTTCAGAAGGAAAGTTGCCTCTGCTTGTAGCATGGTAGAATGTACAGTTCTGACCTGAGGTGCACTCAGGCTTCCATGCGAACTATAATCATGAGCACATTGCCCCCCAACAAGTCAGGAGGCGGGGGAATAGTGTGCTCATGAAGTGCTACGTTGAGATTATCCCTTTAATGATAAGTAAGCAGTTTGCAATGGGTTTCCAATAATACAGTGGAAATTTTGTTGCTACTTTTATGGAGTGGTAGCTAAGTTGAATCCCAGCCTCAAGGTACAAATGCGAATATTGATAGAAAACTAGGATTCTCTTCTTATTTCTTGCTAGGCTGAATTTGATGGACAAGTCTATTTTAACTATACCACTTATGGAATATATTTATTTAGGAACTGTTATTTATGCAATTATCTAGTAAACAAGGTTAGGTTACCAAAACCTACACTTAAAAGCGTATAATAAATCTAATCAAACATGGGTTCCTATACAAATGGACATTCTGTATAATCCTGCGGTGGCTTGCCTTCTTTTCTGTGAAGTCATGCAAGAGAATGGATGACTCAGATTGCTACAAAAGGAGAGCAAGAAAAGTCCTAATCACGAGATCTACTGCCTTATGTGGAGCGGCGGATAATTACTTCTGAATTACGGTAACTGCTTTCAGAAATGAAGCTTACAACTCACCGGTGTGTCAGGCTGATGGCACGTAAGCCGGTACACTCAGATTATCCGCAGTGACATTCAGGTGACTAAGACATCTTCCAGTACATGAAAGAGATTATTGTTGTCCTGTTAGAAAAACTTTCATTCAAAGCAACAATAGATGCACAGATGGAGCAGGACTGTGGGTTGTGGGTCGTGCATGTTGGCGCTTGCTATTTTAGCGTTAACCATTGAGCTGCCTTTTCTTAATATACATTATATTAATACATATGAATAAGCCTTAGGCCCCATTCACACGTCTGTGCTTCACATGCCCATTATATTTTATGGCCATTTTAACTTGTCCGTTTCTAGGGGACTGATTATTGGCAAAAAAAAAAGACATGTCTGTTTTTAATCCAATTTGCAGATCAAACAATCTAAAAAATCAGGTTCAATCAATTTTTCCAAAAAATTCAATTGGCAGCGAATCACAATACTGCAAAGCCTCTAATTGCCCTGAAGAGACAAGTGCGACACTCTGAGGTCTCTGAGGACTGTATTCAATCACTTTCAGGCTCTTTAACACAAACACAGACTTAGTTATGTCAAAGTGACTTCACCATCGAAACAGATGGGGACCTGGAAGTCACCAACAGCCCACTTATTAATACCGTGCACTGACAGACTTTTATATGTGTTTTTTAATTAAAATAAACAGTACAAAAATTATCCCTCTTAGACATTTGTGGTCAGACAGACCATTCTGTGAAGAACACGCACTCAAACTTACGGTGAAATAAGGCTGCTGTGACTGAGACAAGTAATGTGCCATATACTCTACAACACCCTCTGCTTCCTCCTCACTATTACACTTTCCAGAAGCAATTTTGCCAATTGTGGCCTTGATTTGTTAGTACTGCTGCCCAGTTGGCTGGTGCTAGTAGAGGTGGTGGTGATTCTGCCAATGGCTCCCTGATTCTTAGAAATGAAAATGGTTTTATTTTATTTTGCACAAGCCCATCTAGAGTTGAGCAAATACGATTGGGTCCCCGCTTATTCGGCAAGCTGTCACACAGCCGTGACACATGCAGCTGCGGCGCCGGACACCTGATTATCGGGAGCGCTCCAGGTATCCGGGTTCCCGCTGTAGCTTATTTGGTAAGCGCTATAGCTTGCCGAATAAGCGGGGACCCAATCATATTTGCTCAACTCTAACCCCATCCATTGCCATTGCTACTTTTTCATTTACCATCTTGCACAACACTATAATTAACTTTTGACACTGTTTTCAACCCCAATTATTCAATCCTTACCAAAAAGGATATAACAAGAAATGCTTGCAGGGATGTACACAAATCAAAATGTGCAGCATGGTGGCTCAGTAATTAGCACAGTATACTTACAGTGCAGGGGTCCTGTTATCCCACCGAGAGCAACATCTGCAAGGAGTTTGTACACTCCAAAGGCATACTGAATGGAAATTCAGTCTTCAATGGGACAGATATGATGATGTTGGTAAAGCGCTGCAGAATATGATGATGCTATATACGCAAGTAAAATAAATAAAAAATGTAACCGCAGGCTGTAGTATAGCGTTGGTATGTATGGTTGTCAAATTGGACTAGTAAAACAGGTGTACAAATACATGTATGCACAGTTTAACCCCTTAACGACCAGAGGTATTTTTGGTTTTGCATTTTCATTTTTTGCTCGACTTCTTCTCAGAGCCATAACTTTTTTATTTTTCCGTCAATATGGCTAAGTGAGGGCTTGTTTTTTGCGGGACGAGTTGTACTTTGAACGAAACCATTGGTTTTACCATGTCGTGTATTCAAAAACGGGAAAAAATTATCAAGTGTGGTGAAATTGCAAAAAAGTGCAATCCCATAGTTGTTTTTTTGTTTTTTTTTTCACCAGGTTCACTAAATGCTAAAACTAACCTGACATTATGATTCTCCAGGTCATTACAAGTGTCATAGACACCAAACATGTCTAGGTTCTTTTTAAAAAATAATCCAAATTTAGTTTTGTTAAAAAAAAGTTGCGCCATTTTAAAGTACCCGTAGCGTCTTCATTTTTTGTGATTTTGGGCTGGAAGATGGTTTATTTTTTTGTGTGCTAAGCTGACATTTTTAATGATACCATTTTGGTGCAGATACGATCTTTTGATCGCCCGTTATTGCATTTTAATGTGATGTTGCAGCGACCAAAAAAAACATAATTCTGGTGTTTTGAATTTTTTTCTTGTTACGCCATTTATATATTGGGTTAATTTTTGTTTTATTTTTATAGATCGGGCGATTCTGAATGCGGCGATACCAAATATGTGTATATTTGATTTTATTTTTATTGTTTTGTTTTGATGGGTTGATTTGAACTTTTATTTTTTTTATATTTTTTTAATTTTTTTTTACTTTTGGCATGCTTCAATAGTCTCCATGGGAGACTAGAAGTTGCAGTTGTCCGATCGGCTCTGCTACATACAGGCGATGATCAGATCGCCTTTATGTAGCAGAATTACTGACTTGCCTGAACACCGGCAGGCGCTCATAGCAATCGGCATTGACAACCATTAAGGTCTGCAGGAGCCTCTGGTTGTCATGCCAACCCATCAGTGACCCCCAATCGCGTGACGGGGGTCACCGATGGGCGGATTTCCGGCACGATTGAAGCGCAAATTAAATTAACAGGTTAATAGCTGCGGGTAGATCGCAATTCCACCCGCAGCTGTTCCGGGCACATATCAGCTGTTCAAAACAGCTGACATGTCCCGGGAAAGATGTGGGCTCACCGCCGGATCCCACATCAAAGGGAGGGAGTCCAACATCAGCGCACTATTACACCTGACGCCGGAAAGGGGTTATTGTCTCCTTTTGTAATTTTTTTTTTTTTTTAAGTAAAATTCAACATTTTTTCAAAAAATGATGTGATAAGTAATGCTAGGTCGGTACATGACCAAAAAGCAGCCCCTTCAACTGGGCACTGTATCACTGGACACTTGTATATGAATGTAAAATTCGACTAGTAAAATAGATGTGCAAAAAAAAAAAATGACCCGCACACTTTGTGAGGTAGACAGGCGCAGTAAAAGTCTGGATTGTAAGAAATTTTTTTTGCATTATACAAAAAAGAATTATTTCCCCTTCACAAAAAGGATTAAAGAGAATCTGTCAGCAGGTTTTTGCTATGTAATCTGAGGACAGCATGAGGTAGTGGCTAAAGCACAGAATTCAACAATGTGTCACATGTCAGGCTGTGTACTGTTGTTTACTTAAAGGGAGTCTGTCACCACATTCACCTATCTAAACTACATTGCTCAAAAAAAAGGGAACACTAAAGCAACACAATGTAAATCCAAGTCAATCACACTTCTGTAAATCAGCCTGTCCAGTTATGAAGCAACACTGATTGTGAATCCATTTCTCCTGCTGTTATGCAAATGGAACAGACAACATGTAGAAATTATAGGCAATTAGCAAGACAACTCCTAGAAAGGGGTGGTTCTGCAGGGGGTTACCACAGACCATTTCTCTGTTCTCCTTTTTGGCTGTTGCTTTGGTCACTTTTGCATTTTGCTATTGCTCTCACCCCTAGAGGTAAAGTAGCATTTGGCTGTGTCTACTGTACAACTCACAGAAGTTGCTCAGGTAGTGCAGCTGATCCGGAATGGCACATCAATGCAAGCTGTGACAAGAAGGGTAACTGTGTCTGTCAGCACAGTGTCCAGAGCATGGAGCAGATACCAGGAGACAGGCCAGTACACCAGGAGACATGGAGGGGGCCCCAGGAGGGCAACAACTCAGCAGCAGGACCACTCCCTCCTTCTTTGTGCAAGTAGGAACATGAGCAGTGCCAGAACCCTGCAAAATGACCTCCAGTAGTAGGCCACTAACATCCATGTGTCTTCTCAAACTGTCAGAAACAGACTCCATGAGGGTGGTATGAGGGCCCAATGTCCACAAGTGGGTGTTGTGCTTACAGCCTAACACCATGCAGGGCGATTGGCATTTGCCAGAGAACACCAAGATTGGCGGATTCAACATTGGCGCCCCATGCTCTTCACGAATGAGAGCAGGCTCACATTGAGTACACGCAACACAGATGACAGTCTGGAGATGCTGTGGAGAACGTTCTGCTGACTGCAACATCTTCCAGCATGACCGGTTTGGCAGTGGGTCAGTAATGGTGTTGGGAGGCATTTCTTTGGAGGGCACCATGTGCTAGCCAAAGATATCCTGACTGCCATTAGGTACCTGGATGAGATACTCAGACCCATTGTGAGATCATATGCAGGTGCAGTGGGCCTGAGTTCATTTTGATGCATGACAATTCTAGGCCTCATGTGGCTGAATTGTGTCAGTAGTTCCTGCATGGTGAAGGTATTGATGCTATGGACTGGCCTGCCCGTTACCTAGACCTGAATCCAACTGAGCACATCTTGGACATTATGTCTCGTTCCAGCCAACAACGCCATGTTGCACCACAGACTGTCCAGGACTCAGCTGACTGATCCTTTAATCCAGGTCTGGGAGAAGATCCCTCAGGAGAACATCCGCCGCCTCATCAAGAGCATGCCCCGGCATTGTATTGAGGACAAACAGGCACGTGGAGGACACACACACTACTGAGCATCATTTCCTTGTCCACTGGCATTGGATCAGCCTGTAATTTGATTTTCCACTTTGAATTTGAGTATCATTCCAAATCTAAACTTCCACAGGATGTTAATTTTGATTTACATTGATCATTTTTATGTTTAATTGTTCTCAACACATTACAGTATGTAATCAACAAAGATTTACAACTGGAATATTTCATTTAGTGATATCTAGGATGTGGTGTTTTAGTATTCCTTTTATTTTTTTGAACAGTGTATTAATATGGGCATACAGGTTATAGACTGCTGAAAACAGCCCTCCCTGTGTGTCTCATATCAGATGCCTTGTTGTTGAGAAATCATCTTTTATCACTTTATATAAATTAAATTAAAGTTATAAAAGATGATTTCTCAACAACAAGGCATCTGATATGAGACACACAGGGAGGGCTGTTTTCAGCAGTCTATAACCTGTATGTCCATTCTAATAGTTTAGATAGGTCAAATGTGGTGACAGATTCCTTTTAACAGTGAAGGTTTTATCAATCGGACATTACCACTGGTGTGACTAGCTGCTTCATCCTACATCTGAGAACTCGGATTGTGTCACAACAGCTGCACCCAGTAAACTAAGTGATACATTGTTGGAATCAGGGACTATTTTCCTACATTATGCTGCTCTCAGATGAGGGAGCAAAAACCTAATGACAGATTTCCTTTAACAATAAATAAAAAAATATCAACCACTCCATTCATGAGAAAGGATGGATTTTTAATGTTATAGTTTACTCCTAGATTACTGGCCACCTCTGTAATGAGTAACTCTCAGACTTGAACTTCTAGTAATTTACAAATTCAGTTACTTATATTAGATGCTTTTCTTAGTGGTAAACACAAGTTTAAAGGGAATCTGTCACCCCATTTTTGGACTATGAGATGCGACCACCGCCATCAGGGGCTTATCTACAGCATTCTGTAATGCATTCTATAATGCTGTAGATAAGCCCCCGATGTCACCTGAAAGTGAAGAAAAACTAGTTAGATTATACTCAGCCAAGGGCATTCTGCCGTCCGGTCCGATGAGCGTCGCGGTCCGGTTCGGCGCCTCCCATCTTCTAGCGAAGCCGGCCTCTTCTCTGCGTCCCGTCGCGGCTCCTGCGCAGGCGCACTGATCTGCCCTGGTGAGGGAAGAGCAGAGTACTGCAGTGCGCAGGCGCTGGGAAAGGTCAGAGAGGTCCGGCGCCTGCGCACTGCAGTACTCTGCTCTGCCCTCACCAGTGCAGATAATATATGCTGTAGATAAGCACCTGATGGCGGTGGTCGCATCTCATAGTCCAAAAATGGGGTGACAGATTCCCTTTAAAAGTACAATAAAGAAGTACTGAATATTGCTATTGTTGAGTTGACTTGTTGGTTGTGCGCTGAGTTCTATAATAGAAGCTTGTAATAAACTTCATTCTATGTCAACAATCTCTCACTTTGTCATAAAGTAACTCTGCCCATTGTTATAACGTTGTGTTATAGAAATTATGGTATTGTCCAAATAAAGAATGAACCCCCGGGCAGGAGATCAAAGGATCCCAATGAACCATAGATGAAATACTGAGCAGAGCAATGAGCTTGTACAGTGTGAATAAACAAGTCACTAAATAGAACACAAGTATCAAAGAAATGCATGCTGAAATGGGGAGGGAATCGGGAAAATACAGAAATTGCCAGAAGAAACGGTTCTGTAACCCATCTTCTTTCTATAGAGAGCTTAGGCTGGGTTCACATTGCGTTAGGGGCATCCGTTTAACGGATCTGTGAAACGGATGAGCTAACGCTGATGTCATTTTTTATATCTTTTGTGCCCTAGCGCTAACGGTATACGCTAACGCATGGTAGCTTTTCGCTACCATGAGTTAGCCATACAGGTCTATGCACAGTGAACGCTTCTGTTCGCTGTGCGCTAGACCCAACGCACCCGAAAATGCTGCAGACCGCGTTCGAGGGTGCGTCATAAAGTAACGCATCATCGCTAATGCATGCCGATTTCGGCATGCGTTAGGATGTGTTACTATTATTGCGGCCAATGGGTGCGTTAACGCATCCGTTACATAGCATTAGTGGCGCTATGTAACGGAGGTTCTCAATGCATGGCCCCTAACGCAATGTGAACCCAGCCTTATACAAGTCCACTTTTATTTCCATCATACACTTTTTTGAGGATTATTGCATGTAGAGGAAGTATCATTAATAAAATCAAACAGGTTATTTGTGAATAATCACTTAAAGTGAATCTGTCAACATGGTTTTTGCTACCCCATCTGAGAGCAGCATGATGTATGGACAGAGACCTTGATTCCTGCGACGTATTACTGCTTGCTGCAGTTCTTTTATAACATCACTGTTTTACCTGCTGCAGATCTAGCAGTTCTCTGAATGCTGAGCTCTGTATAATCTTTTTAAGGACAGAGCCAAATCATTTAGGCATGGAAAAAACAAGTTGGTGACATATTGCAACATCTATCTTTTCCATTCTTTAAGAATGACCTCTTTTAGAGCAGGGATACTGGCTGGAGAGTGATGCTCAACCTGTCTCTTCAGAATTCCCCATAGGTGCTCGATTGGGTACAGATCAGGAGACATACTTGGCCACTTGATCACTGTCACCTTCTTTCTTGCAAATACAACAGTGGCCTTATATGTGTGTTTTAGATCATTGTCATGTTGGTAAATTGAACCTACCAAAGGCACTGAGTGATAGCAGCTTTGCTTTCAATATACAGCAGTACATCTGTGACTTCATGATACCATCAATGAAATGTAGCTCCCCGACGCCAGCAGCACTCATGTAGTCCTATGTAAGGACACTGCCTTCCCATGTTTCACTGTAGCCTCCATGCATGTTTCTTTGTACTCCTCACCTTTGCAGATGCCAATTTTGAAGCCATCAGTTTCAAAAAGTTCCAGTAGTCTTCATTTTTTTCAGCATGGGCCCTGGCAAATTGTTAAGTGGACTTTATTGTGAATGGGCTTTATTAGAGGCTTCCTTCATGGACGACACCCATACATGCCATTTGTATGCCGTATTGTGTCACGGGAAACACTCACCCCGATCTGGCTTTCTACTTTAACTAACTGCTGTTGACTTTCGCATCTATTTCCTTCAACTCTTCTTCTCGTAATATGCTCCTGTTTAGGTGTTTACTTCCATGGTCGGCCTGGACATCTCTGTGAGATGGTTGCAGTTCCATCTTTGTTAAGTTTTTTGTACCACTTTTGCTACAGTATTCCAATTCAAGTTTTGCTGCTCTTTTTGTAGCCTTCATGTTGCTTGTGTAAATAAATTACTTTCTTTCTCAGGTTATTTGACACTTCTCTTCCATGTGGTGCCATTGCTGACAGCATGAAATGGGAAGGGGTTTTCTTTGTTAAGGCTACTTTCACACTTGCGTTTTTTTGCGCAGCGCATCGTGCGCACATGAAACGCATTAAAAAAAGCATGCAAATGCTTATAAACGCTGCAATATTTGTCGCATCAGCGTGCGCATTATGACCAAAAAACGCATCGTTTGTATGCGATTTCAAGCGTTTTAGCATGCGTTTGCGTTTTTTCGGCACATGGGTTGTCTACGTGTCACATTTCTATCAACTCTGTCTCTATCATCTCTGTCTCTATCATCTCTGTCTCTATCATCGCTGTCTCTATCATCTCTGTCTCTATCATTTCTGTCTCTATCATCTGTCTCTATCATCTGTCTCTATCATATCTGTCTCTATCATCTCTGTCTCTATCATCTCTGTCTCTATCATCTGTCTCTATCATCTCTGTCTCTACCATCTCTGTCTTTATCATCTGCCTCTATCATCTCTGTCTCTATCATCTGTCTCTATCATCTCTGTCTCTATCATCTGTCTCTATCATCTCTGTCTCTATCATCTCTGTCTCTATCATCTGTCTCTATCATCTCTGTCTCTATCATCTCTGTCTCTATCATCTGTCTCTATCATCTCTATCATCTCTGTCTCCGTCATCTGTCTCTATCATCTCTATCAACTCTGTCTCTATCATCTCTATCATCTCTGTCTCTATCATCTGTCTCTATCATCTCTATCATCTCTGTCTCTATCATCTGTCTCTATCATCTCTATCATCTCTGTCTCTATCATCTGTCTCTATCATCTCTATCATCTCTGTCTCTATCACCTGTCTCTATCATCTCTGTCTCTATCATCTGTCTCTATCATCTCTATCATCTCTGTCTCTATCATCTGTCTCTATCATCTCTATCATCTCTGTCTCTATCATCTGTCTCTATCATTCTCTTATCATCTGTCTCTATCATCTCTATCATCTCTGTCTCTATCATCTCTATCATCTTGTCTCTATCATCTGTCTCTATCATCTCTTATCATCTCTATCTCTATCATCTCTATAATCTGTCTCTATCATCTCTATCATCTGTCTCTATCATCTGTCTCTATCATCTGTCTCTATCATCTCTGTCTCTATCATCTGTCTCTATTATCTGTCTCTATCATCTCTGTCTCTATCATCTGTGTCTATTATCTCTATCATCTCGTCTCTATCATCTCTGTCTCTATCTGTCTCTATCATCTGTCTCTATCATCTCTGTCTCTATCATCTGTCTCTATCATCTCTGTCTCTATCATCTGTCTCTATCATCTCTGTCTCTATCATCTGTCTCTATCATCTCTGTCTCTATCACTTCTGTCTCTATCACCTGTTTACTACACTCTCACAATGTTGCTGTTTAGGGGTTGTTTAAACAAGTGTTTAGACATTATTTACTCCAAAATCGCGTGCGCGCAAAAGCGCTGACGAGCGCAAAGCCATGCGCACGCCAGCGCACCCATAGACTGCAATGTTATTTTTTGCGCATAGCATGCGCACACGTGCGCACGCGCTTTTTTAAAGCAGTTGGGCAAAAAAAAATGCAACATGTAGCGTCTAGCGCATATGGACGCACACCTGGAAAATGCGCAGCGCATGCCAAACGCTGATGAACGCGTGAAAGCGCTAGACCCTGCGCCCGCCATGTTAAAGATAGGGGAACATTGCGCATGCGTCCGATAGCGCACGATGCGCTGCGCGATAAAACGCAAGTGTGAAAGTAGCCTAAGTAACGCTCTTTTATACTGTCTGATAGACACCTGTTTAATGATAATTAGATTTACCTGTATTGGAATTCTTGTTAATTTGTAGTCTATACTTTAGCTTTGCTCATAAAACTAATTGAGGTGCAGCCATTTTTCCAACATTTTCTTGAAGGAATTACTCTTTGTGAGATCAAAACTAGAAAATCTTGTTTGCAATCGATGGCTCACATTTGCGGGAGCATTTTGTAATTTGGAATCCCATAGAAAATGTGGATTCTGAAAGGAAACAAAATGTTTTCTGACAAATCTATTGGGGTATACTTAACTATGCTGATCACTGTATATATACTCTTTAGTAACCAATCCTTTTGATTTCACCGCTTCAACATCAAAGCCCAACCACGTGCCAACTTTATTGACTAGACAAGTATGCAGCACTGTAGCTTTAACGATTCTATAGAACGCCAAAGCGATGGTTCATGTCACTGTGAAGCATGTGCATTCCCTCTACCTATGTTCCCACGCCTTCAGAGAAACGGATTTATCTGTTAGTGACAGACCTGATTTATCAAGAGGAATGCAAACACTGACCAGGGTCCAAAGCGCTGCAGACTATTGTGATCTCACCTTTTGTGACAGAGATAAATGTTTTCATTTGCAATATGTAACCTTAGCTACATGAAAGTGAAGTGCTGCACACAAGGGGATCAGATGCAAATACAGGACATGGCACATCCTGCAACGTTTATTGTGCAGAGAATCTTGTTTGTATAAAATGGAGCAGGTTGAGACAAGAATCACAAATATTTCAATCACTTTCAGTAACCGGCAGAAGCTTTATGTTTGTATTATAATCGTAGGCTACGACCTGTACAGCCCATGCCACAGAACGGTTATGCATGCAAAATAAAAATATATTGTCTCTGTAAATATTTTATCAGTGCTCGTTGACTTACATATCAACGTATTTAAAGAAAGCATTTTTGTCCTGTTTGCTTTGTAATTAGAATTACTTGAATTGTGGCAATGTCACGTTATAACACACAGAATACAATGAAAGCAGCAAACTACTATACAGTCTGTTTTCTATACAGTAAAAGGTTGTCCTCGGGGCATATCATTTCAGTTACTTGGTTATACATTAATACATATTTTGAAAAAAAAAGAAATAAACCATAAAAAGGATAAAAATAACTGGCGTTAGAAATGTGTTGTCATTGATGTGTGCATTGTTATAGATGGGTGGAATTTAGTTATATCTCTGGAGTATCATGTGAAGCTCCAGCCTCTGATATGAATTGTGTATTTTATCTTAAAAGATATTCCTCAATGTGTGCCTAAATTGCACTACTCAAACAAAGAGGGAAACATGGTAATAGCCATATATACAAGAGCATGAAAAGATCAGGAAAACTGACGCGTTTCTATCGCTAGAAATCATCAAGTGTTTTCTATGGAGTGTAAGGCCTCTTTCACACATCCGTTTTTTTGTGTCAGGCATAATCCGTCGAACACCTGAAGGGATGGATCCGGCGCTGAAATGAAAAAAACTGATGCAACGGATCCGTTTTTTTGCTGGATCCGACCTGAACTTTTGAACCCGGAAAAAGAGGGTTTTGGATGTCCGGAGACAGTGGAAAATTAGTAGTAGTAGTAGTTAGTAGTAGTAGTAGTAGTAGTATAGTAGTAGTCCCTGATTTCCAGAATCCGGATCAGACTTTTGACGGATTGCACAAAAGTCTGATCCGGTTCCATTGACTTCTATTATTTCCGGCTGCCTGATGCGCCGCTTCAGGCACTATCAGACGGCTCCGGTAAACAAAAAAAACGTTACATGCAACGTTTTGTCCGGCCGCCGGAATGTACATTTCCGCCGGATCCGGACAAAAACGGATACAACGCAATGACATCAGGCACGATCCGGCGCTAATGAAAGTCAATGGTAAAAAAAACGCATCCGGTACCGGATCTGTTTTTTAGCAACACGCCGGATCGTGCCTAAAGTAAAAAAACGAATGTGTGAAAGCAGCCTTAGGAAGTCGTTCAGCTCCTTAAAATTTATAGTCTAGGTTACTTCGGTGCCTGATAGTTAAAAAATACAGGCTGTGGCAATGAATTTAGACATGGTCTCTTATCAGTTTTGTATACCGATCGTTCCTTCAAGCTGTCCATAAGGTTGAACCTCAATTAATATTTTTTAGTCTTTATTGGTCCTTATTAAAACATACACTGTGTGCAGAATTATTAGGCAAATGGGTATTTTGATCACATCATCTTTTTATACATGTTGTCCTACTCCAGCTGTATAGGCTTGAAAGCCAACTGCCAATTATGTAAATCAGGTGATTTGCATCTCTGTAATGAGGAGGGGTGTTGTCTAATGACATCAACACCCTATATAAGGTGTGCTTAATTATTAGGCAACTTCCTTTACTTTGGCAAAATGGGTCAGAAGAGAGATTTGACGGACTCTGAAAGGTCAAAAATTGTCAGATGTCTTGCAGAGGGATGCAGCAGTCTTGAAATTACCAAACTTTTGAAGCGTGATCACCGAACAATCAAGCGTTTCATGGCAAATAGCCAACAGGGTCACAAGAAGCTGTTGAAAAAAAAAGGGCAAAATAACTGCCCATGAATTGAGGAAAATCAAGTGTGAAGCTGCCAAGATGCCATTTGCCACCAGTTTTGCCATATTGTAGAGCTGCAACGTTACTGGAGTATCAAAAAGCACAAGGTGTACCATACTCAGGGACATGGCCAAGGTAAGGAAGGCTGAAAAACTACCACCTTTGAACAAGAAACATAAGATAAAACGTCAAGACTGGGCCAAGAAATATGTTAAGATTGATTTTTCTAAGGTTTTATGGACTGATGAAATGAGAGTGACTCTTGATCGGCCAGATGGATGGGCCCGAGGCTGGATCAGTAAAGGGCAGAGAGCTCCACTCCGACTCAGACGCCAGCAAGGTGGAGGTGGGTACTGGTATGGGCTGGTATCATCAAAGATGAACTTGTGGGACCTTTTCGAGTTGAGGATGGAGTGAAGTGCAACTCCCAGACCTACTACCAGTTTCTGGAAGACACCTTCTTCAAGCAGTTGTACAGGAAGAAGTCGGTATCGTTCATGAAAAACATGATTTTCATGCAGGACAATGCTCCATCACATGCATCCAAATACTCCACAGTGTGGCTGGCCAGTAAAGGTCTAAAAGAAGAAAAAATAATGAACATGGCCCCCTTGTTCACCTGATCTGAACCCCATAGAGAACCTGTGGTCCCTCATAAAATGTGAGATGTACAGGGAGGGAAAACAGTCCACCTCTCGGAACAGTGTCTGGGAGGCTGTGGTGGCTGCTGCACGCAATGTTGATCGTAAACAGATCAAGCAACTGACAGAATCTATGGATGGAAGGCTTCTGAGTGTCATCGTAAAGAAAGGTGGCTATATTGGTCACTGATTTTTTTTTGTTTTTGAATGTCAGAAATGTTTATTTCTAAATTTTGTGTTGTTATATTAGGTTTACCTGGTGAAAATAAACAAGTGAGATGGGTATATATTTGGTTTTTATTAAGTTGCCTAATAATTCTGCACAGTAATGGTTACCTGCACAAACAGATATCCTCCTAAGATAGCCAAATCTAAGAAAAAAACACTCCAACTTCCAAAAACATTAAGCTTTGATATTTATGAGTCTTTTGGGTTGATTGAGAACATAGTTGTTGTTCAATAATAAAAAAGAATCCTCTCAAATACAACTTGCCTAATAATTCTGCACACAGTGTAAGTAGTGGACATCCCCTTTAAATGTAATGCACGATCTTCATATTTTTACTGTCCTGACAGCAGTTTTATTGAACTCCAGGGATTGTATTATAACGTTGTGTTGTACAGAAGTATTACGCCCCTACAGAAGTGTATCATTCCAGTACCTAAGTCCCCAATGTCTTGTGTGCAAGTCCAGCATTTACAATACTAGCCAAATTGTCAAAAGGGTTGTCCACTACTTTGTAGGTTAACCTTCCAAAGACATACTGATAGGTAATTTAGATTGTGAGCCACATTGGGGACAGCGATGATAATGTGTGCAAACTGTAAAGCTCTGCGGAATATGTTAGCGCTATGTAAAATTAAAGATTATTATTATTGGGCCCAGACTAGTGTAAAAATATATACGCACCTAACATAACAGTGACACTCCCTTGCACTCAGCACTGCTTCCCAACCAATCTCCTGGCATCCACATATGGTGGGTATGGGTGTCCTGTGATTGATGCAGCCAATCAGCTGTATTTTTAACATTCTGTCCAAACAGGAAAAATATGTTTCTTCCTGTTCAGACAGAAAGTGAAGGCTGCGACCCATCAGTGGATGTTGAATAGCTGCAGCGGTCACGTGATTCCCCATGCTGGATATCAGGAGACCAGTGGCAAAGACACAAAGACAGTGCCTATGCAGAGGAGTGGCATGGTCATGTAGGTGGGTTTCATTTTTTCTTTATTTCATACACCACCCTGGGTCCTTTAAAGCTTATTTTAAAGCAGTAGACAGCTGATTTTCAAGCCCTATTATGGTGCTCCATACAAGGACACAAAATTGCATTTCTTTGTTACTTACCTCTATCTTCACACCAGAACTTCTATGAACATACATTATTAGAAATGTAAAGATATTGAATCTATAGTGCTCTTGTATTTTGCAGAATGTGAGATGTTAATGTGATGCTCCGCTGTTCAGCGCATAATTTTTTCATGTTATCTCTTTATCAAAGGTTGCGCAGACTGACCCGATCAAACAGTGTTACTGCTGCTGTGCAAGCAGATTTGGACCTCAGGGAGCATTTTGATTATCCAGTGGAGCTGGCTGACCAGGAATTTCAATACAGCCGGCCATTGATCAAACAGTATTCCAGAGATGCATGTACCTCCACAGTCAGCATCCAGGGCTCAGGCAATCATTACCATGCCTGTGCAGTGGAGGAGGACTTTGATGCTGATTTTGACCCTTCCATACTACCTCCTCCAGACCCTGGATTGACTCCATTACAGAAGATCCATTGGAAGCAGTTCACCGATCAGTTTGTCATAGAGATGGACACTGGTTTTTAAAACTTCTTCAAGCAGAAAAAGATAGAATGGAGGGTTGGTGTCAACAAATGGAAAGAGAAGAACAGGAAAACGATTTGCCTGATATTAGTAAGTTTTTCATTATATATATAATAAATCAGCCTACCATGTAATACCGTAATGTGAAAATATATGGATGGTGTGTTGCCAGAACTTTAAAGCTCTTCTTTTACTTTTTTATGTTGAATAGTCAAAAACCTTACATGAAGGCGCAATCTCCTTATTTCAACTCTAGACAGCGGTTTCAATTTCAATGTCTAAAGTTGGAAAGTACCTACTGTGCAGAAAGTGATTCCTGAAAAAAAGTCCACTATAATTAATAAGAAGGGAAAGTCCATGTTCCTCCGAAACAAAAAAAAAATGACAGTTATTGCAGTGCAGCTAAATCTTTTTTTCACATTTGACTTTGAAATTTAGAAGTTTGAAGTTTTGAAGTTTATCCTCTCTGATAATGAGGTTAGTTGTGTCCTTGGCTTGTCTTCATTACTTCATATTTGTAGCAACCTATTGTTGTAGGCGGTTTGTGTGTGTTGTTTTCCTCTCTTGCATGGATAACACTCTGGGGGTTTGAGATAAAAGGGATTCTGACAGCCCGTCCAACCTGACAGTATAAACTAACCCTTGCTGGGTCTAAACAGCTCAGTGCACTGTTCTGTCCCCTGGTTTTGCATGCCCTCACTGCCATCATTGGTGTTTGGCAGCACTGGCTTACCTGGGCTTTTCTGCAGACTGTGCTGGGTATAGGCAAGCCCACTCACCTTCTAGTCTCCTAAAGGGACTATTAAAGCCAGTGAAAAGTAAAAAAAAAAAGTTAAAAAGTATTAAAAAACATAAAAGTTCAAATTCTCCCCCTTTTGCTCCATTGAAAATGAAACAAAATACACATATTTGGTATCGCTGTGTACAGAAATGTCTGATCCATCAAAATATAAAGTAAATTAATCTGATCGGTAAACTTTATATGTGCACCACAGTCCAATATACATATAAAAGGAGCTTCCAAATTTGGTTCCTTTTGCCTCATGAACAAGATGCCAACACAAACAGTCACCAATAAAGTAACCAGCACTTTATTTCTGTGTAACCAATGCCTATTCCACCCACAAACCGAGGCTGCAGCTACAGCACATTAATATTTGTCTTTGTCGCCAGTTCTGTAATAATAATAATTTATCTCTATAGCACCAACATATTCTGCAGCACTTTACATTACAGAGTGGACATGTACTGACAAAAAAACATAACATAACTGTGGAGAGCTTCATGGGTGAGAGCGATAAGTTTATATTGAACCCTGTACTGGATGGGCAACCAGTGCAATGACTGGCACATGGTAGAGGCATCGGAATAGCGGTTGGAGAGGGATATGATCCTTGCCGGTTCTAAGTTCTACTTACCCTGGTTTGTTACTCCTGTTATTCCCAGCTATCTGACGCTGCTTATTTGATACTGATACCTGTTGCTGACCCTGGACTGACTCAAACCTTTTTTTACCTGGCTATTCTGCCTCTGACTCCATCCTCCTAGTTCTGATCTCGGCTACCTCCTGCCCTCATTTCTGCTTCCTGATTCTGATCAGTATCTGCCCTCTTTGGTTTTGACACAGCTTGTTACTTTCTTTTACCACCTCATTTCTGCAGCGACAGTTAATCCATTGATGTACAGTAGATTCCAACATGAGTCCCTGATGTAAAGGTACTGCCACACTAAACAATCCCGCTAGCGATCACGATAACGACGCATACTAATGCGATCGCTAGCGGGATTGTTTCTATATCGCTAATGCGGCCACATTTAGCGATATAGTTAACGACGCTATCGCCGTTAGCGATCTTCTTAACGACTTTAGCGGTACAAAAGTACCGCTAAATCGCTAAGAAAAGGTGCCACACAGGGATTAAATACTTACCCAGCGGGAGCGCCAGCGATGAAATAGGGTCCGGAGCGATTCCAGCGACGAGCGAGATCACAGCAGGAAGCTCGTCGCTGGAAGCTGCCGCACTGAACAATATCGCTAACGGGATCGCTAAATAGTGACGTTTTTTAGCGATCTCGTTAGCGATATTGTTTAGTGTGGCATACCCTTAACTCCAGATCTCTGTAAAGGTGTTACAGAATGAAGTCTAGGGCACAGCTGAGACCTACTAGGTGGAATGGCTTGCGCAAAATCTGTGTGGAAGCCCTATTAAGAGTTGCCAGGTTCCACAAACAGTTCACCTTTACACTATGGGTCTGTTCACCAAGCGTCCGCAAAATAACAAAAAGATGGGACACATTTCTAGAAGGTTTTGATTCGTATATGGTATTAAACTTGTGAAGGCAATTCTATGGCTTTGTGAAAAAGACAGACAGCACAAGCATGCTATGCACGTTGTATCCGAGTGCTGTCTCTTTTTACTATTCAATGATTAAGAAGATTCCACTTTTTTCACATAAAAAACGGATGATGCTGTAATGGTAAAAACAGACACAAACAGACCAAACAATGACAAAATCTTTCTGTTTTTTTCACACACAAGAAAAAAATGGATGTCTGAATGAGGCTCAAGTGTGATTTCTTGTATTTTCCCTCGCATCTTATCACTGCTTGGTAATGATAATGACTACACTGCTTCTATTATTACTTATTTATATACACCATGTTCCAAATTATTATGCAAATGATATTTTTCTATGATTTTCCTAAGTGGTCAGTGCAAATGACAGTCAGTCTAATAAAAGCCATCACCCGTTAGAGTATACATCGAATTTTAATGAAGAAACCTCCCAATGATAACAGTGTAATCTCCAAAATTAATAAAACTCAAAATGCATTGTTCCAAATTATTAGGCACATTAGAATTTCTAAACATTTGATATGTTTTAAAGAACTGAAAATGCTCATTTGTGGAATTTGCAGCATTAGGAGGTCACATTCACTGAACAAAAAAGCTATTTAACTCCAAAACATCATAACTGGCCAAGTTACATGTTAACATAGGATCCCTTCTTTGATATCACCTTCACAATTCTTGCATCCATTGAACTTGTGAGTTTTTGGAGAGTTTATGCTTGTATTTCTTTGCATGAAATCAGAATAGCCTCCCAGAGCTGCAGCTTTCTTTAAGAGATGGGTTTTCAGTTTCCGTCTGAAGCATCTGAATTTGGTGGATAATCAGACATGTGAGTGCGCAGAATTCTAGAGGAAGGGGGATATTCAGTGGTTAGCACTTCAGTTTTGCAGCACTGAGGTCCTGGGTTCAAATCCCACCAAAGACAACATCAACAAGGAGTTTGTATGTTCTCCCCGTGTTTGTGTGGGTTTCCTCCGGGTACTCCGGTTTCATCCCACACTTCAAAGAAATACTGATAGGGAATTTAGATTGTGAGCCCCAATATGGACAGTGATGATAATGTCTGTAAAGCGTTGTGGAATGTATGGTACTATATAACTGAGTAATTTATATATTAAAATGAATAAATATTCGGGAGAAGTCTTGGAGGTAATTGGGTGAGGAACGAATAAGTGTGGAGGAGAAAAGTAGGTCTTGGGAGGACCGGAGATTACATGAGGTACGATATTACTGCAAGATAAATTGGCTAATTCTTAAAGAAGTAGAGCCACAACTATTCCTAAAATTGCTTCTATAGAAAACAAGATTGTGATATGCAGACAATGTAGACATAGCCCAATGCCCTGACGCTTTCACATCTTAACTAATGACATTTCCTGCACAAGTCTAACTAGTTTATAGCACTGGCCAAGAACAACTCTACTCACCAGGAAAAGACATAACACTGTCAGGGGCTGACACTTCATCTTGGCATGTGTCCCACAAGTCTCCTTCTTCCCTCCTTTTACTGCCCTGATGATTATCACTGCCCTCTGACACCACTGACTGTTTCCTACTAATGGAATTCCGTTCTGCTTGTCCCACATTACTCCAGCACCATCTGTCAATTGGAGCCTTGCGTCTGAGATATCTAGCTCTGGACTAAACTCTTGTCAACACCTCTTTAGGCTTAAAACCAGTTCTTTAAGACAATGTGGATCTTACCTACAGCTTCTTGGTGTATTACAACCCACGGTAGCAGAAGCTTTATTTGTGTATGTCTAATACTTGGGTACATGCTGGCTTTTATCTGGTGTAAGGCGCTGCATTATTATATCATTGTCTACGTACCAACAGACCAGACTACTTTATTAATGTAATCATCGCGGGGTCATTCCAGTTTATATATATCCTATATGATGATTTGACATACATAAACCATGATCATGGGACTATGGGATTTGGTGTTTATACAATGCGCGGTGTCAGGGTGGGAGTCTGGATGTAACTGGATACATATGTAAGCAATCTGTCTTTAAAGCCCCCTATGACGTGTTTTTTCATAGCTAAAAGACATTTACTCTGCATTGTTAGCAGGAACCTTTCTTTCCATTCCCATTATACTACAGGAGTTAAAGCATTTAGAAACATGTGGTCTGACTCTGACGACATCAAAACTCAGGAACTAGTGCAGTACAAGCATTATTTATCATATTAAGCTACGGGATATTTTACCTCTTCTCACTGGGTGGTCCTCAGGAAGCAATCACGTACAAATCGGCCGAGGTATCACACTGGCATTAAACATGAAGACTTGTGGCTGGGGTTTATAGACAATGAGAAGGAAGCTGAACCCTGAAGACTCTTGACCCTTCAGAATTTTGTTAAAGGAGTTTTCTGAGTTATAATAGCTTTCTGGATGGCAATAGTGGACGATATCTCAATGCTCTTGAATTAAGGAAGTAAATATTAATATTATAGTAATTAAAAGGGTACTCCCAAAATCACAATGTGCTGTTATAATAATGTACATAAATATATATATATATATATATACTGTATGTTTGCCAATAAAACACATTTTAAAATCTGCCCTATTTTGCACATATCCCCACCCTACCCCTATGGAGGACCCTCCAGGCAAAGTTTACTCTTCAGTTGCATTGTAAGCTCACTTTAGTTGCAGCTCATGGATGAAAATGCGCAGTGCAATCCCTCTTAGCTGGCTGTGCTCTGGAACCTGTCTAGATCTGAGCTTCTACTGTGAGTTATGATGTAATGGAAAGAAGCGTAGCCGCCATCATTTCGATGGAAGAGGTAGCTGAAAGAAGCAATATACTGTATGATGGGCTGTGTACAGTAAGCTGAGAGATAAAATATAGTGCATGATAGGGCTTTGTGCACAAGGGCTGAAATTATTTGAGCTGTTTTTGTTACCTGCTCTTGAGAGATCAGTGATTTGAAACTGCATATTGATGCATATAACAGAGGATTATCTTCTGCTATATGCATCAATAGAGCAGCATTTGCAGTGTCACAAAACTGATCTATCTGCTGCAGGCAACAAACAAAGCAATGTAGTGCATTGTGCAGGAGGGTAGGAGAGTTGATCTCTGCTGTAACCAGCTAATGATGTAAAACCAAACAGTAGGTATACTCATGTAGATGACAGAAGATAATGTAATCGATTAGGCAGTTTACTGTACAGAAGCATAGATTACACAATAGAAGCATTGGGCAAATTCAATCCTTAGATCAGCTCAATGATAACTCTGAGAAGTGGGAATAGTCAGGAGCACATAGGAGAGAAAGGAGGAGTCTGCAGCACTGAGGAGAAGCAAGTGCTGCTAGGAAATGTAGTTTTAGCAGATAATAGGACAGCCCATTCTGCTATGTGAAGCTTGATGCACAGAAAGGCCGAAATAAAAAAAAGACATAAAGGTGAAAAATAGAAACTTTATGTTGGGCTAAGTCTGTATATTAACAATAAGTGTGCAGTTACTGTGTCTTGTGAAAAATAATGTGATTCTTGGAATAACCCTTTACCTGCACTTAGTAGGAGCTGTCATTCCTATGACAGTTATTGAATGGCTCCATCATTTACAACCTCCACCCTTAGGCTGCTTTCACACATCAGTTTTTTGACATCAGGCGCGATCCGGCGTGTTTTTAAAAAAACGGATCTCTCTCTCTCTCTGCATACCTGCATTTTCCACATAGAAAATTTATTTTTCCGGGTTGAAAAGGACAGGTCAGATCCGGCAAGAAAACTGATCAGTTGCATCAGTTTTTTCAAAATCAGCGCCGGATTCGTCCTATCAGGTATACGATGGATTATGCCTGACACAAAACAACTGATGTGTGAAAGTAGCCTTAGTAATACCCTGATGTTATACTATTGTGACATTTTGCAGATGTGCTCAAATTTCAGGCGTTAATTTGGCTTTTACAGTAGTGTTGGACTTGAGTATATTTTCGGTACTAAGTTGTGTTTTCTACAGAACATGTATGGAAGTTTTTTACAACTAAACCCCCAGCTAACCCACTTCTTTGAGTAATTGGAGTGTAGTTTTACTAGAGGGTCCTGCTACAGAAAATCTGCATTGTGTTCAATCTGTCTCCCTTGAACTGCTGCAGCACACATGAGGCCTGGCCACTCCCCGTAAAATGATCCAGGCCTTTGTAGGACAAAGCAGCCCTTGTGTGAAACAGCTGCTTCATGGAGCTAGCTCATTACAACCTGACAACAGCCTGTAACACTGTGGGGATCTGGGTGCCATTATCTCACTGGCAACAAAACTGCTTGATAAACTCAATAGTTAGTATTCCAGGCCACAAACTGTACGTCTGCGAGACATAAGTAGTCACGAGATGCCAGTCACAAATATTTTCACTTCATTCATGGGGGAAATAGAATATTTGATAAATATTTCTGCTGATTTAAAAAAGGAGAAAAAATGTTTTTGACAGCAGAGACTGATAACAATGAGTGAACACTGAGGAGGATCCATCCAGAAAGTTAGTGAGCAGTGTAAATCTTAGGCGCTCACCTTCCTTTACATGGAGACTGAAGAGCCTTCTGTCTGTCTTGAAAGCACAGCAGTCAGTTCAGACTTGCAAAGATAAAAGCATTCTTGACATTATTAGCTTCCTAGTAACAGCCCAGCCGGGCAGATTTACTGACAATGCTTCACCAGATACCATTGCTTTTCTGCTGTTATCCTGGGCAGCTCACAAAGTAAGGAATCAATTATGTCCTTCTTTAATCTAATTGCTGCTGTAGAAGAAGAAATGGCTTTCTCAGTGATCCTACAGGTGCACATTCATTTATGATCATACTTGTGACCACATGCAATAATAAAGGTTCCTCAGCAGAAAAGTCAGCTAGTATTTATTTTTTGTTTACAATATATTCTGCTGCATTGTACAGATAGTGTCATCTCTTACATCACTATACCTAAGGTTAGGCCTCGTTCACATTAGGCTTTTTTTGCTCATGCCTCATTCAGATATCCATTTTTCACATACATGTTCTATCCAAGTTTTTTTCAAAAAGAATAAATATCCATTATAGTCTACGCAGCTGTTCCCATGTCTGGCAGGAAGAAGCCGGCTAAGGGTGAAGCCGGTCTCGTCTTCGGCTATGGACCCCAGTCAGTACTTCAAACTATATTTTCTCTGAAATGGTGAAGCATTTCTGATTAAAATATACCTGGCTGTGATTCCCAGGCTGCGAATCATGCTGTCTGTGGTTTGGATAGCATGAATCGACTGACAGGTTGCTTTTAAGTTGAAAACAATTCTGCATTTTTGGAAGCACATTAAATTATTTTATATAAAATCTATCTAAAATATAAACAAGGCCGGTGGCACTCCAAATAAACTGTGCAAAAAGCCAGGGTAGTTTGTGGCCGCATCTCAAATGCAATGTTTCGGCTCCAGAAAAAAAACAGTGGTGAGCCTTTCTCATGAGTGCTGCCTGCCTTTGTGCTATTGCACCCAGTATTTTATGGTACTCCTTCCTTCCTTTCGCTTTCTTTCCTTCCTTCCCTCCCTCTCGTACTTCCTCCCATCCTTCCTTCCCTTTTTTTTACTTCCTTTCCTGCCTCCTTCCGTTTCTTTCTTTTTCTTTCTTTCTTTCTTTTCTTCCTTTGCTTCCCTGCCTCCTTCCTTCCTTTTTTTACTTCCTCATCTTCCATCCCTACTTCCTTCCCTTTTTGTTTACTTCCTTCCCTCCCTCTTTCCATCCTTCCCTTTCTTTCTTTCCTTCCTTCCCTCCTTCCTACCCTTTTTCTTTCCTTTCTTCTTTCCTTCCTTCCTTTCTTCCCTCTATGCCTCCCTCCTTCCTACTCTTTCTTTCCTTTCTTCTTTTTTTCCTTTCTTCCCTCCCTCCCTTCTTCCTACCCTTTTTCTTTCCTTTCTTCTTTTCTTTCCTTCCTTCCCTCGCTCATTACCTTCTTCCTACCCTTTTTCTTTTCCTTATTCTTTTTTTCCTTCCTTCCCTTCCTCACTCCCTTCCTCTTACCGTTTTTCTTTTCTTTCCTTCCCTCCCTCCCTCCTACTCTTCTTTTCTTTCTTCTTTTCTTCCTTCCTTCCCTCCCTCCCTTTCTTCCTACCCTTTATCTTCCCTTTCTTCTTTTCTTTCATTCCTTCCCTCCCTCCCTTCTTCCTACCCTTTCTCTTTCCTTTCTTCTTTTCTTTCCTTCCTTTCTCTCCTTCTTTTCTCCAATATATACTATATATATATACTGTATCTCTGCATATGCACATTGTAAAAATTCTGAATCCCCAGTGGTTTAAAGTCTAACTGAAAATATGATGACAAATGTAGCATTTGAGACTCCTTAGGTTTCAACAGTACATAGGGCAGGTTCATCACAACATCTGAGGAATCATATATTTATGTACAGAATGCACTAATCCTATGACCTATATTTATATTTTCTCATTCTACTGGCTACTGGGTAATGATTACCCGCAATTTTTTGCAAATTACAAAGTATGACATATTTGTCTTATTACTGTCATAATATTAGCTTTTGGTCAGAATATGTGTAGAATAATATACGGAGGACCTAAAGCAAGTTTAATTTGTAGAGACTGATTTTCTGCATTATAATAAACTCTGACCCAGAAATTCTTTAATCTTCCCAATATTCTCATGTAGGTATAGAATATTTAGGAGACCTAAAATACACTATTTTTGATGGAATTTAGTATTTTTGGGTCATTGGAATGAGAGCCTCTTTACCTACAGGTTTCCCTATGGGGCTATTTCTGTCAGTCCCATAGAAGTGAAAGGAGTAGAGGTCATAGATGCATATTACCGTATGATTTACACAGGGACATTGGTCTCCATCTCAGGATTTGTGGGGTTCTCAGAGACTAGATTCCAGTAATCATGCTTTTTTGAATCCATTGGTAAAAAAACCCTCCAAATTCACGATGGTTAAGTATCTACTTTCTGGCTACACCTCCATGATGTAGGCAGTGAAAATCTCAAACTCTTGGCACATCCCAACACGTGATCTAGGACCATTGCTCTGATCTGTCAATGAGCATGTCTGCTCCAAAGTGACAGCTATGCCTTCCGCAACCAACCTGTAGCCACAAGTAAATACTCCTGGCTACGCTTGTCACATAGTCACTACTCAATGGCCGTCACCTTATGTAAGGAATGTAAATGTTCTCTATATTCTTGTAGTTTTAGAGAAGATTCGCGGTGCCGTTGGCTGTGCCCAGCTCCTGATGTCACAGAAATTCTACCAGTTCCGAGAGCTTTGCGAGGAAAATCTGGTATGTAAAAACCATATCCAATACAATAACAGCACCAATATATTGCTTCCTATATGTATTGAATTTCTTACAAAAAAACACATAATAAATTGTGGCTAAATATAAGCAGCTGACCTGGCATGACTATTCTTTGGGAATTTTCTGTACTCTTTTATTGTGTCTGGTTCAACATGCTCTAAAGTTACAGAGTTTTCCTGTTTCTAATCCCCCTCATTACAATTCCCTGGCAAACATCAATGATTGTATTGCATACAGCACATTGTTTGTGTTTCCATATGTACGTTTGCCCAGGCATGCTCACTCCGGTGCTGGCAAGAGTAACTCTATTCCGCCAATGCACTGATATAACATGCCTCTCCAGTTATTAGGTATTAGCACTTCTGATGACCTAAATCCCAGTAATTGCTGGAATTACTCTTCTTCGCCTCACATCTGTCATATATGATTTTGAAATGGGAAAATAGTGCAGCAGCTTAGCAATGACTCCAAATTCAGTTTACATTTTTGGAATGGTTGTCTTTCCTCCAAAGGGCACCTTGGTAAGCGGGGCAGATAGATAATGCTTTGCCATTTACATTGTTAGGAGGATAAGCTTCAGTCAGTGTATCTTTAAAGAGAACTTGTCATCAGGGTTATGCATATTAGCCTAAAGCTATGCCATATTGACGCTGTGATACTGATTAAATACATACGTTCAGTGAAGAAATCCACCATCTTTGGAAGTTTTGGTCTTAGTGGGTGGGACTGTGGGTAGGGTTTTCGGCTCTGCCATGGCCCCTCCACTGTCTCTGGTGTCTTTATCCTCTTCTTGATTTCAAATTTGCACCTTCGCCATCCTAGCTTCGGGCAGCACTTGTGCAGATTAATCTGCTGGCAGTCTTCAGGAAAATTGAGCCAGTGCCGGCGCATGCGCAGATTTTAATTTCGGCTCAACAACAAGCCGAGCTTTCAATCTAAGCATGCCCCAGCACGGCATAATTTTCCTGAAGACTGCCAGCAGACCAATCTGCGGATTTCTTCACTGTATAAACTAGTATAACAGCGTTATGGGCATACCTTGTGTTTAGTAGTCATAACCTTGAGGACAGGTTCTCTTTAAAGCATCCACCATCCACATACATCCGAGTGCTGTTGACTAATGCTCTTTTAGCTGATTCCTCCTCCATCATACACATGTCTGCTCTGTTCAACTGAGCATGCAAATGTTCAGTAATTAAAAAGGAGAGTCAAGGATCCAAACATATAACATGAAAGTCGATTTGGGCAGGACCTGTTGACCATCTGAAGTGTAAGGTAGAGGGAAGGATCAGACTGATGGAATTTTGTTTTCAGGTGAGATAAGAGTAGAAGGGTCTGGCAGCGGTTATCCCCTATCTCCATGCTTGAAAGCACATGAACGCTCGGTCAAACGCTCATGTGTAAGGTGGATCACGGAGAGACAGCTGTCTGCTGAACGAACGTTGTGTATGACCAGCTTTAGATGCTGTCAGACATCTCTAGTGTAAATACGTACAATTGCTCATTTTGCCTTTCTACCCAGCTAATTCTTCTGTTTTCCATTATGCCTATGACATCACATGATTAAAACCAAACTAGTTGAATCCTTATAAGCTCTGTGTAGAAACAGGAGGTTAATTTTCCTTGTGAGAGTCATAAGTCACTGCAAAAGTCCCTGGCAGGAGGGGAAGGAGGGAGCAGCCGGATCAGGAGTTGAAGAGGGGAATGATAAATGCAGGAACAAGAGACTTCCTGTTTCTAAATAGTGTAATTCGCTGGGTAGAAAGGCAAAATGAGTAATAGTAAGTACACAGTGCCATATAATATGATAAGTTCTGTATATTAAGAGGATAAAAACTTTGATGGGAGTGCTTCTTTTATGGCTGATCATGGAAAGTATTGACAATTTGGGTCTACCATAGAATTCTGGCTCATAAAGATGGAATCAAAATGTGGATGCCTACCTTCATGATGTCCATGTGGTCTATCCATCCCTATAGCCTAATTAGATTGTATATTTCATTTTTGAGTAAAATTATTTAGAATTATATATGGCGACCAATTTTATAAAGTAAAAGTTAACAAATATACCAAAGAAAAGTATCCATGTAATCCCTATTGTGTTTGTATCTGGCAGAATCCTAATGCACATCCAAGACCTACTTCTCAGGATTTAGCTGGGTTTTGGGATATGCTACAATTGTCAATAGAAAACATTAGTATGAAATTCGATGAACTTCATCAGTTTAAGGCCAATAACTGGAAAAAGATGGACTCTATAGATAAAAAGGTAAGTAATTTATACCAAAGCATATTGCTGTATTGTATGTACTACAATAAATGACAACTTTGAGCTGTGTCCTATATTAGCAGAATGCAACATAGGGATTATGTAACCTGTTGTGCACTGGTAGGATTGAGCCCTGACTGACAGACAGAACAAGGCTCAACCCCCAGAGCTGTACTTCTCAGTATGGCTGAAATGAATTGTTTGCAATGGCATTCTATTCTGTTGAAAAAAAAAATAGGCTTGCGGTATATTTCGGTGTAAAGAGCAATCATCAATTTACTTGCACATTCTAGGAGGTGCTACCAAGAAAATTAAGGAAGCACAGAAAACGCTACTGAACTACAAAAATCAGCAACAAAAACTGCAAAGGAACCTCTGCCATCCTTCAAAACTAGGACACAATAAACCTTTTAACTTATTACGTGTAATTATTTATATCTTTTTGGTGGGGTGTTCATTCTCAGGTAATATTTTAATATTTTCCCTACAAAATGAATCATTTGCCGATTGTAAAACATTTCACTTCAAATGCCGATCTGATGAGGTCTGAACCTTTTATTTTTGATCTCCCTTTAACAAGCTACCTGCTGGGCATCAACGCATGACTGTCTGAGATCCGCCAATACATTTGTGAAACCTATTAGATTAGGTGGTGTATAGGATTACTATTGTAATTATGTCAATTTTGGGAACCAGATTTTTCCCATATAAAGAAGGGCCGGCACATGTAAATCCTCTGTTACAGCATTCTAGAATGCTTCCTATATGCCCCCAATCTGCTCTGCATAAATTGAAACATAGCTTTTATTACACTCATCTACAGCGAGGTCCGGTCTGATGGTGTCGCTGATCTTGGTCCGTTACCCCCTCTTTTCTTGCGATCGCCATCCTCATTCTTGCTTGGTGTGGATGACGCGTCCTACGTCACCACACAGTGTCCTTGGCATCGAGCTCCTGAACAGACATACTTCGCTCTGCTTCAGACCAAACTACTGTAATGTGCATGCAAGGGGAAAAAGTGAAAAAACACCAGCGCATGCGCATTACAATACTTTGCTCTCCCCTCGGCAGGGCACAGAGAGGTGAACCTGCACAGGTGGCGATGCTGAGGGCACTTTGTGGTGACAAAGGACTTGTCATCCACACAAAGCAAGAAGGATAACGGTGGTTGCAAGAAAAGAAGATGCACCAATCAAGGCCAAAGAGCCATTTGGACCAAACCGCATCGTAGGTGAGTATAATGAAAGCTATTTTTTGATTTATGGAGAACGGATTGTAGACATATAGAAAGCATTCTAGAATACTGTAACAGAGGGCTTACCGGTGCTGGCCCTACTCTATATGGGAAAAACCTGGTGACAAGTTCCCTTTAAAGGAGTTGTAAGTTTGAAATACGAATATCACTGTAGTAGGCGGCATCTAACTAGGCTTTAGCTTACTGTAGAAGCAATTAATTGACTTTTATGTAAAACAAAGCTCCAGAAGTGATTTAGTAAGTTGGCACTAAAAAGAAACTCCGGAAGAATAAAGACCCAAAGAAACAACTGAGACCAATAAACTTGGAAAACCAGAACCTTTTGTTAATTAAATCGGCAAGCCTTCTAATTTCTGTGGCTTCTTTTAAAATATTAGGTTTTGTTCACACCACAATTGTCCCAAAAAGTATATAGATATGGAAATATGTTTCTTCTTTTTTTCTATTAAAAAGACTTTTTTTGTTTGTTTATTTTTTATTTTTTTTGTATTTTGTTTTAATTTAAAGAGATGCAAACATGAACTTTCTTCATCCAGGCGTCCACTATGGAACGATATGAAAACCCAATGATATATGTTTGGGTCCACCGTTTTGTAGTGGGTTTTCTTTTGTGGTGTAGAATGGCACAGTAGGCTACATTACTTTAAAAACACTACATTTGAGCTAAAACTACACACTGTTGCCAAATGTTGGTCATATGGAAGCTTAGAAAATTGGTTTTGTTATAAATTGGCACACCTTTTTGTTTAGGGTATGCATTAAACAAATACCAAACATGTGCTGTGAACACAGCCTATACGGCCAAAGAGAAATGGAGAATACATCCATTAAATGTGGAAATGACATGATGCAGAAAGCAGACTCTCATGATGGATATTGAGAAAACAACTAAATGAAGAGATCTGCGCAACCTGTTCCTCACATCTATTCCAGTTTTTCTGTTTGCTGGGTCATAAAAATCTGGAAAGTTTGTGGTCATCTTACAGGAATGTAAATGTCATTGTTCTCACAATATCTGGTAGCCATTTTATTATACCTCAGGACTACAGTAAGGTTACACCTTATATTTTAGTGGACGACTTGCAACCACTATTATAATTGCAGATATACTCAGATATATATACAATATATATATATATATATATATATATATATATACCATTCATTTAACACTGTAAGCTACATTAACGACTAAGTGAATCTTGCTGTGGGCCAAGAACAAGATGTATAACTTATATGAATAGATTACAATTAGTTTGGCTAAACCTCATATCTGATACAGAGCATCGTAGATAATTAGAATTATATTAGATCTTTAAAATACATCCATATTTATTTACAAAGCAAACATATAGTAGTATACCTTTAGTCAATTGTCTCAGTTTGCAATCTTCATTCTTTCATTCAATCTCATATGTCCTGATATGCAGTTTGCACCTTAATTCAAGTTTCAGATGTTTCTCTTGTTGGAGTGTCTCTCTCAGTAATATAGGCTGAAATGAGGGCTCTGTGTATCCAGGGGCTTCTGTCTTCATTAGCTTATATATCAGCACAGCTTCTATCCTGCACACATTTCCTCTTTTTACGCTTTCTTCCTTTTTTATAGACTGTGTCTCGGTCTCCCCTGAGACAATTGATTCCTCCCCTCTCCACGATGTGTACAATGCCTCTCACTTCCTTCTAGCATATGACCACGCTATACAGTAATATTTGTAATCTCTAGGATCTCATCGTAAAAAAATGTTACAAAATTAAAGCGAATCTGTCATCAGGTTTGTGCTATGCTATCTGAGGGCAGCATGATATAGGGGCAGAGACCTGGATTGCAGCGATATATCATATATATATATTATATATTTTGATATATCTGGGCTGCTTACTGCAGTTTTGATTAAAAACTGTTTTATCTGCTACGGATCTATCAGTTTTCTGACAGCTGAATGCTATATATCCCCGCCTACACCACTGATTGACAGCTTTCTATGTACATTTTGCATAGGCAGAAAGTTGTCAATCAGTGATGGGGGAATGGTTGGACTACCTAGCTGCAGGCCAAGTAGTCCTCTAATGATAAAATCCTGTTGATAAAACATTAATTTTAGGAGAAAATATCACTTACTCAGACAAGTAAGTGATATTTCACTAGAATCAAGGTCTCTGCCCCTGCATTATGCTGTTCTCAAATTAGGTAGCAAAACCTGGTGTCTGATTCCCTTTACTGTGTATGTTTTTTACTGGATTCTGTTGAGAGAAGTAGCACTAAACCACGCTATTCAAGCCTCTATTATGAGATGTATACTATATGTATATGGGGGCCAGTAACAAACAAAAGGACATGCTCTTGGCCTACATTGGGTTAATAAAACCCTATGGCCATGATGATGTCTACATAAACATTTTATTAACTTTGTTAAATACTTTTTATTACGTATCTTGGTGTTCACCCAAGTTACATTTTGTATTATAGCCCAAAGCTATTTTAAGAATGTTGCTACTGATATTGGACTGTGCCCTTACAGTTTTGTTCAGCTTCAGTAACAGTTTTGAGAGAATAGCTGGCCATATATATACACACGTGGTCAAAATTGTTGGAATCCCTCGTTTAATGACAGAAAAACCCACAATGGTCACAGAAATAACTTGAATCTGACAAAAGTAATAAAAAATCCAAAATCTATGAAAATGAACAAATTAAAGTCAGACATTGCTTTTCAACCATGCTTGCACAGAATGTTTAAAAAAAATAAAACTCATGAAATAGGCCTGGACAGAAATGATGGTATCCTTGAAAATAATGTGACAAAAGGGACATGTTAAATCGTGGTGTGTCCACTAATTAGCATCACAGGTGTCTACAATCTTGGAATCAGTGAGTGGGCCTGTATAGAGGGCTACAGATGCTCACTGTGCTGTTTGGTGACATGGTGTGCATCACACTCAATATGGACCAGAGGAAGAGAAGGAAAGAGTTGTCTCAGGAGATTAGAAAGAAATAGACAAACATGTTAAAGGTAAAAGTTATAAGACCATCTCCAAGCAGCTTGATGTTCCAGTGACTACAGCTGCACATATTATTCAGAAATTTAAGCTCCATGGGACTGTAGCCAACCTCCCTGGACGTGGCCGCAGGAGAAAAGTTGATGAGAAATCAAAGAGACGGATAATACGAATGGGAACAAAAGAGCCCAAAAAACTTCTAAATAGATTAAAGGTGAACTTCAAGCTCAAGGAACATCAGTGTCAGATCGCACATCCGTCATTGTATGAGCCAAAGTGGACTTCATGGGAGATGACCAAGGAGTACACCATTGTTGAAAAAAAATCATAAAAAAGTCAGACTGGAATTTGCCAAACTACATGTTGACAAGCCACAAAGCTTCTGGGAGAATGTCCTATGGACAGATGAGACAAAAATGGAACTTTTGGCAAGCACATCAGCTCTATGTTCACAGACGGAAAAATTAAGCATATCAAGAAAAGAACACTGTCCCTACTGTGAAACATGGAGGAGGCTCTGTTATGTTCTGGAGCTGCTTTGCTGCATCTGGCACAGGCTGTCTAGAATCTGTGCAGGGTACAATGAAATCTCAAGACTATCATGCGATTCTAGAGAGAAATATGCTGCCCAGTGTCAGAAAGCTTAGTCTCAGTCACAGGTCATGGGTCTTGCAACATGATAATGACCAAAACACACAGCTAAAAACACCAAGAATGGCTAAGAGGAAAACATTGAACTATTCTGAAGTGGCCTTCTATGAGCCCTGACCTAAATCCTATTGAGCATCTTTGGAAAAAGCTGAAACATGACATCCGGAAAAGGCAACCTTCAAACACGAGACAACTGGAGCAGTTTGCTCTTGAGGAGTGGGACAAAATACCTGTAGAGAGGTGCAGAAGTCTCACTGACAGTTACAGGAATCGTTTGATTGCAGTGATTGCCTCAAAAGATTGTGAAACAAAATATTAAGTTAAGGGTACCATCATTTCTGTCCAGGCCTATTTCATGAGTTTAATTTTTTTAAAAATTCGGTGGAAGCATGGTTGAAAAGCAATGTCTGACTTTCATTTGTTCATTTTTATAGATTTTTGATTTATTATTACTTTTGTCAGATGCAAGTTATTTCTGTGACCATTGTGGGTTTTTCTGTCATTAAACGAGGGGTACCAACAATTTTGACCACGTGTGTAAGTTAGCCGATAAAAAAGACTAAAGCTATGCATGTTTAGGGAGAGATAATCCATTGCTAGCTTGGGGTACAGTCATATATATATATGGTCAGTTTTTCAAAAATCCAATATACTGTGCAGGATCTGGTTTAAAGACTATGGATCTAATTCATTGAGGCCCCAAATTTATTAAAGAAGCATTCCTCCTCTCATAAACATTTTTATCCTCTTACTATATTGCAGTCATCATTTTATATAGCAGTGTGTACTTACAATTGCTCATTTTGTCTTTCTACCCAGCTAATTCTTCTATTTTCCATTAGGACTTTTACATCACATGATTAAAAACTGACTAGCTGACATCTTCTAAGCTCTGTGTAGAATGAGGAGGTCAATTTGCTGTCTATGACTCATCAGTCACTGAAAAAGTGAGAAGGCAGAGGGAGCAGCTGGGTCAGGAGATGAAGAGGGGAATGATTTTTGCAGGGAAAAGATACTTCCTGTATATATATATATAGCAGAGAAAGGAGAACAATTTACTGGGGAAAAGAGCAAACTGAGCAATTGTATGTACACAGTGCTATATAATATGGTGACTGCAATATATTAAGTGGATAAAAACTTTAATTGGAGTGCTTCTTGTAACAGGAATCTTTCAGCTGGATTTCACCCTCCGCCAAAACTATTTATATGCACATGTAGCTCTTTTAAAGACAAGTCCAGCAATTACTTTACATAGCCAGTCCGTTCCTCAGTTATGGAGAAATTAGAATTAGTTTGTATGTTCTCCCCGTGTTTGTGTGGATTTCCTCCGGGTACTCCAGTTTACTTCAAAGACATACTGATATGGAATCTAGAGTGTAGCCAAATTGGGGACAGTGAAGACAATGTCTGTAAAGTTCTGTGGAATTAATAGTGAGTAAAACAAATATGAAAAAGAGGCTGTAAAACTATTTGTAGATCTGAAGCCTTTGCCACTCCAGCTCAATTCTCTGCCCACGGCCTCCTCCCCCTGCTTGACTGATGGCTTCTTTGACTGAAGTCACACACAGTGTAATGGCTCTAAGTCACGCAGGAGGAATTAGCGATAGGCAGGGAATAGAGCTGGAGTGACCGAGACTTTAGATCAATAAATATTTGCATATGAATTCAAACACCGATTTCTCAGTAATGGAGGAACAGACTGGCAATGTGAAGGTATTGCTGGACTTGTCTTTAAAAGAGCTAAATGTGCATATAAATAGTTTGGGGTGTGAAATCCTACTGACAGATTTCCTTTAATTAATTTGGTGGGTCTTTAAGCTGCTCTGTGCCAGCATCAGGAATATACTTCTATCATTGACTGGAGTATATTCCTGTCTTGACTTACACCACTTTTGTGGTGTAAATTATGATACATTTGCCATGAACGCTCTCTCTAAGCTCTGACCCAATTTTCAAAATGGTATTGGAAGTGGCATGAAATGACAAAAGTCACAACATTTAAAGGCATTTCAAATGTATCCAAAGATTTCTGGTGCAAACATTCTTATGAATGCGCTCCTATGCTGCGATGCAAATAGTGAAAACAATTTGTAAAGATTTTGAGCTATCAATGATCTAGAGTAGATTTCATCTCTAATACTTTCAGATTTGTGGATGTAGCTCAAAATAGGATCTGTATAAGATCAATGCATGATTAACTTTTTGCATTATTAATTCCAAGATTGATACAAATACTTTAATGCTCTAACAAATATAAAAAATATAAATAAATATTACAAGTATTAAAATAACAATAATAAACTATAGGACTACACAGACAAATATTCTACTTTTTATTGTATTTTTATCATTAATTATTAGTACCAATTCTGTAGTTTGTATTCTATGAATACTGTGAGTAAATGTATATGATGTAACCTTCTTGTTAGTTATCTACCTCACCGGAAGCAATAGTCTTCCACTATTATACTATACACTTAAATATCTCAGTAATGTTAGAACACATAGATGTGCCAGAGACATGTTAGAAATTATCTGTGTAATTTGTAACATGTCTAAACTTTACAACCTGTATAATGTATGTATTCTGATACATATGAAACATCACTATACATTTGTGTGAATAAATCATTTCTGGGGCAATTCTTTGGGATTCCCCAATCCTGAGTCACATTTGCCATGTAGTAGAGCATCAGTCAGACTAATCAATTTGGAAGCTAGATCGGCTTATGATACACTGATTGTGTTTTTACCTTCCTGGATACAAGTAAGTTACTACCAGACTCCAGGAACTGCGCAATTTTGGGGTTTACACAAACATTTGACCCACTTCTCCTCAGTCACAAAGGACTGGATTCTATTGGATCCTTCGGGGATTAGACACTATGGTGCTTATTCAACTAGTGGGGCAGGGGATTCAGTTAGGTATCGTAGTGTGATTTATTAAGGCAAGATAATTAACACAATGTATAGCTAGTCTCTAAGGAGGAACATTTCTTCTTGTGGCGTGTGGCAAGCCTGCATAGGGAGACATAGGCCATGCAGCGCTTCTCTTGGGATTTAAATATGCAAGTTACCTCTTCAGAGAGGAAGATGACTTGAACTCTATGGCCACTTATTAGAGTAGCAATCCTAAAAGTCAATAATGACCTTTGACGAGTCTTGTGATATGACTTAAGGCCTTCATACATATTTGATGACTGTTGGCCGATTAGTTAACAACAATCTCAGCTGACTCTCCCATATACAGGAGAGCTTGTTCAGCTGAGCGCTGCTGTATCCTCTATGAGAAAGCCTCTGACACATTGGCTGGCAGCTTGTCTCCAGGAGAACAATAATATACGCAGTTGGCCAGGCTCAAATACACATTAGTTTGTCTGCCTAACCCACTGATATCAGGGGATGCAGCTAACATTAATCTACTGTGTATGGAGGCCTTTATGATAAAAAGCCAAACCAGACACTCCATATGCAGAAATGTGTTTTGGGGTGTTTGCCCTTCATTCATGCAAAGGATTGCCAACCTAATTGGTGGCACTAGGGTTCATGTTTTCATCCTCTATGAAAAGGTTATTTGCATATTTAAATTTCTAGAGAAGCATTGTATGGCCTATAAGTCTCCTTACGCCGGCTTGGCACTCTCCATAGGAAGAAACTTTCTCCCTTACGCACCCTATCTTGCGCAGACGAAAGGCAAACACCCCAAAACATGTGTTTGCAAATGGAATGTCTGGTTTGGTTTCTCATACAAGTAATTTCTATCCAAGTGTAAACATGTAGTTATCCTTTTACTAGCTGTGTAAGGGAAATTGAGTCAGGGTTTGAACTTTCCAGATTTTCCAACTAAAGAATCTCAAAGAATAAAACACAAAAGGCCTAATGGAAAGTAATTAATTGATGCTAAAAGTAGAGCAGTTGTATAGAGTCAGCAATCATGTTATAGTTTTCAATTTATTTGGTTCATTATTCATATCAACTATTTTTTTTACATAAAACCTATACAGCCTTGTTCTCGCCACTTTAGTACATAGTTCAATTTAAAGGATAAAAGTTTAATAAGGTCACTACCAAAATGTAAAATGGATACCGTTGCTTAAACTCCTGTATGATCTCATGCAAATTCCGCAAATGTTTTGATAACTTGGTATATTAAAGCTAGTCAAGGAACTTTTGCAGATCATCTTTGGATCTTTTTGGTCAAACAACCATTGGCTTATACAAGTATTCCTTAGCTTCTCTCACACCAACCTTATTGCTTTGCTCAGTTTTCACATGTTGGCCACAACTCTAACAACTCACATGCCCAAGTGCCTCAACTAATTGTTCATTGCAATTTCATGCATAAGTCCATTTATACTTCTTGAGAATAGTTTGCTGCAAATAGTATGACTTCACTTTTTATTATTTAAGCTGCTTTTATGCCAGGAAACAATGCTAAGCGATGACCACTCTGCTGGCCATATTAGGTATAGTCATCAAATTTAAAGTCTATGTTTTGTAATATTTGATGAAGCTTTGATGAAGCTTCAGCTTCATCAAAGAGGTTTTCCACTAATTACATTTTACCTCATAGGCTTCCACTGTTTAAAACGCAGAGCTTTACTCCCCCGACCTCTTATTCAGTGGCGGCTCACAACGCTGTGTCAAGGCTTGGTTGACGAGATGCAGTGGTGATGTCATGTCTCCATGTGACTGCTGCAGCCAATCACTGGGCTCAGAGGTTTTGTGCCATCTACCTTACTGTAGGCTGAGCCTATTGATTAGCTGTATTCATGGCTTTACATCCACACCAAACCCTATTTGCCTTATGATGAATTCACACTTAAACCAAAATCAAGGCTGATTCAGTAGCTTATTATCTCTATTTTGTGTCTGAAGCCCGCCTCACACAAGGACAGTTTACCATCAGTTTCTAAAAACCTAATAAAAAAATTTACAACCAAATATGGCTGCATTTCACATTTTCTTTTTTTAAGAATGGACACCTAAAAAAATAATTTAAAAGTTTTAAGAATTTGAAATTCTGATTTGCTAAATTAATGTATACAATTATGGGTGCAAAAATATACTAAAAATACAAAAATCACCATAAATGTGTACAAAATGCCAATTGCCCCTTACTTAAATACTTTGTATCCATGTATTCCTTTTTTTTTCTGTTCCGTTATTTTTAATGTATGTATTTTCATTCATTTTATATAAGTGTATCAGTTCATTGTTTGTCTTAAACCTCAAATTTGTCATGAACTGTTTCCTGTAGAGCAATTCATTCATTTTTATGATCCTGATCTGTTTATGTTGCCACCGTCCATAACATCTACTCTGGCACAGTTATTTATAACTTTCCACCTAAAAGATCAAGCACACTCATTTACTTTAACTGACTACTAGACAGGAACCGTGACCCATTAGGAGAAGGGACCTCATAAATCCAACATTTTGTATATACATAAGTGTCTGTTTACAAATGTGAGGTCTAGAAGCCATCAGTGAACATGAAATTACATGAAGCAGACGCTCATGTGTTCTAGTATTCTTCTCCAATATCCAAGGGATATTCTTAGAAGCATTTATCTATTATTTAGAATAGTTTGCAGAAGAAATTTTTAAAATCAGAAAATATCAATCAGGAAAACATCACCTATATAAAAGTAATCTTCAATCAAAAATATTTAATGGAAAAAGGTTTAGAGAAAATGCAGTTGTTTTTGCCATCTTGAAACCTTTTGTGCATGTACTGTACAGGTCCTTCTCAAAAAATTAGCATATAGTGCTAAATTTCATTATTTTCCATAATGTAATGATTACAATTAAACTTTCATATATTTTAGATTCATTACACACCAAATGAAATTTGTCAGGTCTTTTATTGTTTTAATACTGATGATTTTGGCATACAACTCCTGATAACCCAAAAAACCTGTCTCAAAAAATTAGCATATCAAGAAAAGGTTCTCTAAACGACCTATTACCCTAATCTTCTGAATCAACTAATTAACTCTAAACACATGCAAAAGATTCCTGAGGCTTTTAAAAACTCCCTGCCTGGTTCATTACTCAAAACCCCCATCATGGGTAAGACTAGCGACCTGACTGATGTCAAGAAGGCCATCATTGACACCCTCAAGCAAGAGGGTAAGACCCAGAAAGAAATTTCTCAACAAATAGGCTGTTCCCAGAGTGCTGTATCAAGGCACCTCAATGGGAAGTCTGTTGGAAGGAAACAATGTGGCAGAAAACGCTGTACAACGAGAAGAGGTGACCGGACACTGAGGAAGATTGTGGAGAAGGACCGATTCCAGACCTTGGGGGACCTGAGGAAGCAGTGGACTGAGTCTGGTGTAGAAACATCCAGAGCCACCGTGCACAGGCGTGTGCAGGAAATGGGCTACAGGTGCCGCATTCCCCAGGTAAAGCCACTTTTGAACCATAAACAGCGGCAGAAGCGCCTGACCTGGGCTACAGAGAAGCAGCACTGGACTGTTGCTAAGTGGTCCCAAGTACTTTTTTCTGATGAAAGCAAATTTTGCATGTCATTCGGAAATCAAGGTGCCAGAGTCTGGAGGAAGACTGGGGAGAAGGAAATGCCAAAATGCCTGAAGTCCAGTGTCAAGTACCCACAGTCAGTGATGGTGTGGGGTGCCATGTCAGCTGCTGGTGTTGGTCCACTGTGTTTCATCAAGGGCAGGGTCAATGCAGCTAGCTATCAGGAGATTTTCGAGCACTTCATGCTTCCATCGGCTGAAATGCTTTATGGAGATGAAGATTTCATTTTTCAGCACGACCTGGCACCTGCTCACAGTGCCAAAACCACTGGTAAATGGTTAACTGACCATGGTATTACTGTGCTCAATTGGCCTGCCAACTCTCCTGACCTGAACCCCATAGAGAATCTGTGGGATATTGTGAAGAGAAAGTTGAGAGACGCAAGACACAACACTCTGGATGAGCTTAAGGCCGCTATCGAAGCATCCTGGGCCTCCATAACACCTCAGCAGTGTCACAGGCTGATTGCCTCCATGCCACGCCGCATTGAAGCAGTCATTTCTGCAAAAGGATTCCCGACCAAGTATTGAGTGCATAACTGAACATTATTATTTGATGGGTTTTTTGTTTGTTTTTAAAAAACACTTTTATTTTATTGGATGGTTGAAATATGTTAATTTTTTGAGACAGGTTTTTTGGGTTATCAGGAGTTGTATGCCAAAATCATCAGTATTAAAACAATAAAAGACCTGACAAATTTCAGTTGGTGTGTAATGAATCTAAAATATATGAAAGTTTAATTGTAATCATTACATTATGGAAAATAATGAAATTTTGCACTATATGCTAATTTTTTGAGAAGGACCTGTATATTAAAAAAGCAGGCTCTGTCACACTGTGGTTTCGGCATATGGAATAAATATAAATATGTGTATACTTAAAACACAATGTTTTTGCATATGTTTGGCTAGAAGTCAAAGGGTAGGTCACCATACATGTCAAGAAAAATATTTAAAATTGAGAGTCCTCAGTGGTTGATACCTTTTAATGGCTAACTGAAAAGATGGTAACAAATTACAAGCTTTCGAGACTACTCAGGTCTCTTGATCAGGCAAAGACTAATACAAAATCTGAAGAATCACATATTTCTTCAGATTTTGTATTAGTCTTTGCCTGATGAAGAGACCTGAGTAGTCTGGAAAGCTTGCAATTTGTTACCATCTTTTCAGTTAGCCATTAAAAGCTATCAATCACTGAGGACTCTCAATTCTAAATATTTTTCTATCTACTGGCTAACACGGTACTAAGATTTACATCTTTCCTGTATCATACATGTCAAGAGAATCTTTCCAGCATATATGCTTAACAAGCACTTAAAACATGGCATGAACACAGCCTTACACACTTAGGTCAGTTTCACATGACCATTAAACAGCCTCATTATAGGAAACTTATTATGAACACTAAACATGAACCCTGAGCGGTCTGAGCCTAGGCCTTCAGAGCTTAGTTGAAACCATCATGTAGGCTTCAGGTGTTAAAGTCATAGGGCCCAATTCATGAAGGTGTTTTGCCGGAATACTAGCATAAACCACCCTTAAACATCACATAATATTGTGCAGTCATTTTGCAAATTTTCATATTTTCATGCCATCTGCACCCATGCGGGCGGAGCAGGCGCAGAACCAGATGTGGTGAAGACCACCCAATAAATTCATCAATTCGTGGTGTAGCTTACACCGGAAATGTTACCCCAGCAGCCCATGACTTGGGTAACAATTCTGCTGAGGCGCACGCCACTGATAAGATACGCCGATTTCATTAAGTGACCTGTGCCTCTTAATAAATTATGAGCATTCTACTCCTGCATGCCCATCATAAAGAGATGCCAGTTGTAACAAATTAGGCCCATAGTGTGTGTTATTAGCGCCATATGTAATAGAGCGTCACTGACCGCCAAACATGTGCAGATGTAGGATGTCACCATCAGAAGCAGTTCTGTAATATCTATCCAATACTGCGTGAGATGCCATGCTTCTGCCAGATTCATACAGTTTATTATCCCCCCATATTAAATCAGAAGTATAGAGACATATATTAGGACCCCAAAGACTTCTATGGGTACTATATTTTGGCTTCATGCAGATCACAGCAGGTACAAAGCTGTATAGCAGTGTGCATGAGACCTTATGTTCAAGGTTGACCGAGCTAATCTTCTGTACCTAGTGAAGACTATGACTGTGACCAGTGAGAGATAAAAAAAGGAATCTACTCAAATATTAACAGCTGCTATTTACTGCTCTTGAAAATAATGTTCTCAAATAAATTTATGTTCTATATCTTCTCAATTGCTAATTTTCAGCACATAGTCAAGCCCAACTTTGATGGGTTTTCTAAAATCAGATAAAATTAGTCTAACGGAGTAAGTGTCATAAAATACCAAAAGAGCCATTACCTAACAAGTGGATTGTTTGTCCATCCAGTGTCACTGCTCCAGTGCTTTCTGACTGCCAAAGTGACACACTGTTTACCTACGTGACCGCTGCAGCCAATCATTGAGCTCCTGGAAAAGTTCTTATCTCACCTGCACTTTTAGACTGCATTTTAATACAAGCCAACCCTTTTAATTTCCTTTCATTTGTTGTCAAGACATTTCTGAATTTTATGGGGTTACCGATCTATTCTAATTAAGGCCTGATGAGTGTGAGAAAGTTGGATACTAACAACTTGACACCCAGTGCCATCCAGTTCTTTGTGTTTTGCTCGGGGATTTTTCCAGTTAAGTCAGCTTTTTAAATCCAGCAATGATTTCTATAAACAGCCCCGGGCTGAAAGTTATACTTTTGTGTCACTGCTCTATCCACTTGTAACCGTACAGTTGAACTAGCATGACCTTGTTTGGACACTTTCAAGCACATTTTGTGCTCCCGCTGTGGCACTCAGGTGCCTGGTGAACTGCTTTGCTGATGTGATCTAGTAAACAATCCCCATTACTAATTTCGTGCAGTACATTTCATTGTTCTCGGATAACTGACCTCCATTGGTACATTTATAAAAAAGGGTTGTTTGCCCCTTTTGTACTCATCTATTTTAGGACTTCAAAGCCACAGAGATTGTTTAAACAAAAAAACAAAAGCAGTCATGTGGAGTCACAATGTGAACAATCACTTAAAGGGAATGTGTCAGCAGGTTTTTGCTACCTCATCCAAGAGCAGCCTGATGTAGGCAAATAGAAGTTGACTCCAATGTGTATCACTTTGATTACTGGGTGCAGCCGTTCTATGACAATCATAGTTTTTAGAGTTAGTAATACAGCAGAGCTGAGGAAGCTAACCCTGCCCACACCAGGCTCTGTATATACAATGTCCATAGAGAGTGAGCAGCCTATCACAGGAGGGGGCGTGTCAGACCGAGAGGCACAGCACTTTGTTTGCGCAATGATAAGCTTCTGGTGCTAAAACAACCATTTCAAGCAAACAAAACCATAGATCTTGATGAGAGAGGCATCACAGAAATCTGTGTTTTAACCAATACCTCATGGTTTCTTCAGATTACATCGCAAAAACCTGATGACAGGTTCTCTTGAAGGTGCATTTACATTTACACATGCAGATATTGGCCCAATGAGCACCGATGAGCAATATAACAAGTCAAACGTTGCTTGTTTAAAGGCTCCTTTACACTGTCCGATACAAACTGTATGGGACAGAGTGATTATTAATAGGTTTATTTTCTACCCACATGGCATGCATGTTGTTAACAGCCTATTCCATGGTTAGCTAGGGCGATGTACAGCTAATAGCAATTTATAGGCCCACATTAAAGATCGTCTGTCACTTGCCGTAAATGTATACTATTTTTATTTAATGTAAATGCCATTGTTCTCCTGAATCCGGAGTAGTTTTCTTTTGTTTCTGTGTCTGTCCATTTCTGAGATGTAGCCTTTCTTCCCTGTAAATAAATCTAGGCTAGTAAGCCAAGCGGGCTTGGTCCCCAACGCTTCTCTGTGGAAGTCTTCTTGTGGACCACACCCCCCTGGCTAACAAGACTATATTTATATATGCAAGAGAGGAACATATCTCATAAATGAAGAGGTGCAAAAATAATAGAAAAAAAGTGTCAGATTCAAGAGAATAGCGTTATACATACCAGGTACAAAAATGATATATTTACATCATGTGACAGGTCCTCTACAATGAGTGTTCTGCTCCATTGCCGGTAGATCTCTGGAATGTTTACACAGGCCAGTGATAGAGAACACTCTGTGAAAAGGCTTTACTTGTGGTTTTCCAAGTTACTATGCCTGACTTCTGCTTTTGGGCATTGCACAAACAATAGTTTTCTAATACACTGTTATTAATAGATTAAAGAAGCACTCCTCCCATCAAAGTTTTTATCCTTTTAATATATTGCAATCATCATTTTATATAGCACTGTGTACTTACAATTGCTCATTTTGCCCTTCTACCCAATTAAATTCTTATCTTTTCCATTAGGCCTATGACATCACATGATTAAAAACCAACAAGCTGAATCCTTCTAAGCTCTATGTAGAAATAGGAGGTCTATTCTCCCTCCATGAGTCATCATTATGACAAGTCTACATCACTGCAAAGTCCATGGCAGCCCAGCTTCACCCCCTCTTCAACTCCTGACCCAGCTCATCTGCTCCTCCCCTCTGCCAGGGACTTGGCAGTGAGATAAAATTGTAGCTCTAATGATGACTCATGCAGGGAAAGAGACTTCCTGCTTCTACATAAAGCTTAGTAGGATTCAGCTAGTCAGTTTTTAATCACACAATGTCACAGACCTAATGGAAAAGAGGAATGAACTGTGTAGAAGGGCACAATGAGCAATTGTAAGTACCTAGGGTCATACAATATGATAATTGCAATATAATAAGAGGATAAAACTTTTGATGGGAGTTTAATAGCATAAAATCCATCAGCAGAATGCAATCTATTACTTATTGAAACTTGGATTATTATAAATTGTTCTCACTTGCTCAGCGTTATACAGTTGTCTCCGTTACAGTGATTATGACCAAGTGTTCCTAGGCATGCTTGTTTCATGATTATCCTGCAGCAAAACGCACTTTCATTAGGTGAAATGCACTTTTGTGCTGCACAAAAGATCATTTTGTAAGCAGGACCTGTGCTGCCGAGTTCAATTGCAACCCATGTGCATCATTAAGCGTGGTCTGCCTGTGTAAACAGACTATTTAAACGACCACCAATCGTGAGCACTTACCAATCAGCAATCGTTTACTTCCGCAAAGCAGTTATTGTAAACCCACCGTAACAGTAACATTTTGCTCACAGTTGCATCCCTCCATCCTCCCAATGTGATGTCAGTATTAGACAATCCCTCTACGTAATAGACTGACTGTATCCCATAAACAGTCCATAAGCATATAAGGGCTCAGATACAATACTACTGACGTCACAAGAACGATTGCAGCTTATTACAGCACATCTCGTTGTTACATGGTATCCAGCCTACTTATGTACAGTGGCTGAATAAATGCATCACATAGATTACGACATGCATTTTGGAAGCTGGGCTAGTTTCAGTGTGTTTTAATAGCGCACTCATCAGTGCATATACATACTGGCACACGGCCTTATTTTTGTACTCTTTTACTATATTATTGCATTAAACTGAGTTAGTTATAAGCTCGTGTGAGCCAACAATCTGCATATAGAATTGATTTTAATGGAAGCCAAACAGCTTTTACTGTCTCCTCAGTGCACCCTGCTCAGTGATGTCATTTAATTAACCTTATTTGACTGTGGTGAAGCCGTAGCTGCTTTGTATTTAATAGAAATCAGGAAAACCATACATCTGTATTTACTTACAGGCCATGAAACATTTGTAACGTTAGGTCCTGCGCAACTCTTTCCAAACCTTAGCATAGCATTATAGAAAGCCAACATTCCCTATAACAAATGAAAGTTGTTTTCAACAAAAAAGGAGTAGGAGACCTGAGTAAACTTTCACCAAAGCATCCATTTTGTATGAGACGGAGTACTATTTTATAGGCTCTTTACACAGGAACAGAAAATAGAGAGAGATTGTCACCAGTAAATTTTCACAAAAAGAGGCACTAACTCAGAGTCAGAACCCATTGATCCACTACTTCATAGTCGGAGTCCATGTAACAGCTGATAACTTGGAGGTGGCTGAGGGCTGACTGCTGAGACCCCTCACCGACTCCTAGAGTCTAGTTCTGAAATGGTTTGGTAGTCCCATAGACAATGCTCTTAGGAACCGTAGGGTTCCAGCAGTCACAACCCACAGCAATCTGCAAATTACCAATGCTGTGGATAGGGGATAATTTACAAAGCTGTGAACAATCGTTTACCCAGCTATTTCTAAAACATTCTTTCTCTTCAAGATCATGTAATACATTGGTTTCAATAGTGAGTGAAGCATAGTACTGCATACTAAAAGAATTCCTGATACTGACAGAAATCAACTGGAAATGACTGGGCAATAACTCAATAAAACCATGTTGCCACCATCTGATGTCTTGTGAATACCTGACCTTCACTAGTAACACCTAGAACAAAGGACTTTTACTTACAATCTCCTATCGAGACCGAACAATATCATATTAACCATCGAGAGTAACTTCTATTGGCAGATCTAATGACAATCTGAATGGTTACATGTGAGGGTGTAATACTGGGTATAATACTGGACGCGCCGTACTGTGTGTACTCCGCCAATATCTAACCATACGTGTTTATTGACTTCAGAAGGAACAGATCCATACAATCTGCGTGATAATTTTTTTTTTACAGTTTTGTACTGACTAGTCTCAAATAATCAGTGATACTCTGTATAGTTGCACAAGTGAAAGGATTAACATCTATTGAAGATGTAGTTCCAGTATAGTGAATATTGACATCTGTATTGTGACTGCAGTATCACGTCTACATCTGGTGATTGACGACAATGCTAAAGTGTGTGACCAAATGAAGTATTCCTGTGATCAGTTACCTCCAATTATTGTATACAAATAAAGCCTTTTGATGTTTTTACAATTAATGTTGTTTCCTGTTGTTCCTCTTTCTATTGGAAATGGTGCCCTGATGCTGTATAGTACAATCGACTAGTTTAACGTTGCTTATAAATGGGTCATGGTGGTGTTAACAGTCAAAACCCAACATAACTACTGAAGCCCTGCTGCTCCTCTGTACCTCTGCCGGAGTCCTTCGGTGCTCCCCAGTCTACTTCCAAGGAACTCTAATGAACCGATCAACCACTGATTGGCTGCAGCAGTCATGTTCCACCTGAGCTGGAATCCTTGCTTGGATGGAACAAGACCAATAAAACAATCAGGGGTTAAGTTAGGTGACTGTGTGGTCTCTTTTTGTTAGCACCACCATGGGCCTATTATTAAACAAAGTAATAGTGTACAACTCCTCTAAGGCTGTGTGCACACGGTCAGGATTTTTTGCTTTTTTTTAGCATTTTTGCGGCGGTTTTCCGCTGCAAAAACACTTAAAAAACGCATGAATTAATAAGCATCCTATTATTAGAATGTATTCCGCAATTTTTGTGCACATGCTGTGTTTTATTAAAAAAAACGCAACATGTTCATTAATTTTGCAGAAAATCTGCAGATTTCCCACTATATTATTGAGGTAGGAAGCTACAGAAAAAAATTTGAAAAATCCGCACAAAAAACGTGCAAAAACCGCAAAAAAAAAATGCATCCGGATTTCCTGGGAAAAAGTCCGGTTTTGCTCAGGAAATTTCTGCAAAGAATCCTGAACGTGGGCACATAGCCTTAAAGCTGGCTCCTTTTCCCTCTTTTTGTGTAAATATGTAATTCCATAAACTATAACTAATCATACAATCGCAAATAGTCCATGAAGAAATCAGTGATGGTCTGTGCACAGAATGCCATGTAGTTTATGGGTATCTTCTATCAATTTCTTGTTTCATGTACAATCTTTACAGATTTGAGAAGACCATGTACTGGACTGTTTATTTTTTTCATGGTGACTGTGAAATGGTAGAGTTTTGGGTGTCTGAGAACCTTGTGGCAAAATCACTGGTGACAGCAAGCCCTGGCTGGACACATGAAAGTTGTGCTTTGCCTGTACTTGATGCAAGTCCACTGTAATTGTCAGGAGATGCTCATTCATTTGTATGAGACTTGCTTCGAGATCCGCTCAAGACTGAGCTCATTTTAATGTGCTTCACTGGGACTTGCTGTGCAACTGTGGCAAATTGCAGGTAAATTTGCTGCCTGTTTTTCAATTACATGACACACTACTGCTGCACAATGCCATGATAAAATCCATCCTAACCTGGTTGCCTATTCATATTACTATGCACTGTGTAATATTTCCGCTGGATTTTTATTCCCATATATTGCTTAGCGGGTTATACAGTCGCTCTATGTGACTACACATTGGCAAATTGCTGACGGTGCTATATGCACACTGACAGGATTTCCCTCTATTTTCATCATGTGACCACAGGCCTGTGATTTGCATACTTTCAGGCATGTGCCGACTGGTGTCTCATCTACTTCTATGACTAATACATTGAGAGAAGCAGAAATAACTGCTAGTCTGCATGTGACCGCCATTCGCATACTTGTGGTTAGGTGACGACCACTTGAGCTGACAACAGAGGGGAGTCCTGACTGTGTGCAAGTTGCACGCTGTCAGAATTTGGCAATTTGCAATCACATAGGGCTACTGTTGAAAAATTAGACTTAGCCAGGAAAACCTTTCTAACTGGTAAATGTACCCATATGTTGCAATCTATTTATTAAGCTGAAACACAGTAAGGAAACAGAGAGAAAAGCTTTCATAGCTTGTATGGAGAATTTGTATAATGCAATAAACCTTCTGCTTTAATCAGGAGAGAAGGGTCCCTCCTCCCGTGCCAAAGAAGCCATCGAAAGGTCAGGCCCCACTGGTCCGGGACAGATCTCTGGAAAGCACAGAGAGGCAGCGGCATGAGGCCCGGAAGCGGCTGATGTCTGCAAAGCGCGCTGCGTCCGTCCGGCAGAATTCAGCTACCGAGAGTGCGGATAGCATTGAGATCTACATCCCAGAGGCTCAAACCAGGCTATGAAGCCATCACAAGCAACACTGGGGGAATATTATATATCTATATATATTTATGACACAAAGTTACATATATAATATATCCTCTAGTTTGGTTTGGAAACACAATCATGTGTATATGTTATTTTGTATTTTTCTTCTCTTTCTATACTTCATTCATTGCCACCTAGCTGTCATGAAGTCCTTCTTTCAGGTCGTGCTGTAAGCAGTCAGTTCTCTGAGGCTGTGATCCTGCATCTCCCCCTCTCACTCATTTTATCATTAGAATGATCTTATACACGAGTCATCTCAACTGGACCTTCTTTTATTTTACAGACATAAAATAAAGGAAGAATAGCTCCTTTGTATAGAAATCCTCATTGTGCCCTGTTTTATTTCCCTTTTGTCTAGAGCTACAGTAGTCTGTAATCTAGTGTACAGCAATAGAAAATTGTAGGGTATACAGTACTGTGGACTCTGATGTCTTCCTTTTCTAAATGTGAAAAGCATGGGCTCGAATTCCCAACTTCTTTTCTATGTAGAGCAGATGGAGCACTTTATTGTAGGCCACAGACGCACCTCTCCCCAAAGGCAACAGGTGACAGAGGAGAATAGTTGCACTTCCAAGGACAGGCGGGCAGGTAATATATCTGTTCGCACTCGATGACTTTCACACTTGCCTGCATGACGCACTATGAAACATGCTTATGCCATCACAAGAGTGCACCGACAGATTTGTTCACAATGAAAAATATATATGTATTCAGACTTGTAATAAAATAGGATGTGATGTTCAAATTCCAACAAATCATTTTGGAATAAAGGCAATAATGTGAAAAGATAGACTGAAAATTAAAAGACCAAATTTTGTGCTCATTTTTAGGATACAGGAACGAGCATTGGTTGCTTTGAAGGTCCAGAAACTGTTTCGCTTCGTTAAGTGAATCTTCTGCCAGGTTCATGGGTCTCAATCTGAGAGAAGCATAAATATGGAAACAGACCCTGATTCCAGTGCTGTGTCACTTACTGAGCTTCTTGTGATCCTTTTGATAATATCACTTTTTTTTCTGCTAATCTACTCAGTGATTAGTTTTGTCTATCCTCACTCGCATCATTGATTGACGGCTTTATTGTATGCACTGTGCATAGGCAGAAAGCTGCCAATCCGTGGTGGAGACAGGGATATCTAGAGCTCACGAACATGGAGGACCACGTGTCAGAAGTTCATCACTGACTTGTAAAGCTGCAAGAGACAAGACAGTGTTTTATCAAAATTAAAGCAAGAAGTCAAGTAGGGAACGCAGTGATGGAATCAGGGATTTGGCAGCTACTTTATGCTGCTGTCAGATGGATCAACAAAAACTTGACAGAATCTCTTTAAAGTAGTTTTCCACTTCTATTCTGCTCCCTGTATGTGAGATCAGATGTCCCTAAAAATCAACTTATCCAACTAAAAGTCAACTTATCCATATAGTTTTCTTTTTTTAAAAAGATTAGATCTTGTCTTCTAGAAACCAGGTAGGAAAACCCAGAACTGTGCAGGTGCCAGATCTCTCCCTGCCTGGTTGGAAACATCCTCTTCAGGTGAGCTAGTTTGGATCAGTCCATCACACGTGTTACTAGAGAGCACAGTGACTGTAATGAGATATTTAGCGGTTTAAGAAGTTGGAGTAAAGGAAAGGCTTCAACACACTGTACAATTTATTTGCAAGACAATCTGAGTTAGCGCGCCCCTTTATAATAATATTGGAGGGGAAGAAAGTCTCCTCACTGGAAGACCCCTGAGAGATTTATATAGGATGCCATGGGAAACAAATTGCTTTGGAAATACTGAGTAGCTGCAGTATCTAGAAGACAAGACAAGTGCAGTTATTCCTATGGAAGAAAATATGTAAAGAAAACGCCAGAAACAGCTAGAAAGCAGCAATTTTGCTAAGTACATTCAATATTGGTTTTAGAAAGCACTCTTTCTGTAATATATGTACTTACTGGCAATGCTCACATGTTCAGAAATTCGATGAGGATTTTGATACAAATTCAATCATCAAATCTACTAACATTCTGCATCAAAGCAAGTAAATGTCAGAAGGGAATTTGTTACCAGGTTTGACCTATCCCATCATAGAAGGAGCATAATCTAGGAGCAGAGACCCTGATTACAGCGGTGTGTCACTTACTGAGCGCCTTGTTAAAGTTTTGATGAAATCATTGTTTTCATCTGCTACAGATCTAGCAATTCTCTGAATGCTGAGCTCTGTATAACCCCTATGAAGGATGGCACCAGAGAGATCACACAGACCTCCCCCCGCTGGCACCACTTGTGAGCAACACGAAACCTCGCCGTCCCATCTGACGTCACTATTACACCAGACGGATCACGTCTTCTGGACTCCCCACTTTCACAAATGTGACCGACCTTACGCACCCCTTGGAGACAAGTAAGGTCAACTTGTCACAGTTTTACACAGACACCCACTGTCCAGACGGGCCCAGCGAGGCACGGTGAGTGAGTGGATGTGGCCCACGCAGTCACTGCCGTGACACCACACTCATTCTGAACCCTGACAAGCTAAGAGGCCTCTTTCACTAGCACCAGTGAAACAGCACCTGGTCATCTCGGTAGGATTGCCACAATTTTCACACAGATATTAGCCTGGTCCGTTAAAAGGACTATATCGGGCCAGAAACCAGCCCAAGTAGCATGGAAAGTTAAGCTGAGAATACAGACGTGTGGATTTATGGATTGAGATAAAAGAGCAGCCCAAGGTAAATTATATGTTTAATTGCCTTAAGGGCACACTAGACAAAACACTATATACACAATGGTTATACATATACAATGGTCAGATATGCAACTACAGATAGTGGTAGGGCAACATATAAAAGCAGATGGATCATGTCAGTTACCAGGTTGATGTTTGACCATGTGTGCGCTGTACCGCATGGGCTACCAGCTAGTTCCTAGGTCCTTCACAGCATGTTACTCGACGTGATCCCTCTTTCTAAGTGGACCGCATGCATAACAGAGAGAGCCCACATGACCTTACACTAGCCTTTATCCCTTTTGGGTCCTCTGTCCTCTGGGTTGAACCTAAATCCCCCCCTTGCCTTAGCAGCTAAAAACTCCACACCTTAAGATGGGCCATAACTGCTTAATAGACTGAATTAGGGAGGCGGTATTGGTGCCATCGGATCCGGCCAGGCCCCTGCTACGCGTTGATACTTAACACATCTTTGCTATTTGGTTCCTACTAGCCATTCTACTTATCTCACCACACTGTTGTGCTAGATCATATCGAGACCTTGGAATTCATTAAGTCTAGTCTAGAGATCTCAAAAATATAACCGGTATGTGATCAGCACAATAAGTCCTTATTCTCCTTATAAAATCATAGCTGTCCTAACAAAAAAGTTAGACTGCATGGTACCCACATGGCAAGCAAGCCTTTTGTTCTGTGCTTAGCTGGCTCAAGGTGTGAGATCTGTCACTCACAGCCTTTTGAGGCCTGACCCTCCTACTGAGCTAGATGTTCTCATGCCAGATAGAATACAAATGATTGACATTAAATTATATCTCCCATATTCTTCACAACCCAGCCCACACCACTGATTTCTTTCTGTGTAACTGTGCATAGGCAGAAAGCTGCCAATCTGTGGTGGAGGTGGGTTATACACAGCTCATCAATTTGGAATACCCCATGGCAGAAGATTTACCAGTCCTCTAGTGATAATCTTCTGCTGATAATACAGTGACTTATGAAAACTACAGCAAGCAGCCCAGTAAGTGACACATAGCTGGAATCAGGGTCCCTGTCTATACATTATGCTGCTATCAGATTAGGTGCTACAAACGTGGTGAAAAAAATCCCTTTAATACCCCATTAACATGCAGTAGAAGAATCTTGGCAAAATAATTATTGCACTTATTGTAAAATGTGCAGCATGCTCAATATTGTGCATGGAGAAGTTGTGACAATGGGGCTGATCATCGCGCTGATCCATTAGCAGATTCAGGGCAGGGATCCAAGAGTCAGCCTCTTTCTGATGTGTTTTCCATGAAACATACATGCTGGATGCTGGTGGCAAATCCTGAACGTGTGAACATAATGATACTGTACATTCAAAATACTAGACTGCATACAGCCATTGCTTGCATTAGCATATATTAACCCATCATATTCCATTAGAGGTTTAATTTATCAAATACATCTCAAAAATAAAACACTACATTATTGTTTTATGAAACTTTTTGAAGATTTTTTTTAACAGTTTTTGTTTTTCTATTTTTGTACATAATTTGCTAAATGTCTACAGTAGTCCAGTGAGAGATAATGTTTTAAAATATATATATATGTCTATATATATATAATGATGCACTTTACCTTAATATGTTTGGAGAACAGGAGCTCAGGAGAAATATCCACGCTGTGATTTTCATCATCCAAGTTTGCATACAGATATAGCATTGTACTAGAATTTGAGCACATAGTAATTATCCATGATGATGGTCCCATTTAAATCAGTTGTACAACAGCAGAAAAATCATGTGTAATGCATCTTACAATTCTAAGGCCAAGTTCCCACATAGCGTAAATGCTGCATTCTTTCCGCTCTATGTTTTTTCTGCCAAAAATCTGCGATTTCATGAAAACTCCTGCCCGCTGTGCTTTTAAACACAGTGTTGAAGTGCGCGTTTTTTGGTGCATCTACAGCAGCCTGAAAAAGCTTATCAAAAAAGCAGTTGGGTTTTTAACAGCGAGATACTAGTGTTTGTGAATTACAAAAAAAAACCTGACGCATGAAGCAAAACGCTGCTTCAGATGTGCACGAAAAATGTATCAAATATGGTAAAAATGCACAAAAAAATACTGCAAAACCGCAATAACCAGAGAAGATTGCTATTTTGTATATTGGTGCAGACAGCCTGGATAAAACACAATTTAACCCAATGGAAAAAAAACAAAAAAAAACAACATTTTAGCACTTGGGAACATGGTCTCAGATTAGTAGATGCACTTTTGAACCTAGATATACAGGTCCTTCTCAAAAAATTAGCATATAGTGCTAAATGTCATAATTTTCCATAATGTAATGATTAAAATTAAACTTTCATATATTTTAGATTCATTAAACACCAACTGAAATTTTTCAGGTCTTTTATTGTTTTAATACTGATGATTTTGGCATACAGCTCATGAAAACCCAAAAATCCTGTCTCAAAAAATTAGCATATCAAGAAAAGGTTCTCTAAACGAGCTATTACCCTAATCTTCTGAATCAACTAATTAACTCTAAACACATGCAAAAGATTCCTGAGGCTTTTAAAAACTCCCTGCCTGGTTCATTACTCAAAACCGCCATCATGGGTAAGACTGCCGACCTGACTGATGTCCAGAAGGCCATCATTGACACCCTCAAGCAAGAGGGTAAGACCCAGAAAGAAATTTCTGAACAATTAGGCTGTTCCCTGAGTGCTGTATCAAGGCACCTCAATGGGAAGTCTGTTGGAAGGAAACAATGTGGCAGAAAACGCTGTACTACGAGAAGAGGTGACCAGACCCTGAGGAAGATTGTGGAGAAGGACCGATTCCAGACCTTGGGGGACCTTCGGAAGCAGTGGACTGAGTCTGGAGTAGAAACATCCAGAGCCACCGTGCACAGGCGTGTGCAGGAAATGGGCTACAGGTGCCGCATTCCCCAGGTAAAGCCACTTTTGAACCAGAAACAGAGAAGCAGCACTGGACTATTGCTAAGTGGTCCCAAGTACTTTTTTCTGATGAAAGCAAATTTTGCATGTCATTCGGAAATCAAGGTGCCAGAGTCTGGAGGAAGACTGGGGAGAAGGAAATGCCAAAATGCCTGAAGTCCAGTGTCAAGTACCCACAGTCAGTGATGGTGTGGGGTGCCATGTCAGCTGCTGGTGTTGGTCCACTGTGTTTCATCAAGGGCAGGGTCAATGCAGCTAGCTATCAGGAGATTTTGGAGCACTTCATGCTTCCATCGGCTGAAATGCTTTATGGAGATGAAGATTTCATTTTTCAGCACGACCTGGCACCTGCTCACAGTGCCTAAACCACTGGTAAATGGTTTACTGACCATGGTATTACTGTGCTCAATTGGCCTGCCAACTCTCCATAGAGAATCTGTGGGATATTGTGAAGAGAAAGTTGAGAGACGCAAGACCCAACACTCTGGATGAGCTTAAGGCCGCTATCGAAGCATCCTGGGCCTCCATAACACCTCAGCAGTGCCACAGGCTGATTGCCTCCATGCCACGCCGCATTGAAGCAGTCATTTCTGCAAAAGGATTCCCGACCAAGTATTGAGTGCATAACTGAACATTATTATTTGATGGTTTTTTTTTTATTTTGTTTTAAACACTTTTATTTTATTGGACGGATGAAATATGCTAATTTTTTGAGACAGGATTTTTGGGTTTTCATGAGCTATATGCCAAAATCATCAGTATTAAAACAATAAAAGACCTGAAAAATTTCAGTTGGTGTGTAATGAATCTAAAATATATGAAAGTTTAATTGTAATCATTACATTATGGAAAATAATGAAATTTAGCACTATATGCTAATTTTTGAGAAGGACCTGTATAACATATCTTTAATATGAATGATCCATGGGATAAGAATAGACCATGACATGAATCAGTTTACGTAGAATCTCATTTGGTCTTATACAATAGATATAAACTTCAGATATATACCACTAAACTATGGAGTAAAAGAAAAGCTTTTACATTGCACTGTAACTACAGAAGCCTACTGTGTATATCACCTATAATCTAGTCATTATAATGATGTACAGTAAAGTAAAACCTTTAGATATTATGTATTTAAGGAACAGTGCCTATGAAAGAGGGAGATACTGTGTAGAAGTGGATAAGAAATGTTATGGTAACACCACCACCAGCAGTTTCCATGTCTGGAGATTCTTACTGCAGCTTTCACTTGCATATGGAAATTCTAACATTGTTTTGTGTCATTTGGTAAATTACTCCCCAAAATACCCAGATGTATAGATAGGTCACAATAATAGGGTGTTCAAAGGCCTCTGGAGTTTGACCATTGGGGCCCCCACCGATCAAGAGTACAAGAATCCTTGGCCACCCTTTTGTATATTTGGTGGTGCTCCATTTTAAAACCCATGAGGCTGAAATACCAGAGCGCTGGCTTTCACTATCTCTGTCCGTCCCACAAATTTTGAATGGAGCGGTAGTGTGGATGCTCGGCTGTTTCTCCATTGAGACTGGTGATATGGGACCCTGGTTCTTGTCATCTGTTTTGGTCTAAGTGGTGGGATCACCCGTGGTTAGACACAACCCTTTAGTTGGACTTTTATTTTGAACATGTACATTGGATTAGTGATGTCAGTAATTGGCCTTCATTTATCAAAACTGAAAGAGTACCTGGTTTTGCTACCCATCGCATTCAGATATGAAAGCTGCCCTGCGATTTGTTGTGATGAGCATCAAAGCCAATTTTTCTGTTTTGATTAATGAGACCTGACAATGTATGTTGTGTTTGATTCCAATTCAGTTGCTGTCATTTGTTGGAATCTCACAGATTACGTTCATTGGTTTCAGAATGTGAAATGTTACAAATGATAAATTTCATTTGTTTGGGGCTACCATCCTAATGTGGTTCTTGTTCTTCACAAAACGGGTCAAGTCTTGCAGCGCCGATGTTTCCTGTCTCTGCTTTGCATAAGATTGCATATGTGCCTATGCCCAAGGATTCCCAAACATGCAAAGAGTAAAGTTCCCAATTTAATAAAAATAGTCCTATGAGTCCAGTTTTGCTCACTATAAGCAAATTACTGTCCAGCAACCACTGTCAGATGTCCAGAGGATTCCTTCCATATAGGTCTTAATAACTACCTTCTTCTGATCAGCAGGAAGTTCATATTTTGGGAAATAAATCTTGTTGAAAGAAGAAAATTAAAGCAATAACAGAAACTAAATTATTTTGTAAGTATATAATTGTAGGAAGCGATTGTAATGTAGATTACAGGTCTACTGAAAGAGTAGGTCGCTTTAGTGCAGCTTTTTTTATTTTTGGAAATCCTGAATTCTTATGGACATTTGGAAAAGGTTTGTCGTAAAAATGGATATCCAGAGATGTTTCCATCTCTTTGCTCTGTGTTAATTGGCTTTCTTATTAATACAGAAATCTTCACATAACTATACAGGAAATGTGAACTTAGATTAGAGGTTAGATATTACAAATTCTTGGTTAAGAAAGCCCATCATAAACACAGTGCAATCAGCTATAGTGGAGGATAGATAATGAATATCTAATGGTGGCAGATCCCAAAACTAGGGCCCTTGTTCCTCAGAATTTACTGGAGCAGGTGGACAAACGAGGACAGTGTACATCTACGGAGATTGCTGAATTCAGCTCTTAGCTATCTCCATCAAATCCCTAGACACTGAACTTAATGGAGGATAGTGACCCCTGTTCTTGTGATCGGTGGGGTTCTCAGCAGTGGGAGCTCCAATGATCAGGTATTTATCACCTGTGGGTGGTCGATAAATATCTTTGCTATATAAACCTCTCCTAAAGAAGTTGTAAGACCTAAGAAAGTGTGAAACTTTTTTCCCATAAACAGCTCCACTCTACTTCATAGGCTAAGTTTGCAGTGCTCCATTCAAAGTCCAGGGGACTGAAATAGTCACTTTTTTCTAGTCCGCAGACTAGAATGTTACTGTCTATGGAAAAAATAGCTGAAAAAGCTTTAATCTAATCAACATTTATTTAAAGCTTGCTCACGTTCACATGGTTACATGTTTATATGGTCATATTACAACTCCATGGGCCGAGTTATATTCTGCCAAATTTGAGAATTTTTTTTCTGTATTTTCACAATAGGATCCAACCTATTGTAGAAATATGCAAGCAACTAATTCTAATGACCTTCTATATAGTTTTTCTTAGTTGTTGCTTTCCAGTACACAAAGTACAAAGCAATAGAGTTATCATTTTTGCACTCAATAAGTAATCTACTAGAGATGAAAAATTCTACTGCTCTTGTCTGATGTCAAATCCAGCCCTCTGTGGCAGCCAGACTTCACTTCTACGCCCAGAAACTGGGCATCGTAAGCCCGAGATCCTGGGCACCTCTACCGTTCCTGGATGCTGAGATCTGAAGTGAAAAATGTCTGCCTTGGTGGGCCAAATTGAACATCGGTCCAAAGCAGCATCAATCTACATGCTCATCTCTATAATCTAGATCAGTGTTCCCCAACTCCAGTCCTCAAGGCCAACCAAGAGGTCATGTTTTCAGGATTTCCTTTGTATTGCACAGGTGATGCAATTATCACCTAGTCAATACTAAGGAAATCCTGAAAACATGACCTGTTGGTGGGCCTTGAGGACTGGAGTTGGGGAACCCTGATCTAGATGTCACATGTATATAGATTTACTTTACTTGTGACCTATCTATTCCTTATTTCTACATACTGTGTACACATTAAAATGGTGTTATATTATTAAGATCTGCATCCCAATCCACATTTTTAAGCATTGTCTTTCTTAATAAAATTTTCATATGCAATCGTGAAACACAAAAACAGCACCCTGAATCAATGCCAATAAGCCCAATATGTTTGCATAAAGATGTAACTCATACCCAATATCCCACCAAAGAGTCTGAAATCTTCTTATTACAAATATTCTCACACTACATTATAGGCAAATATAGTAATATATATATACATACAAATGATGATATGAGCTGTATTGAGTACTAAGAGTTGTTTAGAAATTAAGTATTATATTTTTTGCAGATGTTGCCATAACTCTGGACCTTTTTTGTAATGAATGTTGATGAATAAAAATGAAATTTTTAATATTTAAATGGAAAAAAATGATTTATTTATATTTCACTTTGTTTTACCTGTATTGTCAATGTTTGAATGTTTAAAATTGTGCATCAATTCTTCTATTTTTTTTTTTTTTTTCATTTTTCTTTTGTATTTGATTGCATAAAATAAAACCATACCTGGAATGTGACAAGTGTCAGACCTGCATTCCCAGTTGTGATTTTAAGTGTTTTGCTTATTCCAATCAGTTTTACAAAATTGAAAGCATTTTGATAGGTGTGAAAGAGCATTTGTATGCTTTTATGGACTAGTACTTTCCTCGAGTCACCTTCCAAGTTTGGTGCGTGGACTGAAAAATTGTAAATAAATTAATGTTTCCCATAATGTAAAAAAAATAAAGAAAATTAAAACAAAAAAAAGAGAAAAACAAAAATAGATGAAATGGAATAAAATTATTAATGCATTCATTGTAATGGTTGTGGATGTTTTTTAAGAAAATAGTGATACCATAAATAGGCCAGCAATAGTACGGTAATCTACCTGAAGAAATTAACATGGGACAACATGTGTCCATGAAGACTATACATTTTACACAAAATAGGACGACATAAAGGACACATTACAAATGGATCAAATTCAATCTGAAGACTACATTAGTCATTAACTCATTTACACACATGTTCAGTGCTAAAGTCAAAATGTCCCAACAGTCCATCTTGACCTCCATGTCCACCCAGCAGCTGGCTAACAAATCCACTTTGGTTTGGTTCACACTAAGATAAACGAAGGACTATTGCCGGGTTCAGAATAAAACTTTTCTATTTTTATTTAAAAGGTATCAACCACTGAGGACTCTCAACTCTAAATATTTTTCTATTTTTATTTAGACAGCTTTAAATTTCCAGTTACATTAACATGTGACATCAAGACGTAATCAAATACGTTTCAGACAAGCAATGCCCAAAATACGTTGGTTTGTGTCTTGATGTCACATTTTAATGGATCTGGAATTTTAAAGCAGTCTAAATAAAATTAGAGGAGTTTTAATGGGCTGGAGACCTGTGTTTGTCATGATTGCACTATGAGCCAAGCAGGGGCTTTTACTTCCATGCTGAGGGTTTACAATAGCTGCCTATAATCAGCTGGCGGGTTCCTTGTTTTGTGTTTGTCAAAAATATTAATATGATTCTTGATAGGATGTTATTAGTCAGTGTAATTTCATCCTCTGAACACTCCACTAAAGTACCAAACGTGGTCTGACAAATAATCAATTGACATATACTGTATGTATACTGAACAACTTCCAATACAAGTGATACAAAAAGAAAATCAAGAGGAATTGGAGTACCCAGTGAGGATTTAGTAAAAACTAATATAATTTTATTGAGCATCAAAAATCACTATCAGACACAATACGTAACCATGACACATACTCCAGGAACGTACAGACAGGAAGGGACCACCCCTTTAAAAGTAAAGGTATCAGGCATTAGTGTAGAGCCATAATTTAATATAGACCACAGAGACAGCCATCCCAACCAGGTGAAAAATCACACAAAGTAACAGATATAAGTATCAAGGGAAAAGCTTACCAGAGTCTATAGAATAACAAGGTGGTGACCCCAAGCCGGATGTCCACCCCGATGCGCGTTTCGCTGGCACAAATGCCACTTTCTCAAGGGACTAGTATCAGTTGGAAAATAGGACCTTAAAATAGCCCCCGTGATGCATCACATGGTCTCAATGGACCAATCATTATGGCATCTTCGGCGCATGTGCAGTGCGCGCAATTAGAATCACATAATCCAATAAGGAGCCACAGATTGGCTGAGAAGGGTCATAGGACTACGTTGATGCTAACCAGAAAATTATTTCCCTCCATCAATTTGGGATGACTGTACTTATTAATGCATTTTTTTACTAATGTCCTTATTTTAGTACATCTGTCGTAGACAGATCGTATTTAGTGTGCTTGGAAATATCCCTTTTTTAATACCACATATGGAAATGATGCCTGCACACCACACATAGCCCAGAATGGCACATGATTGCCACTTATTCTCTAAATTGGCCTTGTGTACAGGGTACTGTGAGGGAATTGTCTACACAATAAAGATTGACTGAATCACTGAATAGGTGGAGGTTATGTGCAAGCTCCTTAAGAAATAAAAACAGCAGCAGGTGTTAAGAAGCAAAAAATAAACACTACTCATGTCTTAATTCCTCGTTCATCAGTGCAGAAGCCTCACTGGTTCTCCTGGATTATTTGCCATCAGTGACTAGTGGGTCACAAGTCATACTTAACCGGATCAGTGGTCAGCGCATTAGCACTGGATCGCCAAGGAAAATAAGAGATCAGTAGTATTTATTTTTTGTTTTACATTTGCTGAACACTTAATTCCTATAGGTACCAATGTCAAGCGGAAGATAACATCTTGTGAGTCCTTTCTGTGCCTCAGATTGGCTGAGAGTTCTTAATCTGACTGATTTGGACGCCAAGCAGGAAATTAAGCAAGACCTCAATTCAAGGATCTGGTAAGGGGAGCAGGAGCACATATGGTATTGAATTCAGCTCTTCCTTTTAGTCTTTAAATGGATTCTAAAATGTCAGTCTCGCTTCAAGATATACTAAAATGATAATTGCAAAGGCCTCAATTCAACATTTTCATTTTTTTTAAAGTCAGTTTTTTGGTGTTATTGTGCCAAATTCATCAAAATTAAGTGGTTCATTAATTTGGTGCAAAGTTTTCAAAGGGCTTCTTTCTTATTACTATTTTTGTGACTTTTTCACCAAAACGTCCTATCTTTTTCAAAATGTCACAAAAAAGATGCAACTCTTGAAAAACAGGAAAAAAATTACACCAAGGGGGAACAGGATTTTCACCTTTTCAAGAGTTGCAGTTGATAATCAGGGTAAATCATGTGAAATTGATAAATTCCGACAGCAACCAAAAAAATACAAAAAAGCGAGCACATACAAGTGCTTATCACTAAATTAGAATATCATCAAAAAGTTAATTTATTTCAGTTCTACAATACAAAAAGTGCAACTCATATATTAGTGTATATAGAGTCATTACAAACAGTGATCTTTTCAAGTGTTTATTTCAGTTAATGTTGATGATTATGGCTTACAGCCAGTGAAAACCCAAAAGTCATTATCTTGGTAAATTAGAAAAATTTACAAAAAAAACACCTGCAAAGGCTTCTTAAGTGCTTAAAAAGGGTCCCTTAATCTGTTTCAGTAGGCTCCACAATCATGAGGAAGACTGATGACTTGACAGATATCCAGAAGGCAGTCATTGACACACTCCACAAGGAGGGTAAGCCACAAAAGTCATTGCTAAAGAAGCTGGCTGTTCACAGAGTGCTGTATCCAAGCATACTAATGGACCAGTTGAGATGGAAGGAAAAAGTGTGGCAGAAAAAGGTGCACAAGCAACCGGGATAACAACAGCCTTGAAAGGATTGTTAAGAAAAGGCCATTCAAAAATTTTGAGGAGATTCACAAGGAGTGGACTGCTGCTGGAGTCATTGCTTCACACACAGACGTATCCAGGACATGGCCTACAAGTGTCACATTTCTTGTGTCAAGACACTCATGAACAATAGACAACGCCAGAAGCGTCTTACCTGGGCCAAGGAGAAAAAGAACTGGACTGTTGATCAGTTGTCCAAAGTGTTGTTTTCAGATGAAAATAAATTTTGCATTTAATTTGGAAATCAAGGTACCAGAGTCTGGAGGAAGAGTGGAGAGGCACAATCCAAGCTGCTGGAGGTCTAGGGTGAAGTTTCCACAATCAGTGATGGTTTTGGGAGCCATGTCATCTGCTGGTGTAGGTCCACTGTGTTTTACCCAGACCAAAGTGAGCGCAGCCGTCTGCCACGAAATTTTAGAGCAATTCATGCTTCCATCTGCTGACAAGCTTTTTGAAGATGGAAATTTAATTCTCCAGCAGGCCTTGGCACCTGTCCACACTGCCAAAAGTACCAATACCTGGTTTAAAAACAACGGTATCACTGTGCTTGATTGTCCAGCAAACTCGTCTGATCTTAATACCATAGAGAATCTATGGGGTATTGCCAAGAGGAAAATGAGAGACACCAGACCCAAACAATGCAGACTGGCTGAAGGCTGTTATCAAAGCAACCTGGGCTTCCATAACACCTCAGCAGTGCCACAAGCTGATCGCCACCATGCCAAGGAGCCTTGATCAAGTATTCAGTGCATTTACTGAACATACATTTCATAGAATCATAGAATCATAGAATGGTAGAGTTGGAAGGGACCTCCTGGTCCAACCCCCTGCTCAAAGCAGGATTCTCTAAATCATCCCAGACAGATGTCTATCCAGCCTCTGTTTGAAGACTTCCATTGAAGGAGAACTCACCACCTCTTGTGGCAGCCTGTTCCACTCATTGATCACCCTAACTGTCAAAAAGTTTTTTCTAATATCTAATCTGTGTCTCCTCCCATTCAGTTTCATCCCATTGCTTCTAGTCTTTCCTTGTGCAAATGAGAATAAAGATGATCCTTCTACAATGTGACAGCCTTGAGATATTTGTAGACAGCTATTAAGTCTCCTCTCAGTCTTCTTTTTTGCAAGCTAAACATTCCCAAATCCTGCAACCGTTCCTCATAGGACATGGTTTGCAGACCGGTCACCATTCTGGTGGCTCTTCTCTGAACTTGCTCCAGTTTGTTGATGTCTTTTTTAAAATGTGGTGCCCAAAACTGGACACAGTATTCCAGATGAGGTCTGACCAAGAGGAGTAGAGGGCAATAATGACCTCACGTGATCTAGACTGTATGCTTCTGTTGATACATCCTAGAATTGCATTTGCCTTTTTTGCTGCTGCATCACACTGTTGACTCATGTTAAGTCTGTGATCAATTAGTATACCCAAGTCTTTTTCACATGTGCTGTTACTTAGCCCTATTCCTCCCATTTTGTATATGCTTTTTTCATTTTTATTGCCCAGATGTAGTACTTTGCATTTTTCCCTGTTAAAATCCATTCTGTTAGTTGCTGCCCACTGCTCCAGTTTATGTATATCTTTTTGAATCCTCTCTCTCTCTTCTCTAGTATTAGCTACCCCTCCTAGCTTTGTGTCATCAGCAAATTTGATCAGTTTACCCTCAATTCCTTCATCTAAATCATTGATAAAGATGTTGAACAATACAGGGCCCAAAACAGAGCCTTGTGGTACCCCACTTGAGACATTCTTCCAACTGGATGTGCAGCCATTTACAACCACTCTTTGGGTCCGATCACTAAGCCAGTTATGAATCCACCTAACAGTTGCCTTGTCCATTCCATACTTAGTCATTTTTTCAATAAGGATTGTGTGAGATACTTTGTCAAATGCTTTGCTGAAGTCAAGATATACTATATCTACAGCATTTCCCTGATCCACCCAGTCAGTGATTCTGTCATAGAAGGAAATTAAGTTAGTCTGACATGACTTATTAGTTACAAACCCATGCTGACTCTGTTTAATCACTTCATTCTTATCCAGGTACTTGCATACATGTTCTTTAATAATTTGTTCAAAGATCTTTCCTGGTATAGAAGTCAGACTCACCGGCCTGTAGTTCCCTGGGTCCACCTTCTTCCCCTTTTTGAAGATAGGAACAACATTTGCTCTTCTCCAGTCTTCTGGGACTTCTCCTGTTCTCCAAGAATTTTCAAAGATTATGGACAGTGGTTCAAGAATTTCTTCTGCTATCTCCTTCAGAACCCTGGGGTGTAATTCATCTGGACCTGGAGACTTGAATTCATTTATGTTAGCTAAGTGTTTCCTCACTGTCTTTCTGTTTATAGATATCCTGGATTCTTCTATTCCTTTAATAGGACAGTGAAGATCAGTTGATGTTACATTTCCTTTCTGAGAGAAAACAGATGCAAAATAGGAATTTAAAAGTTCAGCCTTCTCAACATCCTGACTTACCATTTCATCATTTTCATCCTGTAAAAATCCTATAGCATCTTTGACTTTTCTTTTACTTTTGACGTATCCCCAAAATCCTTTTTTGTTGCTTTTGACGTCACTTGCAAGCCTTAATTCATTGTCAGCTTTAGATAATCTGATTTGTGCCCTGCAGGTTCTGCAGACGGCATTATATTCTTCTTTAGATATGCCTCCCTCTTTCCATTTGATAAACATTTCTTTCTTCCTTTTTAGCATGTGTTTAAGTTCCATGTTCATCCATCCTGGTTTCCTTAAATGCTTCCCATTCTTCCCTCTTTTCGGAATTGTTAACGATTGTGCTTTGAGAATCTCATTTTTCAAGATTTTCCATCCTTCCTGGACATTTTTGTCCTTAAGGATATCCAGCCATTGGATCCCTCCAATTCTCTTTCTGAGTTCCTTAAAATCTGCCTTTCTGAAATCTAACCTTGACGTCTGAGTCTTCACAGGTCTTCCTCCTCTTGTTATCCAAAATTCTAAAATAGCATGGTCACTACCTCCTAGAGTCCCAGCCACTCTTACCTCCTCCACCATTTCCTCCCTGTTTATGAGGATTAGATCCAAGGTAGCAGATCCCCTTGTTTTCTCCATTACCTTTTGGAAGATAAAGTTGTCAGCAAGAGAGGATAAGAATTTCCTGGACCTGTTAGTTTTGCCTGAGAGAGATTCCAACAAATGTCTGGATAGTTGAAATCTCCCATGACCACTATGTCATATTTTTTGGAGAACTTGGCCATTTGATGCATAAAGAGTTCATCCATATCTTCAGCTTGCACAGGCGGCCTGTAGTAAATGCCTACAATGGTGTCCTTTCCATTGTTCTGTCCTTGTATTCTTACCCAAACAGTTTCCACAGAACTCCCAGTCTTTGAAGCGTCAATCTCTGTGCAGATATACGCTTTTCTAACATACAATGCAACACCTCCTCCTCGTTTATCAAGTCTGTTTCTTGCAAATAAGTTGTATCCTTCTAGCCTTGTATTCCAATCATGTGTATCGTCCCACCAAGTCTCAGTGATTCCAATGACATCATATTTCTTCTCCTGCGTTAGTAGCTCCAGTTCTCCTTGTTTGTTGCCCATGCTTTGTGCATTCGTATAGAAACACTTTAGTTTGTGATTGGTTTCTCTTCCTTCAATATTTTTATTATGTAAATTTTTTTGTCTTTGTTCTTCCCCTTCACTTCTAATAGCAGAAATCTCAATAGTATTTGTCAAGTGTATGGCTTTTGCTGGCGTTTTGCTTCCCTTCCCACATTGTTCTAGTTTAAAGCTCTCCTGATGAGTGTAGCAAGGCGACTTCCAAATACATGTTTTCCAGTCTTCGTAAGGTGCACCCCATCTCTAGCAAGTAGTCCATCGTATAGGTAATTCACTCCGTGATCCAGAAATCCAAATCCTTGCTGACGGCACCATCGACGTAGCCAGTTGTTCACCTGCAGAATCTTATTCCACCTCCTTGTTCCATGGCCATCCACTGGGAGGAGGAAGAGAAGACCACCTGCGCTCCCAGTTCTTTCACTTTCTTACCTAAGTTTTCAAAGTCACTGCAGATGGTTTCCAGGTCGTTTCTAGCGGTGTCATTTGTCCCCACATGTATTAGCAGGAATGGGTAGTCATCTTTAGGTCTGAAGAGTCCTGATATCCTGTCAGACACATCTTTAATTTTTGCACCTGGAAGACAGCACATTTCTCTTGAGGTTATATCCGGTCTGCAGATAGCGGCCTCTGTTCCTCTCAACAGGGAATCGCCCATGACAACAACTCTCCGTTTCTTCTTCACAACAGTTTTCTTTCTCCATTCAGGAGGACTCTGAGGGCGTACAAGGTTGTTTGTGGGCAAAGTCTTATCCTGATGTATTTCTTCATCGTTCTCCTGTGTAAGAGCCTGGTATTGGTTCCTGAGCAGAATTGGTGCTGACTGCCTCCTGATCCTCCTGCTTCTCTGGGTCACATGCTTCCATTCCTCTGTTTCTTCAGTTGCACTTCGAATTTCTTCTCTTTCTGTACCATGAAGAGATAATTCTGCTCTGTCTAAGAACTCTTCACCTTCCTTAATGGTCTTCAATGTAGATAACCTCTCTTCCAGATTTTGCAACTTTTCCTCCAACATTTCAGTAGGCCAGCATTTCGGATTTTAAAATCATTTTTCAAGCTGGTGTTATAAAGTATTCTAATTTAGAGATAATGACTTTTGGGTTTTCTTTGGCTGTAAGCCATAATCATCAACATTAACAGAAATAAACACTTGAAATAGATCACTCTGTTTCTAATGACTCTATATAATATATGAGTTTCACTTTTTCTATTGAAGAACTGAAATAAATTAACTTTTTGATGATATTCTAATTTAGTGAGGAGCACTTGTATGTAATAGCTTTAAAAAAGGTCAAATAGAATGAATTGTGTGCAAACAAAACAAAGCATAACACAAAAGTATCAAAAAACAGGCGCAAAGGCCATGATGAATCGGGGTCCAAAGAACACAGTTCTGTGTCACACTTGATAACATGGTCCTCTAAAATAAATTCTGGCTAACTTTTCTATTTGTGCTGAAAGAGTAAAAAGCAATCAGGTAAGTAAAGCTCACAAAGGATGATTCAGTACACTACATATTACATGTACTTATTGAGCGACTAAAGGGGCCTAGACTTTCTCTGCCATTTCTTAAATATTTTTCATAAAGTGAATATATCTCTGCAAGTGATTTCCAAATCCAATGATAGTAAATAATATTAATTTGCAATGGTCAGAATGTTTATCTTTTGGTTTTCTTACAAGGAATTGCTGTGATCAACAGCAAATTCACATTATAATTACACATTTTTCTGCCAAAATTCCAAAATATAGATCCATTACACAGAAATAGATTATCAAAGATATTCCTATTGTGCAAACATTCAGGAGGTTGTCCACTACTTTATCATTAATCTGATCTGTTGGGGGTCCGTCACCTGGGACACCTGCTGATCAGCTGCTCTCTGTGGCAGCCACCTCCAGCCAAAAATTCTCAATTGCAAAGCTGCTCCATTTTCTGCACATCCGCCTCCTATTGATTTGATAAAATAATTAAATGAAAATGTATGTGTAAGGATTGTGGCCCTCCATGACATTAGAATTTTGAAAGAGGTTCTCCAAGATATATACAGTGGGGAAAATAAGTATTTGATACACTGCCGATTTTGCAAGTTTTTCCACCTGACAAGAATGGAGAGTTCTGTAATTTTTATCTTAGGTACACTTCAACTGTGAGAGACAGAATCTAAAAAAATCCATAAAATCGCATTTTTGATTCTAACACAATTAATTTGCACTTTATTGCATGAAATAAGTACCGTATATACTCACGTATAAGCAGAGATTTTCAGCCCATTTTTTAAGTCTGAAAGTCCCCCTCTCGGATTATATGCGAGTCATATACCGGGGGTCGGCAGGGGAGGGGAGCGGGGGTGTCAGATCATACTTACCCCTCCGCCGGCGCGTCTCTGCAGACCCCTGCTTCTCCCATGGTCTCAGGCTCCTTCCTGCAGCGGTCACTGGTACCGCTCATTAAAGTCATGAATATGCACATATTCATGACTTTAATGAGCGGTACCACGTGACCGCTGTAGGAAGGAAGAGCTGCGGAGACCGCGGGAGAAGAGCAGGGGATGCAGAGACGCACCGGCGGGGTGGGTGAGTATATGCCATATTCACCTGTCCTCGTTCCACCGCTGCACACTGCTCTCTCCTCGTGTCCTCTAGCTGTGAATGTTCAGGCAGAGGGCGCGATGACGTAGTTAGTACGCGCCGCGCCCTCTGCCTGAGCGCTCACTGACAAGACCCGGAAGACAGCGGCGCGCAGCAGTGGACCGGGACAGGTAAATATCTCAGGTGCTCAGGCCCTGAGCAAGCGGTGACACCAGCACCTGTCCCCCATAGCGCGCCGGTGTCCCCGCCTGCTCAGGACACCGGCACCTGGCCCCCAGCGACGAGAGGTGAGTATGTCTTTTTTTTTTTAGTTGCAGCAGCAGCGGCAGCATAAGGGACCTATACTATGGGGCATAATCTACAGTCATGGCCAAAAGTTTTGAGAATGACACAAATATTATATTTTCACATGATCTGCTGCCCTCTGGTTTTTATGTGTGTTTGACAGATGTTTTTATCACAGACAGAAATATAATAATTGCAAACATATGAGTAACAAAAGCTTATATTGACAGTTAGAATGAGTTAATGCAGCAAGTCAATATTTGCAGTGTTGACCCTTCTTCTTCAGGACCTCTGCAATTCTCCCTGGCATGCTCTCAATCAACTTCTGGACCAAATCCTGACTGATAGCAGTCCATTCTTGCACAATCAATGCTTTCATTTTGTCAGAATTTTTAGGTTTTTGTTTGTCCACCCGTCTCTTGATGATTGACCACAAGTTCTCAATGGGATTAAGATCTGGGGAGTTTCCAGGCCATGGACCCAAAATCTCTATGTTTTGTTCCCTGAGCCATTTAGTTATCACCTTTGCTTTATGGCAAGGTGCTCCATCATGCTGGAAAAGGCATTGTTGATCGCCAAACTGCTCTTGGAGGGTTGGGAGAAGTTGCTCTTGGAGGACATTCTGGTACCATTCTTTATTCATGGCTGTGTTTTTAGGCAAGACTGTGAGAGAGTCGATTCCCTTGGCTGAGAAGCAACCCCACACATGAATGGTTTCAGGATGCTTAACAGTTGGCATGAGACAAGACGGTGTAGTGCTCACCTTGTCTTCTCTGAATGAGGCGTTTTCCTGATGTCCCAAACAATCAAAAAGGGGATTCATCAGAGAAAATAACTTTACCCCAGTCCTCAGCAGTCCACTGCCTGTACCTTTTGCAGAATATCAGTCTGCCCATGATGTTTTTTCTGGAGAGAAGTGGCTTCTTTGCTGCCCTCCTTGAGACCAGGCCTTGCTCCAAGAGTCTCCGCCTCACAGTGCGTGCAGATGCACTCACACCTGCCTGCTGCCATTCCTGAGCAAGCTCTGCACTGCTGGTAGCCCGATCCCGCAGCTGAAACACTTTAAGAGACGGTCCTGGCGCTTGCTGGTCTTTCTTGGGCGCCCTGAAGCCTTTTTGGCAACAATGGAACCTCTCTCCTTGAAGTTCTTGATGATGCGATAGATTGTTGTCTGATGTGCAATCTTTTTAGCTCCGATACTCTTCCCTGTTAGGCCATTTTTGTGCATTGCAATGATGACTGCACGTGTTTCTTTAGAGATAACCATGGTTAACAGAAGAGAAACAATGATGCCAAGCACCAGCCTCCTTTTAAAGTGTCCAGTGGTGTCATTCTTACTTAATCATGACAGATTGATCTCCAGCCATGTCCTCATCAACACCACCACCTGTGTTAATGGAGCAATCACTGAAAAGAGGTTAGCTGGTCCTTTTAAGGCAGGGCTGCAATGATGTTGAAATGTGTTTTGTGGGATAAAGTTAATTTTCTAGCCAAATATTGACTTTGCAAGTAATTGCTGTTAAGCTGATCACTCTTTATAACATTCTGGAGTATATGCAAATTGCCATTAGAAAAAGTGAAGCAGTAGACTTTGTAAAAATTAATATTTGTGTCATTCTCAAAACTTTTGGCCATGACTGTATGGAACATATGGGGCATAATCTGTGGAGCAAATGGGGCATAATCTGTGGAGCATATGGGGCATAATCTGTGGAGCATATGGGGCATAATCTGTGGAACATATGGGGCATAATCTGTGGAGCATATTGGGCATAATCTGTGGAACATATGGGGCATAATCAGTGGAGCATATTGGCATAATCTGTGGAGCATATGGGGCATAATCTGTGGAACATATGGGGCATAATCTGGAACATATGGGGCATAATCTGTGGAGCATATGGGGCATAATATGTGGAGCATATGGGGCATAATCTGTGGAACATATGGGGCATAATCTGTGGAGCATATTGGGCATAATCTGTGGAACATATGGGGCATAATCTGTGGAGCATATTGGGCATAATCTGTGGAGCATATGGGGCATAATCTGTGGAACATATGGGGCATAATCTGGAACATATGGGGCATAATCTGTGGAGCATATGGGGCATAATATGTGGAGCATATGGGGCATAATCTGTGGAACATATGGGGCATAATCTGTGGAGCATATGGGGCATAATCTATGGAGCATTTGGGGCATAATCTATGGAGCATATAGGGCATAATCTATGGAGCATATGGGGCATAATCTGTGGAGCATATGGGGCATAATATATGGCGCATATGGGGCATAAACTATGGGGCATAATCTATGGAGCATATGGGGAATAATCTATGGAGCATATGGGGCATAATCTGTGGAGCATATGGGGCATAATCTGTGGAGCATATGGTGCATAATCTATGGAGCATATAGGGCATAATCTATGAAGCATATGGGACCTATACTATGGGGCATAATCTGTGGAGCATATGGGGCATAATCTATGGAGCATTTTATGGGGGCATAATCTATGGAGCACCATATGGGGGCATAATCTATGGAGCATTTTATGGGGCCATTATTAACCTTTATGGAACTTTATATGGGGAGTATTTTGTATGGAGCATCTTATGGGGCCCATCATGAACTGTATGGAGCATTATATGGGGCTCCTGATTCAATATGGATATTCAAAAACATTTAACCTACTGATGTCTCAATTAATTTTACTTTTATTAGTATCTTTTTTTATTTTTGTAATTTACCAGTAGCTGCTGCACCTTAGGCTTTCCACCTTAGGCTTATACGCGAGTCAATAAATTTCCCAGTTTTTTGTGGCAAAATTAGGGGGGGTCGGCTTATACACGGGTCGGCTTATACATGGGTATATACGGTATTTTATACAATAGAAAAACAGAACTTAATATTTGGTATAGAAACCTTTTTTGCAATTACAGAGTTCTGACATCTCCTATAGTTCTTGACCAAGTTTGCACACGTTGAAGCAGGGGTTTTGGCCCACTCCTTCATACAGATCTTCTACAGATCTTTCAGGTTTCGAGTTGTCACTGTGCAACACTGAGTTTCAGCTCCCTCCAAAGATTTTCTATTGGGTTCAGGTCTGGAGTCTGGCTAGGCCACTCCAGGACCTTGAAATGCTTCTTATGGAGTCACTCTTCAGTTGCACTGGCTGTGTATTTTGGGTCATTGTCATGCTGGAAGACCCAGCCAAGACCCATCTTCAATGCTATTATTGAGGCAAGGAGGTTGTTGGCCAAAATCTTGCTATACATGACCCCATCCATCCTCCCTTCAATACGGTGCAGTCATCTTATCCCCTTTGCAGAAAAGCACCCCAAAATATGATGTTTCCACCACCATGATTCATGGTTGGGACGGTGTTCTTGAGTGGAGTTGATACCAAAAGTTCTATTTTGATCTCATCTGACCACATGACCTTCTCACATGCCTCTATAGGCCTGGACATGTGCTGGCCTGAGCAGAGGGACCTTGCATGCCCTGTAGGATTTTAATCCTTGACAGCGTAGTGTGTTACTAATGGTAATATTTCAGACTTTGGTCCCAGCTCCCTTCAGGCCATTGACCAAGTCATCCCATGTAGTACTGGGCTGATTTCGGAACTTTCTCAGAATCATCCTAACCCCACAAGGCGAAATTTTGCATGGAGCTCCAGACTGAGGACGATTGACAGGTAACTTGTGCTTCTTCCATTTTCTAATAATTGTCCCAACAGTTGTTGCCTTCTCACCAAGCTGCTTGCCTATTGTCCTGTAGCCCATTCCAGGCTTCTACAGATCTACACTTTTGTCCCTGGTGTCTTTAGACAGCTATTTGGTCTTCGCCATGGTGGAGAGGTTGAAGTGTAATTGAATGTGTGGACAGGTGTTATCTGTATAGGTAACAAGGTCAAACAGGTGCAATTAATACAGGTAATGAGTGCAGGGTAGGATGGCTTTTTAAAGAAAAACTAACAGGTCTGTGAGAGCCAAATTTCTTGCTGGTTTGTAGGTAGGTGATCAAATACTTATTTCATGCAATAAAATGAAATGTAATTATTTAAAAATCATACAATGTGATTTTCTGGTTTTTATGTTTAGATTCTGTCTCTCACATGTGAAGTGTACCTACAATAAAAATTACAGACCTCTCAATTCTTTGTAGGTGGGAAAATTTGCAAAATCGGCAGTGTATCAAATACTTATTTTCCCCACTATATTTATTAATAGCCCTTTTAACCTTTTACTCTTAAAAAATAAAAACAAAATCTTGTTTTAATATCATTTAATATTTTGGTATTGTACTAGATTTTTTATATAATTTTTTATTTTGTAAAAAGTAAGGAGATTTCAGAAAAAAGTTTTTTCCAGTTACATGTTTATTAAAAATAATAGCTCCCATTCAACAGTACCCACTAAAATAATGGAAAAAATGCTGCAGTGGTTACATTAATTCCCACTAAAGTCTGTGCAATCATGGGCACAACAGGAAAGCCTCTATGGTTTTACCACATTGTATGCGGCAGGCCCATTCTAGTAAAAAGCTTACCATGCAGTACTCCGAAAAATAGATGAGACTTGGGTATTGCAGGTTACTGATACCGCCAATAGTTAGGATGTTGGATATCTCCTTCATTATCAAATGCGCCCCCATAGCCATTGCAGCATTAGCAGTGAAGTGTTAAGAGCGTTGGGCACAAAAATTTGGAAAAAGAAACAGCAATACTTCAAAATGTTATACCTGTAAAATGCATGCTGTGTTGGCTATATTATTATATTAGCCTCATTATGCCTTGAGATTGATCAGTATTTGTTTGCTGGCAAACTAATTGACCTTACCAAGAGTGTTATATACAGTAATTATAAAGTAAGAACACAAAGGGGGTGCTTCATCGAGGTATTTTGCCAGATTTATGGCTTAAAACACTTAAAAAAGTAGCAATGTCTGCCCTGTCTAATTCATGTTCAGTTGTCATTGAAAATGGGGCGTACAACACCAGTCTTAGTGAATTGGCGCCTACTGTAAGTACTAAAACACTGCAATTAATGACCATGATTATGGATCAGGTAGGTTCATTTTCATTGGACTGAGGGCGCACATTTTCTTCTATATATCAATATCATATGCTGGAAAATTCATATTAAATATTCAACACCAATAGCCAGACTACATGTATCAATAAAACAATTGTTCTCTATATTCCCTACATATATGGAGGTCACACATATTCATCCTGTACAGGTAACCTGGAATGTGTAAATTTCTATTAAAATCAAACACCCCATACATGAGGCAATGCCAACTCAGCACTCACTTCATAAGAGCTCATAGTTTCACCGCAGCAGGGCAGCCCGTGTTTATGATGTTTGAGCTGAGCATGAGCCAACTGGAAAAGTATTCATTCCAAAAAACAAGAAGTGGCTGAAGAAATGCGGAGTGGTCAGCCTGGGACAATTTTACAGCCATGTAGAAGCTTATTTCTGGCGAAGAACCGGGCAAGGTTGGCGTGAAGACTATTGAGGTAATTGGGTAATTTATCCCGAGAGATTTTGAAGAACACGGAAGATTAATCACATGCCAAAATCCTGCTGCTACTGCAGCTACCAGCTGTGAAAGAATGGATGCCAAAGAGTGAGCACATTAATGAATGCCTAAGGAAGACTGGATGTTTATGACTGAGCGTGCCTACAAGAGAATGCCAAAAGTCTCCAGTGGAGGAATGGCAATGTCTAGGAAATCTTTAAAAAGATCATTTACAAAAATATACCTTTTTAGCATCAAGTGTCTTAAATTACATAGAAACTCAATATTCACAACCTAATTTTCATGTCAAACTTGTTTAGCACACATATTTGGGTAACCCTTTAACAAGTCTTACTATCGTGCGTGATAATAGTTTTTTTATGTATCATATTAATGTTCAAGCCTTCAGAAATGTACTAAAAAATCACCATCAGAAATAATTCTGGTGTCATCCAGTAAAGATGTAAAACAAATATGTAATTCTCAGACATTTCTTAACTATGTATTTCTAGAAGAGCAGGGCAACAAACAATCAGGAGACTTTGTCAAGTGATTGTCCTGCAGTTTTTTTCAGATCCATTATTGGCAAATTTGTCTAGTTACAGAAACCATATATATGATAGCACTCTGGTTAAACTGCCATAAATATTAGTAACAGTTACACAGAATATTCTCAACTCATCAGGCCAATTTCATGACAAATATTTATGGTGTTTTTTGCTACTTTACAGAGAAATGCACTTTACCATTTCCCTTCACATTAGCTTACTGTTCGGAAAAAAAATCTCTGTTATGACTAAAGTCTGGAGTTTGGTGCAAAATATTAGTTTTAAGAGATCTAGAATGGGTTATATTGGCCAAACAATTTAGATAGTTGTCAGCTGTATCTTGTCTAAAGGCTAAACTTTACAACTCCACCAGGATCATGCACACTCAGATCGGCATATTTACTTCCCTGGGTGACGGGAATAAGCCTGAAGGGGACTATAGTCCTTCGGAAACAAAGGCTGGGGCATCTCGAAACTCATCCTTCACCATAAATCGGCCATCGGGAGAAACATGGGACAGACCCCATACATATTAGACAGTCTAAACTGTCAAAATCAGTTTGATGATTTGTATTAAATGTTTATGATGACCTTAAAGAGTTTGTTCGTCATTTTAATTTTTATTTCATCAGCCAATAGTACAGTCATGGCCAAAAGTTTTGAGAATGACACAAATATTAATTTTTACAAAGTCTACTGCTTCACTTTTTCTAATGGCAATTTGCATATACTCCAGAATGTTATAAAGAGTGATCAGCTTAACAGCAATTACTTGCAAAGTCAATATTTGGCTAGAAAATGAACTTTATCCCTCAAAACCCATTTCAACATCATTGCAGCCCTGCCTTAAAAGGACCAGCTAACCTCTTTTCAGTGATTCCTCCATTAACACAGGTGTGGGTGTTGATGAGGACATGGCTGGAGATAAATCTGTCATGATTAAGTAAGAATGACACCACTGGACACTTTAAAAGGAGGCTGGTGCTTGGCATAATTGTTTCTCTTCTGTTAACCATGGTTATCTCTAAAGAAACACGTGCAGTCATCATTGCAATGCACAAAAATGGCCTAACAGGGAAGAGTATCGCAGCTAGAAAGATTGCACCTCAGTCAACAATCTATCGCATCATCAAGAACTTCAAGGAGAGAGGTTCCATTGTTGCCAAAAAGGCTTCAGGGCGCCCAAGAAAGACCAGCAAGCGCCAGGACCGTCTCTTAAAAGTGTTTCAGCTGCGGGATCGGGCTACCAGCAGTGCAGAGCTTGCTCAGGAGTGGCAGCAGGCAGGTGTGAGTGCATCTGCACGCACTGTGAGGCGGAGACTCTTGGAGCAAGGCCTGGTCTCAAGGAGGGCAGCAAAGAAGCCACTTCTCTCCAGAAAAAACATCATGGACAGACTGATATTCTGCAAAAGGTACAGGCAGTGGACTGCTGAGGACTGGGGTAAAGTTATTTTCTCTGATGAATCCCCTTTTTGATTGTTTGGGACATAAGGAAAACGCCTTATTCGGAGAAGACAAGGTAAGCGCTACCACCAGTCTTGTCTCATGCCAACTGTTAAGCATCCTGAAACCATTCATGTGTGGGGTTGCTTCTCAGCCAAGGGAATCGGCTCTCTCACAGTCTTGCCTAAAAACACAGCCATGAATAAAGAATGGTACCAGAATGTCCTCCAAGAGCAACTTCTCCCAACAATCCAAGAGCAGTTTGGCGATCAACAATGCCTTTTCCAGCATGATAGAGCACCTTGCCATAAAGCAAAGGTGATAACTAAATGGCTCAGGGAACAAAACAGAGATTTTGGGTCAATGGCCTGGAAACTACCCAGATCTTAATCCCATTGAGAACTTGTGGTCAATCATCAAGAGACGGGTGGACAAACAAAAACCTAAAAATTCTGACAAAATGAAAGCATTGATTGTGCAAGAATGGACTGCTATCAGTCAGGATTTTGTCCAGAAGTTGATTGAGAGCATGCCAGGGAGAATTGCAGAGGTCCTGAAGAAGAAGGGTCAACACTGCAAATATTGACTTGCTGCATTAACTCATTCTAACTGTCAATATAAGCTTTTGTTACTCATATGTTTGCAATTATTATATTTCTGTCTGTGATAAAAACATCTGTCAAACACACATAAAAACCAGAGGGCAGCAGATCATGTGAAAATACAATATTTGTGTCATTCTCAAAACTTTTGGCCATGACTGTACACATGAAAATAAGCAACTTTGTTATATCTCTTATCAGAGAAATCTGCTTCTTTCTCTTTCAGAATTGATCAGTAGTGATGAGCGAACCCGTAGATGTTCAGGTTCGTCGGGTTCGGGTGGACTTTTTAAATAGTAAGGTTTGGGACTCGAACTTGACCCTGGACTCCAAATCCCATTCAAGTCAAAGAGGACCCGAACTTCAGTGTTGTAAAATAGCTGTAAAATAGTCAGAGTAAAGGCTAGAGGGCTAGAGTGCTGCAAAAGGAAGCTTAATTGGGGTAAGAGCAGGACAATTGCCCTGCAAACAAATGTGTATATGGAAATGACTTAAAATAATAGAATAAAAAAAAGAAACAATTCTAATTGATAACCAGGAGGCGGAGGTCCAAGTGGAGCAGGAGACTGGGGAGGAGGTGGCGGTGTAGGTGGAAGAAGTGTACAAGGAGGAGGGAGCCAACGCTGTTTTTTGTGTTTTGTTTTTTTATTGATTTTTTGGTGGGTACTCTGAAAACAGGCAGTGTAATAATCTGCTAGCCACTCTCTCTGTACACAGGCCATGTAATACTCTGCAGTCTTTTGGGTTGAAAACAATAAGGAGAGCATCAAATAGGAGATGTGGCCATGTGGTGATGTAGCTGCTGCAGGGAGAGAAAGTATGTGGTCGATCTGTGTCTGCTATGCACCCAAATCAAACACTTTCCTCTGGTACAAGCAACCAACAGGACGTTCTGTGTAATTTAAAGGTCTGAGTATCGCTGGATGAATGGTGAGGCCAGAACAAGTAGAGGTGGTTTTAGATTGGTTGGCAGAGAGTGCCTTCAGTCCTTTTGCTTCATCTTCCATCCAGTCCCTGCTGAAAGCACAGATTTTGCACCAGTGGCCCATGGGCATCTGTCTTCCACCTCACCACTTTGCAAATCAGGCATGCAGTTTGAGCCCCAAGTCATGCAGCAGTTACTTCTGCTTTTTGATGACTCTGCCTGCTGTGGTTCCATGGGCCATCCTCCTGGCCCTGCCCACAATTCGAAGAGCTTGAGTGCACTGATGCCCAACCACTTGTTCTGTTGGAGGGTGGGAGGGGTAGTGCAAACGGTCATCGGACCACTGCAGCACATCTCTGATGATGCAGATGACGAAACACATGTTCCAACTGCTGCAGCTTTCAGCTGTGTGTACACTGGCAAGGACGGCAGGGGTAAATATTGGGTGAAACATTGTGCAGGAGAATGTTAATATTATTACTTTTTAGAGCATCATTGATTCCATGGTGCTATACATGAGGAGGGGTTACATACAAAGCACAAATAGAAATTGAAATGAACAAACTAATAATGACAGACAGGAAAAAAGGGGAGAGGACTCTAGCCTTGCAGACTTACATTCTACAGGATAATGGGGAAGGAGAAAGTAGGTTCGAGGGTTGAGCAGCTCTGGTGTTGGAGAGGTGGCAGCAGGATCATTGCAGGCTGTAAGCTGTTCTGAAGAGATGGGTTTTCAAGTTCCGCATGAAAGTTCTGAATCTAGCGGATAATCGAAGTATTAGGCTACAGAATACTACAGGATGGGGGATACTTGGGAGAAGTCCTGCAGGCGATTGGATGAGGAATGTACGGTTATGGATGAGAGAAGGAGGTCTTGGAAGGACCAAAGATTACGTGATGGGAGATATTGGGAGATTAGTTCAGAAGTATATGGGGGAGACAGATTACAGACAGCTTTGTAAGTCAATGTTAGTAGCTTGAAGTGGATACGTTGTGGAATTGGGAGACAATGAAGAAATTTGCAGAAGAGAGAAAGAAGCAAGGACAGAAGTGGATTAATAGGGCAGCAGAGTTACAGACAGACTGGAGAGCTGTAATGATGCGACGGTGGGCGATGAGGTCCTAGGCCCCACATGGAGTCAAGGCCATCTTAGTGAGGTGAGTAGTTCGGAGGAAGAGATGGTGGTCACACTGCTCCAGCTGCACAGAAAAAGAGGGAGTAGGGTGCAAAATACTGAGCAAAGGGTCTGAATACTTAAGACCATGTGATATTTCAGTTTTTCTTTCTACATTTCTGCTTTTTTTTTTCAAGATGGATTGCAGAGTGTACAGTAATGAGAATAAAATGAACTTTTTTGAATTTACCAAATGGCTGCAATGAAACAAAGAGTGAAAAATTTAAAGGGGTCTGAATACTTTCCGTACCCACTGTATAGTCTTCAACATTGCCATTTCTTAGTGTCCTCAGTTTTGAGAAATACAGGCAGATACTTAGCCATCATGCAATACCATCAGGGAGACATCTGATTGGATTCAAACTTATTCCACATGAGCATGACTCCCCAACAAAGGCTCCTTTATTAGAGCTGAAACGCATAGTACTTTTTCTTTCAATAAAGTGGTCATCTTCTTGTTCATCTATGGAATCCACAATCCTTCTTCCCCGGAGGATCAGTACAACAAAATAGTCCAAACTCCTCTATTTTATCACTTTCTGAGTGGTGATCACGTTGGATGATTTTGTCTCGAAGCGCCTTGATTACATCCCGCACAATTTTATAATGTGGGAAGAATACCTTACTATAAGTTTGATGATTCTTTGGTCTTTTTTCATGCAGAATTGTGCTTCGGTTCGCATCTCCAACTTATTAATCTTGAACAACTGATTGACATCTTTCTGTCTACATTGTATATAGGCAGAAATCTGCTAATAATAGCGGGTTTATGGGGATAGTCAAAGCTCACAAATATTGAGGACTCTGTGGCAGGAGCTCATTACTGGGAGGACTAGCAGAGCTGCAGCAGACAAAATATCTAGAAGGTTAGTAAGTGAACCAGAATTAGGGTCTCTGCCTTTACTTTATGGTATCTTTGGGTCAGGCAAACACTTAGTTTCATTTTCTCTTTACTGTATGTACAGACAGATTTATGCACATTGTTCTTTTAATGCTAATATTCCCACATATCCAGTTTACATAGTATTAGATATATCTATACTGTCATTACTTGGAATCTAAAGAATGTGCAATGAGTAGATAAAGGTTCTAGAGAGTCAATCTGAACAGATGAGAATGCATTTTATTTATTTATTTTAAAGTATTTTATGAACCAGTTACAAACCTACAAAGATTGCTATGGTTTATACATGAAGAATGACACTGTACAAAATTAATGCAGCATCTATAAAAAAAAATAAACAACTTAAAACAAAGTGTCATTTTTTTTATATTTTGGGTGTAACTGAGGAGGAGATGTATAGTGGGTACGGAAAGTATTGGTCATAAGTATTCAGACCCTTTGCTCAGACACTAGTATTTAAGTCACATGCTGTCCATTTCCTCGTGATCCTCCTTGAGATGGTTTTATTCCTTCATTGGAGTCCAGCTGTGCTTAATTAAACTAATAGGACTTAATTTGTAAATGCACACACACCCTCCACCAGTCGGGCCTTTATGGCAGAGTGGCTCGACGGAAGCCTCTCCTCAGTGCCAGACATGTGAAAGCCCTCAAAGAGTTTGCTAAAAAAATACATAAAGGACTCCCAGACTATGAGAAATAAGATTCTTTGGTCTGATGAGACGAAGATAGAACTTTTTGGTGATAATTCTAAGCGGTTTGTGTGGAGAAAACCAGGCACTGCTAATCACCTGCCCAATACAATCCCAACAGTGAAACATGGTGGTGGCAGCATCATGCTATGGGGGTGTTTTTCAGCTGCAGGGACAGGACGACTGGTTGCAATTGAAGGAAACATGAATGTGGCCAAGTACAGAGATATCCTGGATGAAAACCTCTTCCAGAGTGCGCTGGACCTCAGACTTGGCTGAAGGTTCACCTTCCAACAAGACAATGACCCTAAGAACACAGCTAAAATAACAAAGGAGTGGCTTCAGAACAACTCTGTGACCATTCTTGACTGGACCAGCCAGAGCCCTGAAAAACTTGCTGCATCATTCCCAAGGAGACTCATGGCTGTACTAGCTCAAAAGGGTGCTTCTACTCAATACTGAGCAAAGGGTCTGAATACTTATGACCATGTGATATTTCAGTTTTTCTTTTTTAATAAATTTGCAAAAATTTCTACATTTCTGTTTTTTATCAGTCAATATGGGGTGCAGTGTACATTAATGAGAATAAAATGAACTTTTTTGAATTTACCAAATGGCTGCAATGAAACAAAGAGTGAAAAATTTAAAGGGTCTGAATACTTTCGGTACCGACTGTATCAAATTTGGCGTAAAAGGAAAAAAGTAGAATACTTATCCTTGATAACTAGTTAACTTACTTTATTTTCAAAGGGACCACTGAAAAATGAGAGATAAATCAAATTCTATCACCATGGCCATTTCTCCTCTGTCTCCCATTGTGTGTATTCATCAACAGTAATGATCATGACTCATCCATAACAGCAGGAATTCCATTGCACAGAAGTCGATGGCAATACCATCTAACTACAACAGTAAAGAGCAACTTTACAGTGTGGAAGAAAATTTTCAAAAAATTTTCATTACTTTTTTTAAAATGCTAGCACACTATATTACAATGTAAAATATACCAAAAATAATTGAAGAGTCATACTTGACTTAAGAATAGGTGATGTCTTGCCATTCAAGCCTGAACAATCCTGAAAACTGGGCTCAATGCACACTACACTTCTGTTCACTGTATATGAGATTTCATGATTTTATGGGATAGACAAGAACACTCTGTCTCTGGAAGGCCCATAAACAATTAACCTCATTCACGCCCCCAAGTCAGCTTTCACCTTCATGACCAGGCCAAATTTTACAAGTCTGACCAGTGCCACTTTATGTGGTAATAACTCTGGACCGCTTCAGTGGATTCCACTGATTTTGAAATTGTTTTTATGTGACATATTGTACTTCATGATCGTGTTAAAATTTGTTTAATAAGACTTACATTCATTTGTAAAAATATCGGAAACTTACTGAAAATTTTGCATTTATAAAACTTGTAATTGTTATGCACTTATAAGTGCTTCTCACAAAATTAGATTAATTTATTTCAGTTCTTCAATTCAAAAAGTGATTATTATTATTATTATATATTATATAGAGTCATTACAAATAGAGTGATCTATTTCAAGTGTTTCTTTCTGTTTATGTTGATGATTATGGCTTACAGCCAATGAAAACCCAAAAGTCATTATCTCAGTAAATTAGAATAATTAACAAAAAAACACCTGCAAAGCCTTCCTAAGCGTTTCAAAAGGTCCCTTGGTCTGTTTGAGTAGGCTCTACAATCATGGGAAGACTGATGACTTGACAGATGTCCAGAAGGCAGTCATTGACACACTCCACAAGGAGGGTAAGCCACAAAAGATCATTGCTAAAGAAGCTTCTGTTCACAGAGTGCTGTATCCAAGCATATTAATGGAAAGTTGAGTGGAAGAAAAAAGTGAGGTAGAAAAAGTTGCACAAGCAACTGGGATAACCACAGGCCTGAAAGGATTGTTAAGAAAAGGCCATTCAAAAATTTGGGGGAGATTCACAAGGAGTGGATTGCTGCTGGAGTCATTGCTTCAAAAGCACCACACACAGACGTATCCAGGACATGGGCTACAAGTGTCGCATTCCTTGTGTCAAGACACTCATGACCAATAGACAACACCAGAAGCGTCTTACCTGGCCAAGGAGAAAAAGAACTGGACTGTTGCTCAGTGGTCCAAGGTGTTGTTTTCAGATGAAAGTAAATTTTGCATTTCATTTGGAAATCAAGGTCACAGTCTGGAGGAAGAATGAAGAGGCCACAATCCCAACTGTTTGAGGTTTAGTGTGAAGTTTCCACAATCAGTGATGGTTTGGGGAGCCATGTCATCTGCTGGTGTAGGTCCACTGTTTTATCCAGACCAAAGTCAGCGCAGCCGTCTACCAGGAAATTTTAGAGCACTTCATGCTTCTCTCTACCGACAAGCTTTTTGAAGATGTAAATTTAATTCTCCAACAGGACTTGGCACCTGTCCACACTGCCAAAAGTACCAATACCTGGTTTAAAAGAAACAGTATCACTGTGCTTGATTGGTCAGCAAACTCGCCTGACCTTAACCCCATAGAGACTATGTTTTATCACATTTATCCTATGGCCTAAGCTGAGCACTTACATCTGGTTTTCCATCTAAATCTCCAAGCGATGCGATTCAGATGAAACCCCTGAGATCCATACACCATAATTCGGCAGCAGAGTTACTCTGGACTCAGTCTAGCCTCTGTTCAGCGTTGTCCTGTGGTCAACCGCACTTGTATGCACACTTCAAAAGACGGAAACCGCTGAATCATAGGCCAGATTGTGTCCACAGTGCCTCCATCTCCCTCATTATACGGAATCTTCCAACTGGTGGCTCCGTCTGAAACATGTACAGTATTTCAGAGATTTACATGATTTCCATGAAAACCCCAATGTAAGCGCTCAGAGTACAGCACAGGATAAAGGTGAGCCAAGTCTTACTGCGATCTTTGGGAGGCAGAATGAACAAATCAACAGCAGGTGAAGAATAGGTTTTATTGTTTACGCCGTTTCTTGTGCGATATAAGTGATTAGGTGACTTTATTCTTCTGGTCGATGCAATTACAGCGGGTTTTTATGTCTGGCTGCTGTAAAACACTAAAAGAAGCTTTTTATGTGAAAAAAAGTTTTTGCATCGCCATATTTGAGCTATAATTTTTCCATATTTCTGCAGACCGTCATGTTTTTTGCAGGACGAGTTGATTTGATTGGTTCCATTTCCGGTCGCAATGTTTTAGATCACATTTAGTTTTTTGGCAGGCAGAATGAACAAAAAAAATCTATCAATTCAGGAATTGTTGTTATGTTTTTTTTTTCTCATTCCACATACGGTAAAATTGTTTTATTTTATTTGCAGTTTTATTCTTTTGGTCAGTACGATTACAGAGATACCATAGTTATATAATTTAGATTTTGGCGCTTTTACCTAAACTATTATATTAAAAAAAAAGAAAAAGTTATTATTGCATCGCTTTAGTCTATGAGCAATAACTTATTTTTCCACTGATGGAACTGTATGGTGGCTTTTTTTTTGCGGGACAAGATGATAATTTCAGTGATACCATTTTTTTTGCACTGCTCAAAAAATAAAGGGAACATTAAAAAAACCACATTCTAGATACCACTGAATAAAATATTACAGTTGCAAATATTTATTCATTACATAGTGGAATGTATTGAGAACAATAAAACATAAAAATGATCAATGTAAATCAAAGTTAATATCCCATGGAGGTCTGGATTTAGAATGATACTCAAAATCAAAATAGAAAATCAAATTACAAGCTGATCCAACTTCAATTGAAATGACTCAAGACAAGGAAATGATGCTCATTAGTGTAAATGCTCTCAACCCTAGAGGTACTCTACAGTAGCATGAGGCGGTGTCTAGAACCCACAGAAGTTGTTCAGGTAATGCAGCTCATCCAGGATGGCACATCAATGCGTGCTGTGTCAAGAAGGGTAGCTGTGTCTGTAAGCAGTGTCCAAAACATGGAGTAGATACCAGGAGACAGGCCAGTACACCAGGAGACGTGGAGGGGGCCGTAGAAGGGCAACAATCCAGCAGCAGGACCACTACCTCCCCCTTTGTGCAAGGAGGAACAGGAGGAGCAGAGCCAGAGCCCTGCAAAATTACCTCCAGCAGGCCACAAACATCCATGTGTCTGCTCAAACTGTCAGAAACAGACTCACTTGTGTGAGGGCCCAACGTTCACAAGTGGGTGTTGTACTTGCAGCCCAACACCGTACAGGGCAATTGGCATTTGCCAGAGAACATCAAGGTTGGTAGATTCAACATTGGGGTCTTCTGCGCTTCTCAGAAGGATGAGAGCAGGTTCACACTGAGCATGTGACAAGAGTCTGGAGATACCACGGAGAATGTTCTGCTGCCTGCAACATCCTCCCACATGACCGGTTTGGCAGTGGGTCAGTAATGATGTGGGCAGGCATTTCTTTGGAGGTCTGCACAGCCCTCCATGTGCTAGCCAGATATCCTGACTGCCATCCTCAGACCTATTGTGAGACCATATGCCCTGGGTTCCTTTTGATGAATGACAATGCTAGGCCTCATGTGGCTGAAGTGTGTCAGTAGTTCCTGCATGATGAAGGCATTGATGCTATGACTGGCCTGCCAGTTCCCCAGACCTGAATGCAATCAAGCATATTTGGGAAATCATGTCTTGTAACATCCACCAACGCCACGCTGCACCACAAACTGTCTGTTGTGAATGGGTTTGAGATGAGTTCTGAGCAGAGCTCCCTCTGGTGGTTACAAGCGGTACTAGTGAGGATTGTGAGGACTGGGAATCAGGTCTTACTGATTGGTCTTATATAAGGGAGTCATTTTCCCATCAGGGTTGCCGGTGATCAATTGTTCTGGTCTGAATCCTTCTTTCCAGTTTCCCTTGTAGCCTGCTGTGTCGTGTCTGCATCTCCTGCTATCAGATAAGACAATTTCTTATTTTGTGTTTTTGCTATATTTTTGCATTTTTGTCCTACACTTCTGTGGGGGCCTTCAGGGTCCCTTCCGGGGGCTTTTGCCCTCTCAGTTTAGTCCAGCCACTGTGTTTTGTACTTTTGCTTTTTCCAGTTTTTTTTCAGTGGCTGCTGTTTTGTTTTTGTTACACCAGAGAACTAATTTAGGTGGTAGAGGTCGTGTGATCTCAGGTGATTTTGAAATTAGTAGAGTTGGTGTTTTTTCAGGGTTTTCTGAGATTGCAGTAAGTACCCTTCCTATCTTTTTCTATTTAGATAGTTTGGGCCCCAGCGTTTGCTCATACTATTTTCTTTCTGTGTCAGTATTTCCTCTTGTCTAACCGCCATTACATGTTTGGGGGCTTTCTATTATCTTTGGGGTTCTGCTCCGGGGCAGATAGCTTTCCTATTTCTATCTTTAGGTGTAGTTAGTTTCTCAGGCTGTGACGAGGCGTCTAGGACCAACGTAGGAACGCTCCACGGCTGCCTCTAGTTGCGGTGGTTAGTCAGGGTACTGCAATCTCATAGTTTCCAACTGCTCTGGTGTATTTCCTTTTTTACCTGCACTCCTCAGCTACCGAAACATAACAGTATCACCGGCCATAAAAATTGTATGGTACTCACAGAAGGGAAAAAATATTTTGAAGGAAGAAAAGTTGTCAGAGATATTTTTTTTGTTTGTTGCATTTTTTTTTTTTTTTTTTTTCCCTCTGTATCTCTGGGTGCTGGGGAGGATCTTTTCTCCCAATGGAGTTTGCACAGTTGTCTGGCCGTGTGGATCAGCTTGCCACTGAGGTTCGGAGTATTGCTATCTATCTTGCTGGGTTGCCTGTTGTGGAACCTAGGATCCCCATGCCAGATTTGTTTTTAGGGGATCGAGCTAAGTTTCAGAATTTCAAAAATAATTGTAAATTGTTTCTTGCCTTAAAATCTAAGTCCTCAGGAAACGCAGCGCAGCAGGTTCAAATTATCATCTCTCTCCTGCGCGGCGATCCTCAGGATTGGGCTTTTTCCCTGATACCTGGGGATCCTGTTTTGAGTGATGTTGATACATTTTTTCAGGCTTTGGGTTATTGTACGATGAGCCTAATGTCACTGATCAAGCTGAAAAAGCCTTGTTGGCATTAAATCAGGGGCTTGATGACGCTGAGTTATACTGTCAGAGATTCCGTAGGTGGGCAGTCCTGACCAAGTGGAATGACGACGCTTTGGCGGCCCTTTTCCGGAAGGGTCTGTCGGATAATGTAAAGGATGTTATGGTGGGATTCCCTGTCCCCTCTGGTCTCAATGATTCTATGTCATTAGCGATTCAAATTGACAGACGTTTGCGTGAGCGGAGAAGTATGCGTGGAGTGGTGTTGCCTTGTGAGCCAGCTGCTGAGCCCATGCAGTGTGATGGAGTGGTGTCTGGGGCACAGCGTCATGAGTTTCGAAAGCGCAATGGGTTATGTTTCTACTGTGGTGATGCCTCTCATGCTATTTCAGTCTGCCCTAAGCGGGGAAGACATTTTGCACGCTCAGTTGTCTTGGGTAGTGTTCAGACTAAGTTTTTATTAACTGTCACTCTGATATGCTCTCTGTCCTCATTTTCTGCTCAGGCTTTCGTTGATTCTGGAGCAGCTATTAACCTGATGGATTATGATTTTGCTAAACGTTGTGGGTTTCCCTTGATACCCCTACAGAAGTCTATTCCTTTACTGGGGATCGATTCTACCCCTTTGGCTGAGAATAAACCCCAGTTTTCTACTCAGGTGATAATGAGGGTTGAACCTGATCACCAGGAGTGCTGCAAATTTTTGGTTCTATATAATCTGCATGACATTATAGTGCTGGGTTTCCCTTGGTTACAGTCTCATAATCCTGTTTTGGATTGGAAATCTGTGTCTGTAACCAGTTGGGGCTGCCAATGTGTTAATACCAACACTCCTGTTTTTTCTGCCTCCCCCCAGGCTGAGGATGTTCCTGACTTTTTGTTTGATTTTTCTGATGTGTTTAGCGAAAGTAAATCTGCATCCTTACCTCCCATAGGAGCTATGACTGCGCTATTGAATTAGTGCCAGGTAGTAAATTCCCTAAAGGTCGCCTTTTTAACTTGTCTGTACCTGAACATGACGCTATGCGGTCTTATATCAAGGAATCATTGGAGAAGGGTCATATCAGACCATCCTCTTCACCCATAGGTGCCGGTTTTTTTCTTTGTGGCCAAAAAAGATGGTTCATTAAGGCCGTGTATTGATTATCGTCTCTTGAACAATATTACTGTGAAATATCAATACCCGTTACCCTTGATTTCTGACCTGTTTTCCAGGGTGAAAAACGCTACTTGGTTTACCAAGCTTGACCTCAGGGGGGCGTATAACCTTATTCGCATTAAGCACGGGGATGAATGGAAGACGGCATTTAACACCCCTGAAGGGCATTTTGAGTACCTTGTGATGCCCTTTGGGCTCACTAATGCTCCTTCCGTCTTCCAGTCCTTCATGAATGACATTTTCAGGGATTTTGTGGACAAGTTTCTGATTGTTTATTTGGATGATATCTTGATTTTTTCTAATGACTGGGACTCTCATGTGAAACATGTTCGAACTGTATTCCAGATTTTGAGAGAGAATTCTCTGTATGTGAAGGGATCAAAGTGTCTTTTTGGCGTACAGAAGATCTCATTTCTGGGATTCATTTTGTCCCCATCTGTTATTGAAATGGACCCGGTCAAGGTTCAGGCCATCTGTGATTGGGTCCAACCTACTTCATTAAAGGCTCTTCAGAGATTTTTGGGTTTTGCCAATTTTTATCGTAAATTATTGGTAATTTCTCGGTTATTGTTAAACCATTAACTGATTTGACCAGAAAGGGTTCTGATGTGGTGAATTGGCCTCCTGAGGCAGTCTCTGCGTTTCAGGAACTTAAGCAAGATTCACTTCTGCTCCTGTTCTACGGCAGCCTGATGTTTCTCTGCCATTTCAGGTGGAGGTTGATGCCTCTGAAATTGGGGCAGGTGCCGTTTTGTCCCAAAAAGATCCAGAGACCTCTAAAAGTAACCCTTGTGCCTTTTTCTCTCGAAAATTTTCTCCTACTGAACGTAATTATGACGTGGGTAATCGGGAGTTATTGGCCATGAAGTGGGCTTTTGAAGAGTGGAGACATTGGCTGGAGGGAGCCAAACATCAGGTGGTGGTCCTTACGGACCATAAGAATCTGGTCTATCTGGAATCTGCCAAGTGACTCAATCCTAGTCAGGCCAGGTGGGCCTTGTTTTTCACACGTTTTAATTTTGTGGTTTCCTTTCTTCCTGGCACTAAGAATGTTAAGGCGGATGCCCTCTCAAGGAGTTTCCTTGCGGACTCTCCTGAGCTATCTGATCCCTCTGTTATTTTGAAGGAGGGTGTAGTTCTTTCCGCCATCTCGCCCAATTTGAGACTTGCTCTGGAGGGGTGTCAGGAGGATAGGCCCGAGCGCTGCCCTGTTGGAAAATTGTTTGTCCCGGACCAATGGAAAAAGAGTGTGATGTCTGAGATTCATTGTTCCGCATTGGCTGGGCATCCCGGAATTTTGGTACCAGAGACTTGGTTAGTCGGTCCTTTTGGTGGCCTACCTTGTCTCGCGATGTCAGGGAATTTGTGCAGTCCTGCGGGACTTGCTCTCGCTCCAAGCCTTGCTCTCGCTCTAGTGGTTTGTTGATGCCATTGCCTGTGCCCAAGAGACCATGGACCCATATCTCTATGGATTTCATTTCCGATCTTCCTGTTTCTCAGAGAATGACCACCATCTGGGTAATTTGTGATAGGTTTTCCAAAATGATACATCTTGTGCCATTACCTAAGTTGCCTTCCTCCTCTGAATTGGTGCCGTTGTTCCTTCAGCACGTGGTTCGTTTACACGGCATTCCTGAGAACATTGTGTCTGACAGAGGAGTCCAGTTTGTTTCCAGATTTTGGAGGACTTTTTGTTCTAAACTGGGTGTTCAATTGTCTTTCTCCTCGGCATTTCATCCTCAGACCAATGGTCAAACTGAGAGAACAAACCAGACATTGGAGACTTATCTAAGATGCTTTGTGTCTGCTGATCAGGATGACTGGGTCTCTTTTTTGCCTTTGGCTGAGTTTGCTCTTAATAATAGGGCTAGCTCTGCCACTTTGATGTCTCCGTTTTTCTGTAATTCTGGGTTTCACCCTCGATTTTCTTCAGGACAGACGGAGGCTTCTGTCTGTCCAGGTGTTGACTCTGTTGTTGAGCGTATGCAGCAGATTTGGGACCAGGTAGTGGAGAGGTTGTCCCTCTCTCAGGAGAAGGCCCAGCGGTTTGCTAACCGGCATAGGACTGATGGTCCTCGGTTTAGGGTGGGGGACTTGGTCTGGTTGTCCTCAAAGAATATTCCTATGAGAGTAGCATCTCCTAAATTTAAGCCTAGGTTCATTGGACCTTATAAGATCATGGAGATTATTAATCCTGTTTCTTTTCGTTTGCTTCTTCCAGGGACATTTAAGATCCATAACGTGTTCCACAAGTCCTTGTTGAAGAGGTTTGTTGAGCCAGTGGTTCCTGCTGCTGTGCCTCCTGACCCTGTTTTGGTTGAGGGCAATCTGGAGTATGTGGTTGAGAAAATATTGGATTCTCGTTTTTCTAGACAAAGACTCCAGTATTTGGTTAAATGGAGAGGTTATGGTCAGGAAGACAATTCTTGGGTGTTTGCTTCGGACATCCATGCTAGGAGACTTATCCGTGCGTATCATAGAACTCATCCTGACCGACCTGGTTGCTCAAATGAGGGTTCGGTGACCCCTCCTCAAGGGGGGGGTACTGTTGTGAATGGGTTTGAGATGAGTTCTGAGCAGAGGCTCCCTCTGGTGGTTACAAGCGGTACTAGTGAGGATTGTGAGGACTGGGAATCAGGTGTTACTGATTGGTCTTATATAAGGGAGTCATTTTCCCATCAGGGTTGCCGGTGATCAATTGTTCTGGTCTGAATCCTTCTTTCCAGTTTCCCTTGTAGCCTGCTGTGTCGTGTCTGCATCTCCTGCTATCAGATAAGACAATTTCTTATTTTGTGTTTTTGCTATATTTTTGCATTTTTGTCCTGCACTTCTGTGGGGGCCTTCAGGGTCCCTTCCGGGGGCTTTTGCCCTCTCAGTTTAGTCCAGCCACTGTGTTTTGTACTTTTGCTTTTTCCAGTTTTTTTTCAGTGGCTGCTGTTTTGTTTTTGTTACACCAGAGAACTAATTTAGGTGGTAGAGGTTGTGTGATCTCAGGTGATTTTGAAATTAGTAGAGTTGGTGTTTTTTCAGGGTTTTCTGAGATTGCAGTAAGTACCCTTCCTGTCCTTTTCTATTTAGATAGTTTGGGCCCCAGCGTTTGCTCATACTATTTTCTTTCTGTGTCAGTATTTCCTCTTGTCTAACCGCCATTACATGTTTGGGGGCTTTCTATTATCTTTGGGGTTCTGCTCCGGGGCAGATAGCTTTCCTATTTCTATCTTTAGGTGTAGTTAGTTTCTCAGGCTGTGACGAGGCGTCTAGGACCAACGTAGGAACGCTCCACGGCTGCCTCTAGTTGCGGTGGTTAGTCAGGGTACTGCAATCTCATAGTTTCCAACTGCTCTGGTGTATTTCCTTTTTTACCTGCACTCCTCAGCTACCGAAACATAACACTGTCCAGGAGTTGACTGATGCTTTAATCAAGGTCTGGGAGGACATCCCTCAGGAGAACATCCGCCACCTCATCAGGACCATGCCCAGGCGTTGTAGGGAGTTCATACAGGCATGTGGGGTCCACACACACTACTGTACATCATTTCCTTGTCTTGAGGCATTTCCACTGGAATTGAATCAGCCTGTAATTTTATTTTCCACTTTGATTTTGATTTCAATCGACTCCATGGGATATTAATTTTGATTTACATTGATAATTTTTGTTTTATTGTTCTCAAAGCATTCCACTATATAATTAATATTTGTAACTGGAATATTTCATTAAGTGACATCTAGGATGTGGTATTTTAATGCTGTTTAATTTTTTGAACAGTGTACATTAGTATTTTTGATCATGCTTTGTTCAGCAGTATGATGGAAAAGCCTATTTTTTTTATTCACAGTGTTTACTCAGTGTGGCAGTTTTATACGGCGAGTCGTTATGGACGCAGTGATAGAAAACGTGTGTTTTTCACATAAAAAATTTTTATTTTTTGTAATTGTTTTTTACATTTTTTTTAAACTTTTTTTTACTTAGTCCCTCTATGGGACTATCATGGCTCTGATTGCTAGTATAAAGCAATACAAGAGTATTGCAATGCTTTATACCTGTCAGCCCATGTTCTGAGCATGGGATACCAGGCTTTCCGTAGCCTGGTGACCCGGCAATCATCACGACGACCTCCGGTCACCATGGCAACGATCGGGTCTTCACGAAATCTTTGGTGTGGGGGGGGTGCTGATCAGAGGGGAGAGGGAGCCCCCTTCATACTTTCTAAATGTTGCGATCACTATCAATCAGTGCATTTAGGAAGTTAAACAGCCAGAACGGCTCCTGGCAGTGAGAGCCGGGTGCCAGCTTTCATATTAACTGAACACCTGGCGGTGATTGCGAGGGTGTATTGATAAGTTCTAGGAAATCCCTTCCCAGGTAGGATGTATGGATACATGTAAGGTTGTGAAGGGGTTAATGGGCACATCAGAAACCCATACTTAAAGATCAGTATGGATAAAGGGTCCCATCAGTGGGACCCCAAAGATCAGCAAAACATCACTTACCCTTGGTATAACCTTTTTATTGACCCAAGTTGTCCTGTATTCAATAAGAGCCCACATACACATTAGATTAACGGGCCAGTCTTATGTGTATTTGGACCTCCTAACTCTCTCTGAAAAGTGGTGTAGGTGAGAAGTAATGATCCGAGGTGTCAGATTTCTGAATGCGGATTTCCCGCACCCCCCCCTCCCCTTGGTAAAATGAGTAAGGAGCAGCTCTCTTGTAGAGAGTCGTGAAAGATAGCCATCAGCTGAATTATGGTTCGGCTGGCAGTTTTCCATCCTATATGGCACCACTTCGTAACAGGTCACTCATCCTTGCTTTCCAAGATTGAAAAACACCAATGGAAGCAGCTCCTGGGTTGTCACAATTTTCCACACTCTTAAAAAAGGTATCCAAGTATGTTATGATAGTAATAGATAAAAATCACTGTACAAAACGGCAGACATGCTATAGGAAAGCTGGTAGGATTCCATCTTGTGACCTTAAATATGACTTTTAAAACCTGCTGTATTACCCTACATTGGCATGAATAGGATATTAAAGGCATTTTACTTACAAAAATATGTATGACAAATATGAAAAACTGCCGCATCGGTGTAGATTGTGAAGAAATGTCTAACAATCCTCTAATATGTCCTGAAGGACACTATGGGACGTTTTGATAAAAGCAGTAAGCATAAGGACTTAATTTTTTTAGATTATAAAAGGATTCTAGGTTTAGAGCACATGAAATATTTAGCACCAGGGGCGACAGGTTTCTGGCAATATGTCTGTAATAAGATCCGCTGAATCGCCATATGGCTTCTCGGAGAAAGGAGTGCTATGACTGCATAAAGAGCTAAAGTAACCCTTACCGGTTTTTGTCCAGACAAAATGAATTATTAGGAGCCAATAAAGCTCTCAAAATAGGATACTATTGGTCAGACCTCAGATATCCTATAAAGGGTCTGCAAAAGAAAACTTACTGGGGTTAAAGGATGTAATTAGAGGGTGTCATCTGCAAATCACTTTCTTGACTTTTTTTTTTAAAAAAGGACCAGTCCGTTCTCCTGTCACCCGGTTTTAGTAACAGGCCCCACTATGTTCATGACCTATGGATAAATACATTGCAGGCAGACACTCAAATCACGTGACTGCAAGGGTTAAGCTTCACAAAAATTTGTGTAAATGTTATAATCCTTAAAGTGAAAGGATTTAGGATTTACCAATTACATGGATAATAAAGGTATTCACCATAGCAAACGTCTGGCATTTTCTGGAGATCCAGAATATATATTTACAATTGATATAGGAAAGATTTTGTTTTAGTCTTTGCCTGATGGAGACCTGCGTAGTCTGGAAAGCTTGCAATTTGTTACCATCTTTTCAGTTAGCCATTAAAAGGTATCAACCACTGAGGACTCTCAAGTCTAAATATTTTTCTATTTACAATTGGCATTTTTGTTGCAGAAATTACTTTAACTATCTAGGGGTATGTTCCCACTGTCAAACGCTGCACGTTGGACGCTGCGTACATCCGCAGCGTCCAGATGTTACAGCATAGTGGATGGGATTTCAAGAAATGCCCACTATGCGTGCTCCGACTCTCATGGCTCACCCGCGGAGACGGACATGGGACGCGTCTTTCCAGACTGCAGCATGTCCATGGGGAGAGGCGAGTCTCCGCAAGATAAACTTCAACTGTATAATGTATTGGACGCGGTGAATCCGCACGGTTCAGTAAACACATGCGGAATCACCTGTGTTCAAAAGCCAGCAGCGCTTTGGACACAGCGGACATGTGCTGCGTCCAAAGCGCTGCCAGTTACTGACCATGTGCATCCGGCCTTATTGATCTGAATGAGGTCTGCAGAAAGGAGTCCACGGATACAACCCTGTTCAGCTTCATGGAAATGGAATTACGGTTATAGTCATTTCTGCAACAAGTCTGGTAAATGTGACTGATCCCTGGAGGACAGGTGCAGAAGTTATTAAGGCCACGTGCACACACTGCGTATTTGGCGAGTTTTTTACCTCAATATTTATAAGCCAAAAACCTGACCAAATACACAAAATGCGAATGTATATATTATTATATATATATATATATATATATATATATATATATATATATATATATAAATTTACTACTACAAACTTCTCAATATACTTAAATAAAAAAACGAACTAAACTGCATTGTGATTTGTTATTTTCTATATTACAAAAAGAACATACAAAAAATACATGTCAAAAAAACAAAACTTTACATAGCAGTAATATTCCAGATGGGAACAGTATCCAGTTACATGGCATTCTCATTCCATCCCCAGGTAACAAGAAAAAAAAAGAAAAAAACAAAACAAAACATTTTTTACATTACCTCGAAAATTTTTATTATATACTGGAAAAAAAATTAAAACTAAAAATGTAGACAGTATGTGAGCATTTTCTGCTGCTCTGGAATGATAAAAAAAGGTCTATCGGTTTCAGTCTAAATATTGCACAGTTTGAAAGGTACCAAAAATTATAAAAAGTCACAATCTTGGGAAACACCTCACATTTAAGCAAAATCTACCAAGAAACGTAAAGCATGTTGTTTCTACAGTAGCTCTATCTTAAAGAAGATTGGAATGAAATACAGTATAGTTAGGATGTAGGTGTGATTATATAATATATACAATCACACAAACACTTGATATCTGCTCTCCTTCACCCCTGAGATTTGTTTAAATTACTGAAAAAAAAAAAAAAAACACATGGCAACTTTCTGAATTCAATATCCATGAATGGCAATGGAGAATCTCACTAAAGTCAAAGGCTGTAGTCACAGTCAAAAGGACCAAGAAAAAAAATATATATAAAACAAAAATAGTCATTGAAAAGGGTAAGACCTCTTTGTGTGTGTCAAGAAAGCTTCACTTTCATAATCCCGTGTGCAAATAACACGAATATATATTAAAAAGAAAAAAAAAAGTATCAAATTAATGCAAATTGTCTTTGATATCGACTTGGGCAGTTCGAAGGAAATGTTCAGAACACTTTTGACAAGTGAAGATTTAGGACACGAGTTTCGACTGAAGCTCCATCTCTGCTGCTTGTTTAAGGGCAACATCAACCAGTAACTGGAAGCCACTGAAATCCTGATTGTGATCCGGTGGGGTAGGAGGAGGAGTGTTGAATAATCCGCTCTGTGTGTTTTGTCTTAATTTTATAGTGTCTTCGTGGCAGACAAGTGAGGTTTCAGTTAGTTTTTTTTGCCTCAGATTCGTGCTGCTCTAGGATTTGTCCAGCATTCAATACATGGGTGAAGTTGAAAGGAGCGTCATTTAGTGATGTGACAGTGGTATGACAGATGACGGAGGGTCGAGCCAGGAGAGATTGCTGAGAAGACAGTTGTGATGCCAGTAACTTCCCTGAGTTCTGGTTTGACCCGGTGGAACTGAAATGAAAAGAGTTCTCATCTATGGTGGGAATGTAGGGCTTTGTTCCCGTCGGAGAGTCCATCTGCATCACTTCGGTAATTTTGGCTCCCTTTCGTGAAATGGTGAACTGATTAGGGTCTTTTCCATCTTTTCTCAGCATATCAGGCAAAAGTCTACGCCTTGCATTGATGAACCAGTTACAAACCTACAAAGAAAAAAAAAAATCATGACTTTCATTCCTCATTACACTGGAGTTAGGCTTCACAATGAGCAAATTGACATGACATTCAGGAAGAATGGGAATTCTTTGGCTTTCAGCTGTTGCTCAACAACTCATGGCAGGCGAAGCATCCTAGGAGATGAGGTTTAGGAACAACTGTAGTGGGAAAGCTGCCCAGCCCCGCTGCAATACTGGGATGGGAAATGCCGGATGAATTCTCATCATCTTGGTATCTGGATTTTTCAACACATCCCATACACTTCTCAAAACTGTTACGTCCAAGAAAATAATATGCACTTGATTTCTAAGAGAAGGCAATGTGGTAAAAGTCCATAGTAGCTCAAAGTGCCTGTTCCAGCAGATATTCTACCACTCAACTGTTATACATACATATTATTTGTATGCCATCATAAGAGCTATTGTACAAACATAAGACCATACATAAGGTTGGCATAAAGTAATGCATAGATTAACTGTCATATTTGCAGCACAGATTTTGATTTTGGATGCTTCGATTATATTTTTTGTGGCATTATTCTCCAAGAATTTGTGCTGAAATCCTGACTCAAACTTCCGTGTACAGGTATACCATCTCTAACATCAGAATCATAAGTTTCTACTAAAACAAAGGCCTTCCTGTCCCTCTCATAACGCCCCAGGAATGGGACGTCTGAATGCTTTCATTTTTGATAATGTTGTTCACATGTTATTTCCCATACCTTAGGCTAATGGTGGGAAGTTTAGCTTTGAAACAAGATGCTGTTTGTCTTTCAGCAGAGACTGCGGTGACTCACTGACTGCTGAACTTGCTGTGCTACCAGGCAGATCTTTGCTTACCTGACGCCAACCCGGACAGATTTAACCCTCTGCATTTCAAGATGGGTAGCAGAAGAACAAGAAAAAGAGCATTATAAAGTGTGTGGGAGTGAGAGGGTCGGTTAACAGAGAATAGATCCTTATGGGGGCTAGGAGTGCTGTGTATGGCAATCCATTTCAACACAATGATCTGAATGAAAGGTGAAACCCTTTATTGCTAATGCCCCATTGCATACCCCATTTTATTTTGCTCTTCCCTTCTCAAAACGTTAATTCAAACTTGGCATAAAATCCCTGAAAACTGAGCTGCAATAGTGCAACATTACACAATTATAAAGAGCAATTTCGTGATGCATTGTGAGTAAGTACCAACTTTCCAGAATTTACAACATCGGCACTTAAAAGCCACGTGTGACAGCAAAAACGTGTGTGATCCGTCATTATATATATTTTTTTAAAGTAAGCTACAATTCACATGGGTATCCTCCCCCACATAACTTAATGATGAGAACTACCCCTTTTTCACAACTACGTGTTTACTGGTCAGATTCCTTTTAGAGGACGTCAGACAAAAGGATGTATTGCTTCCTGGGTAAACGACAGGAAATTACAAATGTTAAAATCCGGAGTGCAAGATTTAACATTTTCAGCCATGCGGTGATTTGGCCATTTGCCTCATGTACTGAAATGACAAGGATGTTTTGCAGAATAGAAGAAAAACAAAAACAACACATAGGAATAGATTCTGCAATGTTTTAGTAGGCGGTTTCCACTTCATGTTCCCGCGTCTACTTACATAAAAGACAACGTAATTTCCAGCATAAAAGCTACAAACTACAGAATAAACAATCCATCTCGGCCCCACATGATTACGAGCAGACCCTTATTGGAGATCCATGTTGCGCAAACATACCTGTAGTGTGGAGAGATGCGTCTGCCGAGACAGGTGGGCTTTCTCTTGTTCTGAGGGGTAGGCATTATAGCGATGCTCATATAACCAGTCTCGCAGAATCTGGACTGACTCTTTAGGCAAGTTTCCACGCCTCCTTCTCTTCCCTGAGCCAGCAGTGGAGGAGAGATCCAGGGGAATATCCATACCATCATCATCCTCAGTCTCACTGCCTGATAGTGGAACTAACCCTAAGAAAAAGACATGTCAACATTAACTTGGTGTCAAATGCCATAGGATTACATAAATGGGGTGGGAAATCTGCCCCAGGTCCTGTAGGTAAAATGCCAAGAATATAGCAGTAGTGACATCACTCGAGCACAGCGCTGTACAGTATTCCATCCTCCGTTGAGGTCATTTACTTTTCATAGCAGAATGTATCAGTCCCGTATTTCCACCCGGAGGGTGTTACAAGTCAGACAAAGGCAAAGTATCTTCTTAAAGCTTTCCATCTTATAGCTAATCATTGTTTCTTGGGTTGGGATTCATGCTGCACAGATTTATACTCACAGATCTGTTACACACGGAGGCGCAGAGCTCTTTACCATGACAATAAAACCGTCAATGACATGGCTTTGTTTACCTCATCTATACAATGTGAGATGAGCTGTGTTTAAGGGCACCAGCATTAATCAATCACTGAGGATTGCTGGAAGTGTATTGTGTCGCAGGATGAATGTGACAGACGCTGTCTACGACGCGGAGCTGGACACAATGTGGAATCTGAATGAGCTTGGGACACTAACGGATATTTTCAGGAGACAACTGCGTTGTAAAAGCCAGAAATGCCCCCCATTACTACAGCAAACACCACAAGCCAAATGCATAAAACTCTTCATTAGAAAGATAAGTGTTCAAAGAAATTACTGTTATGTTACATTTGTATAAAACCATCTTGTGACTGCAGTGCATCAGACGAGTGCTCCCGCGGTCTAAGATTACGGCATTACTACTAATAGTTATCAGCAGCACAGTACTTTCCCTTTCTGAGCAATGCTTATGTCATTTCATACTGACACCGACCTGACAGATGACTCAAGTATGTTGCAAAACAGAAACCTGAAGGTGGCTCACCACCGCTTTATCCTAGCGCAGCGATGAAAGTTTCGTCATTTACACAGAGAACATCGAGTCTGGTCTGGCGCAGGACTGCGAGGCATTTACACCTATTTACCTATACTGTCCTGGGACAAACAGTTCTTAGAGTATAGATTTATTCTCAAAGAAGCAATTCCAGAAATCCCCTAAGAAACCCCAAGTTGAATACAAGTCATGGTAAAACAGAATGCAGATTAAACACAGAAGATGTAATGATTAATTGTCACCCAAGAGAAAAAGTTAAAGTTGCAGTCACCAAGTAAGGAACTGCGTCAGGAAGCCTGCCAAACGTTATAAAACATTGCCTGGATATGCCAACAGATCGAAAACCAGCAAGTGCTTTAAGGCCATCTATCCCAACAGGAAGCAGCTCAGACTGAAAACATAAGTAGTCAGAGTTCTTATCGGTTGCGTAAGTAAATAGTGGCGTTCAAACCGCTTCACTTGAGAAACCTGTCATTTCTAATTGTTACTTGTTCTGCTGAAAGCCACCCATAAATGTCTGTGTGATATGTGGCTGGATGGAAGAAGAGCTTAACAAGATGAAGCCTGCGCACAATACACTTTAGATCATCACTTCACACATGGCAGCAATTCAATATTTTAATACGAGAGAAACAATAATATGGGTAATGGCGAGGCAGGTGCTGCCCTCATTTTCCTGTTTAGAATGAGACTAACTTTCATAAATCAACGCATGCTCATTTTTGTTAGTAAAATTGGTGATGGGTCTTCAAAATGATGGCTCTCAAAATTTAGTTTTCTAGCCAAATTTCATTAGCATAATGGAAGTCACAAGAGCATTTATTGTACAATTAGGATTGGTGGAGGTGCTGGCACCCAAAGTCCACCGAAGGTTGGAAACAAAGAAAAGGAGTAGTAGGGTCATTAGTTCTGTAGAGGAGCTGGCTTTGCTTACAGATGAGGAATCCACAGGAGGTAATTGGCCAACACAACTTCAAAGAGTTTTCTTCAAGAAGGACACTAGAAACAGATGTTTTATCACTTCTTCAGATCTTGGTATGTGACTAAATAATAAGCTGTATTTAATTTATTTTATATATTAAAGTTGAAAAAGTTGACACTGACAGATGTCAATACAATACTGTTGTGAGGGTGGAAGTGGTTAGAAAACGCACGTGGCGATTGTGGGAACAATATATAAAACACCGCTTTACGAGTCTGTGGAACTGAATGACGTAGAAGAACAAGTTCAAACATTTGCTACAGACTCAAAAAAAATCCACCATTTGTTAATTATGCCTGACACATACAAAGCAATCATCCACTTAAGTGATCAGGGCCCTTTGAAGACTTTTTTTGTTTTTTATTATTTCTTTCTATGACATGTATTTCTAATGATTTAACAGTTTTGCAATAAATAACTAAAAAAAAAAGTGTTTAGAACAAATTATCCAAGGAAGATGAATGTGTATTATCTTACTCCCGGACACAACAACGTGTCAAGAAGAAAATGTCAACTTGGTACTTGGATGACGTTTCACAAACAGGAATCTAAGGGACTTTCCAAAAAGACTCATTTCTCAAGTTCCTCTTCAGGGACCTTTAACAATAAATCGTAGCTCACGGATTTATTCAGCAGCAATACACTAGCCATAAAGTCTTAGTGGTTGGGTTCCTTCACTAAATGGCGCAGAAGTTGTCCATCTAGGACACTGGAGGAGAAGTGAGGCGGCACTACTAGCCTTTCTTCCTTGCAACCATCTGAACAAAAGCTCCAAACATGTCCCAATGGCAGGGGGATGGGAGCCTTTTGTTTCAACTGCTTGAAAAAGTTTCAAGCATCTGCAAGCAGTTTCTCCCATCCTGACCTGTCAGCAGCACTGCCCCCTCCCTGTCACCAACGTGCCCTGCTGTCTCCTGTGTGAACAATGCTGAGCACACACTCTCAGCCTCACATGGCACACACACAATATATATATATACTGTATATATAGTCAGCTCTTTACTGTGCCACGCTTAATATCCTCATCTGTGCACTTCCGAAGGACAAGAATCAGTCAAGGACAGGAAAAGGTAAAATATAAAATAAACAGTGTAATGCTGATAACAAGTCATGTAAAGTACTTACTGACCTTTATCTGGTCAGTTCAAGAGCAAACAACCAAAAGGCTATGGCAGGTCTTGTACAGGGTCGTGTGCCCCTGCCCATGGTATGCGCCCCCCGCAGGGTCCCACACAGTGGAGGTGCTGGCTGGAGCACATGGTGCAGAGGAACAAAGGAACTGAAAGTTGTGAGAGCAGCAGCAGCAGAGCATGGAGGCAGCAGAGCCCTCACACCCTCCAGCTGCCTCCAACTCTCCAAACTTTCAGGAAAGTGGCTAACTAGGCTGAGAAAGCTCAGAATCAGCAAAATGGTGGTCCTAAAAAGTTATGTGGCCCTTCCCCCAGGAATGCATCTCCTCTCCTCCACACAAAGACTTTCCCAGGACGCGCAGCTGAAGCCCAGGGGACGAGCTGCTGGACGGACACAGGCTCCTGGTGGCCCGGGGACCATGTGCTCGCGGGGACCTCCCTCGTGGAGAAAGTTTCTTTGTTCCGCCCGTGGGCTGAGCAGCTCCTCTCCTTTGTGTGCAGCTCGCGCTCCTCGCTCCAAACTTTTACCAATCACAACAAACTTACGGGAACAGCTCTCCACATCCCCCAAAAGCCACGAGAGCCCACGAGAGCGGCCGACAAGTCTCCAGCCCCCGGGTCCACTGCCACCAGACAAAGGGCAGCGGGTGCACAGGCCGGGCACACGGCAGCCCGGGGCCCTCACCCACCTTTCTTTGTCTTCATGCTGTAGCCGGCTGCTAACGACAATGCGGAGAGGAGAGGCGGCGGCGGCGGGTCCCGGGATGTCCCGCACAGTCACTGCGTGGATGGAGTGTCCCGCGGCTCCTCACTAGTAATGCACGAGCTGCGCTCCCGCAAACCCTCCCCGCGCCTGTCAGACACAAGGGGAGGAGAGACGAGCTGGCGTCCCCTTTCCTCCAGACAGGGTGCGCACACACACAGCCGGCACCAGGGGCGCTCCGCTCCTGCTTCCTGGTATAGTGTGCTGGGAAAGTGCTGATATGCGTCCAGCATGGAAGGACTGCTGGGCTCCAGCCTTCCTATGAGAAGGCGCTGCTGTACAGACACTCGTCAGTCTCGCCCCGAGAGCAGGCGCTGCTTCCACCTGCGGCCCGGTGCTCCTCCTGCAGTGTCTCCAGCCCTAGCGCAGCGTGTGGCCCTCATTACAGAACTTGGCGCTGCTCAGAGCCCTTCCTCCCTCCACAGGCTGGGCAGTAGGTGCCCCAGCAGTCCGGCAGCCCCGTCTCCTGTATGCACTGAGCAGGGTTGCTGTGTGCGCCATTCCGGGGGCAGTGATCTCCTGTTCATCTCCTGACAGACAGCCTCAGCTCACCGTCTCCTCCAGCACAGGCTGCACTCATCACCCATCACATCACCACCTCTGATTATCCCATTAAGGCCTCTTTCACACATCAGTTTTTTGCCGTCAGTCACAATCTGTTTTTTCGACGGATCCGACGCATCAGTTTTTTCATCTGTTTCTTACGGTTTTCGACGGATCCGTTTTTAAAAGCCGGCAATTCAGTGCGCTGTACAGTAAAATCACACTGACATGTTTAATAAAGGATAGATATATACACATGTCATTGAGACACACACATTATATATAATATATAAGTGTGCGGAGTCCCCGGCTGACCTAACATGAACTCAATAGTGTGGGAAAAAAGTTCAGAAACTTTCCCACGCTAATCTGTGCCTGCGCAGAGATGAACTCATTCATTCTGCAGTGGTTTACAGCCGGACTGGTCGCATTAGCACCGGTCCCTGTTGTAAACTACTTAACCCCTTGTGATGGATTGCAGCGTGGGACTTGACTGAACAGCAGAGGCATGGTTATTGTGTTTTATTTTATTGTTTTTTACAGGAGAACAAGGGATTCAGAGGAATTGGCAGAATAATTTGGTCAAAAACTTTGTGTAATTATTTCATTAAAAGAGATTAATTAAAGTGTGCGTGTCTTTTTTAAATCCCGGGTCTCACATAGTGATACACCAGCGATCCCGACAACGATCAGGATCATTGGTGTATCGCTACATGATCGCTGCTGAGCTGTCAAACAGGCAGCTCAGGCAGCGATCAGCACAGCGACACTGCGGGTAACATCGCTTAGTTACCTGCAGTGTACCTTGGATACCAGCGCCCTGATGCAGGGAGCTGGTAACCAAGGTACACATCGGGTTTCCAGGCGCTGTGCGGTGCCTGGAAACCCGCTGTGTACCTTGGTTACCAGCTCCCTGCATCAGGGCGCTGGTATCCAAGGTACACAGCGGGTTTCTAGGCACAGCCCTGCGCCTGGAAACCCACTGTGTACCTTGGTTACCAGCAGATCGCTGGTCTCCCACCTGTCACACGCAACGATGCGTGCCTGTCAGCGGGAGACCATCGATCAAAAAAATGTCCAGGACATTCAGCGACGATCAGCGATACCCGGCAGGGGGCTGATCGTCGCTGAATGTCACACACAGCGATATTTGTTGTGAATGGGCTTGAGATGAGTTCTGAGCAGAGGCTCCCTCTGGTGGTTACAAGCGGTACTGGTCTGTCCAGTGAAGATTGTGAGGATTGGGAATCAGGTGTTACTGACTGGTCTTATATAAGGGAGTCACCTTCCCATCAGGGTTGCCGGTGATCAATTGTTCTGGTCTCTATCCTTGATTCCTGTTTCCCTTGTAGCCTGCTGTGTCGTGTGTACATCTCCTGCTAACAGATAAGACATTTTCTTCTTTTTGTTTTTGTGCTTGTTTTTTGCATTTTGTCCTGCACTTCTGTGGGGGCCTTCAGGGTCCCCTCCGGGGGCTTTTGCCCTCTCAGTTTAGTTCAGCCACTGATGTTTGTACTTTTGCTTTTTCCAGTTTTTTCAGTGACTGCTGTTTTGATTTTGTTACACCAGAGAACTAATTTAGGTGGTAGAGGTTGTGTGATCTCAGGTGTTTTTGAAATTAGTAGAGTTGGTGCTTTTCAGGTTTTCTGGGATTGCAGTAAGTACCCTTCCTATCCTTTTCTATTTAGTTAGTTTGGGCCCCAACGTTTGCTCATACTATTTTCTGTCTGTGTCAGTATTTCTTCTTGTCTAACCGCCATTACATGTTTGGGGGCTTTCTATTATCTTTGGGGTTCTGCTCCGGGGCAGATAGCTTTCCTATATCTATCTTTAGGTGTAGTTAGTTTCTCAGGCTGTGACGAGGCGTCTAGGACCAACGTAGGAACGCTCCACGGCTGCCTCTAGTTGTTGTGGTTAGTCAGGGTACTGCAATCTCATAGATTCCAACTGCTCTGGTGTATTTCCTTTTTTGCCTGCACTCCTCAGCTACCGAAACATAACAGATATCGCTGGGGAGATCGCTGCTGCGTCACAAAACTAGTGACTCAGCAGCGATCTCGCTAGCGAGATCGCTGTGTGAGACGGGGGCTTAACCCTTTATTACTATAGGATTAATAATGGAAAGTTGTCTAATTGACACTTCTCCATTATTAACCCAGATTAATGTCACCTTTCAATAGCAAGGTGACATTGACCCCTTATCAACCCATGAGCCACTGCTAAAGGCAATGGGAATAGAGAGGCTAAGTGCCCACATAGGCGCATCTAATAATAGATGTGACTTTTCTGGAGTGGCTGGGGCCAGATGTTAGTAGCCTGGGGGGGGCCAAAAACAATGGTCCCTCTCTAGGCTATGAATGTCAATCCTCAGTCACTGTCTTTCCCTCTCTGGCAGAGAAAATTGCACGGGAGCTCACACAATTTTCTTCCGCGATTATAGCCTTAAATTTAACCCCTAGAGTTCCAAATTTCTCCTAACACAAAGTACTAAATTGATTAAAAGCTCATATATATAAATCATTTTGATATGACATGGTTTACTATAATGTAAACCATGTGTCATGTCAGGTTCGGTAATGATTTTACTGAAGCCGGCAATTGATTTAGCGGCTATTATGCTATGTAGAATATATGAATAATATATATATATATACATACATACATACACACAGTACAGACCAAAAATTTGGACACACCTTATCAAAGATTTTTCTGTATTTTCATGACTATGAAAATTGTACATTCACACTGAAGGCATCAAAACTATGAATTAACACATGTGGAATTATATACTTAACAAAAAAGTGTGTAACAACTGAAATTATGTCTTATATTCTAGGTTCTTCAAAGTAGCCACCTTTTGCTTTGATGACTGCTTTGCACACTCTTGGCATTCTCTTGATGAGCTTCAAGAGGTAGTCACCGGAAATGGTTTTCACTTCACGGGTGTGCCCTGTCAGGTTTAATAAGTGTGATTTCTTGCATTATAAGTGGGGTTGGGACCATCAGTTGTGTTATGCAGAAGTCTGGTGGATACACAGCTGATAGTCCTACTGAATAGACTGTTAGAATTTGTATTATGGCAAGAAAAAAGCAGCGAGTGGCCATCATTACTTTAGGAAATGAAGGTCAGTCAGTCCGAAAAATTTGGAAAACTTTGAAAGTGTCCCCAAGTGCAGTTGCAAAAACCATCAAGCGCTACAAAGAAACTGGCTCACATGAGGACCGCCCCAGAAAAGGAAGACCAAGAGTCACCTCTGCTTCTGAGGATAAGTTTATCTGAGTCACCAGCCTCAGAAATCGCAGGTTAACAGCAGCTCAGATTACAGACCAGGTCAATGCCACACAGAGTTCTAGCAGCAGACACATCTCTACAACAACTGTTAAGAGGAGACTTTGTGCAGCAGGCCTTCATGGTAAAATAGCTGCTAGGAAACCACTGCTAAGGACAGGCATCAAGCAGAAGAGACTTGTTTGAGCTAAAGAACACAAGGAATGGACATTAGACCAGTGGAAATCTGTGCTTTGGTCTGATGAGTCCAAATTTGAGATCTTTGGTTTCAACCACCGTGTCTTTGTGCAACGCAGAAAAGGTGAACGGATGGACTCTACATGCCTGGTTCCCACCGTGAAGCATGGAGGAGGAGGTGTAATGGTGTGGGGGTGCTTTGCTGGTGACACTGTTGGGGATTTATTCAAAAATTAAGGCATACTGAACCAGCATGGCTACCACATCATCTTTTAGCGGCATGCTATTCCATCCGGTTTGCGTTTGGTTGGACCATCATTTATTTTTCAACAGGACAATGACCCCAAACACACCTCCAGGCTGTGTAAGGGCTATTTGACCAAGAAGGAGAGTGATGGGGTGCTACGCCAGATGACCTGGCCTCCACAGTCACCAGACCTGAACCCAACCGAGATGGTTTGAGGTGAGCTGGACCGCAGAGTGAAGGCAAAAGGGCCAACAAGTGCTAAGCATCTCTGGAAACTCCTTCAAGATTGTTGGAAGACCATTTCCGGTGACTACCTCTTGAAGCTCATCAAGAGAATGCCAAGAGTGTGCAAAGCAGTCATCAAAGCAAAAGGTGGCTACTTTGAAGAACCTAGAATATAAGACATATTTTCAGTTGTTTCAACACTTTTTTGTTAAGTATATAATTCCACATGTGTTAATTCATAGTTTTGATGCCTTCAGTGTGAATGTACAATTTTCATAGTCATGAAAATACAGAAAAATCTTTAAATGAGAAGGTGTGTCCAAACTTTTGGTCTGTACTGTATATATATATTCTTTAGTTTGTGTTTTAACCTGTCAGGAGCACGCTCAGTTAAAAATGATGGGTGGCAGGGGTAAGTGGGGCTGCACATGATGAAGTGTGGGGGGAAGAGGACTGCACATGATAAAGTTAGGGGGAACAGGGCTGCACAAGAAAGTGGGGGGTAAGGGGACTGCACATGATGAAGTGGCGGGAGTAAGTGGGGCTGCACATGATGAAGTGGGGGTAAGGGGACTGCACATGTTGAAGTGTCTGAGGGGGGGCCGCACATTATGAAATGGAAGGGGGATAGGGGGCTGCAAATGATGAATTCAGTGTGAGTGATGGGGCACAGCAATTTAATTGAAGGTGAGGAGAGCAAATGATGAATTGAAGGTGGGGGTGAGGAGAGCAAATGATGATCTAGGGGGAGAACAAATAAAGAATTTTTAGGGTGGGGGAGTAAATGATGTATTGAATGTGGGGTAGATCAGTTGAAAATAAATAGAGGGTGGGAGAGAGAGAGAAGACATGACAATGAATTGGGGTGGAAGGGGCATGTAAATATAATGAATCAGGGTTAAGGTTAGAGCTGGAGGTACATAGTGGGGGCAATGAGGATGAAAGTGACTGGTAACGAATTGAGGGAAAGAGTACAGGTGCAAATTAATTTATATATTAAATGGGGAAAGTGGCTATTTATAGTTAGTGGGTGCACAGTGGTGGATTATAATTTATATTTGGAATGGTGGGTTGCATAATAACCAATAATACTGTATATTGATTGTGGGTTCACCTCTGTATTCGGATGTGTAGTGTTGAAGTAAGGGAAAAAGTGGGGAATGTGCTCTGGAAGTGGTGCTCTAGGTAACTTATTTTTTGTAGAGGCGAGTCCTGGCTGGAAGAAGTGATGCGGTCTGTGCTGGATGAAAAAGGAAAGCAAAGATGAAGGACTTCAGCTAGAGACGTCACTGGCGAGTCAGTGTGTTACCTGTACACTGACACCATACACTGTATACTATATACAGAGCTCCTGTGTATAATGTCACTGGTGATCACTGTATTACCTGTACACTGACACTATATACAGAGCTCCTGTGTAGAATGTCACTGGTGATCCCTGTATTGCCTGTACACTGACACTAAATACAGAGTTCCTGTATACAATGGCACTTAGTATTGTGTTTTTTTTTTTTTAATTAATGATCAGTATTGTAGTATTCAGTCACTATGTGGTGGCAATATGTGGTCTGGTCATGGTGGGCGCTATTTGTTCCTTGTATGCGGTATTATTCAGTCACTATGTGGTGGTAATATGTGGTCTCGCCATAGTGCGGCGGTATTTGTTCCTTGTATGTGGTATTATTCGTCACTATGTGGTGGTAATATGTGGTCTGGCCAAGGTGTGGCGGTATTTGTTCCTTGTATGTCGTATTATTCGGTCACTATGTGGTGGTAATATGTGTTCTGGCCAAGGTGTGGCAGTATTTGTTCCTTGTATGTGGTATTATTCGGTCACTATGTGGTGGTAATACGTGGTCTGGTCATGGTGTGACAATATTTGTCCCTTGTATGTGGTATTAATGGCTGTTTAAAAAAATGTAAATGTATGCGACTCATTCCCTTAAAGAAAAATACATAAATATATATTTATTTTTAAAATAGTTTAGATTAGACTAGGGCCCGGCCGAAAGAGTCTACCGTGTCGTGGTATCGGCTTAAAAATTATTTTGGCCAGAACAAAAGCTGCTGGTTATCAATGTGATCTGGTGTTTGATGGGAACTGTTAATATCTGATCAGTGAGGATGTGGTGGTGAAGTTGAGTTTTTCCAAGAGTGGGACGGTGGAGGCGGAGCTGGTGTGGAACTTGGGCGGAGTCTCAAGGGAACCCAAAAATTTTGCCAGTAGGGGCCCAAAATTCCTAGTGGAAGCCTTGGTCTGTCTCATAAGCTGCAGACCACAGCTTCTTGAGACTTCAGTGTGCTCACGCAGGCGGTGTGATGACATTGTCTCATGCCGCTCTGCGGACCGGAAGAGAAAATGGAGGCTGCAGTGCGGGAATCAGGATGAGGCAAGTATAAACTTCATTATTTTTAATATGGAGAACTGGGGCCGTCATACTTGATATGTGGGGAGAACTTGGGCCGTCATACTAGATATGTGGGAAGAACTGGGGCAATCGCACTATATATGTCCCATATCTCTAAAGTAAGCTCGGTTCTGCTCCCATATCTCTGAAGTAAGCGCCGTTCTGCTCCCGTATCTCTGGAGTAAGCGCCGTTATGCTCCCGTATCTCTGGAGTAAGCGCCGTTATGCTCCCGTATCTCTGGAGTAAGCGCCGTTATGCTCCCGTATCTCTGGAGTAAGCGCCGTTCTGCTCCCGTATCTCTGGAGTAAGCTCTGTTCTGCTCCCATATTTCTGGAGTAAGCTCGGTTTTGCTCCCATATCTCTGGAGTAAAGCGCCCGTCTCACACAGCGATCTCGTTAGCGAGATTGCTGCTGAGTCACTAGTTTTGTGACGCAACAGCGATCTCCACAGCGATATCGCTATGTGTGACATTCAGCAACGATCAACCCCCCTGCTGGGTATCGCTGATCGTTGCTGAATGTCCTGGACATTTTTTTGCTCGTTGGTCTCCTGCTGGCCAGCATGCATCGCTGCGTGTGGCATGCAGGAGACCAGCGATTAGCTGGTAACCAAGGTACACATCGGGTTTTCAGGCGCCGGGCGGTGCCTAGAAACCAGAGGTGTGCCTTAGATACCAGCGCGCTGCTGCAGGGGAGCTGGTAACCAAGGTACACATCGGGTTTCCAGGTGCCGCGCCGCGCCTGGAAACTCGATGTGTACCTTGGTTACCAGCTCCCTGCACCAACGGGCTGTTATCCAACATACACTGCGGGTAACTAAGCGACGCTACCCGCAGTGTCGCTGTCCTGATCGCTGCCTGAGCTGCCTGTTTGGCAGCTCAGCAGCGATCATGTAGCAACACACCAGCGATCCTGACAAGTGCATATCGTTGTCGGGATCGCTGGTGTGTCGCTAGGTGTGACGGGGCCCTAAGCTTGATTCTGCTCCCATATCTAGGCAGCAAGCTCCTTACTGTTCCCATATCTAGGTTCCAGACTGTTTTTAAAGCCTGTTATCTCTGCTGCTTTAATGCAATGGCCAGAGATAAGCAGGGAAAAGGAGGGCCACCGCAACTCGAGGGCAACTCCCTTGTGATTGCCCCCCAGGCTGAAAAGTGCCAGCCAGCCCCTGGCTTCCAATATGAATAAAGTTTTAAGTTTAACACATATTACACAAACCGCTGTCACCAATGATCCGGAGAGACTATAAAAGTATTTCATGACGGCACTTTCATACAAGCCTCCCCTCGATAAAACCAGCCGCGAAACACGCGTCGGGGTGCCTGCCGCCACGAGGTACAGTATTTTAACCCTATCATGATTTTTTTGGTATTCACTTCATGGCTCACTTTGTAACCTACATTCTATATTGAGCTTATGGACAATTTTATTTGTACTCTGCACTGACATTTAGGACAAGTGTCCTTTTTCATTTTCTTAATGAGGATACCTATCCCATCCCCTTGTTGCATTTAAAAACCTATTTGCTCTCCATATACACTTTATTTGTGTAAGTACATACCTTTATCTATCCAGGGATATGTGTTATACTTAAAACTTTATTCATATTGGAAGCTGTTTTGCTCCGCATACCATGATGTATAAATGTACTCTTCTTTTTCCCTTGACAATATGATTCTTTGTAGATAAGGGAAACTAATGCTTTAACTCTGTATATTGCAGCACATTTTTGTATTTGATGTCCCCAATGATAAGATTTTATTTCTATTTTCATGTTAAATTTTAGTGAGATTTGAATAAACTTTTTGTTTTTATTGGCATTTAGCTTCCCTTTTTCCAATTTTTGATATCTACATTTAGGAAGTGCCATAATTCTAGGCATTCATATATTCTGAATTACTGTTGATATTCAGGTTTGCATGATAAAAGTGCAAGTTACAATTTAATGACAATCACACTTTATTAGCGCCGAGTCCGACCAGTTAACCCCCAATAAAATGTGAAATTGAATGTTGAATTTGGGTCTCTTCATTTTCTTTATCCATCATGTATAAAAGGGGTGTGTACAACATCTCCTATAGTTTTGCATCTTTATGCATTCTCCCAGACAGACATGCTGCAGAGGAAACTAATGCTCTGTCTCCTCTGACAGCCAGCACTGCTCGCATCTCCAGTTAGGGCCCCGTCTCACATAGCGAAGCACCAGCGATCCCGACAACGATATGAACTTTTTAGGATCGCTGGTGTGTCGCTACATGATCGCTGCTGAGCTGCCAAACAGGCAGCGATCAGGACAGCGACACTGCGGGTAGCGTCGCTTAGTAACCCGCAGTGTATGTTGGATACCAGTCCGCTGGTGCAGGGAGCTGGTAACCAAGGTACACATCGGGTTTCCAGGCGCTGCGCGGTGCCTGGAAACCCGATGTGTACCTTGGTTACCAGCTCCCCTGCAGCAGCGCGCTGGTATCCAACGTACACTGCGGGTTTCCAGGCACAGCCCCGCACCTGGAAACCAGATGTGTACCTTGGTTACCAGCTGATCGCTGGTCTCCTGACTGCCACACGCAGCGATGCGTGCTGGCCAGCGGGAGACCAGTGATCAAAAAAAAGTCCAGGCATTTCTGACACGACCAGCGATTCACAGCAGGGGCCTGATCGCTGGTACGTGTCAGACATAGCGAGATCGCTGCTGAGATCGCTGTTGCGTCACAAAACTTGTGACTCAGCAGCGATCTCGCTATGTGAGACGGGGCCCTTACTACAAGAAGACCCATCCAGCACATGAATGGCCGCATACATCTCTGTTGTCTGTCACTGACTGCTGTGGTTATGTGTGTGACCAACACAACAGGCTTAACAGTTCACGCACCCTTCGTGTCAGATCTCATATGAAAATGAATTACACATGTAAAGTTTTTGCTGTTGCCAACCCAGACATACACAGTCATGCTAAAAATAGTTGTGTCCCCAATAGTGAGGTCATTCCCCATCACAGAGTGCCGCTCTGTCTGCCGCTACCCAGCCAGTAGTCACTTTAGTGACGTCACAGGCAAATAACTTCCACTACACTGTGACCCTGAAATGAGCAGTGCACATTGTACCTGTGGCTCCGGTCAGGCTTCTTCCCACGCAAATTCACGTTCCATATTCCACTGTGTCTCCAACTGTCTGTCGTACTCCACATCCGTGGAGAAAATCCAATCTGGCAGAAGACTTTATCCATTATAAGTTTATGCTTAAAAACATACAACTCTGCCCTTTACCTAAGCAAACAAACCTACTTCAGCACCATCACCTCACTATTCAACAATCCTAAACGACTAACTTTTCATTCTCTCCTCAATCCAAGATTGCAGGCCCCTACCACTGACAATATTGCCAAAAATTTCAAAGAAAAAAAAAAACTGACCATTTCCAAAGGAAATTTTTTTTCCCCATCCACTAATATCATGCATGGTCCTCCCTCACGCACAGCATCTATCTCAATTTCTGTCTTTGAACTGGTCACGGAAAAAGAAGTGACCAGTGTTAGAACCCTCTTGTTAGATTTTGTTTCAGTTTGCTGGTCACATGACCTTTTTTCCCTATT
>JARQOD010000006.1:319692668-319810070 GCA_033576555.1 Oophaga sylvatica
CGAATGGATCCGGAGAAACTGTCTGCCATCGAGAAGTGGCCCCGACCAGAGGGGTTGAAGGCCATTCAGCGGTTCCTGGGATTCGCTAACTATTACCGTCTCTTCATACCGCACTTCTCTTCCAGGACTGCTCCAATCTCAGCGCTCACCCGCAAGGATGCTAACCCCAAACAGTGGACGCCCGAAGCAGAGGAGGCCTTTCTTTCCTTGAAACAAGCCTTCTCTTCCGCTCCAGTGCTGCATCGCCCGGACGGCAACAAGCAGTTCTTCCTGGAGGTGGACGCTTCCTCTGCTGGAGCCGGAGCGGTACTTACTCAAAAATCTTCATCCGGGAAGATGGTTTCCTGTGGTTTCTTCTCCAAACTCTTCTCCTCCTCCGAGCGCAACTACTCCATAGGAGATCGAGAGTTATTGGCCATTAAATTGGCATTGGAGGAGTGGCGTTACCTACTCGAGGGGGCTCTTCATCCGGTAATCATCTACACGGACCACAAAAATCTGTCTTACCTTCAGCATGCTCAGAGACTTAACCCTCGCCAAGCCCGGTGGTCCTTGTTTTTTGCCCGTTTTGATTTTCTCTTGCATTTTCGCCCGGCTGACAAAAACATCAAGGCGGATGCCTTGTCCCGGTCCTTCCTGGTGTCGGATCTCGAAGATGAGCCTAAACATATCATCGATCCCGCCAGAGTGATGCAGGTGGCTCCCGTGAGTCTAAACCGTCTCCCTCCTGGTAAGACGTTCGTATCAGAGACTGATCGGAAGAGAATTCCTCATTGGGGTCATTCGTCTAAACTCGCTGGCCACGCTGGTCAGAAAAAGACCCTCCAACTCATTACCCGGCATTATTGGTGGCCTACCCTGCACAAAGACGTAATAGACTTTGTTTCTGCCTGTGTCTCCTGTGCCCGCAACAAAGTTCCGAGACACCTGCCTGCCGGCCGTCTTCTTCCGCTTCCTGTACCCGCTGCTCCCTGGCAACATATAGCCATGGACTTCATTACGGATCTGCCCATCTCTGCCGGTTGTACGGTCATTTGGGTGGTCGCTGACCGCTTTTCCAAGATGCCTCACTTCATTCCTCTGCCAGGTCTTCCGTCTGCACCCGAGTTGGCTAAAGACTTTATCCGCCACATCTTCCGTCTCCATGGTTTGCCTCGTCACATTGTGTCAGATCATGGGGTACAGTTCACTTCACGTTTCTGGAGAGCTACTTGTAAGTTACTAGACGTCACCTTGGATTTCTCCTCCGCTTACCACCCACAGTCCAATGGACAAGTTGAGCGAATAAATCAGAATCTGACCAGCTATCTCCGACACTTCGTTAATGCTCATCATTCTGATTGGGTGGAGCTCCTGCCTTGGGCCGAATTCTCTTACAATAATCACGAGAGCGAATCGTCCACCAAGTCTCCGTTTTTTATAGTCTTCGGTCAGCACCCTCGGATTCCTGTCCCCGTTTCCATCTCTGTGGACAATCCAGCTGCGGAATCTCTAGTTAGAGAATTCTCCTCCATCTGGGAGAGTACCCGGTCCGCACTCATTCAGTCATCCGAGCGCATGAAAAGACATGCTGACAAGAAACGTCTGGATCCTCCTCAATTCCGTCCTGGGGACAAAGTCTGGCTTTCGTCCAAATATGTTCGGCTCAAAATTCCTTCCTACAAGTTAGGTCCTCGGTTTATCGGTCCTTTTGAGGTCATCAGGCAGATCAACCCAGTGTCCTATAAACTGAAACTCCCGGCCAATTTGCGAATTCCTAACTCTTTTCATGTGTCTCTTCTCAAACCTGTGGTACTTAACTCTTTTTTCAAGTCTACAGGTACACCTCCTGCTCCAGTGTCTGCTGATGATGAATTTGAGGTAGAGAACATTCTGGCCACAAAAAGGGTAGGAAGAAAGACTCATTTTTTGGTGGATTGGAAGGGGTTTGGTCCTGAGGAGAGAACGTGGGAGCCTCGGGAGAACATCCATGCCCCTCTCATCCTAGCTAAATTTCTTTCTGGCCTAAAGAGGGGGGGCCTAGAGGGGGGGGTACTGTAGCATCGGCGTCCCGGCCCTCTGCCAGGCAGGGACGCCGTTCCCCTTACCAGCGCTCTGCGTCCTCAGCGCCCCCAGCGTCCTCAGCTCCCCCAGCATCCTCGGCGTCCTCATTCCGCCCTGCTGGGCCCGCGCGCTCCTTCTCTGCTGCTGGACTTAGGGCGCGCGCCCGCGCCCTCCCCCGCTCTTAAAGGAGCCGCGCGCATTTTCCAAATTAGTCTCCGGCCAATGCCGGAGGACTCCACCCTATATTAAGGGCTTCCTCCTTAATGGAGGTGCCCGAGCAATGTTGTTGTTGCACTGTATAACTCTGCTTCAGCCCTCAGCTCCTGTTTCCAGTTGCCTGCCTGTTACCCGTCTGTTTGCTGTCTGCCATCTGACTGCAGCCCTCCCCGGAGGTTCGGACATCACCTGCAGTGATCCCCGGCGATTACAGAGACTCTTGCCTGCTCACTTGGGAGCGATCATCTGCCATCCGACTGCAGCTCTATCGGAGGTTCGGACTTCATCAGCAGTGATCACCGGCTACTTCAGAGACTCTTGCCTGCTCACTTGGGAGCGATCATCTGCCATCCGACTGCAGCTTTATCCGAAGGTTCGGACATCTCCAGCAGTGATCACCGGCTACTCCAGAGACTCCTGCCTGCTCGCTTGGGAGCGATCATCTGCCATCAGACTGCAGCCTACCAGGAGGCTCCAACATCTCAGGTCGTATAAGCCTGTCTATTCAGAAACTGTCCTGGTCACTTACTGTGACAACCTGCCTGTCCAGAGACTGCCCTGGTCACTTGCTGTGACAACCTGCCTGTCCAGAGACTGCCCTGGTCACTTGCTGTGACAACCTGCCTGCCCAGAGACTGCCCCGGTCACTTGCTGTGACAACCTGCCTGCCCAGAGACTGCCCTGGTCACTTGCTGTGACAACCTGCCTACCCAGAGACTGCCCTGGTCACTTGCCGTGACAACCTGCCTACCCAGAGACTGCCCTGGTCACTTGCCGTGACAACCTGCCTACCCAGAGACTGCCCTGATCACTTCCCGTGAATTCCTGTCCGTATTCCCCGGGCGCCACCTGCTCTCTTACAAGTATACTATCTTGTATAATAAAGCTCAGTGGTTTCACCTACCAGACCCGTTACATCCAGCAACACGTGAGTAGTTGTTCTGGAGCACATTTCGTGGAGCCAAAGGTACGTTTGCCTGATTTATTTTTTGGTGAACAACAAGATTTTTTTTCTTTTAAAAATGCTTGCTTGTTGTATTTTCGTTTGAGACCCAGATCCTCTGGTGATGAATCACAGCGCATAGGGTTTATAATGTCACTTTTGCGCAAAGAACCTCAGGACTGGGCCTTTTCTCTGCAGCCTAGTGATCCATGCTTTGGATCAGTGGATGGTTTTTTTTCTGCTTTGGGGTTGTTGTATGACGATCCGGATCGTGTTTCATCAGCTGAGACAGAGTTGAGACGTTTGAGACAGGGATCGGGTAATGTGGAAAAATATTGTACTCACTTCCGTAGGTGGTCCACCCAGGTGGGCTGGAACGATTCAGCTTTGAAAAGTTTATTTCTTGCAGGATTAAGTGAAAGGGTTAAAGATTTGCTGATTGCTTATCCTATACCTGGTAACTTGCAAGAAGCTATGCAATTGGCCATACGGGTGGATAGGAGACTGCGTGCAAGGGTTAATGAGAGTAAGTCTGCTTTGTCAGCTCCAGGTTTGGAGAAGGAATGTACTGACATTGCAGAGCCGATGGAAATTGGAGCAATGACACCTCACTCTCGGGAAAAAGAACGCAGATTTGCTCAAGGTTTGTGTTTCTACTGTGGTAAATCTGAGCATTTCATTAAGAACTGTGCGCTTCGAATGAATAAGAGAGAAAAAAAAATGAGGTCAGTGTCGCCCGCATAGCTTGTTTAAACAATAAAGGTGTCTTTCTTTCTGCTACCACTGCTGGTGAGGAGGAATTAATGGAGTTTCGGGTATTTGTGGATTGTGGTTCAACTCTCAATGTGATTGATGGGAAATTTTTGGAAAAACTAAAATTAAAACCCAAACTTCTGTCTTCTCCTATTAATGTGGTGTCTGTGGATGGCTCTCCCTTGAAAAATGTTACTCACCATATCTGTGAATTTCCTCTTACTATTAATGGTGTTCATCAAGAGAATTTGGATTTGGTAGTTTTGAATAATTTGCCCTCACCGGTGATTTTGGGGTTACCCTGGTTAAAATTGCACAATCCTGGATTGGTCTACCAATGAAATTAAGTCCTGGAGTCCTAAGTGTTATGACAAGTGTTGTAACGGGCGTATTGCTGCTGTAGTTAAGGGGGAGTTACCTGTACCTATTCAGGATTTTTGGAAAGTTTTTTCTGATAAAGAATCTCAGGTATTGCCTCCTCATAGAGAATATGATTGTGCAATTGAATTTGTCCCTGGAGCGACTCTTCCTAAAAGTCGTTTATTTAATTTGACTATTCCTGAGAGAAAGGCTTTGGAGGAATACATACAGACAAGCTTGGCCGCCGGTCACATTAGGCCTTCCAAATCTCCTGTGGCGGTTGGATTTTTTTTTGTTAAAAAAAAGGACGGCGGTTTACGGCCTTGTCTAGACTTTCGTGAGATTAATAAGATTACTATACGCAATCCTTACCCACTGCCATTGATTCCTGATTTGTTTAATCAGTTAGTGGGGGCCAAGTGGTTCTCGAAAATTGATCTTCGAGGGGCACACAATTTGTTGCGCATGAAGGAGGGGGATGAATGGAAGACTGCGTTTAACACTCCACTGGGTCATTTTGAGAATCTGGTCATGCCTTTTGGACTTTCCAGTGCTCCGGCATTTTTTCAGAATCTTATTAATGACATCCTTAGACCTTTGATCGGCAGAAGTGTGGTTGTGTATTTGGATGACATTTTGATTTATTCACCGGATTTGGAGTCTCATTGGAGGAGTGTGCGTGAAGTATTACAGTTACTGAGTGATAATTCACTTTTTGCCAAACTAGAAAAATGTGAGTTCGCTGTACAGAGACTTAGTTTTTTGGGCTACATTGTCTCCAGTGAAGGTTTTGAGATGGACCCTGTGAAAGTGCAAGCTGTGCAGGATTGGCCTAGACCTATTGGTGTGAAATCAATACAGAGTTTTTTGGGGTTCGCCAATTATTATAGAAAATTCATAAAAAAATTTTCTGTGATTGCCAAACCTCTGACCGATCTCACCAGGAAAGGTGCTGATGCGGTTCAGTGGACTACTGAGGCCAGTGAGGCTTTTGTGTTGCTAAAGGAGAGGTTCAGCTCTGCTCCCATCCTTACGCAGCCTGATGTGACTAAACCATTTTTGGTTGAGGTTGATGCTTCTTCTGTGGGGGTCGGCGCGGTGTTGTCTCAGGAAAAGACGGATGGAGTACATCCCTGTGCTTTTTTTTCAAAGAAATTTTCTGAGTCTGAACTAAATTATGATATCGGTAATCGGGAATTGTTGGCAATTAAACTCGCATTTGAATACTGGCATCATTTTTTGGAGGGAGCGGAATTTCCCGTTCAAGTCTTCACCGATCATAAAAATCTGATCTACCTTGATGCTGCCAAACGCTTGAATGCCCGTCAGGGTAGGTGGGCACTGTTTTTCTCACGCTTTAATTTTACCGTTACTTACATCCCAGGTACTAAAAATGTTAAAGCTGATGCTTTGTCTCGCAGCTTTTCTCCTATGGTGGGTACTGAGGAGGAGGAAAACATTTTGCAAGAGGGGGTTGTTATTGCGGTTTTGGACTCCGTGTTGGAAGATGAGATTCTTAAAGCACAGGAGAATGCCCCATCTAACACGCCGCATGGGAGGTTGTTTGTGCCTGGTACCCTGAGGAGAGATTTGTTTGTTGAATGTCATGACTCTCGGTTGGCAGGTCATCCTGGAATCTCTGAGACCAAGAGACTTGTGGGTCGCAGCTTTTGGTGGCCTGGATGGCAGAAGGAAGTCATTAAGTGGGTGCGTCAATGCACTGTGTGTGCTAGATCTAAGTCTTCTCATACTCCTGCTGCAGGGTTGCTTTGCCCTCTGGAGGTCCCTAGTGCACCTTGGACACATTTGGCTATGGACTTTATTACTGACCTTCCCCCTCTGAGGGTTTCACTGTCATCTGGGTGGTCGTGGACCGTTTTAGCAAGATGTGTCACTTGGTTCCTTTCATCAAATTGCCCTGCGCTAAGACTCTCGCTAAGGCCTTTGTCAAGGAAATAGTCAGACTACATGGTGTTCCTACTGACATTGTTTCTGATAGGGGACCTCAGTTTGTGGCTCGTTTTTGGCGCGCCTTTTGTGACAGGTTGGGAGTTCATTTGTTGTTTTCATCCGGATATCATCCTGAGTCTAATGGCCAGACAGAAAGGAAAAACCAGGATGTTGAGCAGTTCTTGCGTTGTTTTGTGACTGATAATCAAGAGGGGTGGTCTGAGTTTCTGCCACTTGCTGAGTTTGCTCTTAACAATCATACATCCGCTTCTGCTGGTTGTTCGCCTTTTTTTTGTTGTACTGGGAGACATCCGTCTTTTGGGTCATTTTCCAAGTTGGGATCGGCTGTACCTGAAGAGGAGAATTTTTCTGGTGTGTTGGAGAGAGTTTGGACTGATGTGCGTGGTAATCTTCAGGAGGCTAACAAAAGATCCAAAGTGTATTTTGATAGAAAACGACAAGAGGTTTTGTTTGCTATTGGTGACATGGTCTGGTTGTCCTCTAAGAATCTGCGCTTGAGGATTCCGTCTAAGAAATTGGGTCCCAAGTTTGTAGGGCCCTTTAAGGTGCTTCAGGTTATTAACCAATCTGCTGTTAAGTTGGAGCTTCCCACCTCCTGGAAGATTAATCCGGTGTTTCATGTTTCTCTCTTGAAAAAAGCTGAGGTCTCAGATGAAGACGTCTCGACCACTGTTCCCCTGGTGGTGGAGGACGGGCAATATGAGATTTCCCGCATCCTAAATTCTAGACGGTATAGAGGGGGTTTGCAGTACCTCGTCGCTTGGAAGGGTTATGGACCCGAGGATAACTCATAGGTGAGGGCGGATGATGTTTCTGCGTCTAGACTTGTCAGAGCGTTTCACAAGAGGTTTCCGGATAAGCTTAAGTCCTAGGGGATCCGGAGGATCCTCTTAGAAGGGAGGGTACTGTTAGAACCCTCTTGTTAGATTTTGTTTCAGTTTGCTGGTCACATGACCTTTTTTCCCTATTTAGTCTGGCTTCGCCCTTCTGGCTTTGCTGGACTTCATTGTATTATCTACTCTTAAGCTAGCCGGGTGCTTAGGTGCCTTACTCTGTCAGTTTTGCTTAATCTTAGGATCTCGTAGTAATTTGTTTTCTGTTTAATTTTCCCTGCTACAATTTCTGTTAGGAGGTGTCCACCTTTTCTCCCAGTCCCTAGATCTTGTAGGGATTCCTCCCTCGCAACTATAGGTCTTCGTTCAGACTAGCTGAGGACTTTAGCGGGTCTGGTCGCAGGATCAGGTTCCCGTTACATTGTAGGGATCAAGCTCAGTTTTATTGTAGGGACAGAGTTCCCATCTTTCCTTAGTGCTTGTAGCAGTTCATAACAACCAGGCTCCTTGCATCTCCTCACTTTACTACCTGCACCTGAGACCCTATTCACCTCACATCTCCTTCAGTCCCTTTATCCGGCTGTCAACACACACCTGACTAAAATATTTAACCTCTCTCTCCCTCATCTGGTAGCTTTCCTTCCTTATTTAAACATGTCAGCATACATCTAATACTAAAATAAAAAAATTATATATACACACACATACTTATGCTCACAAGTTTACATACCCCAGCAGAATTTTTGCTTGCGTGGCCTTTTTTCAGAGAATATGAATGATAACACTAAAACTTTTTCTCCACTCTTTGTTAGTGTGAGGTCGGGACCGCCACCATCTTAGATAGGCCTATACCAGCCTCCATTTTGTCGGTTCACAGAGCCACAGACTGCTAACTACACAGGGCCTGTTAGCATATCCAGTACGACCGGTTTTGATGTCCACTATGAATCAAAAGGGCTTTAGTATGCTAATTGGTTTAGGCCAGTGTCTGAATGGGATGGTCATTGGTATGTTGAATGGCTCGGACTCAGGCCAGTGTTTCCTGCTCCATATGAATTGCAAGCCAGTTAATATGCGTGCTTCAAAGCAAAGGGGAGGGGCCTAGCAGGTTTAAGAGCTGTAGCCATGAACAGGCTGCTCTGAATCCATTTTCTCACAGCAGCAAGAAGCACAAGGGACAGACCTGCCAAGAGAGCAGCGGCACACGTTTTGGGGGGCTGTCCAGCAACTAAGACTTTCACCTGAGGATCGCAGAGCTCCCTGCCTCCCCATGACCATACAACCCGGTAATATTGATCTCTAGCTAATACCTTTAAGCCTTGTACATTATCGTTGTATTTTTTCTCCGACTGCAAACCCATTGTAATTACGTTGTATAGCTTTACTGTATATTTCTGTAATTATCTAGTGCGCCCTTAAGGCAATTAAACCATAAAATTAATCTTGGGCTGATGCTTTTACTCTGATTACGAATCTTAGAATACCCAGTGGGTAACAGGACACCCTCCCCGGCGGCCATTTGCTCTAGGTGCAGTTCCCTTACTGACCTGAGAGACAAAGGGGGCGCCGGAGAGCTGTACCTGTGGAGTTACGTCCCATTGGTGACGTGGGAAGAAAGGGGATCGTCCTTCACATTTGGTAGCGGCGGTGGGACCAGAAGCTGTGATACCCAGGCTACCGAGTGGCGGTCGGCTTAGTTCCTCACAATTGGTGGCAGCAGTGGGATGTAACTCCACAGGTACAGCTCTCCGGCGCCCCCTTTGTCTCTCAGGTCAGTAAGGGAACTGCACCTAGAGCAAATGGCCGCCGGGGAGGGTGTCCTGTTACCCACTGGGTATTCTAAGATTCGTAATCAGAGTAAAAGCATCAGCCCAAGATTAATTTTATGGTTTAATTGCCTTAAGGGCGCACTAGATAATTACAGAAATATACAGTAAAGCTATACAACGTAATTACAATGGGTTTGCAGTCAGAGAAAAAATACAACGATAATGTACAAGGCTTAAAGGTATTAGCTAGAGATCAATATTACCGGGTTGTATGCTGAAGATGTTTGTCGACTCCCACGGGAGAGACTGGGAGCGGTATCTCCCACACCTGCTGTTTGCCTACTGGGAGGTTCCACAGGCCTCAACGGGGTTCTCCCCCTTTGAGCTTCTGTACGGGCGACGTGTACAGGGGCCCCTTGCTCTGGTGAAGGAAGCATGGGAAGGGGATTTAGCCACCCCTGGAGTGTCGGTCATTGAGTATGTCGTGCGCTTCCGGGACCCAATGATGGCCTTGACACGGCTGGTGCATGACAATATGGCCCAAGCTCAGGCTGACCAGAAGCGATGGTACGACCAAAATGCTTGTGAGCGGACCTACCAGGTGGGTCAAAAGGTGTGGGTACTGGTCCCCGTACCCCAAAACAAGCTTCAGGCAGCCTGGGAGGGTCCATACCTCGTGCACGAGCAGCTCAACGCCGTCACCTACCTGGTCACCCTGGACCTCGCTCATGGAAGGAGAAAGGTCTTCTATGTGAACATGATGAAGGCCCATCATGAGCGAGAAGATTATGCCCACCCAGAGTGCAACCTTCCAGAGGAAGGAGAGGCAGAAGCCCTTCTGGATCTGCCACCCTAGCCAAGGAGAGGGTGCGGTAGGGCGCACGGGGGAACACAGGAATGTCATACCCCCTAGCGCCCTCAAAAGCAGGGAGATGTGAGGTCGGGACCGCCACCATCTTACATAGGGCCTATACCAGCCTCCATTTTGTCGGTTCACAGAGCCACAGACTGCTAACTACACAGGGCCTGTTAGCATATCCAGTACGACCGGTTTTGATGTCCACTATGAATCAAAAGGGCTTTAGTATGCTAATTGGTTTAGGCCAGTGTCTGAATGGGATGGTCATTGGTATGTTGAATGGCTCGGACTCAGGCCAGTGTTTCCTGCTCCATATGAATTGCAGGCCAGTTAATATGCGTGCTTCAAAGCAAAGGGGAGGGGCCTAGCAGGTTTAAGAGCTGTAGCCATGAACAGGCTGCTCTGAATCCATTTTCTCACAGCAGCAAGAAGCACAAGGGACAGACCTGCCAAGAGAGCAGCGGCACACGTTTTGGGGGGCTGTCCAGCAACTAAGACTTTCACCTGGGGATCGCAGAGCTCCCTGCCTCCCCACGACCATACAACCCGGTAATATTGATCTCTAGCTAATACCTTTAAGCTTTGTACATTATCATTGTATTTTTTCTCTGACTGCAAACCCATTGTAATTACGTTGTATAGCTTTACTGTATATTTCTGTAATTATCTAGTGCGCCCTTAAGGCAATTAAACCATAAAATTAATCTTGGGCTGATGCTTTTACTCTGATTACGAATCTTAGAATACCCAGTGGGTAACAGGACACCCTCCCCGGCGGCCATTTGCTCTAGGTGCAGTTCCCTTACTGACCTGAGAGACAAAGGGGGCCCGGAGAGCTGTACCTGTGGAGTTACGTCCCATTGGTGACGTGGGAAGAAAGGGGATCGTCCTTCACATTTGGTAGCGGCGGTGGGATCAGAAGCTGTGATACCCAGGCTACCGTTTGGCGGTCGGCTTAGTTCCTCACAGTTAGTGGTTGGGTGAAGCCATTTATTGTCAAACTACTGTGTTTTCCCTTTTTGTAAAAAGTAGGACAAGGAGGGGAATTAGCACACAAAAAAAAAACTAGCAACATTTGCAGATAAATCCAAACACCTTCTCAAAAAAACAACAACAAGCCACCATCTCCTAACCATGCAGTATAAGCTACTCTGGCAAGGAGTGCTAACCAGTGCTCAGATTACAGAGGAGATGGGAGTGGCTAACAGTGAACAGCTGAGAGTCTTAATGCAGGAAAGCTTCCAAGAGCTCTAAACTGAGCAGATTAACCCCTGCACTTCCAAAAGAAACCTGCACTGTTTAACATGAAGGTAAAGTTCTTCTAAACAGTGCAGGAGTAGGAGAAGTCAGATGCTGTGGTCTTGTGACTCCTCTCTATCACGGTAAACCCGTGACACTCACCCTGTGGCATTTCAGCAGAAATTGTGGGACAAATTCTGGTGCCATTTCCCAGTGTGAAAATGTAAAATCTGTGGCTAAAGCTAAATTTTGGTGGTAAAAATGTAATTATTCTTTACTGCCCAATGGTATACAATTCTGTTACACACTGTAATCACTACCACCTTAACCCCTTTACCCTCAAGGGTGGTTTGCACGTTAATGACCGGGCCAATTTTTAGAATTCTGACCACTGTCTCTTTATGAGGTTATAACTCTGGAACGCTTCAACGGATCTTCGCGATTCTGAGACTGTTTTCTCGTGACACATTGCACTTCACGCTAGTGGTAAAATTTCTTCGATATAACGTGCGTTTATTTTTGAAAAAAACGCAAATACGGTGAAGATTTAGAAAATTTTGCAATTTTCAAACTTTGAATTTTTTTTCCCTTAAAAACAGAGAAATATGTCACACAAAATAGTTAATAAATAACATGTCTACTTGTCATCAGAACAATTTTGGAACCAAATTTTTTTTTTGTTAGGAAATTATAAGGGTTAAAAGTTGACCAGCGATTTCTCATTTTTACAACCAAATTTACAAAGCCATTTTTTTTTTTAGGGACCACCTCACATTTGAAGTCACTTTGAGGTGTCTATATGGCAGAAAATACCCAAAAGTGACACCATTCTTAAAACTGCACCCCTCAAGGTACTCAAAACCACATTCAAGAAGTTTACTACCCTTCAGGTGCTTCACAGGAGCTGAAGCAACGTGGAAGGAAAAACATGAACTTTTAACTTTTTAGTCACAAAAATTATCTTTTACAAACATTTTTTTTATTTTCACAAGGGTAAAAGGAGAAATGGACAGATAAAGTTGTGCAATTTCTCCTGAGTACGCCAATACCCCATATGTGGGGGAAAACCACTGTTTAGGCGCACGGCAGACCTTGTAAGGGAAGGAGCGCCGTTTGACTTTTTCAAACCAAAATTGGCTGGAATTGAGATTGGACGCCATGTAGCGTTTGGAGAGCCCCTGATGCACCTAAACAGTGGAAACCACCACAAGTGACACCATTTTGGAAACTAGACCCCCTATGGAACTTATCTAGATCTGTTGTGAGCACTTTGAACCCCCAAGTGTCTCACTAAAATTTATAATGCCTGGGTGTCAAAAAAAAACAATTTTCCACAAAAATGATTTTTTAGTCCCCAATTTTTTATTTTTCCCAAGGAAATTGGACCCCAAAAGTTTTTGTCCAATTTGTCCTGAGTACGCTGATACCCCATATGTGGGGGGAACCACTGTTTGGGGGCACGGAAGAGCTCGGAATGGAAGGAGCGCCATTTGACTTTTTCCAACCAAAATAGGCTGGAATTGAGATTGTACGCCATGTTGCATTTGGAGAGCCCCTGATGTGCCTAAAGGCCGGCGTCACACTTGCGAGTTTGATGCGAGTAAGTCGCACGACTTTCTCGCATCAACACCCGGCACGGCCGCCCGCTCTCGGACCCGAGTATGCGGCTGCATAGAAATACATGCAGCCGTACACTCTGGTCCGAGAGCGGGCGGCCGTGCCGGGTGTTGATGCGAGAAAGTCGTGCGACTTACTCGCATCAAACTTGCAAGTGTGACGCCGGCCAAACAGTGGAAACCTCCCACAAGTGACCCCATTTTGGAAAACAGACCCCCTAAGGAACTTATCTAGATGTGTGGTGAGCGCTATGAACCCCCAAGGGCTTCACAGAAGTTTATAACGTACAGCCGCAAAAACAAAAAAATCATTTTTTTTTTTTTACAAAAATGATTTTTTCGCCCCTAATTTTATATTTTCACAAAGGTAACAGAAGAAATTGGACCCCTAGAGTTATTGTGCAATTTGTCCTGAGTACGCTGATACCCCATATGTGGGGGTAAACTACTGTTTGGGCGCATGGCAGAGCTCAGATGGGAAGGAGCACCGTTTGACTTTTTCAACGCAGAATTGGCAGGAATTGAGATCAGACGTCATGTCATATTTGGAGAGCAGCTGATGTGCCTAAACAGAGGAAACCCCCCCAATTCTAACTCCAACACTAACCCCAACAAACCCCTAACCCTAGTCACATCCCTAACCATAACCACAAACCTAACCCCAACCATAATTCTAACTTTAGCCCCAACCCTAACGGGAAAATGGAAATAAATAAATTTTTTTAATTTTATTATTTTTCCCTAACTACGGGGGTGATAAAGGGGGTTTGATTTACTATTTATAGCGGGTTTTTATGTTTGGCAGCTGTCACACACTAAAAACACACTATTTATAGTGGATTTTTATGTTTGGCAGCTGTCACACACTAAAAGACGCTTTTTATTGCAAAAAATAGTTTTTGCATCACTAGGTTTTGAGAGCTATAATTTTTCCATATTTTGGCCAACAAAGTCATGTGAGGTCTTGTTTTTTTTGGGACGAGTTGACGTTTTTATTGGTAACACTTTCGGGCACATGACATTTTTTGATCACTTTCTATTCCGATTTTTGGGAGACAGAATGAGCAAAAACCAGCAGTTCATGAGTTTCTTTTGCGGGGGGGGGGGGGTATTTACACCGTTCCGCGTGTGGTAAAATTGATAAGGCAGTTTTATTCTTCAGGTTAGTACGATTATAGCGATACCTCATTTATATATAATTTTTTTAATGTTTTGGCACATTTATACAATAAAAACTATTTTATATTAAAAAAAAATTATTATTTTTGCATCGCTTTATTCTGACAGTTATAGCTTTTATTTTTTCGCTGGTGATGCTGTACCGGGGCTTGTTTTTTGCGGGACAAGATGATGTTTTCAGCGGTACCATGTTTATTTATATCCGTCTTTTTGATTGTGTGTTATTACACTTTTTGTTCGGCGGTATGATGATAAAGCATTAGTTTTTTGCCTTGATTTTTTTATGGTGTTCACTAAAGGGGATAACTAGTGGGACAGTTTAATAGGGCAGGTGGTTACGGATGCGGGGATACCAAATATGTGTACTTTTATTGTTTAGATTTTTTTTTTCATTAAAATATTTATTTATAGAATAATTATTGATTTTATTATTTTTTAAAATATTTTTATAATAATTTAAAAAATTTTTTAGTTAATTCTTATTTTTACACTTTGTCCCACTATGGGACACTCATTTTGTGCAGGCTGATCTTTTCTATAGCATGCAGAGCTGCATGTTATAGAAGCTGTCAGTGCTGCAGGGATTTTACACTGACCTGTGAGACTTCCTGACATGCACTGCGCATCACAGGAAGTCTCTTAGCTCTGGAGACACGGATGTTGACATCGGGTCTCCATGGTAGCGATCAGGTCTCCATGGCAGCGATCGGGACCCCGCGTAATGACGCGGGGTCTCCAATCCAAAGGCAGAGGGGCTATTAGAGCTGACAGCCCCTCTTCCTGCTACCGGAACGCTGAGATCATGTTTGATCGCAGTTTGCCAGGAGTTAAAGTGTCGGGAGTGGTCTATGACCGCTCCTGGCACTTAGTGCCGGGTGTCAGCTGTGAAAAGCATTAGTGCGCATGCGCCGGTGAACTATGTCCCGGAACACAGCAAAATACTTCCGGGACATAGTACTTCCAGCGCATGCACACTAATGCTTTTTGGCTTTGCCCGCAGTTGGGCAAAGCATACTGCGCAAGTGCGGGAGGCAATTTGAATGTGCACGCGTGGGACCTGTACGCGAGCAACGCTATTCTCAGAACGGAATGCATACAGTACGCCGAGGAGGGGTGGAGAGAGGGACCAGAACCAACTCCTATCGGACCGAGGATATTTACATACAGCGCGGCAGCAATATAAAAGGTTTTTATGGGGGATTCATGTGGCGTCAGGGGGTTTCACAAGTAGTTGGGGAATGTATAGTTCACACTCTATTAGTGTCACGGGTGTGTCGCCACGAAGATCGTCGCGATTACACCACCTTGACTTCGCACTGCTGAGTTTTTGGTGCTAGGTGTTTTTCGGCAGTGAGGGAGTTAATTCTCCCTCTCTCTGTGCTAGACGAAGCCCAGCCTCGCCCAGCTGCAGTTAATACTACAGTAATGGTATTCCTTCAAATACCTGCCAGTCTGCTAGGGAAGTGTCAGTGAAAGCATTCATGCAGACCAGCAGAGCGGATCGTGGTATTGTGAAGTCTGAAGTGAAGAGTACCTGGTGTGGTTTTCTCCCCTCCTCGCTTTATTATTTATCTCCTTACCCGTTGGTGTTCCCTCTGTAGTTGTAGAGTGAGTTTTGTATGCAAGGTGGTCTTTTGTTTTACCCCTTGTACTGTCTCGTTCGTCTTATACTGTTTGTAGGAATTTACCTTCCTGTCCCCTGTGGTTGTGATCAGGGTCCTTCTCAGGACTAGATTACTGAGGGTCAGGGATTCACAGGAGATAGGGTTACGCTGGCGGCCTGGACCTCTGTACCATCAACAGTACCTCCAGGTAGAGGGATTAGTCAGGGCCCCAGCTTAGGGTCAGCATAGACCCCGGACCTCCTGTATACAGTGACAGCGTGACATTTTCACCGACCATACTAAAGATTCTCTCCAGCCACCATGGATCCAGTAGCCAGTCTAGCTCGGCAGTTGCAGAGTTTGTCCATGGAACTGGGGAACGTTAAGTCCAAGGTTTTGTACCCCTGGAGCAAGCCGGACCTGAACCTAAAGTAGCTCTCCCTGACAGGTTCACTGGAGGGCGGGACAAGTTTTTTGCTTTCCGGGAGGCATGTAAATTGTACTTTCGGCTGCGACCTCGGTCATCGGGGAGTGAAGATCAAAGGGTGGGAATTGTCATCTCGCTCCTACAAGGGGACCCCCAATCATGGGCATTCTCGCTTCCCCCGGGCTCCCGGCTCTCCAGTCAGTGGATAGGTTTTTCGCAGCTCTGGGTCTTGTATATGATGACTCGGATCGGGTCTCCCTTGCTGAATCTAAGTTACGTAGGATACAGCAGGGAGATCGTCCGGCGGAGGAATTCTGTTCGGAGTTCCGTAGGTGGGCCACGGACACCCAGTGGAATGACCCGGCTCTTAGGAGCCAGTTTTGTCAAGGTTTATCTGACAAATTAAAGGATGTGCTGGCACAGTATGACCCTCCCACGTCACTGGAAGCCGCTATGGCCCTTGCTATTCGCATCGACAGACGACTTCGGGAGAGGTGCTGGGTAACTCCGCCCCCTGTGATGACTCCACCTTCTACTAGGTCCCCTTATATGGAGGTTCCCCTGGTCAGTCCAGAGGAGCCTATGCAGTTAGGAGGGACATCATTCCGAGGGAGGGGATCGTCAGTTCGCCGCAAGACAGGAAGGTGTTTCTTCTGCGGGAGAAGGGGACATTTTATTGGGGGGTGTCCATCCCGTCCTTTGCAGAGTGAGAAGTCGTCGGAAAACTATTGATCCCAGGTTGTGTGGTGGACGACAATCTGGGAGTAAGCATTTCGTGCCCAGGTCCGTCTCAATTTCTCGTACCGGCGGAGGTGGTGGTGGGTACGAGAACTGAGAGGATATCTGTTCTTCTGTATAGTGGGGCCGGGGCTAATCTGGTGGATGCTCGGTTTGCCCGGGTTCAAGGTATGCGACTGAGTGTATTGGCTAAACCCATCCCCATATTCTCGATCGACGCCAGGCCTCTCGGTCAAGGTAGTTTTTTGCAAGCCGTGCATAACATAGATCTTCAAATGGGGGCGATACATAAAGAACTGTTGTCTGTTACGTGTTGGAGGGTCTTCCCACTCCTATAGTGTTGGGCCTTCCCTGGTTAACTAAGCATAACCCGGTTATTAATTGGCAATCCAGAGAGATAAGCCAGTGGAGTGAATTCTGCAATAAAAACTGCATGAACACGGTCATCGGTGCGGTCGCGCCTAGGGCCTTACCTCCATTTCTGGTAGACTTTGAGGATGTATTTTCGGAGAAAGGGTGTCAAGAACTACCTCCTCATCGCGCGTATGACTGTTCTGTAAAATTGCTCCCTGAGGCCAAGTTACCGAAATCTAGGTTGTATAACCTTTCTGGTCCTGAGAGGCAGGCCATGAAGGATTATATTTCGGAGAGTCTGGCTAAGGGGCATATTAGACCTTCATCTTCCCCAGTGGCCGCGGGGTTCTTCTTTGTGAAGAAGAAAGATAGAGGCCTACGCCCTTGCCTGGATTTCCGTGAGCTTAATCGGATTACGGTCCGAGATCCGTATCCCACTTATTCCCGATCTCTTCAATCAGATCGTGGGCGCCAAATGGTTCTCTAAGTTGGATCTCAGGGGGGCGTATAATCTGATTAGGATGAAGGAGGGGGATGAGTGGAAGACGGCGTTTAACACTCCGGAGGGGCATTATGAGAACCTTGTCATGCCATTTGGTCTGACTAATGCCCCGGCGGTGTTTCAACATTTTGTTAATGACATCTTTCGCCGCCTGGTGGGACAGTTTGTGGTCATATATCTGGATGACATCTTAATTTACTCGCCGGATCTTGTGTCTCATCAGGAGCATGTTAGGCAGGTGTTGCAAATCTTGCGGGATAATAAACTGTACGCCAAATGGGAAAAGTGTGTGTTCGCCGTACAAGAACTTCAGTTTTTAGGATTTCTGGTGTCAGCATCCGGTTTCCGTATGGACCCTGGGAAAGTGCGGGCAGTTCTTGAGTGGGATCTGCCAGAGGATCTTAAGGCATTACAACGTTTCCTGGGGTTTGCTAACTACTACCGGAAATTTATTCGTAATTTCTCATCCATAGTTAAACCTCTCACAGACATGACTAAAAAAGGGACGGATTTTTCAAGGTGGTCTGACAAGGTTTGTCAAGCGTTTTCCTCCTTGAAAAAATGTTTTGCTTCGGCACTCATACTCATTCAACCAGATGCGTCACAGCCGTTCATTGTGGAGGTAGACGCTTCTGAGGTAGGGGTGGGAGCGGTATTATCTCAAGGTCAGTCCCCTGGTAAGTGGCATCCGTGCGCCTTCTTCTCTAAAAAATTGTCGTCCGCTGAGAGGAATTACGATGTCGGCAATAGGGAACTCTTGGCCATTAAGTTAGCTTTTGAGGAGTGGCGTCATTTTTTGGAGGGGGCAGTACACCCGGTCACCGTCATTACCGATCACAAGAACCTGCTATATTTAGAGTCCGCAAAACGTCTGAATCCCAGACAAGCTAGGTGGTCGTTGTTTTTTACCAGGTTTAATTTTGTCGTCACATATCGTCCTGGGTCAAAAAATGTAAAGGCGGATGCCTTATCTCGCAGTTTCCCTGGGGCCGGGAAGACAGATGACTCGGTTCCTATCCTTCAGGAGGGGGTGGTGGTGTCGGCAGTATGCTCTGAGCTTGAGGAGGAGGTATTGGAGGCTCAGGGGGACGCCCCTGTTGGACCTCCAGGGAGACTGTTTGTTCCTGATCAGTTGCGACAAAAGGTAATCGAGGCACACCATATTTCAGCTTTGGCAGGACACCCAGGGAGTAAAGCAACTGTGGATCTCCTCTCGCGCCGGTTTTGGTGGCCTAACTTACATAGGGAGGTGGTAACTTTTGTCGCGTCCTGTGAGGTTTGTGTGCACTCTAAGACCCCACATACCCGTCCGTCTGGGGCCCTCTTACCTTTGAAGATCCCGGAGCGTCCGTGGACTCATCTGTCTATGGACTTTATTACGGACCTCCCGCCGTCTTCGGGTAAAACAGTCATACTCGTTGTAGTGGACAGGTTCAGGAAGATGGCACATTTTATCGCTCTTCCTGCTCTTCCTAATGCTAAAACTCTTGCGCAGGTGTTCATTGGGGAGATTGTGAGACTTCACGGGGTACCCTCTGATGTGGTGTCGGATCGGGGGTCTCAGTTTGTGTCCAAGTTTTGGAAGGCATTTTGTACACGGCGGGGGATGCAGTTGTCATTTTCATCGGCTTTTCATCCGCAGACCAATGGTCAGACAGAGCGTCTGAACCAGAGCTTGGAGGCATATCTCCGGTGTTTTGTGTCAGAGAACCAGGAGGACTGGGCTTCTTTCTTGCCTCTGGCAGAATTCGCTCTTAACAATAGGCGGAGCGAGTCCACTGGTAAGTCCCCGTTTTTCGGGGCATATGGTTTTCACCCCCAGTTTTGTACTTTCAATAGGGGGGGCTCTTCTGGGGTTCCTGAGGAGGAACGATTTTCGTCGTCACTTGCTTCTGTGTGGAGAGGAGTGCTGAATAATCTGAGTACTATGGGGAACCGATACAAACGTATGGCTGATAGGAGGAGAGTGTTTGGTCCGGACTTAAGTGTGAACGATCGGGTATGGTTGTCTACCAAGAATATAAAACTTAAGGTTCCCTCCTGGAAACTTGGTCCCAGGTTCATCGGGCCATACAGGATCAGTTCTATAATTAATCCGGTGGCATTCCGTCTTGACCTCCCCCCTACGTTTAAAATTCACAATGTGTTTCACAGATCATTGCTTAAGAGGTATGTGGCGCCGGTGATACCATCACCTTTACCTCCTCCTCCTGTGGTGGTCAATGGTAACTTGGAATTTCAGGTGTCGAAAATCATCGATTCATGTCTGAATCGCCGGTCGCTTCAGTACCTGGTTCATTGGAAGGGGTATGGTCCTGAGGAGAGGACGTGGGTTCCTGCGTCGGATATTAACGCAGACCGATTAATTCGGGCCTTCCACACAACTCACCCAGATAAACCTGGCCCTGAGGGTCCGGAGGCCCCTCGTAGAAGGGGGGATACTGTCACGGGTGTGTCGCCACGAAGATCGTCGCGATTACACAACCTGACTTCGCACAGCTGAGTTTTTGGTGCTAGGTGTTTTTCGGCAGTGAGGGAGTTAATTCTCCCTCTCTCTGTGCTAGACAAAGCCCAGCCTCGCCCAGCTTCAGTTAATACTGCAGTAATGGGATTCCTTCAAATACCTGCCAGTCTGCTAGGGAAGTGTCGGTGAAAGCATTCATGCAGACCAGCAGAGCGGATCGTGGTATTGTGAAGTCTGAAGTGAAGAGTACCTGGTGTGGTTTTCTCCCCTCCTCGCTTTATTATTTATCTCCTTACCCGTTGGTGTTCCCTCTGTAGTTGTAGAGTGAGTTTTGTATGCAAGGTGGTCTTTTGTTTTACCCCTTGTACTGTCTCGTTCGTCTTATACTGTTTGTAGGAATTTACCTTCCTGTCCCCTGTGGTTGTGATCAGGGTCCTTCTCAGGACTAGATTACTGAGGCTCAGGGATTCACAGGAGATAGGGTTACGCTGGCGGCCTGGACCTCTGTACCATCAACAGTACCTCCAGGTAGAGGGTTTAGTCAGGGCCACAGCTTAGGGTCAGCATAGACCCCGGACCTCTGTATACAGTGACAGCGTGACAATTAGATGATATTTTTAGTTGATAGGCCAAAAACTGGTGACAGATTCCTTTTAATAAAACCAGCCCATAATACTACCCCCACCTCCACTTATTGGCATCTCAGGCTGTTACTGATCCACTAAGGGGCCCATCATATAGTCTGTCAAGCGTCATTTTCCTCTTATCAGCCCATAAAATCTGTCTTAAGATACTTCTTGGCCCAGTCTTGATATTTTAACTTCTGTCTTGTTCAGTGGAGGTTGGATTTCAGCCTTCCATACCTTGACCATGTCTCTGGGCACTTCAGGAAGGTCTCAATCCTGGGATATGACAGCACTGGAGGATAATAGGTTCCTGTTCGCTTCACGTTTAGTTGTTAAATCTTTGGCAGTAAATAGCACCAGCGCTGTTGATATATTTGCACAAGGAAAGACTAGAAGCAATGGGATGAAACTGAATGGGAGGAGACACAGATTAGATATTAGAAAAAACTTTTTGACAGGGTGATCAGTGAGTGGAACAGGCAGCCATGAGAGGTGGTGAGTTCTCCTTCAATAGAAGTCTTCAAACAGAGGCTGGACCGATATCTGTCTGGGATGATTTAGTGAATCCTGCTTTGAGCAGGGGGTTGGACCAGATGGCCCAGGAGGTCCCTTCCAACTCTACCATTCTATGATTCTATGTTAAGTGATCTCAGCGGTTCTGAGCACTCATGCCATCAACTGTAGCTGAGCTTAGGGTCTGCAGAGCCATCAACGTGACATTAATGCTGCAGACAATAAGGTTATGTTCACACGATCAGTAAATGCTGCGAGTTGGACACTGCGTACATTCGCAGCGTCCCGATGTTACAGCATAGTGGATGTCCCATGCCCACTATGCGTACACTGGCGCCCACGGCTTCTCTGCGGAGATGCACGTGTGGCGCGGTTTTCCAGACCGCAGCATGTCTATTTATCTTGCGGAGTCTCCGCAGGATAAATATCACCAGTGCAATGTATTGGATGTGGTGATTCTGCACTGTTGAATGAATACATGCAGATTCACCTGCGTTCAAAAGCCGGCAGCGCTTTGAATGGAGTGGACATGTGCTGCGTCCAAAGCGCTGCCGGTTACTGACCATGGGAACATACCCTAACAGATACTGGGGGAAGCAGCATAGTATCAGACTGGACCAGGGCATGGTGAATAAGACAACAAAATGGAGATGAAGACACCATATTACATGCAATGAATGGTGAAAAAGATGATATATTTAGCATCTGATAGCATGCATGTATAGGTATAGACCATAGGAGACTAGCTGTACATAATACAGAAACCACCACACTGAAACAGCCATGTAGTCATAATAAAAATACACTCTTTATTGAATACAAAATTCATAAATTACATAAATACAAGGACAATGGTAGGGGGGAATGGAAAGATGTAGCGAACGGATGTATCCATACACATGTAAAATTAGCCTGATGGATAACCTGCTCCTGCAATTTATATACAGTGGTGGCCAAAAGTATTGGCACCCCTGCAATTCTGTCAGATAATACTCAGTTTCTTCCTGAAAATGATTGCAAACACAAATTCTTTGGTATTATTATCTTCATTTAATTTGTCTTCAATGAAAAAACACAAAAAGAATTGACCTGAAGCCAAATTGGATATAATTCCACACCAAACCTAAAAAAGGGGGTGGACAAAAGTATTGGCACTGTTTGAAAAATCATGTGATGCTTCTCTAATTCGTGTAATCACCAGCACCTGTAACTTACCTGCGGCACCTAACAGGTGTTGGCAATAACTAAATCACACTTGCAGCCAGTTAACATGGATTAAAGTTGACTCAACCTCTGTCCTGTGTCCTTGTGTGCACCACATTGAGCATGGAGAAAAGAAAGAAGATCAAAGAACTGTCTGAGGACTTGAGAAACCAAATTGTGAGGAAGCATGAGCAATCTCAAGGCTACAAGTCCATCTCCAAAGACCTGAATGTTCCTGTGTCTTCCATGGCCAGTGTCATCAAGAAGTTTAAAGCCCATGGCACTGTGGCTAACCTCCCTAGATGTGGAAGGAAAAGAAAAATTGACGGGAGATTTCAATGCAAGATTGTGCGGATGGTGGATAAAGAACCTCGACTAACATCCAAGCAAGTTCAAGCTGCCCTGCAGTCCGAGGGTACAACAGTGTCAACCCGTACTATCCGTCGGCGTCTGAATGAAAAGGGACTGTATGGTAGGATACCCAGGAATACCCCACTTCTTACCCCGAGACATAAAAAAGCCAGGCTGGAGTTTGCCAAAACTTACCTGAGAAAGCGTAAAACGTTTTGGAAGAATGTTCTCTGGTCAGATGAGACAAAAGTCGAGCTTTTTGGGAAAAACCATCAACATATAGTGTACAGGAAAAAACAAGAGGCATTCAAAGAAAAGAACACGGTCCCTACAGTCAAACATGGCGGAGGTTCCCTGATGTTTTGGGGTTGCTTTGCTGCCTCTGGCACTGGACTGCTTGACCGTGTGCATGGCATTATGAAGTCTGAAGACTACCAACAAATTTTGCAGCATAATGTAGGGCCCAGTGTGAGAATGCTGGGTCTCCCTCAGAGGTCATGGGTCTTCCAGCAGGACAATGACCCAAAACACACTTCCAAAAGCACTATAAAATTGTTTGAGAGAAAGCACTGGAGACTTCTAAGGTGGCCAACAATGAGTCCAGACCTGAATCCCATAGAACACCTGTGGAGAGATATCAAAATGGCAGTTTGGAGAAGGCACCTTCAAATATCAGGAACTGGAGCAGTTTGCCAAAGAAGAATGGTCTACAATTCCAGCAGAGCATTGTAAGAAACTCATTGATGGTTACCGGAAGCGGTTGTTCGCAGCTATTTTGGCTAAAGATTGTGCAACCAAGTATTAGGCTGAGGGTGCCAATACTTTTGTCTGGCCCATTTTTGGAGTTTTGTGTGAAATGCTCAAGGATTTGATTTTTGCTTCATTCTCTTTTGTGTTTTTTCCTTGCAAGCAAATTAAATGAAGATAAAAATAGCAAATAATTTGCGATTTCAATCATTTTCAGGAAGAAACTGAGTATTATCTGACAGAATTGCAGAGGTGCCAATACTTTTGGCCACCACTGTATATTGTATCAAAAAGACAATTTGTCCACAAGATATCTGAGGTAAGTACCAATCAAGGTATAGGCATAAATATATTGTATATAGTAAAACACATAGTACTGGGGAGTATAATCAGATGCCACCACTCATGCAAAAATTGTTATATGACATGGTACATATAAACTGCATTAGTGGTGGCATCTGATTATACTCCCCAGTACTATGTGCTTTACTATATACAATATATTTATGCCTATACCATGATTGGTACTTACCTCAGATATCTTGTGGACAAATTGTCTTTTTGATACTATATATATATATATATATATATATTATATATATATATATATAAATTGCAGGGCAGGTTATCCATCAGGCTAATTTTACATGTGTATGTATACATCCCCTCGCTACATCTTTCCATTCCCCCCTACCATTGTCCTTGTATTTATGTAATTTATGAATTTTGTATTCAATAAAGAGAGTATTTTCATTATGACTACATGGTGAATAAGGCAGAGTGTGTGTTTAACCTCTTTACTCCCCCCAAGCCAGTTTTCACCTTCATGACCAGGCCAAATTTTACAATTCTGACCAGTGTCACTTTTTGGGGTAATAACTCTGGAACATTTCAATGGATCCCACTGATTATTACTATTTTTTTTTCTCGTGACATATTGTTCTTCATGATAGTGGTGTGATCTGTACGACTTGAGTTTATTTGTGAAAATATCGGAATCTTGGAGAAAATTTCGCAATTTTCAAACTTCGAATTTTTATGCCCTTAAACCAGAGTTATGTCATGCAAAATAGTTAATAAATAACCTCTCCCACAAGTCTACTTTACAACTGCATTATTTTTGAAACCTCATATTTTTGTTAGAAGGGTTAGGGTGTGTTTCCACGATCCGGAATTCTTCAGTAATTGCTGCGTGTTTGACGCTGTGCGCTGGCGCAGCGTCAAACACACAGAGTCCAGATGTTACAGCATAGTGGAGGGGATTTCAAGAAATCCCATCTCCACTATGCTTAAAAACACGCAGGCGGCAGACCTGCGTTAACGGACATGCGGCGCGTCTTTTTAGACCGCAGCATGTCCTATTCCCTTGCGGCGATGCGGCGTCGCCGCAAGGGAAATAACACAGGCCTGTGTAGCCTGCGGTCATTCCGGGGATGTGTTCCGGATGTGTTCCATGAACACATCCGGATTGACCGCGCGTTCACTAGGGGGCGGGGCTTTGGGCGGAGCGGACTTTCCGCTCCGTCCAAAGCGCTGTGGTTCCGGATCGTCGAACCACAGCCTTAAAAATTGATCAGTTGTTTTTTTGGGGGACCACAGTACATTTTTAACCCCTTAGTGACAGAGCCATTTTGCAGCTTAATGACCGGGCCAATTTTTACAATTCTGACCACTGTCACTTTATGAGGTTATAACTCTGGAACGCTTTAACGAATCCAGCTGATTCTGAGAATGTTTTTTCGTGACATATAGTACTTCACGTTAGTGGTAAAAAAAATTTTATTTGACTTGCTTTTATTTATGAAAAAAACAGAAATATGGCGAAAATTTCGCAATTTTCAAATTTGAAATTTTTATGCCGTTAAATCAGAGAGATATGTCACACAAATTTCTTGATAAATAACATTTTCCACATGTCTACTTTACATCAGCACAATTTTGGGAACAAAATTTTCTTTTGTTACGAAGTTATAAGGGTTAGAGTTGAGCGATACTTTCCGATATCCAAAAGTATCGGAATCGGAATGGTATCGCCGATACACAAAAAATATCGGCGATACCCGATACCGATACCGGAAATACAATGTAAGTCTATGGGAACAAAATATCGGAATTAAAAAAAACCCATTCTTGCCTTGTTGGTTAATTGTACATGAAGGAAAACAACAAAGAGTAATGTAGAATTTATTGGGGGAGGTTGAGGAGACATTAAAGGCATAGATGTTTAACACAATGCAATGGAATAGCATTAATATTTCTTTTTTTGAAATACGTTTGGATTGACGAAGAAATTGACAATGTTGTTAACCTTTTTTCTATTTTGTCAAATATGTCTGTTTCACAACTTCCATGCTCTTCACCTTTTTAACTTTTCACACACTTTCTCCTTCATAATCTTCAGCAGCATCATCTTTCTCATCAAATTATTCTTCCTCTTCACCTTCTTAATCTTCTAAAACTTCTTGCTATTCATCTTTTTGTTAACATTACTTATATTGTTCTTATTAAACAGTTATTATTCTTCATATTCTACTTCTTCATCTTCTTCCTATTCATCCTTTTCATCATATTCTTATTTGTGACAGACATTCCTGTACTTGTAATCTGTAAAACTCTGAATTTTCATCCTTCCGTTCTTGCTGTCACGAAAGATTTTAATTACAACAGTATTTGTCCGCGTTCAGTTTAGCCTGCAGCAGCATCAGGCATTTTCCAGGGGCACCACGAGGAGGAACGGACTCACCCCCATACACTGCTTAGTCTTCTTCTGCTTAGAATTTAGAGCATATATTTTGCTCTTCATTTTGGTCTTATACTTAATGTTCTTCTGCTTTTTGATCTTCTGCTTATTGTTCTTCTGTCTCTTGTTCTGTATCTTGTAGTTTGTCTTAACCTTCTTTGTCCTGTTGGTGATGGTACAAAAGCCAATGGAAGTAACGAGGACCAGCTGACTGTGCTGGAACCCGGAGGGTCAGCAGAAGGAAAAGAGCCAATGGCACAACCGAGGACCAGCTGACGTTACTGGGACACGGTTACTAAGCAGGAGGTACCTGTGCTCCAAAGCACTACCAAGGACCAGCAGACGTTGCTGGAACTCGGATACCGACATGGAGGCACCTAGGCCAAAGGCACTGCGGAGAACCAGCTGACGGTACTGGAACCCGGATGGGTAGCAGAAGGTACAAGAGCCAATGAAAGTAACGAGGACCAGCTGACTGTGCTGGAACCCGGAGGGTCAGCAGAAGGAAAAGAGCCAATGGCACAACCGAGGACCAGCTGACGTTACTGGGACACGGTTACTAAGCAGGAGGTACCTGTGCTCCAAAGCACTACCAAGGACCAGCAGACGTTGCTGGAACTCGGATACCGACATGGAGGCACCTAGGCCAAAGGCACTGCGGAGAACCAGCTGACGGTACTGGAACCCGGACGGGTAGAAGAAGGTACAAGAGCCAATGCAAGTGACGAGGACCAGCTGACTGTGCTGGAACCCGGAGGGGCAGCAGAAGGAAAAGAGCCAAAGGCACAACCGAGGACCAGCTGACGTTACTGGGACATGGTTACTAAGCAGGAGGTACCTGTGCTCCAAAGCACTACCAAGGACCAGCAGACGTTGCTGGAACTCGGATACCGACATGGAGGCACCTAGGCCAAAGGCACTGCGGAGAACCAGCTGACGGTACTGGAACCCGGATGGGTAGCAGAAGGTACCCATGGAAATTAAAGTTGAGGCAGCAGGACTGTTTGCCGTTCACACAGCAGGGGAACAGCTGACATTACTGAACCCCAGTAACACAGGAGCAAGTGTAGACTGTGCTAACAGCACTTCCGAGAAACAACTGGCGGTGTTGTAGCCCAGGGATGAGAAGAGAACATGGTGGAGGCAGCAGGACTGTTTGCCGTTCACACAGCAGGGGAACAGCTGACATTACTGAACCCCAGTAACACGGGAGCAAGTGTAGACTGTGCTAACAGCACTTCCGAGAAACAACTGGCGGTGTTGTAGCCCAGGGATGAGAAGAGAACATGGTGGAGGCAGCAGGACTGTTTGCCGTTCACACAGCAGGGGAACAGCTGACATTACTGAACCCCAGTAACACGGGAGCAAGTGTAGACTGTGCTAACAGCACTTCCGAGAAACAACTGGCGTGTTGTAGCCCAGGGATGAGAAGAGAACATGGTGGAGGCAGCAGGACTGTTTGCCGTTCACACAGCAGGGGAACAGCTGACATTACTGAACCCCAGTAACACGGGAGCAAGTGTTAACTGTGCTAACAGCACTTCCGAGAAACAACTGGCGGTGTTGTAACCCAGGGATGAGAAGAGAACAGGGTGGAGGCAGCAGGACTTTTTGCCGTTCACACAGCAGGGGAACAGCTGACATTACTGAACCCCAGTAACACGGGAGCAAGTGTTAACTGTGCTAACAGCACTTCCGAGAAACAACTGGCGGTGTTGTAACCCAGGGATGAGAAGAGAACATGGTGGAGGCAGCAGGACTGTTTGCCGTTCACACAGCAGGGGAACAGCTGACATTACTGAACCCCAGTAACACGGGAGCAAGTGTTAACTGTGCTAAGAGCACTTCCGAGAAACAACTGGCGGTGTTGTAGCCCAGGGATGAGAAGAGAACATGGTGGAGGCAGCAGGACTGTTTGCCGTTCACACAGCAGGGGAACAGCTGACATTACTGAACCCCAGTAACACGGGAGCAAGTGTTAACTGTGCTAACAGCACTTCCGAGAAACAACTGGCGGTGTTGTAGCCCAGGGATGAGAAGAGAACATGGTGGAGGCAGCAGGACTGTTTGCCGTTCACACAGCAGGGGAACAGCTGACATTACTGAACCCCAGTAACACGGAGCAAGTGTTAACTGTGCTAACAGCACTTCCGAGAAACAACTGGCGGTGTTGTAACCCAGGGATGAGAAGAGAACAGGGTGGAGGCAGCAGGACTTTTTGCCGTTCACACAGCAGGGGAACAGCTGACATTACTGAACCCCAGTAACACAGGAGCAAGTGTAGACTGTGCTAACAGCACTTCCAAGCAACAACTGGCGGTGTTGGAGCCCAGGGTCAAGGAGGATGTTTAAATACTAGATCAAGTATTTTCCTTGTTACGTGTCAATTAAAAATGTCTATACTCCAAACAAGAGAAATATAACCTTTAGTACCATAAGATGATGATTTTACTTTAAAAAATATATGTAAATTAATAATTGACAAACATAAACGCATACATTAACATGTTGAAAAGCAATGCAAACCACAATAAAAATCGGTTAAATAATCTGCTATACGGTTTTAAATAAAAGCATACAAGTACATATCAGAATCCATTAATGATGGATAAGTAACAGTATGTACAACATTTTCATTTGCTGAATAATATCACTAAAAAGTTTTTAAAAATATCTAAAATTTCCATCATGTAATACTGATAATATGTGCCAATCATTTATATTAACAAAAAAAACCTTTAAAAAGTGCATAGTGAAAACAGCTATTTATGCCTGACTGTGGACTTGCAAGCATGACAACGGATAGATAAGGTATATATAGATGAGACTGCATAGCCACAGATGGTGAATGGCGATGTAATACTGTACCTCAATAAAGTGTGCGTTACTACTACATCCTTTTTTTTATATAGCTTTATAAAAGGGTACGTGCATGTATGCTTGCGCCTTTGTTTGGACGCACAGACTGGCTTCCTGCTGTGACGCGTTGGGTATTGGAGCGTCTGTGCGTCTTATGACGCAGACTAACATTCACGGTGCGCATCGTTCATCATCGCAAGCGTACCGACAACACAAAGGCGTTGTCATGACTGCTTTACTCAGTAAACATGCACCTATGATGAAACATACACGCATGTGCCCTATTACATAACAAGCTACAAGAAAAATGCGTGTGAGGTGTGACACAGCTGTTTTGTTAAGGTACAGTATTATATCGACATTGTACAGGTGTCGCTATTCAGTCTGATAAATAGATATCATTCACCTATTCTATCAGTTGTCGTTCTTTCAGCACCACTTACAGGTATATATTTTGCTATTGTGACTATGCACTATTGACTTTACCAAGGTAATGCATGATTTTTGTTAGCGATTATCATGTTTACATGAAGGACCTTTATGATATGGGCTGTTAACTTTCTAATCAAATATGTATTTTTTAAAATGACACAAATATAAGTAATGTTGAAGAGGACTATTCCTACATGCATTGTTTGCACAATATTACAGGTGTACATCACGTCCCTTAATCAACATTGGATATTATATTTACTTGTATGCTTTTATTTCAAAGGCAAGAACACTGAAGTATAACCTTCGCACTGCAGCATTGTCAAAGTTCAACCCACATTATGCACTTCCAACATTGCAGTATTTGAGTCATCATGATGTGAGTTGGATTTGTCTAAGCTATGGAGTGACAAGGTTGACCATCAGTATCCTATAGCATAAGTAGGCTTTTGTGTTTGCATTTGTTTTCGACATGTGCATATCTGTAATAATATGTCACAATTATTTTGTTACAGATTTGTGACAAAGACAAATCATTTTATGGTTTGAAAGTTGACGTTTCAAATGTTTACAGCTTAGAAATCATGGTGTAGCCTCATATCTATGTGTAGCACTAGACACTTTGAGATGTCATGTTTTTTTCACCATGATTAGGTAGCTAGCAGTAATTTTTGCCGGACACACAGCAGGGGAACAGCAGGCGTTACTGAACCCCACAAACACATCAGCGATTGTTTTCATCTGTGCATCTAACACTTCTGAGCAGCAACTGGTGCTGTTGAAGCCCAGGTCAAGGAGGGTGTAGGCAGAGGCCTAGTATGAGACGTTTGAAGTTGAAGTTGTAGTTAGCAGCAGTAATTTTTGCCAGACACACAGCAGGGGAACAGCAGGCGTTACTGAACCCCACAAACACATCAGCGATTGTTTTCATCTGTGCATCTAACACTTCTGAGCAGCAACTGGCGCTGTTGAAGCCCAGGGTCAAGGAGGGTGTAGGCACAAAATATTGAGTTATTGCCTTGTTACGTGGCCATTGCAAATGTATGTACTTCAAACAAGAATAAATGAAGTTTTACTACGACAATAAAATGATGAATTTCAATTACAAGAATAGAAAAATATTTATACTTGACAGTCCTCTGTGGTTGATAACGTTTAATGGCTAACTGAAAATATGGTAACAAATTCAAAGCTTTCGAGACTACTCAGGTGTCTTCATCAGGCTAAGAGTAAAGCCAAAAATGAAGAATCACATATTTCTACACACAACAGGACACAGGAATAGCTAAGACAAGTGAGGGAGGGACAAGTGAGGGGAGACCGGCAACAAAAAGGAGAACAAGGATGAATTATCAGCGCCACACAATCACAGATAAATTAATGAATTTACCTGTGGCAAAAGACTTTTGTATGCCCGGTCATAGCATCATGGATATGGAATTACTGGTATTAAAATATAACTTCAAATATGAGAAACGTACAAAGGTTTCAGAATATAAGCTCATCATGACCTTTGACACTGTTAGTGATGGAATGAATAGATCACATGGATTTATGTCATTCTATATCAATTAAGGAATCTGCGTCTATGCCCTTCCAGGGTCATGAAAACCCAAAAAAAGACGCCAATGAGAGGGCAATCAAACTTTCTATCCTTATCTAGGAACTGTTCCAATATTTATGTTCATCCCTGTGAGATAATGACAGTTCTGATACACGTCACTTACTTGTCTTACCTATTGCACTATTCCTGTGTCCTGTTGTGTATAGAAATATGTGATGCTTAATTTTTTTATTTAGTCTTTCCCTGATGAAGAGACGTGAGTAGCCTTGAAAGCTTGCAATTTGTTTCCATCTTTTCAGTTATCCATTAAAAGGTATCAACCACTGCTGACTCTGAAGTCTAAATATTTTTCTATCTACTGGCTAACACGGTACAAAGATACACATGTTTTCTAATTTCAAGAAGGAAAAATAAAGAAAATACAAATATAAACGCATATATGCACATGCCAAAAATAAATGGAACAACACAACACCCAAAAAATTGGTAACAAAATATAGTGTTGTAAATTTAAGAATAAAAGTCCATTTTTTTTTTTATGAATAATGCTTAAGGAACGCTAGTTAAACCATAACATAGTGAAGACAATGGATTTTGTAATAGTCACTCATCATCATCATCGCAAATTTTATGTGACAGTCACAGACATTTCAATTATTTAAGTTCATAAAATCGTTAACTTTCTATAGCATGTATGACATGTCCAGCATGGACTCATCAATGTGATTGATGACACAATAATGTACGATAAAAAATAACCATTTAAAAAAACATTAGGCATTGTTTGTCACAATTTAAGTGTGTGCCTGCAAGTGTAGGTGAAACAAAGGCTACGGATAGCAAAGGTATATTCTATGTCTGTATCAGACAGTGGACAGCCTCTGATGGGTAATGCCGATGTTATACTGTACGTCAATAAAGTCTGCGGCTGAAATCATGCATTTTTTGCTTGTAGAGTGTTGAAGAGGGTAAAAGAATGTCTGGTTGCGCAAAGCTTTATCCGTCAACACTACCTTCCTACTGTCACGCGTAGGGTAGGGTAGCGTGTGGCAATTAGCTGACTATCAAATGTGAGGTTAGGCTGCGTTATTGCGCACTAGGGACGCAAAAAAAAATACAGCAGTAATAATTAATGTGTAATACTCCACCTATGACAAACAAAAAAATTACGTTCCCTCTTTAACAATGTACAAGACTAACAAGCCTAATGGTTGACGCTGACTTAATTGAGATACAGTATTACATCAACATTGTCCATGAGTAACTATGCACTGTGATACCTATATACCAGTATTAATTTATATCTCTTGTGGTTGTTTCAACAGCACTTGCAGGTATAACTACCTATTGTCAGTATGCATGATGCACTTTCTAGATGTAATAATTTATTATTGGACATTATTACCATGTTTACATGCTGGCCATTTCATATATGGTGTTTGAAGTTACAGTTGGCATCAGTATGTGTATTTTATAATGTCTGTCATAAATAAAACTCGTGATGATGATGATGAGGATTTAATGATTCGTACATCCATTGACTGCATTATCTTACAGGTACAGATAAAGTTCCTTAAAAAGCATTAATTCATAAGTCTGAAATGTACTTTTATGCATTAATTTCAAAATGTGAAGAGTAGACTATGTTTTATTTTTTGTTACCATTTCTAATAGACATGTGCAGATATGCGCTGTGATGACAAATTATTATTTGTCCATATTTGTCATAAAAATTTATCATTCTAGGCCTGCAAAACTTCACAATTTCATGTTTTCAGCATAACAAGCAGGGTGACGGCTCTTCCCTATTTGGAGCATGTTGGTCATGTGTTTTTCTGTCCATGTGTCGGGAACAGGAGACTTCTTGCCGTTCACACAGCAGGGGAACAGCTGGCGTTACTGAACCCCACTAACAGTAGAGCTTGTGTTTTGTTCTGTGGACACGACACTTCTGAGCAGCAACTGGCAGTGTTGGAGCCCAGGGAGTAGAGTTCAGGTGGTAGAAAGATGAACATAACAGGAGACATGGATAACGTTGCGAACCAGTTATTTAATCTGAAAACGGACAGACAAATTCTGGCGAGATCCATGCCTTGTTCATTTTCAGAAAAGTAAGCCGGTCTACATTATCGGAGGATAGTCGCATGCGACGGTCTGTTAGTACACCACCTGCAGCACTAAAGACGCGCTCCGATAATACACTGGCAGCAGGGCAAGCCAGCACCTCCAATGCATACTGGCTAAGCTCTGGCCATGTATCCAGCTTAGAGACCCAAAACTTGAATGGGGAAGAGCCATCTGGGAGTACACTGAGAGGCAAAGCCAAGTAGTCTGTCACCATCTGACGGATACGTTGCCTCCCGCTGACTGGAGCCCTCTCGGATGGTGTAGACATTTGTGGCGCTGCCACAAAACTTTGCCACATTTTTAACATACTGGTCTTTCCCTGTGCAGAGGCACTGCGTGTGCTCCCTCTTGTTGCAGAGCTCTCTACACTGCCTCGACGCACAGAGCTGCTTTGTAAAGCAGTAGCAGCAGCAGTGCTCTCGGCAGTAAGGTAGAACATTAGGGATTGCACCAGTGTGTCTTGGTACTCCCGCATTTTACGCTCCCGGTTCAACGGTGTGATGAGGCTTTTGACGTTGTCCCGGTAGCGAGGGTCTAGGAGGGTGTACACCCAATAATCAGACGTCGTGAGAATGTGGGCGATGCGGCGGTCGTTTCTTAGGCACTGCAGCATGAAATCAACCATGTGCTGCAGACTCCCAACTGGCAAAGAAACGCTGTCCTCTGCAAGAGGCGTTATCTCTGCCTGCTCTGCATCACCCCACCCTCGCTCTACATACTGACTAGAGCGTTGTGTACCTCCCTCTGGAGCGATGTCTTCCTCCTCCATTGACTCCTCCTCCTCATCCTCCTCACAAAGTGAGCCCTGCCAGCCCTTTGTGAGGAACCACGTTGCGCTGACTTTCCAGAAGGTGATGGAATTTGTGACTCCTCATCCTCCACCTCTTCCAAAACCTCATCCCTTATTGCTTGCAGTGTTTTTTGAAGCAGGCAGATAAGGGGGACAGTCAGGCTGACTAGTGCATCATCTGCACTCGCCATCCGCGTTGACTCATCAAACGCACGCAAAACGTGGCACATGTCCTTCATAGTGGCCCACTCATTAATGGTGAAGTGTGGACGGCGCAAATTGCGTGTTGATTGCGCCTGATGCAGCTGATACTCCATAACTGCTGGCTGCTGCTCACACAACCGCTCCAACATATGTAACGTTGAATTCCACCTGGTGGATACGTCACATATGATGCGATGTTCAGGAAGGCGCAATCTGCGTTGCAGAGCTGCAATGCGCGATCTGGCCATGCTGGAACGTCGCAAGTGAGCGCACTCTAGGCGGACCTTGTGCAGCAGTGCATCAAGATCCGGATAGTCCCTCAAAAAACTCTGCACGACCAAGTTGAGCACATGTGCCAGACATGGTATGTGAGTGAGTTTGCCAAGGCCCAGAGCTGCCACCAGATTTCGGCCATTGTCACACACTACCAAGCCTGGCTGGAGATTCGCTGGCAAAAACCACACGTCGCTCTCCTGCTTGATGGCATTCCAGACCTCCTGCGCTGTGTGGCTTCGATTCCCCATGGGAATTAATTTCAGAACGGCCTGTTGCCGTTTGGCCACGGCTGTGCTCATATCGGTCGCATCAGGTAAGCGTCCACGGGTCCATGTGGAGGTAGACCGTGACGGCTCCTGCAGCGATGATTCTGAGGAACTGGAGTAGGAGGAGGAGTCAATGTGGACAGACTTGATTCCGGCAATCCTTGAGTTGGCAGAACACGTACAGCGCCACTCGCAAGATCTGTACCCGGCTCCACAACATTCACCCAATGGGCAGTGAGTGAAAGGTATCGTCCCTGGCCATGGGTACTGGTCCACGCATCGGTGGTCAGGTGGACCTTGCTACTGACGGCGTTTAGTAGCGCATGTTTAATTTTTGCCTCAACATGCTTTTGCAGACCAGGGACGGCTTGCCTGCTGAAATAAAATCGGCTGGGCACATTGTATTGTGGGACTGCCAATGCCATTAATTCACGGAAACTGTCAGTCTCCACCAGCCCTGAATGACAGCATTTCAAGGGACAGGAGTTTTGCAATGCCAGCATTCAGAGCCTGTGCTCGTGGATGGTTTGCCGAGTATGGCCGTCTTTTATCCCATGCCTGTGCTACCGATGGCTGTTTTGTGGCCTGGGTGTGTGAGGATGACAGGGAACTTGCAGCTGTGGGTGGAATAACACTGTGTCTCTGGACAACAGTGACAGAGGTTCTTCCATGGCGATCCTTTGAGGAAGCCGAACCAGCTGTGTGTGAACTGGAGGAAGAGGCTCCAACACGAGCTGAAGATGTAGGTGCTGCTGTAGGTTGGCCTACATCTCCAGTGTGTCTTTGTAACTCAACAAAGTGCTTTGACCGCACATGTTTCCACATATTTGTTGTATTAAGGTTACTGACACTTTTACCTCTTTTAATTTTTTGATTACACAGCTTGCATTTGACATAGCAAATATCATCTGCAACTGTATCAAAAAAGGACCACGCAGAGCAAGTCCTGGGAGCGCCCGGTTTGGCTGTTGGAAGAGAACTGCTCCGAACGGGTGCCAAACTGGAGGCTACAGGCAAGCGAGTCTGCAGCCTACCTCTCCCTACTGTTTGGACCGTTGGGGCAATCTCTTCCTCAGAGCTGCTCCCACCACCTTCCTGTTCCTCACGCCATGTTGGGTCTTGGACCTCATCATCTCCACCACTACCCTCTTCCAACACCTGCTGTTGTTGGGTGGTCTGGCCAGCACCATGCTCAACAGAAACTGGCAACTGAGTCTCATCATCATCAGATGCGTTCTGCGGTGTGCTGACCATCGGCACTGGCTCACCCGCCTCTTCAGATTCAGAGAGACACAGCTGTTGCGCATCACTGCATACTGCCTCTTCTTCACATTCCAGAATGCTGCTTGGCTGGGCCCCTGTTTGCAAGCCAACAGATTCTGAGAACAGAAGCAGAGACTCAGCTGGCTCCTGTACAGAGCTCTCTGACTGCCTGGGCAATTTGGCAGGCGGTGAAGAGACTGATGGTTGTTCAACAGTGCTGTGGTCCTGAGAGGAGGTGGAAGCTATTGAAGTCGATGCATTGGCTGCCATCCAACCAACAACGGCTTCAATTTGTTCTTCACGCAGCAGGGGGTTACGCTGAGCTCCTACAAAAGTGCGCATAAAGGAACGCTCACGGGGAAAACTGGTGGATGCTGTGTCACTGGGTGCGGCAGCAGCCACAGAATCCCCACGTCCTCTCCCTGCTGCAAATCCACGGCCTCGACCACGACCACGTGCCTTACTCACTGACTTCTTCATCTTGGTAGATTGATAAAGAAAGTCAGAAAAGTTATAAGGCCTAAGTGTGGTTATTCCTCACAGACTACAGTGAACCCTGCAGACAACTGTTCAGTATCTGTGAAAGGCCCCTTTGTGTACTTCTATAGTGTTTGCAACCAATGTATTGTATACGGATGGAAGCGCGTCACACTAATAGATTAGATTTTTTTCCACTAAAATGGAGCAGCACCAATTAGAGAAAAATGTGAAGGATGAGGCAGTGACACACGCTCAGCAGACTACAACCGGCAGTGGTTGAAGAACAAACTGGAGCGTAATCTGCACTCACAAAATGAAAAGCTCACAGACTACAGTGAACACTGAAACACAACTGTTCAGTAGCTGTTAAAGGCCCCTTTGTGTACTTCTATAGTGTTTGCAACCAATGTATTGTATACGGATGGAAGCGCGTCACACTAATAGATTAGATTTTTTTCCACTAAAATGGAGCAGCACCAATTAGAGAAAAATGTGAAGGATGAGGCAGTGACACACGCTCAGCAGACTACAACCAGCAGTGGTTGAAGAACAAACTGGAGCGTAATCTGCACTCACAAAATGAAAAGCTCACAGACTACAGTGAACACTGAAACACAACTGTTCAGTAGCTGTTAAAGGCCCCTTTGTGTACTTCTATAGTGTTTGCAACCAATGTATTGTATACGGATGGAAGCGCGTCACACTAATAGATTAGATTTTTTTCCACTAAAATGGAGCAGCACCAATTAGAGAAAAATGTGAAGGATGAGGCAGTGACACACGCTCAGCAGACTACAACCGGCAGTGGTTGAAGAACAAACTGGAGCGTAATCTGCACTCACAAAATGAAAAGCTCACAGACTACAGTGAACACTGAAACACAACTGTTCAGTAGCTGTTAAAGGCCCCTTTGTGTACTTCTATAGTGTTTGCAACCAATGTATTGTATACGGATGGAAGCGCGTCACACTAATAGATTAGATTTTTTTCCACTAAAATGGAGCAGCACCAATTAGAGAAAAATGTGAAGGATGAGGCAGTGACACACGCTCAGCAGACTACAACCGGCAGTGGTTGAAGAACAAACTGGAGTGTAATCTGCACTCACAAAATGAAAAGCTCACAGACTACAGTGAACACTGAAACACAACTGTTCAGTAGCTGTTAAAGGCCCCTTTGTGTACTTCTATAGTGTTTGCAACCAATGTATTGTATACGGATGGAAGCGCGTCACACTAATAGATTAGATTTTTTCCACTAAAATGGAGCAGCACCAATTAGAGAAAAATGTGAAGGATGAGGCAGTGACACACGCTCAGCAGACTACAACCGGCAGTGGTTGAAGAACAAACTGGAGCGTAATCTGCACTCACAAAATGAAAAGCTCACAGACTACAGTGAACACTGAAACACAACTGTTCAGTAGCTGTTAAAGGCCCCTTTGTGTACTTCTATAGTGTTTGCAACCAATGTATTGTATACGGATGGAAGCGCGTCACACTAATAGATTAGATTTTTTTCCACTAAAATGGAGCAGCACCAATTAGAGAAAAATGTGAAGGATGAGGCAGTGACACACGCTCAGCAGACTACAACCGGCAGTGGTTGAAGAACAAACTGGAGCGTAATCTGCACTCAAAAAATGAAAAGCTCACAGACTACAGTGAACACTGAAACACAACTGTTCAGTAGCTGTTAAAGGCCCCTTTGTGTACTTCTATAGTGTTTGCAACCAATGTATTGTATACGGATGGAAGCGCGTCACACTAATAGATTAGATTTTTTTCCACTAAAATGGAGCAGCACCAATTAGAGAAAAATGTGAAGGATGAGGCAGTGACACACGCTCAGCAGACTACAACCGGCAGTGGTTGAAGAACTAACTGGAGCGTAATCTGCACTCACAAAATTAAAAGCTCACAGACTACAGTAAACCCTGCAGACAACTGTTCAGTAGCTGTGAAAGGCTCCTTTCTGTACTTCTATAGTGTTTGCAACCAATGTATTGTATACGGATGGAAGCACGTCACACTAATAGATTTGATTTTTTTCTAATATAATGGAGCTGCACCAATTCCACAAAATAAAATAAAAAAAAAAAAGAGTCAGTGACACGTGCAGATGCCTACAAACAGCGGTGGATGCAGAGCAAACTGCAGCGTCACCTGCACTGTCACACACACACCTTGCACAGAGCTGTTAAAACAACACTGGCAAAATGAAGCTTTACACAGCGGTTGGTAAACTAGCCTGCCTCAAGCACAGTAGTACACAAAATCGCAATATCTAACTGTCCCTCAGAGTGAGCAGAGTAGCGTTCTGTCCCTAACTGAGTTCACAGCACAGTGACGCTAAAATGGCTGCGGCGCCTTTTATAGTGCATTCTGACATCATTTCAGCAGCCAATCACAGCCATGCCATTAGTTAAGATGACCGCAGCATTACAGGATGTGCCCACACTTCATAAGATTCATCATTGGCTGACTAACATCACATTGCCTCTCAAAGAATTATGGGAACTTCCGATTCCGGTATACGATATTGAAAAAGTATCGGAATTAAGTATCGGAATTCCGATAACGCTAATATCGGCCGATACCCGATACTTGCGGTATAGGAATGCTCAACACTAATAAGGGTTTAAAGTTGACCAGTGATTTCTCATTTTTACAACACCATTTTTTTAGGGACCACATCACATTTGAAGTCACTTTGAGGGGTCTATATGATAGAAAATACCCAAAAGTGACACCATTCTAAAAACCGCACCCCTCAATGTACTCAAAACCACATTCAAGAAGTTTATTAACCCTTCAGGTGCTTCACAGGAGCTGAAGCAATGTGGAAGGAAAAAATTGACATTTAACTTTTTTTGCAAAAGCTTTACTTCGGAACCAATTTTTTTTATTTTCACAAGTGTTAAAGAAAAAATGAACCACAAAATTTGTTGTGCAATTTCTCCTGAATACGCCAATACCCCCGTTTGACTTTTTCAATGCAGAATTGGCTGGATGCCATGTCGCGTTTAGAGAGCCCCTGATGTGCCTAAACAATGGAAACCCCCAACAAGTGACCCCATTTTGGAAACTAGACCCCTTAAGGAACTTATCTAGATGTGTGGTGAGCACTTTGAACCTCCAAGTGCTTCACACAAGTTTATAACGTAGAGCCATGAAAATAAAAAATCATATTTTTTCTACAAAAATTATCTTTTCACCCCAATTTTTATTTTCCCAAGGGTAACAAGACCCCAAAACTTTTTGTGCAATTTGTCCTGAGCATGCTGATACCCCATATGTGGGGGTAAACCACTTTTTGCGCGCACGGCAGAGGTCGCAAGGGAAGGAGCGCCGTTTGACTTTTTCAACGCAGAATTGGCTGGACGCCATGTCGCATTTGTAGAGGCCCTGATGTGTCTAAACAGTGGAAACACCCCCACAAGTGACCCCATTTTGGAAACTAGACCCCCTAAGGAACTTATCTAGATGTGTGGTGAGCTCTTTGAACCCCCAAGTGCTTCACAGAAGTTTATAACGGCCTGACGTGAAAAAAAAAAAAATCATATTTTTTCCACAAACCTGATCGTTTAGTCCCCAATTTTTTATTTTCCCAAGGGTATCAGGAGAAATTAGATCACAAAATTTGTATCCAATTTGTCCTGAGTACGCTGATACCCCATATATGGGGGGGCACTGTTTGGGCGCACGGCAGGGCTTGGAAGGGAAGCAGCGCCGTTTGACTTTTTCAAACCAAAATTGGCTGGAATTGAGATTGGACACCATGGAGAGCCCCTGATGCGCCTAAACAGTGGAAACCCCCCACAAGTAACACCATTTTGGAAACTAGACCCCCTATGGAACTTATCTAGATCTGTTGTGAGCACTTTGAACCCCCAAGTGTTTCACAGAAGTTTATAATGCCTGGGTGTGAAAAAAAAAAACAATTTTCCACAAAAATTATTTTTTTAGTCCCAAATTTTTTATTTTTCACAAGGAAATTGGACCCTAAAAGTTGTTGTCCAATTTGTCCTGAGTACGCTGATCCCAAATATGTTGGGGGGGGAACTGTTTGGGCGCACGGCAGGGCTTGGAAAGGAATTAATAACATTTTGGAATGCAGACATTGATGGGGTCATGTTCCGTTTGCAGTTCCCCGATGTGCCTAAACAGTGGAAAAACCCCCACAAGTGACCCCATTTTGGAAACTAGACCCCCTAAGTAACTTATCTAGATCTGTGGTGAGCACTTTGAACCCCCAAGTGTTTCACAAAAGTTTATAATGCCTGGGTGTGAAAAAAAAACAAAAACAATTTTCCACAAAAATGATTTTTTAGTCCCAAATTTTTGATTTTTCACAAGGAAATTGGACCCCAAAAGTTGTTGTCCAATTTGTCCTGAGTACGCTGATAACCAAATATGTGGGGGGGAACTGTTTGGGCGCACAGCAGGGCTTGGAAAGGAAGTAATAACGTTTTGGAATGCAGACGATGATGGGGGTCATGTTCCGTTTGCAGTGCCCCAGATGTGCCTAAACAGTCGAAAACCCCCACAAGTGACCCCATTTTGGAAACTAGACCCCCTATGGAACTTATCTAGATGTGTGGTGAGCACTTTGAACCCCAAAGTGCTTCACAGAAATTTATAAACGCAGAACCGTGAAAATAATTTTTATTTTTTTTTCTCAAAAATGATTTTTTTTAGCCAGCTATTTTTTATTTTCCCAAGGGTAACAAGAGAAATTAGAACCCCAAAATTGGTGTGCAATTTGTCCTGAGTACGCTGATACCCCATATGTTGGGGTAAACCACTGTTTGGGCGCACGGCTGGGCTCGGAAGGGAGGGAGCGCCATTTGACTTTTTGAACGCCACGTCGTGTTTGGAGACCCCCTGATGTGCCTAAATAGTGGAAACCCCTCAATTCTAGCTCCAACCCTAACCCCAACACAACCCTAACCCTAATCCCAACCCTAACCCTAATCCCAACCCTAATTGTAACCCTAACCCTAATTGTAACCCTAATTGTAACCCTAACCCTAATTCCAACCCTAACCCTAATTATAACGCTAACCCTAAGGCTGGGTTCATACTGCGTTTTACCAGCCCGTAGAACACATAGTGTTGACAGGCTGGTAACGGTATAGCATAACGCGATCGCGTTATGCTATACCCGCTAGCGCGGAGGAATCAGCAGATGATTCATCTGCGCTAGCGGTGACGGAGCCCAGATGCTGCAGCCCGCGTCCGAGGCTCCGTCACTGAATGACGGCACGTTGCGAACGCATGCCGCTTTACGGCATGCGTCGCGATGCGCCCTCAAATGGGGGTGAATGGCAGCGCTAACGGACTGCGTTACACCGCGTTATACCGCGGTGTAACGCAGTCCGTCTAACGGACTGCCATAACGCAGTATGAACCCAGCCTAACGCTAACCCTAATGCTAACCCTAACCCTAATTGTAACCCTAACCCTAATTATAACCCTAACCCTAATGAAAAAATAAAAATAAATAAAATTTCTTTATTTTATTATATGTCCCTAACTAAGGGGGTGATAAAGGGGGGGTTTATGTACTGTTTTTTTTATTTTGATCACTGTGATAGTTTATCACAGTGATCAAAATGTACTTTTACAGAATGAATGAATCATTCTTTTTTTTAATTTGCCGCCATTTTTTTTACAGGGTGAAGACGCTGGAGGATCGGACCACAGGGAGCCATGAGGGGACACGGGGAACAGCCCTAGGTACCGAGGGAGGGGATCGGGGGTCCTGGGGACCCTATTTCTCTCCCCTCTGATGTGCGATCACATCAGAGGGGAGAGAAATTTACAGGCAGGATCGCTTTTTTTTTTTTTCTTTTGCGATCGCCGGTATAGGGTTAATACCGGCGATCGCAAAAGCGGGGGAGGGGATCCTAACTATGCTCTCTGGGGTCTCGGCTACTCCTGGTAGCCGAGACCTCAGAGAAAATCCGGCTTGGCGGGCGCACTGCGCATGCGCCCGCCATTTTCTTTACCGGAAAAAGACGCCTGGCGCTCGGGGAGGCACAGGAGGCCTGGGGGGACACCGGGAGGCACGGGGGGCTGATCCGGGGTCTCGGGGACCCCATTTCTCTCCCCTCTGATGTGCGATCACATCAGAGGAGAGAGAAATTACAGGGGAAATAGCTTTTTTTTTGCGATCGCCGTTATAGGGTTAATAACGGCGATCGCAAAAGCGGGATCGGTAAAAACCGACCCGAATCATGTTCTCTGGGGTCTCGGCTACCCCTGGTAGCCGAGACCCCAGAGAAAATCCAACTCTGGGGGGCGCTATAGGCTTTTTCCACAGCGCCGTTAATTAACGGCGCTGTGGTTTAAGTACCCTTAATGACAGCCGTTAAAAGGCGTATCGGCGGTCATTAAGGGGTTAAGGGGCCTGTATGACAAAAAAAATACTCCAAAAGTGACACCATTCTAAGAACTGCATCCCTCAAGGTGCTAAGAACCACATTCAAGAAGTTTATTTCACAGGAATTAGTGGAAGTAAAAATTTACTTTTTTTACTTTAGCCCCAAGCTGTTTATTTTCAATAAAGGTAACAGGAGAAAATGCACCATACAACTTGTTGTGGAGGAAAATTTCTGCTTGGACACACGGCCTGGCTTGGACGGGAAGGTGCACCATTTGACGTTTTGAGCGCAAAATTTGCCGAAATCATTAACGGACCCCATGTTGCGTTTGGAGAGCCTCTGATGTGCCTAGACAGTGAAAGCCCCTCAACACTGTGACTCAACATTTTTCGGTAAAAAATTGGTGAACGAGGCACCGTTTTTTTTATTTCTGTCTTTTATGTCCTTCTGGTATCTTTTCTGGACTACTTTGGATTCTTTGGACTTGCATTGGGAATTTTTTTTTAAATAAATTGGTGAATGAGGGACAGTGTGAGGGAGTCTTTATTCAAGTAAAACACCAGAAAAAAAAGTTGTTTTTTTATACTACCTGGTTAGTAATGGGGTGTCTGATAGACACTTCATCACCAACCCCTGGGCTTGATGGCAGCTTTGAATGACAATTCACAGCTGTCATTAACCCCAACTACTATTATCCGATTGCCCTGGTGCGATGACAAATTGGCAAGAGCCGAGCAAAGCACCGAAACTAGCGCATCTCATGGGATGGGTCAATTCTCAACCCTCTTCCCATTGGAAAAAATAAAGTTGGATCCAAAATGGCAGACTTCAAAATGGCCGCCATGGTCACCACCCATCTTGAAAAGTTTTCCCCCTCCCATATACTAATGTGCCTCAAACAGGAAGTTGATATCAACCATTCCCATTTTATTTAGGTGTATCCATATAAATGGCCCACCCTGTATATCTTTGCACATCTACTCTAACATACAAAAGAGACAAAAATTCAAGTGATCGGAGGTGCAAGAGTCATGTGGAAATTCAGCTGCGTGAAAGCCTGAACAAGCACCAATCGTGGGAACGTTCTCCAAGAATAAGACATCTAATGTAATAAGACATCTAATGTAACATGGAACTATTCCATACAGAACCTGAAAAAATAAATTCAGAGGATTATGATGGTACAGTGCGGCCCATAGAACTGTAGATTCTGTATTAAAAGTGGCTTCATACAATTTGTTGGATTTATGTGATACATTAAGGTTGAGCTTATGGCCACAATCACACGATCAGTAATTTACCTCAGTATCTGTAAGCCAAAACCAGGAGAGGAGCAGAGGAAACGTATAAAGAAACACGTCACCACTTCTGTATTTATCACCCACTTACAGATACTGAGGTAAAAAAACAAAAACCCGCAACAAATACTGAACGTGTGAATGTGTCCTACAAGTGTCTCACGGTACAACTGTAATTTTATTTAGTTACACTGGAATATTACATAATTAAAAGCGCATCTCCAGGTGTGAACTCAGCCCAGGGGACAATGCGGGACCCTCATACGGGCTTTCTGCGCCCTTCTTTTTCAGTCACGTCGCCATACGACCTTATTTGCAGTTTTTTTTTTGTCTTGGACTTTTTTCCCCTCACCAAAGTCTTTGAGAAGACGCACGGGGTTCACAAACTTTAATCATAATTGCCCTTTTTGTCTTCAATGGGTGACTATGGAAGAATATTTAGGGAAGTCAGTAAGGCCCCGAGGTCAGACCGCGCAGTAAACAATCTGTCATCCCCGACACGCCGAGCACAGGCTGACTAGACTGTGTCTGACTGACAGACTGCCCTCATGTAGCGCTGACAGACTGCAGGCAGCGCTGCTTCACCGGCCATGGCGGGCGGTGCACGGGCTGTGAGTGCCGGCTGATGGATTCATACACCGGCTGTGAGGGGAGACGTGGCTGCCGTGTTGGTGACTGTTGGTGGCTCATATCCGGCTTATGGAGGGGGGCAGACACACTCAGCCTGAGTCACTGCAGCTCCTGCCGAGGGAGGGGAGACCTCATTTTCCCTGCTGGTTCCGCCTCCACCTTCCCCCACTCATTACTGCTCTCTGGCAGCTGAAAAACAGAAACCGCTTTTGTTTATCCGCCAGGCTGCAGCTTGTGAGGGCTGAGCAGTGAGACATTCCTCCCAGGCAGTCAGCCTCCTCCAGCTGAACACATCACATGGCTGCCCCCAGAAAGACCACCACGCCATACACCGAGCAGCAGGGCTGCCGCCGCTCACTGCCTTCTCTGCAGCCTCTATGAGAGACCAGTAGATCCCATACTGACTGGACGAGTGCCCCCCATCCCTGCTGGGCTGTGGCGGTCCACAGAGGGCCCTCACCTGCACTGGGCAGCTCCTTGTCAGACTCCTGTCCAGGGGGCAGATAAACCTTTGAGCTTTATTTTAGATAATCAATGGATAAAAGCATCTGCACAAAGTCCAGATTCATTAGTGTCTGATACAATTCCCATCCTTAGCATTTCATGTCTGTATTTTTCTGCATGTGGAGAGGTCACAAGTCTGGAGCCCCAGGTGCCGCCATATTCACGTCAGATGGTTCAGTATTCCACCACAACCAAGAAATCTGGCACAAAAGCATCAATTCAGATACACTGGCATATTGTAGAGCCACAAGACATTCAGCAGAAGGCCGTGCCCATATTGCTGCCAGCGTCATGCAGCGTAGGTGTAATATATCTAATATATAAAGCTGAATGTATGTATGTCCGGGATTGGAATCCGCACCGTCGCACTTACGGGCATGAAATTTTGCACGCCCGCACGTCTCGACCCCGAAAGCGTCCTAGGCTATGTTTTGAATCGAAATTTTAACCCCGCGCGTTCCAAATCGCCAAACAATTTTGGCCCTATCTACATAATGGGGAGAAAGCTGAATGCTTGTGTGTATGTCCGGCATAGGAATCTGCATTTACGGGCATGAAATTTTGCACACCCGCACGTCTCGACCCCGGGAGCGTCATAGGCTAGGTTTTGAGTCGAAATTTTAACCCCGCGCATTCCAAATCAGCAAATAATTTTGGCCCGGGATAGGAATCTGCACCGTTGTACTTACGGGCATGAAATTTTGCATGCCCGCACATCTCAACCCCAGGAGCATCATAGGCTATGTGTTGAATGGAAATTTTAACCCCCGCACGTTCCAAATCGCCAAACTATTTTGGCCCTATCTACATAATGGGAGAAAGCTGAATACTTGTATATAGATATATCATTACAGTTTGTTATAACTAACCGTAGTTAGGTACTATGCCCGGGCAGCGCCGGGCTCTTCAGCTAGTAGCTATAACATGTGCAGGCGAGGCTCTGGTCCCAACGAGTCCGAGGCGAGCCCCTGTGCCTGCGGGCCACTACAGCCTCTTATTGACCATAGCCTTCACATGGGGCAAATGATCCTCACCGGAGTGTGCAGACACCTGCAGATAAACCTGATAGGACTGAAGACTTTATTAAAGTGCAAAACTGGTCACTTCCATCTTGACAATAAAAGCAAGTGTGAGTGAGATTAGAAGAGATCTCATCAGCATGGCTAGGACCGAAAATCAGAAAGAAATAATTACGTCTGAACATGCACTTCAGGCTAAACGCTATACAATATTCACCTTCATATGTCTACAGGGGACGTCTCATTTAGGCAGGGGAACGTGGCGACTTTGGCAGTGACACCTGTTGCATGGCGACGCTGAGAGTACCAAGGCATGCAAGCTGCAAAAAGGCCAACTATGGCAGATTTTTTGCGCCTTGCTTGTTGCGGTTGCAGCACCCTCAGGGGTTTCAATGCCACCCCATTAATAATAATCTTTATATAGCACTAACATATTCCACAGCGCTTTACAAATTGCACACATTGTTATCGCTGTTCCCAATGGGGCTCACAATCTAAATTTCCTATCATTATGTCTTTGGAGTGTGGGAGGAAACCTATGCAGATACTGGGAGAACATACAAACTCCTTGCAGATATTGTCCTAGGTGGGACTTGAACCCAGGACTCCGGTGCTGCAACGCAATAGTGCTAACCACTGAGCCACCCCATTCACTTGTATTAAGTTGCAATGTAACAGCGACCCATAGTGAAATTGGGGCAAAGTCTCTGTACTCATAGCCTTGTAATAATTTTTAGATTCCCCTCCTTTCCAAGCAGGGCCGGCGTCAGCACCCGGCACACCCAGGCAAGTGCCGGGGCCCTGAGCAGGCGGGGGGGCCCACTCGCAGTCTGGCACCCCCGCGCCCGTTAGCGGAGGAGAGCTGTGTCAGCGCCGCCACTGCCCCCCCCCCCGCTTGCTCAGGGCCCCGGCATCAGCTGGCACAATACTTACCTCTCCCGTACCTCCGCTGCCTCCGCTCCGGGCTCCAGGGGGCGCCGGCGCTTCCTCTCACAGCCGGCCGCTGAATGACGTCATCATTCAGCGCCGGCTGTGGCACAGAGCGCGGGGACGCCGGACAGGTAAGACGTGTGTGTGTGTGTCTGTGTGTATGTAGTGCGGTGCTTTGTGTGTGTATGTATGTGTGTGTGTATGTGTGTGTGTATGTATGTGAGAGAGTGCTTGTGTGCTGTCTGTGTGTGATGATGGGCAGGCATTGCTGATAATGGGGAGGCATTGATGATGATGATGATGGGGAGAAGATGATAATGGGCAGGCATTGATGATAATGGGCAGGCATTGATGATAGGGAGAAGATGATGATGGGCAGGCATTGATGATAATGGGGAGGCCATGATGATGATGGGGAGAAAAGATGATGATAATGGGCAGGCATTGATGATAATGGGCAGGCATTGATGATAGGGAGAAGATCATGATGGGCAGGCATTGATGATAATGGGGAGGCCATGATGATGATGGGGAGAAGATGATGATAATGGGCAGGCATTGATGATAATGGGCAGGCATTGATGATAGGGAGAAGATGATGATGGGCAGGCATTGATGATAATGGGGAGGCCATGATGATGATGGGGAGAAGATGATGATAATGGGCAGGCATTGATGATGATGGGGAGGCCATGATGATAATGGGCAGGCATTGATGATGGGGGAGATGATGATGATGGGCAGGCATTGATGATGATGGGCAGGCATTGATGATAATGGGCAGGCATTGATGATGGGGAGGAGATGATGATGATGGGCAGGCATTGATGATGATGGGCAGGCATTGATGATAATGGGGAGGCCATGATGATGATGGGGAGACAATGATGATGATAAGGAGGCAATGATGATGATGAGGAGGAAATCATGATAATGGGGAGTCTTTCCACAGCGCCCTTTCCTGAGCCGTAACAGTGCAGAACGCAGTACAGCGCAGAGGAGAGCTCCATATTTGTATGGAGCATTATATGGGGACCAGTTTCCTGTAATGGAGCATTATATGGGACCAGTATCCTGTATGGAGCATTATATGGGACCAGTATCCTGTATGGAGCATTATTTTGGGTCCAGTATTCTGTATGGAGCATTATATGAGGGGTGACATCCTGCATGGGGTATTATATGGGTGATGAGGGGAGACTGTGGTGCCCTAATATTGTATGGAGGACTGTACTGTCCAGTCTGTTCTGTGCGCTGTGAGGATTTGGCGTTTTTTGAGCTATTGTACAATTTACAATAGATATTAGTCATGTAATGGAAGAAGTGAAGTGTTTGGCATTGTACTATACCCATATTTCTCTGCAGTATCTGTGCATCATGAATCGTGGTCTGTGTTAAAGGGCCCACTGAGGCTCTTTCGCCCGGGGCCCATAAAAACCTGGAGCCGGCCCTGTTTTCCAAGCGTCAGAAAACTTCACCATGTCGTACATAAAATTGGCACAAATTACGCTGAGAAAGAGGGTTGTAACCATGGTTACACTATGCCAGCATTTGGCCTTATTTATAGTTTTTTCTGGTTAACCAATAAGGTTTTTTGTTTTTAACGTAAGGATATTTATTTAGGCCCTATTCAAAGCAGAATTTTTGATGTCACAGTTTACAGGTAAAATCATTTATTCTATATTCATTACCTGTATAAAACAAAACAAAAAAACAACCAAAAACTGCCTGGTAAACATCAAGCGTAGACCACTAAACAAATTGTAGATACTCCCACATGACTCGGAGTGTTGGCCTGCTGCTCCCACTGCAACCAATTGGACATTTTATTTAAACCAATGTGTGTATAAAAAAATATATATAATATATATCCTTAGATTTTTTTGATGCAGTTTGTTTTGTTTCTTTCCACTTTGCTTGTATTTTTGTGATTATATATCTCCATCATAAAAAAGAAAAAAATCAATTCCTACTGAATTCCAGCCAAGATCTGGCTTCAGCGGGTTAGCACTCACGCCTCCAAATCTATCAATATTGATATATGACAGGTGTTTGTGCAGAGAACCTGGTTTTTGGGTCTGACTAATCCTCTGAATCACAGAGTCCCAGCAGGTGAAGAGCAGAGGAATCCGATCCACATCCAGTAAGTGTCTTCTCACAGCCCAAATGCGAACCCCCTCAACAGGGAAAACAACTGCAGTCAAAAAGTGACAGTAGAAGGGAACTAATGACTCAGCTGGTAGGAGTCCTCCTTCATTTCCTGGAAGTACTGCTGTCATTTACACACACATATCAATAAAGATCTACATGCAAATCATTGCTGAAGTGCAAGGAACTTTCCATTCAGCAGAGACATCCTAGGAACACCTGGTTACAAGCACATGAAATTCACACTGTCTGACCAGAGCGCTAAAGAGAAAGATTAACACTTTTAAAATTTGTGAACCCCCCCCTGTTACAAATGCTGAAAAAATACTGCCATGGATATGTGGCTTATATGGAGCCAAAGTATTTTATACACTCGTATAAACATGTATATTTTATAAATGCAACTTGCTGTACTCTTATTTACTGCTGATTGAAACTGCGCATTGAAGCACGCTCCAAGTAAGGATGCATACATACCTGATTAGTATTTGTTCCATATCACAATCATCTGTTTTTCACAGTGGGATATATTTGGGTGTCAAGCTCAGGAGACCCACAGTCCTTTCTTGGGTCACAAAACATGGGTATGTGAATCCAGCCTTATGTAGTTCAATTTCCTGTCTCCAAGATGTTCATTAATCTACAGGCAACACAGCAAGATGCAGATGGTGATGCAGCAATTTAACCCCTTAGGCCATGTGCACACATTCAGTATTTTACCTCAGTATCTGTAAGCCAAAACCAGGAGTGGAACAATCAGGCTGGAGTCACACACAACGTCTAAAAAATCGGACCGTTTTAGTTGGTCGATAATTGCACCAAAATGTCATGAACATTGATGCATCTGGCATCCGATTTTCCGTCGCTGATGCGATTTAGTTGCATGTCAGCGTACGTTTCACATCCGATTGACATCCGACTACCGTTTTTTGTGGCATCATACCAAAATGGACATTTAACGGTTTAGAGGCCTGCAACTAATTTAAATAATCAGCCAACCCATATTTAAACTTCCTCAAACTGTTCTGACCCTCCCAACTTTGCAGTGGAGTGTTTGGGTTGTTAGTGGTTCCTGCTTTTCTTGCTGCTTTCTGTCAATCATGAGAGACAGACTAATCTTTAATACCACTGAGTGTCTGCTCTACAATTGGGTGCTATCCAGACGTTTTGGGGAGTCATACCCTGTATTTTGGTGCTCCCAGAATCCGCCGAAGACTATGGGTGCATCCACTTTTGACACGAAGGATCAGTAAAGGCCATTTTTTTTTTCATTTTCATTCGACCCCTGCGTAGGAATCCAGACAATTTTTTGGGTATTGTCGCATGAGTGTGAAAACTTTTGATATTTTGCTTGAGATTTTGCACCCTGGAATAAACTTTCAGAACACCAGGATGCGTCCAGCAATTTCTGCTGAGGAACGGCTTCTCCTAACTTTACGGTATGTGTGTCAGCGATATGTTGATGATGTTTCCCCCAACATATCAACTTTTGCATTGTTCTTACTTAGTTCATCTTAACATACTGTAATAAATGTTCTTATCCCACTTACCCATGTTCCCTATTTGCTTGTGTTAGCCCTCATAATCCCATTTTAAGTCATATAATTAACTGATTGGCTGATTAGTGAAATGTCCCTCAGTTACATGTGGCTAATGCAGTGCTTGTTGTTTATTTGATGATGTGCACATCTTTGTTGTTGTTTTGTGTATTGCAGGTTCCTTTCCACGGGGCTGTCATACCTGCTCTGCACTTAGATTTTTAATTGGCAAAATCCACCATTTGCGGAATTGTCAGCTCAACTTGTGCACAAATGTGGTAAAGACTCAATAAAGAGGTGATGGCAGAGCCGAAAGTGAAGATTGGTTGAGGATTGCATGTGGATTTCAAGAAAGCTGCCCATTTTCCACACTGTATTGGAGCCTGGACGGGAAGCACATACGTTTTTCGTAAGCCGCCTAACTCAGGTTCCAATTGTCATACCCAGGACGGGGTTTGTCTTTGCCCCGTCCTGGCAGACTGGGGTTAATGGTTTCAGCCTCTCTCTGGCAGAGGGCGGCTATTTAGTTGCCAATTGACCTAGGTCTGGTGTCAGTTTATACTCCTGCCCCGGCTTGATTATTGACCTCCCTGTGTGCCTGTGCCTTGTGCCTGATCTTGTTGCTTTTTTTGGTTTTGACCCGGTCCGTCTCTTCGTTTGTGAGTTTGTCTACTGTCTTGGTACTGTTATTGCCCGTTCTGGTTTTCTGATCCCTTGGCTACGTTCTGGTTATTCTCTGCCTGCTCCACTTGAAACTGCGTTGCTCCCTCTGTGTATGACCTGGCAATCCTGACTATCCGTTTTGTCTATGCCCCTTGGTAACCTCTGTCCCGGTATTACCCTTCTAGGAGTTTTCCTTCTGCTCATAGCTCTCTGGAGCTTAGGCCACGCCCATCAGCATCACGTGCTTAAGGTCCTCTGGCCTGAAACAATCTCTGTCTGTTACGCCTTTTCTGAGAGACCTGTGCCGGCGCCCCGCCCCTTGGCAGTTCACGTGCTTAGGGTCCTGTTAGTCTGAAGCACGCATCTTCACCGCTACTGCCCCCTCCACAGGTATCTTTGAGTGCAGTCTGTCTTATTCAGGACACCGCACTGGCTCAGTGAGCAAGTGCAGTGCGGTGTTCGTGATTTTAAATAACTGACCGCTACCTTTTTTTTTTTTTTTTCTTCCTGTGTGTGTTATAGGATCCTATGTAGGGCCCTTTCTGACCCAGGTAAAGCACCTGACTCAGATGTCTCAGACACTGAATGAGGAACAACACTCTGTCTTCTGTCTCAGCAGCTGATGGCTGACACTGTGCAGGGGGCTTTATCATCTGGTGCTCAAGGGACAGGGGTTCAAGATGTTACATTAGTTTCCCCAGACCCCCGGTTAAATTACCAGATACCTTTTCCGGAGATAGAAAGGAATTTAAAGTTTTCAAAGAGGGCTGTAATCTTTTTTTTTTTTTAAGACCGCACTCTTCTGGGGATTGAAAAGTCAGAGGGTGGGGTCATTATGTCTCGTTAAGGGGAGCCCCCAGGCTTGGACTTTTTCCCTTCCTCCACTGCCCCTGAAGAATGACTGTGGATGCATTTTTTTGAGGCCCTGGGGGATATTTATGATGAGCCTGATCGAGTGCTGATGCTGAGGACATGGTGATGAGTGTATGTCAGGGGGAAACACTCAGCCGAGTGGTTTTGCTCAGAGTTCAGACCTGGGCTGCTGAGGTCTGTTGGGATATGCCGCCCTCCGGGCTTGTTCCGTAGAGGCCCCGTCTGAAAAGTCTGAAAGATGCCTTGGCACTTCACCCTCCGCCTGATTCTCTGGAGGACGCCATGACGCAGGCCGTCCGAATGGATCGCAGGCTGCGGGCGAGAGGTGTGATGCAGATTGAGACACCATTTTTTCTCCAGTGGAAAAGGGGAGCCATCCTGTATTGGAGTCCATGGAGATGGGAGCCATCGACCTCAAAGAGAAAGAAAAAGGGGACGGAGGCGTTTAGAAAAGCTGTGTTTTTACTGCGTGATCCTGGACATTGGAAAAAGAACTGTCCCTCCTGCCACCGACAAACAAGCGACTGATCTGGTGATCATCATGGAGGGCACTCAGACTCTCAGGTACCCTTTCCTTCATTTCTAAGATACTGTTAAAGGTGGAACTTGGTGAAGAACTGCTTTTTTCCTTACTTCAGCTTTTGTGGACTGTGGGTCATCCTTGAACCTGATTGACTCTAAGCTGGTGGCCAGCTGTAATTAGGGACAGTTAGGTTGGAGACTCCTATAAAAATAATGGCCATTGATTCTACACCTCTCCCAAGGACGGTGTCCATTTTGTCTCTGAAGAATTCACCCTCAGGGGGTGGGGGCCCTTCACCAGGAGCGTATTCATGTTTTGTTTTGGATAACCTCTCTGCTGGCCTGGTGTTAGGGTTTCCCTGGTTGCAAAAGGCATAACCCATTAATTTACTGGGATTCCCGTGATATTGTTAAAATTTTGGGGTCTAATTGTTCTGAAAGATGTCTTGCTACTGTGTCTGTGTCGTCCGTTGGTCTGGAAGTATTCCGGATACCTGAAGGACTAGGCGGACGTTTTCTCTGAAAAAGAGGCTGAAGTTTTACCACCACAACCGCCCATTTGATTGTGCCATTGACCTGGTCCAGGTACTAAATTGCCCAAGGACCGCTTGTATAACCTCTTCGGTCCCGAGCGGGCTGCTATGAAAGAATACATTTCCGAGAGCCTTCGTAAGGGACACATTCGTCCTTCTGTTTCCCCCATGGCGGCGGGGTTCTTTTTCGTTAAGAAAAAAGACGGGGTTTGCGCCCATGCCCTCGTTTTCGAGAGTTAAATAAGATAACTGTGAGAAATACTTACCCCCTCCCACTTATTCCTGATTTGTACAAAACCCGTTGTCTGGGCTAAGGGGTTTTTTGAAATTGGATCTGCGGGGGGCATATAACCTTATCCGGGTCCGGGAGGGGGATGAGTGGAAGACTGCTTTTCTCACTACTGAAGGTTGTTTGAAAACTTGTCATGCCTTTCGGTCTGACCAATGCACCACAGTCTTCCAAAAATTTTATTAATCATGTGTTCTCTGACTTTATTGGGCGTTTTATGGTTGTGTATTTGGGATGACATTCTTATCTACTCGCCTGATAAACAAACTCACAAAAGATCATCTTCGGGCAGTTCTCCAAAGGCTCCGGGAGAACTGTCTCTTTGCTAAGCTAGAGAAATGTTCATTTTTCGTTCAGGAACTGTCATTTCTGGGGTTCATTGTGTCTGCTGAGGTATCGCATGGATCCTAATAAGGTGCAGGCCATTGTTGATTGGGTTACAACCTCGTGATTTGAAGGCTCTGCAGCGTTTCTTAGGATTCAAAAATTACTATCGCAAGTTTATAAGGGGGTTCTCGCAGTAGTTAAACTCCCCACAGATCTGACTAAAAAGGGGGGCTGATGTCAAGAATTGGTCAGCCCGCAGCGGTGGCGGCGTTTCAGTTCTTAAAAAAATGTTTCATGTCTGCTCCGGTTCTTATTCAACCGGACCCGTCTGAACCATTTATTGTTGAGGTGGACGCCTCGGAGGGGGGGGTGGGGGCGGTGTTGTCCCAGGGACCCGCCTGTCCATGGGTGAAATCGCCACGAAGATTGCGCGATTGCAAAATTCTGACTTCTCGCAGCTGAGTTGCTGTTTCTTTGTGTTTGGTAATGAGGGAGTTAATTTTACCTAGCTCTTTGCTAAGACTAGTTCCAGCCTCGCCCGGCTGCTTTGATTATGTTCTAATTAGCTTCCTTTAAAATAGCTGCCAGTCTGCTGGTTAGATCCGGTGAAAGCATTCATACAGACTGCAGATTGGATTGGTTCTGAGAAGACTTAAGCTAAGAGTTCCTTTGTTGTTTCTCCTCTCCTTGCTTATAGTTTATCTCCTAGACCTTTGGTGTTCCCTCTGTGTTTATATGTTGATGAAAGACAGTATTTACTTTATCCCCTGTCTGTCTCGTTTGTCTATACTGTTTGTTAACCTTTACCTGTCCATTCCCTATGGTGGTAATCAGGGTCCTTCTAAGGACTAGATTACAGTGGTCAGGGATTTATAGGAGACAGGGTTTACGCTGGTGGCCTGGACCCTGTACCATTAACAGTACCTCCAGGTAGAGGACTAGTCAGGACCCCAGTTTAGGGTCAGCATAGACCCCGGTCCACCTCTAGCCAGAGACAGCGTGAAAAGGATTCAGTATTGACCAACAGGATATTATGTCAGGTAATACTATGCTATATAACATGTTAATGTTTCCTATTTATATGTTATATAGAATGTTGTCCCACTTGCTAGATTACTGACATTATATATTTAACATCTGCTAGACAGCGTGACACCGCCACTTTGACTAATTTGAGACCCTGTGCCTTTTTCTCTAAGAAATTCTCTCCTGCGGAGAGAAACTATGATGTTGGGAATCGAGAACTTCTGGCCGTGAAGTTGGCCTTTGAAGAATGGAGGCATTTTTTGGAGGGTGCTGTTCCATCCTATTACCGTGGTTACGGACCACAAGAACCTAGCTTACATTGAGTCTGCTAAAAGGTTGACTCCTAGACAGGCAAAATGGTCGCTTTTTTTTTCCAGATTCCAGTTCTCCATCACTTTTCGGCCAGGATCCAAAAATGTCAAGGCTGATGCCTTGTCACACAGTCTGGATCCGGTGTCTCCCCCCGAACCTCCATCCTCCATTCTTCAGCCTGGGGTGGTGGTGGCAGTTGTTTCTGCTGGTTGGAGCAGGGAGATTCGGGAAGCTCAGTCTCTTGCCCCTCCGGCTAAGCGGCGGATAAACTTTTTGTACCAGTTCAATTTCGTCTCAGGGTCCTTCGGGAATTCCCGACTCAGTTCTGGGTGGACCATCCTGGAATCTCGGCTACCCGGAGGGCCATCTCTAGGATATTCTGGTGGTCTTCTTTAGACTCTGATGTTGGGGAATTTGTGTCTGCTTGTGGGTATGTGCCCGTGCGAAACCCCCCATAACCGGCCGACCGGGGAATTGGTGCCACTGCCAATTCCTGATAGACCATGGACCCATTTGTCCATGGATTTTATCATCAACCTTCCTCCTTCCAAGGGTAATACCGTCATTTGGGTAGTGGTGGACAGATTTAGTAAACAAGCACATTTTGTACCCTTGTCGGCTTTACCTAATGCAGAAACTTGTCCAGATTGTTTGTTGAGCATGTGGTGCGGTTGCATGGGGTACCCTTGAATGTGGTGTCTGATAGGGGGTACAATTTGTTTCCAGATTTTGGAGGGCATTTTGTAAGAGGTTGGGTATTGATCTGTCTTTTTCATCCGCTTATCATCCAGAGACTAATGGGCAGACTGAGCGGACCAATCAGTCTTTAGAGCAAATCCTGCGTTGCCTGACCTCAGCCCGACAGGATGATTGGTGTACTGCGTTACCTTTGGCTGAGTTCGCGTTTAACAACCGTACTAACCAGTCTACGGGCACATCTCCCTTTTTCTGCAATTATGGGTTTCATCCACATTTTGGGGAGTTCTCCCGTTTGGACTCTGGGTGTCCTGGGGCGGATGGGACAATACAGCGGTTGGGGGAGTTATGGCAGGAGGTCCAAAGGAACATTACGAAGGCTCAGTCTAAATATAAGTTTTTTGCTGACAAAAAACGGTCTGTGGGGCCGGTGTTCCAGGTTGGGGATAAGGTATGGTTATCTACTAGGAATATAAGGCTCAAGGTCCCTCTGTGAAACTTGGACCTAAATTTATTGGTCCTTATGAAATTACGGAAGCAGTTAACCCGGTGGCATTTCGGTTGCGTCTCCCTCCGTCTCTACGGATTCCCAACGTTTTCCATAGGGCCCTTTTGAAACCTGTGGGGTCCTGTAGGGAAGGATTGTTGTCTTCCCCACCACCGGTTTTGGTAGATGGGCAGTCTGAGTACGAGGTGGAACGAATTCTTGACTCTAGGTTTGTCTGTCGTGCTCTTCAGTATCTGATACATTGGACCGGTCGTGGGTTCCTGCCCGATCTGTTCATGCGGATCAGTTGGTCCGGGCCTTTCATGCAGGTGTCCTGAGAAACCCGGGGGTCCGGTGGCCCCCCATTGAGAGGGGGGTACTGTCATGACCCAGGACGGGGTTTTGTCTTTGCCCCGTCCTGGTCAGACTGGGGTTAATGGTTTCAGCCTCTCTCTGGCAGAGGGCGGCTATTTAGTTGCCAATTGACCTAGGTCTGGTGTCAGTTATACTCCTGCCCTCGGCTGAGTTAGTTGACCTCCTGTGTGCCTGTGCCTTGTGCCTGATCTTGTTGCTTGTTTGGTTTTGACCCGGTCCGTCTCTTCGTTGTGAGTTTGTCTACTGTCTTGGTACTGTGTATTTGCCCGTTCTGGTTTTCTGATCCCTTGGCTACGTTCTGGTTATTCTCTGCCTGCTCCACTTGTACTGCGTTGCTCCCTCTGTGTATGACCTGGCTATCCTGACTATCCGTTTTGTCTATGCCCCTTGGTAACTCTGTCCCGTAGTTACCCTTCTAGGAGTTTTCCTTCTGCTCATAGCTCTCTGGAGCTTAGGCCACGCCCATCAGCAGTCACGTGCTTAAGGTCCTCTGGCCTGAAACAATCTCTGTCTGTTACTGCCTTTTCTGAGAGACCTGTGGCCGGCGCCGCCCCTTGGCAGTCACGTGCTTAGGGTCCTGTTAGTCTGAAGCACGCATCTTCACCGCTACTGCCCCGCTCCACAGGTATCTTTGAGTGCAGTCTGTCTTATTCAGGACACGCGCACTGGCTCAGTGAGCAAGTGCAGTGCGGTGTTCGTGATACCAATACTACAATTATAAGCAATATTTTTCCATTGTTTTGTTTGCCTTGGTCGACAGTAACTACCGTTTCATCATTGTAGACATTGGGGCCTATGGAAGGACTGGAGACTCCAGAGTCTTCAATTCTTCCATTATGGGTCGGCGGCTACGCAATAACCAATTGGACTTACCAGTACCACCACAATGTCAAATTCCACACTCCAATATGGATCCAGTGCCTTATGTTGTGGTAGCAGATGAGGCCTTCCAATTAACCCGTCATGTTATGAGGCCATATCCACGTCGCAGTGAAGCAAATGTAAATGTTGTAGTCAAAGCATGTGTGGTACTACATAATTTTACTAGAATGCATGAATGCTCCTCATCTGATGTGCCTGACCTTGTGTCTGTTAATATGGCGAGGCCTATGAGACCATTCATCCATCCTCGTCGTCCCCCTTCTGGACTTAGTCCGTGATATATTTACTAATTTTTTTGTTTCCCCTGCTGGTGCTATTCCATGGCAAGAGGAGGCCATAGCTATGTAGTGTGTTTGTTTTATGCTACCATAAACATACTTTTGTAGAACTCATTTATGTTGTAGTGTTGTTCCTACTGTCCAGTTCCCTATACTTTACACAGGACATAACATATAATAATAATGACAGACAACCAATGCCACTTCACAAATTTTACTCATTTGTGCTTTTTTTTGCCCTTTTAGTGGCTCTTAGCTTAGGTTTTCTGGACAAAAACGTCCCAAGGTAGCATTGAGCTTTTTTTGAAAAAACAAAACATTAACACAACTGGATAACACACTTGGAGAAATACTCAAATATTGAGGACAATAATATATCACCTACAAGTGATGGTAGGTGGGTGGTGGTGATGAAAGAGGCCCAGGTTGGGTGTGTTGCCTTGCAGGATTTGCAACAACTGGGTCAGCCTGAGCTGTGACAGAAGGCAATGTTGCAGTTGGGTTAGTGGCTGGATCCTGATGTGGGTTTGGGTAGGGGTACATGGGGAACTGGTGCTGATAGTCATACGCATATGGCTGACCAGTTTCAGAATGACCCCCAATATGCCCATGTCGACCATACCCATGTTGTGCCCAGCATGGGTATGTTCGAGTGGGCATATTGGGAATGGCCACTCTGTCCCATGTGTTGTTGGTGCTGAGGTACATAGGAGTATGAAGGATGTTGAGGAGGAGGAGGAGTTGGGTTCTGTTGGACACAAGGAGGAGGAGGCTGATGATGAGGAGGAAGATCAGAGGCAGAAGCAGACTCCCTTTGCTGGGTGCCAAACAACCGTAGAAGATTTTCTGAACAAAGCTGCCACCTTTCTAGAAAATCTAATACGGTGTTTGGCTGATTTGGTGGGGTTCCTGCGTCCAGAACAATTTGAAGTCCACTTCTGATCCGCAGTCTGTGCTCTCGTGGAATAGCCCTGGGGTAGCGTGCCAGACTGCGGCCAAAGGCTTCCTCCCCATCATCATTATCTACATTGGACAAATAGTCCAGTACTCCTCTGTCCACCTGCCTCCTTGTCCCAGAAGCAACTCCTTCTCTTCGCCGCCTGCCTCGCCTCGTAATAAGGGAACGAGGAGGCGACACCTCAGGACGCCTAGTAGGGCTGCTGCTGACTGGTTGCTCCTCTTGCTCTTGAGGCTGACTTTGTGACTCCTCAGCTTCAGCAGCTGCTGGTGGTGGTGCTGGTGGTTGTGCTTGGGTGGAACATGAGGCTGCAGAGGAAGGGCCAGCCTCCTCATCCCCATCCCCAACAGGGTCGATCAGAACCTCGGAGTCCGACCCTGTCTCCCTCTCTGTAAGGTTAGACTCCGTCCTATAAAGGAAACAAAGGAAAAACTAAAAATTGGACATACAAAAATAAACAATCATAGTGGGTCAACAGCCATGCACTTACGGTCGCAGATCCATCACAGGCGCAAGGAACTCCAGCCTATCAAAATATAGGTACTTCCTTTTTCTACTTGCTGCTGCCCCACTCCGCACCCTTAGCTGTCTGTCCCTGCGGAAGCAGTCCCGACAGCTGCGCCACCGCCTTGTCACATCTGTCACTGCAAAGTTAATAAAAGCAGAACGGTAACTATCATTGTTATGGCGTTTGACTACACTTCACACATGTGTCGCCAAGAAAAATCACATTTTTGACATGTGTGTTGGTATGTGTACAGCAAAACACATCAACATTTGTATGGTATTCAGGGTGACAAGTAAATCCATTTGCTACATGCATACAAAAATAAGTGTCAGTGGTATGACAAGTACCATACATTTAGGCCAAAGCTTGACCCTTCACAAAAGGAATAAATATTAATTTCATGACCTACACATTTAATGTGTGCTGAAGGTGGATATAACCTTTTCAAATGTCATAAATAAAAATTTATCACTTTGCATTCAATCCCAGAGTGTGCGGTATATTTTGCATTCTTAGTATCGAGGACTACTGTCCACTATACCGGCACCTCGACCTATTTAGACTGAGTGCACGCCATTTATCTCATAAACAGGCAGCTCAGGCAGCGATCAGCACAGCGACACTGCGGGTAAACATTGCTTAGTTACCCGCAGTGTACATTGGATACCAGCGCCCTGATGCAGGGAGCTGGTAACCAAGGTACACATCGGGTTTCCAGGCGCTGCGCGGTGCCTGGAAACCCGCTGTGTACCTTGGTTACCAGCGGATCGCTGGTCTCCCGCCTGTCACACGCAGCGATGCGTGCCTGTCAGCGGGAGACCAGCGATCAAAAAAATGTCCAGGACATTCAGCGACGATCAGCGATACCCGGCAGGGGGGCTGATCGTCGCTGAATGTCACACACAGCGATATCGCTGGGGAGATCGCTGCTGCGTCACAAAACTAGTGACTCAGCAGCGATCTCGCTAGCGAGATCGTTGTGTGAGACGGGGGCTTAAGAGGTTGGAAATGGGTGGGAGGTGTCCCTTTGAACATCTTTCAGCCCACCTACAATATGATTGTGGGGAGCAGATGGCATTGTCATGGCAGTTGGGGTCTACTGGAAATCCACATGTCTGCAACGGCATAGAAGATCAGTAATTTTACAATACACTGCAATACTACAGTATTACACAAGTGATCACAGGTTCAAGTCCCCTTGGGAACAATAATAATAAAAAAATAGTAAAAAATGCAGAATTACTGTTTGCTGCGTCCTTCTGACTCACCTGTGCTGTGTCCAAAATGTTGCGCTCTACATTAGAAGCACAGTGGATGGGATTTATAGAACTCCTGTGCCCACTGTGCTTCTATTGCTGTAGTGAAGACTCTACGTATTTTGACCAATAGAATGTCATTACATGCGGTAAATTCATATGTACTAACAGTGCGATAATTAGAATGCAGCAAAAATACCCTACATCCAATACGCTACTATTACTGATCATGGGAGCGGAGCCAATTATTTACAGGACCATTCGATTCCTATGCTTCAGAATTGTAACGTATCCGTAAAATCCATATCCATATTTTTTCTCATGTGGAATACAGCTGAGAAGAAATCCACAGATTTGTACTGCCTCATTGAATTACATTGGTCCGAGTGCGATCTCTTTTTTTTTCTCATATTGCACTCGTCCAGCGAACCCTAAGGCCGGGGTCACACTACCGTAGAATATGGACGAGTGCTATGCGATAAAACATCACATAGCACTCGGACCAGTGTTAATCTATGGGGCAGATCACATCTGTGATTATCTTGCAATTGGCACCGAGTCTCGGCTCACTCGCACCCATATAAGTCTATGGGTGCAAGTGACACAGCGCACATCACTCGGATATCATCCGAATGCTGTGCGATATATGCCGGCAATGGAGGAGATAGAGAAATTAGTTTTTACCTCCTCCACATCTGTGCTCCGATCTGCTCTGTGCGAGAGGCTCAGAGCCCAGTCGCATGAGACTCGGCTCCTGCACTCAGCAAAGCAGGAGCCGAGTGTCATTAGCATATCGCATCCGATTTTCTCGCGTCCGATGCCATACACTGGTGTGACCGCGGCCTAGTTCACATTAATATTTGAGTGTTTGTTTATCCAAAAGCTATAGAAAGGTCAGCACATGAAGGAATGACAGAATTGAATGGTGCTTTACGACTACTCATTATGTTTTCTAGGTGCATAACTGTTCAGTTTTATTTGCTGCCTCTCATCAATGACTTCTTAATAATGTCCTGAGAAATCATTATCATCTCTTGTCTAATGAACAGTGAGATTCATGTGTAATAAAATGTCTTTTGGACGTAATTTTTGCAGCCAGGAAATGTCTCGGCTATGCAGCATTTTCATAATAATGTGTATTAGTGGGAGCTTATGTCTACAGTACTGATGTAAAAAAAAAGCAGCAATGAAAATCACATCACGGAGAGCTATTTGTCTAGTTTTCTGTTAAAGGGAATCTGTTAGTGCAAATTGAGTTTGTAAACTAAGCACAGCATATTATAAAGGACATAGCCCTATGTAAAGCGCCATGGAATAAATGGCGCTATATAAATGTATAATAATAATAATAAAAAAGATTTGTATCTTTAGCTCATGTTTCCACGTAGTGTAAATACTGCGTTTATTACCTGCTGTTTTTTTTTGTGAGCAGAAAATCTTCTCTATTTAATTGTTCATGAAAAGTGGATGTAATTTAATGAAAACTCTGCCCACTTTGTGCCTAATGACTCTGTTGGAGGAGGTGAATGACGCACACTCTGTAAGGCTACTTTCACACTTGCGTTTTTTTGCGCAGCGCATCTTGCGCTATCGGACGCATGCACAATGTTCCCCTATCTTTAACATGGCGGGCGCAGGGTCTAGCGCTTGCACGCGTTCATGTGCGTTTGTCGTGCGCTGCGCATTTTCCCGGTGTGCGCCCATACGCGCCAGACGCTACATGTTGCATTTTTTTTTCCATCCAACCGCTTTAAAAAAACGCGTGCGCACGTCTGCGCATGCTATGCGCAAAAAATAGCATTGCAGTCTATGGGGGCGCTGGCGTGCGCATGGCTTTGCGCTCGTCAGCGCTTTTGCACGCACGCGATTTTTCTGTAAATAATGGAGCCAGAGATGATGGAGGAAGAGATGATAGAGCCAGAGATGATGGAGGCAGAGATGATGGAGGCAGAGATAATGGAGGCAGAGATGATGGAGACAGATGATGGAGCCAGAAATGATGGAGGCAGAGATGATGGAGGCAGAGATGATGGAGCCAGAGATGATGGAGACAGATGATGGAGCCAGAGATGATGGAGCCAGAGATGATGGAGACAGATGATGGAGCCAGAGATGATGGAGGCAGAGATGATGGAGACAGATGATGGAGCCAGAGATGATGGAGGCAGAGATGATGGAGGCAGAGATGATGGAGGCAGAGATGATGGAGCCAGAGATGATGGAGACAGATGATGGAGCCAGAGATGATGGAGCCAGAGATGATGGAGACAGATGATGGAGCCAGAGATGATGGAGCCAGAGATGATGGAGACAGATGATGGAGCCAGAGATGATGGAGGCAGAGATGATGGAGACAGATGATGGAGCCAGAGATGATGGAGGCAGAGATGATGGAGGCAGAGATGATGGAGCCAGAGATGATGGAGACAGATGATGGAGCCAGAGATGATGGAGCCAGAGATGATGGAGCCAGAGATGATGGAGACAGATGATGGAGCCAGAGATGATGGAGGCAGAGATGATGGAGACAGATGATGGAGCCAGAGATGATGGAGGCAGAGATGATGGAGGCAGAGATGATGGAGCCAGAGATGATGGAGACAGATGATGGAGCCAGAGATGATGGAGCCAGAGATGATGGAGCCAGAGATGATGGAGCCAGAGATGATGGAGGCAGAGATGATGGAGACAGATGATGGAGCCAGAGATGATGGAGGCAGAGATGATGGAGACAGATGATGGAGCCAGAGATGATGGAGGCAGAGATGATGGAGGCAGAGATGATGGAGGCAGAGATGATGGAGACAGATGATGGAGCCAGAGATGATGGAGCCAGAGATGATGGAGCCAGAGATGATGGAGGCAGAGATGATGGAGACAGATGATGGAGCCAGAGATGATGGAGGCAGAGATGATAATGTGACAAATAGAAAACGCATGCGCCAAAAAAAAACGCAAACGCATGCAAAAACGCATGAAATCGCAGACAAACGCTGCGTTTTTTTGTCGAAATGCGCATGCTGATGCGACTAAATATTGCAGCGTTTACAAGCGTTTGCATGCATTTTTTTAATGCGCTTCATGTGCGCTCGAAACGCAGCGCAAAAAAATGCAAGTGTGAAAGTAACCTAAGGTATACGCAAGGTGCAGACGGCGCTACCTCTGCACAGCACTAAGCCCCAGTTGGGACTTCTGTTCTCCCTTGTCTTGGCTTATTCTTGCCACCTTTTCTACTCAAGTGAGGTTTGACAAAGACCCTAAGGCCGGGGTCACACACAACGATAAAAAATCAGACCGTATTATACGGCCATAATACGCAGAAAAGTGCCCTGAAAAGTGATCCGTATGTCATCCGTGTGCAATGCGAGGATGCGATTTCCTCTCATCAAAACATCCGTGTGTCATCCGTATGGCATCCGTACGGCGGTTCGCAAAACCGACATATAATGGATCCCAATGATAGTTTTTACATCACAAAAGAAAGAATAGATATATACACATAGAATATATATATATATTATACATATATATATATATGTCATTGTGACATATATTATATATATATATATATATATATATTTATAGTTCATACACTTCTATATAGTATAATAGCCGCTAATTCAATTGCCGGCTTTTGTGAAATTACAGAACCCGACATGAAATGACACATGGTTTGCATACAGTAAACCATGTCATTTCATGTAGTTTGATATATGTTTTTCACTAATAATTACATGAGTGTATGTGTGCAAAATTTCATACATGTAGGTGCTAATTAAATGTGTAAATTCGTTGAAAAAAAAATGCTTGGGCTCCCGTGGTATTTTCTCCACCAGACAGGGAATGCTAGCGACTGAAGACAGATATTAGTAGCCCAGAGAGGGACCATTATTTTTGGGCCCCCCCTGGCTACTAACATCTGCCCCCAGCTACCCCAGAAAAGACACATCTATGATTAGATGCGCCTTTTCTGGCACTTAGTCCGTCTATTCCCTTTGCCCTGTAGCGGTGGCTAATGGGTTAATAATGGGTTAAGGCAACCTTGCTATTGAAAGGTGACAATAAGCCAGGTTAATAATTGAGAGTTATCAATTAGACAACTATCAATTATTAATCCTATTGTATGAAATGGTTAAAAAAAAACACACACACATTAATTAAAAATAATTTTAATGAAATAAATACACAGTTTTTGAACATCTTTTATTGTACTGGTACTCCATACGATTCCCTTGTTCTGTAATAGAAATAAAATAGTAAAGCAACCATATTCTTACCTCTCCGGTGCTCAGTCATGTCCCACGCTGCAATCCTTCACAAAGGGTTAACAGATTTACAGCGGGGAGCGCAGCTAATGCTGCAGCCTCGATGTAAACCCCCGAATGATTGAGCTCTTCTCCCCGGCTGACAGGAGAGGAAGTGATTAGCTGGGAAGCTTAATTGAATGTTTCCCATGCTAATCAGTTCTGTTCAGTCAGCTGGGGACTCCGCACAGCATCAGTGACGTCAGGGAGTCCTTGCTAACCTGAACTGAACTGATTAGTGTGGGAAACATTCAATTAAGCTTCCCAGCTAATCACTTCCTCTCCTGTCAGCCGGGAGAGGAACTCATTCATTCGGGAGTTTACATCAAGGCTGCAGCATTACAATAAAATATGGTCAAAAACTGTGTATTTATTTCATTAAAATTATTTTTAATTAACCCCTTCACCCCCAAGGGTGGTTTGCACGTTATTGACCGGGCCAATTTTTACAATTCTGACCACTGTCTCTTTATGAGGTTATTACTCTGGAACGCTTCAACGGATCTTCGCGATTCTGAGATTGTTTTCTCGTGACATATTGTACTTCACGTTGAAGTAAAATTTCTTCGATATAACTTGCGTTTATTTTTGAAAAAAAGGTAAATATGGCGAAAATTTTTAAAATTTTGCAATTTTCAAACTTTGAATTTTTATTCCCTTAAAACAGAGAAATATATCACACAAAATAGTTAATAAATAACATTTCCCACATGTCTACTTTACATCAGCACAATTTTGGAACCAAATTTTTTTTTGTTAGGAAGTTATAAGGGTTAAAAGTTGACCAGCGATTTCTCATTTTTACAACAAAATTTACAAAGCCATTTTTTTTAGGGACCACCTCTCATTTGAAGTCACTTTGAGGGGTCTATATGGCAGAAAATACCCAAAAGTGACACCATTCTAAAAACTGCACCCCTCAAGGTACTCAAAACCACATTCAAGAAGATTATTAACCCTTCAGGTGCTTCACAGGAACTAAAGCAACGTGGAAGGAAAAAATGAATATTTAACTTTTTAGCCACAAAAATGATCTTTTACAAACTTTTTTTTTATTTTCACAAGGGTAAAAGGAGAAAATGGACAGATAAGGTTGTTATGCAATTTCTCCTGAGTACGCCAATACCCAATATGTGGGGGAAAACCACTGTTTGGGCACACGGCAGAGCTCATAAGGGAAGGAGCGCCGTTTGACTTTTTCAAACTAAAATTGGCTGGAATTGAGATTGGACGCCATGTCGTGTTTGGAGAGCCCCTGATGCGCCTAAACAGTGGAAACCCCCACAAGTGACACCATTTTGGAAACTAGACCCCCTAAGGTACTTATCTAGATCTGTTGTGAGCACTTTAAACCCCCAAGTGTTTCACAAAAGCTTATAATGCCTGGGTGTGAAAAAAAAAAAAAAAATTTCCACAAAAATTATTTTTTAGTCCCAAATTTTTGAATTTTCCCAAGGAAATTGGACCCCAAAAGTTGTTGTCCAATTTGTCCTGAGTACGCTGATACCCCATATGTGGGGGGGGGGGGGAAACTGTTTGGGTGCACGGCAGGGCTTGGAAAGGAAGTAGTAAAGTTTTGGAATGCAGACGTTGATGGGGGTCATGTTCCGTTTGCAGTGCCCCAGATGAGCCTAAATAGTGGAAACCCCCCACAAGTGACCCCATTTTGGAAACTAGACCCCCTAAGGAACTTATCTAGATCTTTGGTGAGCACTTTGAACCCCCAAGTGCTTCACACAAGTTTATAATGCCCGGGCATGAAAATAAAAAATCCTATTTTTTTCCCACAAAAATTATCTTTTAGTCACTAATTTTTTATTTTCCCAAGGGTAACAGGAGAAATTGGACCACATAAGTTGTTGTCCAATTTGTCCTGAGTACGCTGATACCCCATATGTGGGGGGGAACCACTGTTTGGGCTCACGGCAGAGCTCGGAATGGAAGGAGCACCATTTGACTTTTTCCAACCAAAATTGGCTGGAATTGAGATTGGATGCCATGTTGCATTTGGAGAGCCCCTGATGTGCCTAAACAGTGGAAACCCACACAAATGACCCCATTTGGGAAACTAGACCCCCTAAGGAACTTTTCTAGATCTTTGGTGAGCAATTTGAACCCCCAAGTGCTTCACACAAGTTTATAATGTAGAGCCGTAAAATTTAAAAATCATATTTTTTCCACAAAAATGATCTTTTCACCCCAATTTTTATTTTTCCAAGGGTAACAAGACTCCAAAAGTTATTGTGCAATTTGTCCTGAGTGCGCTGATACCCCATATGTGGGGGTAAACCACTGTTTGGGTGCATGGCAGAGTTTGGAAGGAAGGAGCGCCGTCTGACTTTTTCAACGCAGAATTGGCTGGACGCCATGTCGTGTTTGGAGAGCTCCTGATCTGCCTAAACAGTGGAAACCCCCATAAATGACACCATTTTGGAAACTAGACCCCTCAAGGAACTTATCTAGATGTGTGGTGAGAACTTTTAACCCCCAGGTGTTTCACTAAAGTTTATAACGTACAGCCGTAAAATAAAAAATCCTTTTTTTTTTTACAAAAATGATTTTTTCGCCCCCAATATTTTATTTTCACAAGGGTAACTGAAGAAATTGGAACCCAAAAGTTGTTGTCCAATTTGTCCTGAGTACGCTGATACCCAATATGTGGGAGAAAACTACTGTATGGGCGCACGTCAGGCTCGGAAGGGAAGTAGTGACATTTTGGATTGCAGACTTTGATGGAATGGTCTGGGGGCGTCATGTCCATTTGGAGAGCCCCTGATGCACCTATACAGTGGAAACCCCCCACAAGTGACCCTATTTTGGCAAATAGACCCCACAAGGAACTTATCTAGATGTGTGGTGAGCACTTTGAACCCCGAAGTGCTTCACAGAAGTTTATAACGTACAGCCGTAAAAATAAAAAATCTTTTTTTTTTTTACAAAAATGATTTTTTCGCCCCAATATTTTATTTTCACAAGGGTAACAGGAGAAATTGGACCCCAAAAGTTGTTGTCCAATTTGTCCTGAGTATGCTGATATCCAATATGTGGGAGAAAACTACTGTATGGGTACACGTTGGGGCTCGGAAGGGAAGTAGTGAAGTTTTGGATTGCAGACTTTGATGGAATGGTCTGGGGGCGTCATGTCGCATTTGGAGAGCCCCTGATGCGCCTAAACAGTGGAAATCCCCAACAAGTGACCCCATTTTGGAAAATAGACCCCACAAGGAACTTATCTAGATGTGTGGTGAGCGCTATGAAGCCCCAAGTGCTTCACAAGAAGTTTATAATGTACAGCCGTAAAAACAAAAAAAATATTTTTTTTGTACAAAAATGATATTTTCGCCCCCAGTTTTTTATTTTCCCAAGGGTAACAGAAGAAATAGGACAAATTGCACAATAACTCTTGGGGTCCAGAGTACGCTGATACCCCATATGTGGGGATATAACTACTGTTTGGACGCATGGCAGAGCTGAGAAGTGAAGGAGCACCGTTTGACTTTTTCAACGCAGAATTGGCTGGAATTGAGATCAGACGCCATGTCACATTTGGAGAGCCCCTGATGTGCCTAAACAGCGGAAACCCCCCAATTCTAACTCCAACCCTAACCCCAACACACCCCTAACCCTAGTCCCAACCCTAACCACAAACCTAACCCTAACACACCCCTAATCCCAACCCTAACCCTAATCCTAACTTTAGCGCCAACCCTAACCCTAACTTTAGCCGCAACCCTAACCCTAACCCTAATGGGAAAATGGAAATAAATACTTTTTTTAATTTTATTATTTTTCCCTTACTAAGGGGGTGATAAAGGGGGTTTGATTTACTATTATAGCGGGTTTTTATGATTGGCAGCTGTCACGCTAAAAGACGCTTTTTATTGCAAAAATAGTTTTTGCATCATCACATTTTGAGAGCTATAATTTTTGCATATTTTGGCCCACAGAGTCTTGTGAGGTCTTATTTTTTGCGGGACGAGTTGACGTTTTTATTGGTACCATTTTTGAGCACGTGACGTTTTTTGATCGCTTTTTATTTCGATTTTTGGGAGGTTAGAATGAACAAAAATCAGCAATTCATGAATTTCTTTTGGGGGAGGCGTTTATACCGTTCCGCGTGTGGTAAAATTGATAAAGCAGTTTTATTCTTCGGGTCAGTACGATTATGGCGATACCTCATTTATATCATTTTTTCATGTTTTGGCGCTTTTATAGAATAAAAACAATTTTATATAAAAAATAATTATTTTTGCATCGCTTTATTCTGCGAGCTATAACTTTTTTATTTTTTCGCTGATGATGCTGTATGATGGCTCGTTTTTTGCGGGACAAGATGACGTTTTCAGCGGTACCATGTTTTTTTTATCGGTCTTTTTGATCGCGTGTTATTCCACTTTTTGTTCGGCGGTATGATGATAAAGCATTGATTTTTTGCTTCGTTTTTTTTTTTTTTAAGGGGTTCACTAAAGGGGTTAACTAGTGGGACAATTTTATAGGGGGGTCGTTATGGACGCGGCGATACCAAATATGTGTACTTTTATTGCTTTGTTTTTTTTATTTACAGGAAGAAGTGAATTTATTGGGGAATATATATATATATATTTTTTATTTATTTTGGATTTTTTTTTAAAACATGTTTATTTTTATTTTTTTAACTTTTTTACTTTGTCCCAGGGTGGGACATCACTGTATTTTATCAGATCGCTGGTGTGACAGTGTGCACAGCACTCTGTCACACCAGCGATCGCTCAGGCAGTGCAGCAGGCTTCTCAGTGCCTGCTCTCGGCAGGCACTGAGGTAGCCGCCTCCCTCCAGGACCCCGGCGCCATCTTGGATCCGGGTCCTGGGAGGGAGGAAGCCCTCAGAACAGCGCGATCACATCGCGCTGCTCTGAGAGTCTCAGGGGGGCGCGCAGGGAGCCCCCACCCTGCGCGATCCTCCCTGTGCCCCCAGTACACCGCGATCATGTTTGATCGCGGTGTGCAAGGGGTTAATGTGCCGGGAGCGGTCCGTGACCGCTCCTGACACACAGTCACGGGTGTCAGCTGTGATAATCAGCTGACACCCGGCCGCGATCGGCTGCGCTCCCCCCGGGAGCGCGTCTGATCGCACGAGACGTACTATCCCGTCCATGGTCATACGGGCCCAGGTACCATGGACGGGATAGTACGTCCGATGGCAGTAAGGGGTTAATGTGTGTGTGTTTTTTTTAACCATTTCATACAATAGGATTAATAATTGAGAGTTGTCTAATTGACAACTCTCAATTATTAACCTGGCTTATTATCACCTTCCAATAGCAAGGTGGCCTTAACACATTATTAACCCATTAGCCACCGCTACAGGGCAATGGGAATAGACGGGCTAAGTGCCAGAAAAGGCGCATCTAATCATAGATGTGCCTTTTCTGGGGTGGCTGGTTGCAGATGTTAGTAGCCAGGGCGGCCCAAAAATAATGGTCCTTCTCTGGGCTACTAATGTCTGTATTTAGTCGCTGGCTTTCTCTGTCTGGTGGAGAAAATACCGCGGGAGCCCACGCATTTTTTTTCAACGAATTCACACATTTAATTAGCACCTACATGTATGAAATTTTGCACACATACACTCATGTAATTATTAGTGAAAACCATATATCAAACTACATGAAATGACATGGTTTACTGTATGTAAACCATGTGTCATTTCATGTCGGGTTCTGTAATTTCACAAAAGCCGGCAATTGAATTAGCGGCTATTGTACTATGTAGAAGCGTATGAACTATAAAAAATATATACAGTGCAGACTGTTATGATTTGGTAGCTGAGGAGAGCAGGCAAAAAAGGCAATACACCAGAGAGGTTGGAATCTACTGGATTGCAGTACCCTGACTAACCACCACAACTAAAGGCAGCCGTGGAGCGTACCTACGTTGGTCCTAGACGCCTCATCACAGCCTGAGAAGCTAACTACACCTAAAGATAGAAAGAGGAAAACTATCTGCCCCGGAGCAGATCCCCAAAGAACACAGGAAGCCCCCAAACATGTAATGGCGGTTTGACAAGAGGAAATACAGACACAGACAGAAAATAGTATGAGCAAACGTTGGGGCCCAATCTTCCTAGAAAGAAAAGGATAGGAAGGACACTTACTGCAATCCAAAAAAACCCTAAAAAAAATACCAACTCACTAATTGCAAAAACACCTGAGATCACACGACCTCTACCACCTAAATTAGTTCTCTGGTGTAATAAAACTAAGCAGCAGCCACTGAAAAAACTGGAAAAGGCAAATGAACAAATAACAGTGGCTCAGATAAACTGAGAGGAGCACAAGCCCCCGGAGGGGACCTGGCTGACCTCCACAGAAGTGCAGGACAAAATGCAAAAAGCAAGCACAAAAATAAAAGCAGAAAATATCTTATCTGTTAGCAGAAGATGCAGGCAAGACACAGCAAGCTTTCAAGTGAACCAGGAACCAAAGTTGAGACTGTTAGAACCCTCTTGTTAGATTTTGTTTCTGTTTGCTGGTCACATGACCTTTTTCCCTATTTAGTCTGGCTCCGCCCTTCTGGCTTTGCTGGACTTCATTGTATTATCTACTCTTAAGCTAGCCGGGTGCTTAGGTGCCTTACTCTGTCAGTTTTGCTTAATCTTAGGATCTCGTAGTAATTTGTTTTCTGTTTAATTTTCCCTGCTACAATTTCTGTTAGGAGGTGTCCACCTTTTCTCCCAGTCCCTAGATCTTGTAGGGATTCCTCCCTCGCAACTATAGGTCTTCGTTCAGACTAGCTGAGGACTTTAGCGGGTCTGGTCGCAGGATCAGGTTCCCCGTTACATCGTAGGGATCAAGCTCAGTTTTATTGTAGGGACAGAGTTCCATCTTTCCTTAGTGCTTGTAGCAGTTCATAACAGTAAGTCCAGCCAAGAAATAAAAAAAAAAAATCTCTAAGGAAAGATTTTCTGTTTTCATCATGGTGTCGGTTCGGGATTTGGCTGAACGCCTGCAGGGTCTCTCTCTGGAGGTGGCAGAAATCCAGCAACACGTGAGTAGTTGTTCTGGAGCACATTTCGTGGAGCCAAAGGTACGTTTGCCTGATTTATTTTTTGGTGAACAACAAGATTTTTTTTCTTTTAAAAATGCTTGCTTGTTGTATTTTCGTTTGAGACCCAGATCCTCTAGTTATGAATCACAGCGCATAGGGTTTATAATGTCACTTTTGCGCAAAGAACCTCAGGACTGGGCCTTTTCTCTGCAGCCTAGTGATCCATGCTTTGGATCAGTGGATGGTTTTTTTTCTGCTTTGGGGTTGTTGTATGACGATCCGGATCGTGTTTCATCAGCTGAGACAGAGTTGAGACGTTTGAGACAGGGATCGGGTAATGTGGAAAAATATTGTACTCACTTCCGTAGATGGTTCACTCAGGTGGGCTGGAACGATTCAGCTTTGAAAAGTTTATTTCTTGCAGGATTAAGTGAAAGGGTTAAAGATTTGCTGATTGCTTATCCTATACCTGGTAACTTGCAAGAGGCTATGCAATTGGCCATACGGGTGGATAGGAGACTGCGTGTAAGGGTTAATGAGAGTAAGTCTGCTTTGTCAGCTCCAGGTTTGGAGAAGGAATGTACTGACATTGCAGAGCCGAAGGAAATTGGAGCAATGGCACCTCACTCTCGGGAAAAAGAACGCAGATTTGCTCAAGGTTTGTGTTTCTACTGTGGTAAATCTGAGCATTTCATTAAGAACTGTGCGCTTCGAATGAATAAAGAGAAAAAAAAAATGAGGTCAGTGTCGCCCGCATAGCTTGTTTAAACAATAAAGGTGTCTTTCTTTCTGCTACCACTGGTGTTGAGGAGGAATTAATGGAGTTTCGGGTATTTGTGGATTGTGGTTCAACTCTCAATGTGATTGATGGGAAATTTTGGAAAAACTAAAATTAAAACCCAAACTTCTGTCTTCTCCTATTAATGTGGTGTCTGTGGATGGCTCTCCCTTGAAAAATGTTACTCACCATATCTGTGAATTTCCTCTTACTATTAATGGTGTTCATCAAGAGAATTTGGATTTGGTAGTTTTGAATAATTTGCCCTCACCGGTGATTTTGGGGTTACCCTGGTTAAAATTGCACAATCCGGTACTGGATTGGTCTACCAATGAAATTAAGTCCTGGAGTCCTAAGTGTTATGACAAGTGTTGTAACGGGCGTATTGCTGCTGTAGTTAAGGGGGAGTTACCTGTACCTATTCAGGATTTTTGGAAAGTTTTTTCTGATAAAGAATCTCAGGTATTGCCTCCTCATAGAGAATATGATTGTGCAATTGAATTTGTCCCTGGAGCGACTCTTCCTAAAAGTCGTTTATTTAATTTGACTATTCCTGAGAGAAAGGCTTTTGAGGAATACATACAGACAAGCTTGGCCGCCGGTCACATTAGGCCTTCCAAATCTCCTGTGGCGGTTGGATTTTTTTTTGTTAAAAAAAAGGACGGCGGTTTACGGCCTTGTCTAGACTTTCGTGAGATTAATAAGATTACTATACGCAATCCTTACCCACTGCCATTGATTCCTGATTTGTTTAATCAGTTAGTGGGGGCCAAGTGGTTCTCGAAAATTGATCTTCGAGGGGCATACAATTTGTTGCACATGAAGGAGGGGGATGAATGGAAGACTGCGTTTAACACTCCACTGGGTCATTTTGAGAGTCTGGTCATGCCTTTTGGACTTTCCAGTGCTCCGGCATTTTTTCAGAATCTTATTAATGACATCCTTATACCTTTGATCGGCAGAAGTGTGGTTGTGTATTTGGATGACATTTTGATTTATTCACCGGATTTGGAGTCTCATTGGAGGAGTGTGCGTGAAGTATTACAGTTACTGAGTGATAATTCACTTTTTGCCAAACTAGAAAAATGTGAGTTCGCTGTACAGAGACTTAGTTTTTTGGGCTACATTGTCTCCAGTGAAGGTTTTGAGATGGACCCTGTGAAAGTGCAAGCTGTGCAGGATTGGCCTAGACCTATTGGTGTGAAATCAATACAGAGGTTTTTTGGGGTTCGCCAATTATTATAGAAAATTCATAAAAAAAATTTCTGTGATTGCCAAACCTCTGACCGATCTCACCAGGAAAGGTGCTGATGCGGTTCAGTGGACTACTGAGGCCATTGAGGCTTTTGTGTTGCTAAAGGAGAGGTCCAGCTCTGCTCCCATCCTTACGCAGCCTAATGTGACTAAACCATTTTTGGTTGAGGTTGATGCTTCTTCTGTGGGGGTCGGCGCGGTGTTGTCTCAGGAAAAGACGGATGGAGTACATCCCTGTGCTTTTTTTTCAAAGAAATTTTCTGAGTCTGAACTAAATTATGATATCGGTAATCGGGAATTGTTGGCAATTAAACTTGCATTTGAACACTGGCGTCATTTTTTGGAGGGAGCGGAATTTCCCGTTCAAGTCTTCACCGATCATAAAAATCTGATCTACCTTGATGCTGCCAAACGCTTGAATGCCCGTCAGGCTAGGTGGGCACTGTTTTTCTCACGCTTTAATTTTACCGTTACTTACATCCCAGGTACTAAAAATGTTAAAGCTGATGCTTTGTCTCGCAGCTTTTCTCCTATGGTGGGTACTGAGGAGGAGGAAAACATTTTGCAAGAGGGGGTTGTTATTGCGGTTTTAGACTCCGTGTTGGAAGATGAGATTCTTAAAGCACAGGAGAATGCCCCATCTAACACGCCGCATGGGAGGTTGTTTGTGCCTGGTACCCTGAGGAGAGATTTGTTTGTTGAATGTCATGACTCTCGGTTGGCAGGTCATCCTGGAATCTCTGAGACCAAGAGACTTGTGGGTCGCAGCTTTTGGTGGCCTGGATGGCAGAAGGAAGTCATTAAGTGGGTGCGTCAATGCACTGTGTGTTCTAGATCTAAGTCTTCTCATACTCCTGCTGCAGGGTTGCTTTGCCCTCTGGAGGTCCCTAGTGCACCTTGGACACATTTGGCTATGGACTTTATTACTGACCTTCCCCCCTCTGAGGGTTTCACTGTCATCTGGGTGGTCGTGGACCATTTTAGCAAGATGTGTCACTTGGTTCCTTTCATCAAATTGCCCTGCGCTAAGACTCTCGCTAAGGCCTTTGTCAAGGAAATAGTCAGACTACATGGTGTTCCTACTGACATTGTTTCTGATAGGGGACCTCAGTTTGTGGCTCGTTTTTGGCGCGCTTTTTGTGACAGGTTGGGAGTTCATTTGTCGTTTTCATCCGGATATCATCCTGAGTCTAATCGCCAGACAGAAAGGAAAAACCAGGATGTTGAGCAGTTCTTGCGTTGTTTTGTGACTGATAATCAAGAGGGGTGGTCTGAGTTTCTGCCACTTGCTGAGTTTGCTCTTAACAATCATACATCCGCTTCTGCTGGTTGTTCCCTTTTTTTTGTTGTACTGGGAGACATCCGTCTTTTGGGTCATTTTCCAAGTTGGGATCGGCTGTACCTGAAGAGGAGAATTTTTCTGGTGTGTTGGAGAGAGTTTGGACTGATGTGCGTGGTAATCTTCAGGAGGCTAACAAAATATCCAAAGTGTATTTTGATAGAAAACGACAAGAGGTTTTGTTTGCTATTGGTGACATGGTCTGGTTGTCCTCTAAGAATCTGCGCTTGAGGATTCCGTCTAAGAAATTGGGTCCCAAGTTTGTAGGGCCCTTTAAGGTGCTTCAGGTTATTAACCAATCTGCTGTTAAGTTGGAGCTTCCCACCTCCTGGAAGATTAATCCGGTGTTTCATGTTTCTCTCTTGAAAAAAGCTGAGAAGTTGGAGCTTCCCACCTCCTGGAAGATTAATCCGGTGTTTCATGTTTCTCTCTTGAAAAATGCTGAGGTCTCAGATGGAGACGTCTCGGCCACTGTTCCCCTGATGGTGGAGGACGGGCAATATGAGATTTCCCGCATCCTAAATTCTAGAAGGTATAGAGGGGGTTTGCAGTACCTCGTCGCTTGGAAGGGTTATGGACCCGAGGATAACTCATGGGTGAGGGCGGATGATGTTTCTGCGTCTAGACTTGTCAGAGCGTTTCACAAGAGGTTTCCGGATAAGCCTAAGTCCTAGGGGATCCGGAGGATCCTCTTAGAAGGGGGTACTGTTAGAACCCTCTTGTTAGATTTTGTTTCAGTTTGCTGGTCACATGACCTTTTTTCCCTATTTAGTCTGGCTCCGCCCTTCTGGCTTTGCTGGACTTCATTGTATTATCTACTCTTAAGCTAGCCGGGTGCTTAGGTGCCTTACTCTGTCAGTTTTGCTTAATCTTAAGATCTCGTAGTAATTTGTTTTCTGTTTAATTTTCCCTGCTACAATTTCTGTTAGGAGGTGTCCACCTTTTCTCCCAGTCCCTAGATCTTGTAGGGATTCCTCCCTCGCAACTATAGGTCTTCGTTCAGACTAGCTGAGGACTTTAGCGGGTCTGGTCGCAGGATCAGGTTCCCTTTACATCGTAGCGATCAAGCTCAGTTTTATTGTAGGGACAGAGTTCCCATCTTTCCTTAGTGCTTGTAGCAGTTCATAACAGAGACAAGAACAATAGATCACCGGCAACCCTGATGGGAGGGAACCTCCCTTATATAAGACCAGTCTGTAACACCTGATTGCCAATCTTCACAATCTTCATTGAATAGTTCAGTACTGTTTGTAACCACCAGAGGGAGCTTCTGCTCAGAATTCATTTCTAACACATTCACAACAGCAGACCAAAAGTTTGGACACACCTCATTCAATGATTTTTCTGTATTTTCATGGCTATGAAAATTGTACATTCACACTGAAGGCATCAAAACTATGAATTAACACATGGAATTATACATTACACTTTACAAAAAAGTGTGAAACAACTGAAAATATGTCTTATATTCTAGGTTCTTCAAAGTAGCCACCTTTTGCTTTGATTACTGCTTTGCACGCAGAAAAGGTGAACGGATGGACTCTACATGCCTAGTTCAAACCGTGAAGCATGGAGGAGGTGGTGTAATGATGTGGGGGTGCTTTGCTGGTGACACTGTTGGGGATTTATTCAAAATTGAAGGCATACTGAAGCAGCATGGCTACCACAGCATCTTGCAGCAGCATGCTATTCCATCCGGTTTGCGTTTAGATGGACCAACATTTATTTTTCAACAGGACAATGGCCCCAAACACACACCTCCAGACTGTGTAAGGGCCATTTGACCAAGAAGGAGAGTGTTGGGGTGCTACGTCAGATGACCTGGCCTCCACAGTCACCAGACCTGAACCCAATCGAGATGGTTTGGGGTGAGCTGGACCGCTCACTGCTTCAATTTTGAATAAATCCCCAACAGTGTCACCAGCAAAGCACCCCCACACCATCACACCACCTCCTCCATGCTTCACGGTGGGAACCAGGCATGTAGAGTCCATCCGTTCACCTTTTCTGCGTGCAAAGCAGTAATCAAAGCAAAAGGTGGCTACTTTGAAGAACCTAGAATATAAGACATATTTTCAGTTGTTTCACACTTTTTTGTAAAGTATAATGTATAATTCCACATGTGTTAATTCATAGTTTTGATGCCTTCAGTGTGATTCTACAATTTTCATAGTCATGAAAATACAGAAAAATCTTTGAATGAGAAGGTGTGTCCAAACTTTTGGTCTGTACTGTATATATATATAATATATATATATATATATTGTGAGACAGTGAAGGAATGTGTGTGGAATGGGGTGTACATTTAAGGGAAATGTGTGGCTTTGTAAACCTAGTGGTAGAGAAAGGTCACTACACCTTACATTCATTACACACTTGCAGCTCAGGCCTGAAACTACTCAGGTCTTAATTAGGAGACCAGAAGTAGGTGTCTGCAAACACAATCTGGGAGCTGTCTTTAGCCCGGACACAGGGAGGTGTCCTGGCACAAGGAAGCAGTCTCCAGGATTGGGAGCTGTCTTTAGCCCGGACACAGGGAGGTGTCCTGGCACAAGGAAGCAGTCTCCAGGATTGGGAGCTGTCTTTAGCCTGGACACAGGGAGGTGTCCTGGCACAAGGAAGCAGTCTCCAGGAGTGTGAGCTGTCTCAGTCTGGGTGCAGGAAGTACCCCGGACACAGGAGTAGTCTCAGTGCGAATCCGTGTGAATAGCGGCTGAATAGGAGTGGATCTCTCTCAAGTCTGGACATGGAAGGTGCCTTCAGACACAAGGAGGAGTATCTGTGAAGCTCCATACTGGTAACATATGTGATATGTGTTGTTTTGGGCACAGACTGGTAGAGTCTGGGTCCCGGATAGAGAGGGCCATCTATCTATGTGTAATTAGTGGCTAGACAAGCCTAGGTTTTCTGTTTATGCTTTGTTTTATCTGTTTGCTGTGGACTTTAATAAAGCTGGTTGCGGCCAGTTTTGCACCAGAACTGCTGTCTGAATGAACTGTTTTCATGCCATTCTGTCTACCCAGACAGCGATCCTAGAGCTAAAACCCCCTGGAATACCACAATTGGCGGAGAATGCTGGGGCAGAGCAGTGGCTGATACAATTAGTGCTGGAGTGTGCATGCAGCACAGAGGCTTAGAGACAGCAATAAAGGTGAAGTCTGTTGAAATAGCAGCAGAAAAAAAAAAAGTGTGTCAGCAGAAACGTCTGTTTGGAGCAGTCTTGGAGAGACAGTGGCCCTGATAGGGTCTGCAGAGAGAAAATGTATGCACAGCAAGGCTGAACTTGTTGTGAAAATGACTGTGGAATGTGCAGCAGCAAAAGAAAAGTCTGTGGAGCAGTCTTAAAGAGACAGGAGCCCTAATAGACTTTACAAAGAAAAAAAAAAAAAGTGTCTGCACAGCAGAGCTGAATTTTTTTTAGTGGAAAAGACTGGAGTGTGTATGTCTTGAGTGAAGACTGCCGTTGTTAAGACAGAGAAGTCTAACAGCATGGATGACAGCATGGAGGCGCTGTTTGAACAAATGGCGCAAGTTAATGTGCAACATAAGACTGCTGTGGTTGAGATAGATAAGTCCAGCAGTATGGAGGAGCTTGTTAAGAAACACCTGCAGAGCATGCAGCAGGCCCAGCAGAGCTGGCAGCAGCAGCAAGGAGTTTAACCGATTGCTGAGGGAGCAGATTGCAGCTCTCAGCACCTTGTACCCGAGTAATGTTGTGAAGGTACCTGCATTGTCCGCTGTAAAGAAGGCGGTAAGACGGTCCCTGAGAAAGATGACACCTCGTGATGATGTGGAGGTATATCTCACTAGGTTTGAGAGACTGGCAGAGAAGGAGAATCTGCCCCTATCTGAATGGGCCATGATGGTCGCACCCTATCTGATTGGAGAGCCCCAAAGGGCCTATGCTGACCTGAGCGAGCGGGACCGCCAAGACTATGCTAAGATGAAAGTGGGGATTCTTGCCCGGCTGGGTGTTACGGTGACAGCCCGTGCCAGGGGAGTTCGTGACTGGAGATACAGTTGGGAGGCTACAGTCAGCAAACCTGATTATGGAGTTGAAAAGGTGATAGTGAACCGCTACACCCGAGCATGTCCTCCTGAGGTACAGCCGTCTGAGAGGTCGTCACTTCAGAGTTCCCGGACGCTGAACTCTCCCGGTAAGAGCGTTCCAGCTGTTGGGGACATGGGGTATGCTGATAAGCGGGTTCAGGCCCGAGGGGACATGTGGGTGGGAGAGTGTGATGGACAGTGTTGGAGCTGGCGTGAAATTGCAGCCAACTGTCCAATAGAGGGGGAGCCTATGTGTTGTGATGTTGGCAGATCCCTCTCTCCCTGCGCAGAGCCTGTGTGTGTGTCCACCTCAGCCGAAGAGACTGGACCACAGGTGTCCCCGGTGGTTGTAAATGACTGCCCAGCACAGGCCCTCTTGGATTTAGAGAGTCCAGTGACTTCCGTATGTGACAGCCTGATTGATAGGGACTTCATCCCTGATAGACACCTGAGTGTGGTGTGCATCCATGGAGACACCAAAGTCTACCCAGAGACTGCCGTGGACTTGGTCCCCAAACTCGGGGAGGTTTCATATGAAGTGGGGGTAGTGAAGAACCTGGTGCAACCCGTCATATGGGGTAATGACTTTCCCCAGTCTAAGGATCTCTGGGGGAAGGGTGATTCTGTTGGACAGTGTGATGAAGCTCCTATTGAGGGTGCGCAGTCCCGAGGGGCGGAACACAATGCTAGTGGGACGTTAAATTTATGTGATGATGATGATGATCATGATAATGATGATGACCATGATAATGATGATCATGATAATGATGATGACCATGATAATGATGCTGATGCTGATAATGATAGTGATGATAATCATGATAGTGATGATAATACTGATCATAGTCATGATAATGATGTTGATAATAATGATGACTGTGATAGTGATGAAATTCCTTTGCAGGTGATGTTGGGAGAAGAGGATGGTGGTTCTCGGGAGCCGAGTATCCCTGACTTGCCTGTGTCCTGTGACAATTTTGAGAGTGAGCAGTGGCGAGAACCCTCTCTTAAAACGGCCCACGAAAATGTGGATGTTCTAAATGAGGTTTCCCAAGAGCCTGGCTCTGAGGAGAGGTTTCCTCAGGTTGCCATAGACACTGAAGTCCAGGGAGAGGTCGTGAGTCAGCTCCTAGTACCTGAACTATATAGAAGTATAGTGCTGGGGTTGTCACATAGTCACATACTTGAGGGACCAGATGGTGAAGTTAATGTTGTGGATGACATGTTAACTAAGGTTCCAGATCAAGAGGTGAATGAAAATGAATTGTATAGCCCTGACGGTGAGCAGGATGTGAGTGAAAATGAATTGTGTGACACTGACAGTGAGCAGGATATGAATGAAAATGAAGGGTATAGCTCTGACAGTGAACCAGATGTGACTGAAGAAGTAGAGTGTGGGACGGACGGTGGGGCTTCTGGGCATGTCTTGCCAGAAGAGCCTGAAAGTGGGGAACTGGAGAAAAGTGAAAAACCCCCTATACCTTCTGTGATAGTTGGTGACACATGGTCAGTGCACCAGGGACAGGAGGTACGTGAGTTTCTGAGGAAGAGTCAGCAGAAGTGTTCTGATGTGTCGGGTCGTACTTCTCTGGCCAGGCACTATATCGAAAATGAGCCCGACCCTAAGGTCAAGATGAAACCGTGCAGGATACCCGAGGCCCGCAGAGAGTATAGGCCTGGGAGGGTACAGGGTAGTGCGGATGCTTCAGATGAAGAGAAAGCTGATGTTGGCTATGACAGTGGTGAGGATGAAGCTGATGAGGGCCATGACTGGTCCGGAGTTCACTGTCTCTGTTGGATTGTTGACCAGCCCTCCGGTCTGGATGACCAGCCCTCCGGTCTGGAGAAGAGGGAGGGGATATGTGAGACACTGTAGGAATGTGTGTGGAATGGGGTGTACATTTCACCTAGGTATAAGGGAAATGTGTGGCTTTGTAAACCTAGTGGTAGAGAAAGGTCACTACACCTTACATTCATTACACACTTGCAGCTCAGGCCTGAAACTACTCAGGTCTTAATTAGGAGACCAGAGGTAGGTGTCTGCAAACACAATCTGGGAGCTGTCTTTAGTCCGGACACAGGGAGGTGTCCTGGCACAAGGAAGCAGTCTCCAGGATTGGGAGCTGTCTTTAGCCCGGACACAGGGAGGTGTCCTGGCACAAGGAAGCAGTCTCCAGGATTGGGAGCTGTCTTTAGCCTGGACACAGGGAGGTGTCCTGGCACAAGGAAGCAGTCTCCAGGAGTGTGAGCTGTCTCAGTCTGGGTGCAGGAAGTACCCCGGACACAGGAGTAGTCTCAGTGCGAATCCGTGTGAATAGCGGCTGAATAGGAGTGGATCTCTCTCAAGTCTGGACATGGAAGGTGCCTTCAGACACAAGGAGGAGTATCTGTGAAGCTCCATACTGGTAACATATGTGATATGTGTTGTTTTGGGCACAGACTGGTAGAGTCTGGGTCCCGGATAGAGAGGGCCATCTATCTATGTGTAATTAGTGGCTAGACAAGCCTAGGTTTTCTGTTTATGCTTTGTTTTATCTGTTTGCTGTGGACTTTAATAAAGCTGGTTGCGGCCAGTTTTGCACCAGAACTGCTGTCTGAATGAACTGTTTTCATGCCATTCTGTCTACCCAGACAGCGATCCTAGAGCTAAAACCCCCTGGAATGTTACAATATATATATATATATATGTATTCTATGTGTAGATATCTATTCTTTCTATTCTTTATTAAACCTGTCAGTGTGATTTTACAGTATAGCCGGGGATGAATTGCCAGCTTTTCTAAAGGACACCGGTGCGTATTTTTTGCAAGTCACACGTGTGGTCCGTATGTAATCCGATGTTTTCACGCACCCATAGACTTGCATTGGTGAGTCTCGGGCGTAATACAGTGCAAATCTGCGATTTCACTCGCACGTATAAAACGGACAGGAAAAAATCGGATGATGGGAGCTGCCCCATAGAATAACATTGGTCCGAGTGCAATGCGATTTTTTCTTGCATTGCACTCGTCCGTATTTCTCGCTAGTGTGACTCCGGCCTAAGTTGGGTCGAAATGTTACCTCGACACACTGTTATTTCCTGCTGTGGTGAATTCAATAAATTTCATTTTTTCACTTAATGACTCTGTTAAACTGTGCATTTTTGATGCATTTTTTATCTATAGGCTTCTATAGGAAAGCTGAAAATATTGTGTGGCGCCCTGCGTCTTATTCGCCATAAAAGGGTTAAAAATGTACTGTTCTGTATGTGTTTTGTGAGCAATGGGAGTTATGCCTTCTCTGCTGGACATACACACATAATTTGCCTCACTCCCTTACTTGTCCGAAGCTGAGAGCTTTGCAGATATACCCTAACTGGGAGGGGGAGGAGCGTAGTTGTTCTCGGTGTGGGTAGAAGAAGGAGAATGCTGGGACGCCATGATGTGGCTGATCCCAGAGTGATAGCTAACAGGCAGGGAGCCAGCCCCTAGATCACCTATGCTTTCAGGGCTGGTGATAAACTGAGAGACTGCATGGGATTACACAAACAGCAGAAAGGTGTTTTTTCCCTCAGAATTACAGCAGTGACCAGCAGTCAGTGAAGGACAGTGCAAGTTGTGTCACAAAGGACTCAAACTGCAAGTTGCTGTAGGCGAAAGGCACAGTGAGTAGAAGCAATAGTGGAAGTTCTAAACTCCAGAAAGCCTCGGTCCCAGAAGGGATTAGATTAGCAGGAGGATACACTGAGTCCTGGCAGGGAAAGGTAACTCCCATTGTCCAGAGCAGACTGTAACCGGTGAGAGTTGTAATATCTCCTCTGAACTGCACCAGAACTTCAGTAAATACTAAAGTGACTTTCCTTGACTCCTGCCTCATTACTCTGTACCTACTATCACCATCTCTGGGTAACCTGCCCTAGTTGGAGAGGGTTTTAACATCTGCACTGCCATCACCATTTACTTCCCCAGGGATCCTCTGCAGTGCCAGCTATACTACGGTCGAACACTCCAACTGGCATCACGAACCACTTCATAAACTTTAATCCCATTCAATTCTACTCCTTTTAATTGACCGCCTGGGGCCACGGACCGGGTCGTCGCTGCCGTGACATTTCCGATTGAAGTTAACGGGCCCACTACCGAGACCACTCGGGCACGACAATTGCATGTAAACATAAAAAGATCACAATTGCGTTTTTTAAGTGCAGAGTCAACGCTTTTTTGTACTAAACAACACATTAAAAATGCTACTTCAAATATTCAACAAAAACTTATCAAATAACAACTAAAACACATTAAAACACCTGCAAAAAAACAAAATAATCAGAGAAGATTGTTGTAGATGGCATATGGTGTGGACTCCAGCAGAGAATATGCAGATAAAATGTAGCATAAAACCACTGTCTTAGTGTCAACACTGCCCTTTGGTTATGTGCACACGCTACAGATTTTGTTTGCATTTTTGTTGCCTTTTTTATGCAAATGAAAGTTGTTGTTTTTTATAGTACCAGTAAAACTATGAGATTTCATAAATCTCATGCACACACTTGCTTTTTTCCTGACTGAGTTAGAAAACTTCTGTTTTTTATATCTGGAGCATGTCAGTTCTTTCAGTGCTTTTTCAGCGTTTTTTCACCATAGAAAGGAATGAGAAAGTGCAAAAACGCTGCGTTTTTGGTGAATATAACTAACTTTATTAAACATGTAGACAAAGGACACATCTAATCTGCACCAAAAAAGGAAGCAAAAACGCACCAAAAACAAGCAGCAAAAAACACCAAAACCTGCTTTTTTATAAGCAGCTATATTACTGCCAAGAGAGCAGGTTTTTCCTGCAGCAAAAAAAAAGCCTCAAAAACGTGACGTGTGAACATAGCCTTAGTGTTTTAGGCGTTGGGTTGTATGCCCACAATGAGTTTTTGGTGTTATGTATTTTTGCTGAGTCAAAAATGCAGCGTCTTAGGCCTCTTTCACACATCCGTTTTTTGACTTCAGGCGCGATCCGGCGTGTTGTTAAAAAAACGGATCCGGTGCCTGATGCTTTTTTTTAGCATTGACTTTCATTAGCGCCGGATCGCGCCTGATGTCATTGCGTTGCATCCGTTTTTGTCCGGATCCGGCGGAAATCTACATTCTGGCGGCTGGACAAAACGGTCACTGCAACGTTTTTGGTTTTTTTTTCCGGAGCCGCCTGATAGTGCCTGAAGCGGCGCATAAGGCGGACGGAAATAATACAAGTGTATGGAACCGGACCAGTCTTTTGTGCAATCCGTCAAAAGACTGATCCGGATTCTGGAAACCAAGGTCTCTCTCTCTCTCTCGACATGCGTACCTGCATTTTCTGGCTGCAAAACTTCTTTTTCCGGGTTCAAAAGTTCAGGTCGGATCCAGCAAAAAAAACTGATCCGTTGCATCAGTTTTTTCATTTCAGCGCCGGATCCGTCCCTTCAGGTATTCGACGGATTATGCCTGACACAAAAAAACGGATGTGTGAAAGGGGCCTTACAGTTCCAGCAAAGTGGATGGGAGTTATAGAAATCTCATGCCCAGTGTTTTTTTTCTTACTCAGCATAAACTGAGCTGCGTTGCGTATTTGAAGTCTACAACATGTCAATTTCTCTTGCGAGTACGCTTAGTTTCATGTGCAGATTTTCCCCACAGAGTTGCATTAGATGAGGAAAATATGCAGGTTAAAAATAGCATGTAATCCACACATAAAGTTTTAACAAAACCAAACACCAGGAAGTATCAAAAACAGAGCAGCTTCATTTAAAATATCACACCTAAGGCTGGAGTCACACACACCGAGTAAAAAATCTGACCGTTTTAGTCGGTCGATAATCGGATTAAAATTTCATGAACATTGATGCGACTGGCATCCGATTTTTTGTAGTTGATGCGATTTAGTCGCATCTGACCGTAGTTGTCACATCCGATTTACATCCGACTTGCGAGAATTTCTCGCAGGCTTGCAAAACTGACATATAATGGATCCAAAAGAATAGTATTTAAATCACAATAGAAAGAATAGATATATACACATAGAACACATATATATATATATACATGTCATTGTGACATGTGTATATATATATATTTATAGTTCCTAGACTTCTACATACTGTAATAGCCGCTAATTCAATTGCCGGCTTTTGTGAAATCACAGAAGCCGACATGAAATGATACATTGTTTAGACACAGTTAACCATGTAATTTCCTGTATTTTGATATATGGTTTGAACTTACAATTACATAAGTGTATGTGTACAAAATTTCAGACATGTAGGGGTTAATTAAAGGTGTAAATTCGTTGTAAAAAAAATGTGTCAAATCTCTAATTAGATTTGCCCTTTCTGGGGTGTCTGGGGCAGATGTCAGTAGCCAGGGGGGCACAAAAAAAATGTACCCTCCCTAGGCTATTATTATCTGCCCCCACTCGCTTGCTTTGTCTGTCTGGTGGAGAAAATACAGCGGGAGCCCACGCATTTTTTTACAACGAATTTACACCTTTAATTAACCCCTACATGTCTGAAATTTTGTACACATACACTTATGTAATTGTAAGTTCAAACCATATATCAAAATACAGGAAATTACATGGTTAACTGTGTCTAAACAATGTATCATTTCATGTCGGCTTCTGTGATTTCACAAAAGCCGGCAATTGAATTAGCGGCTATTACAGTATGTAGAAGTCTAGGAACTATAAATATATGTATATATATGTCACAATGACATATATATATATATATATATATATATATATATATATATATATGTATTCTATGTGTGTATATGTATTGATTCTATTCTTTAATAAAGCTGTCAGTGTGATTTTACAGTATAGCCGGGGATGAATTGCCGGCTTTTCTAAAGGACACCGGTGCGATTTAATCGCAAGTCACACGTGCGGTCCGTTTGTAATCAGATTTTTCAGCGCTCCCATTGACTTGCATTGGCGATAGTCGACCCACAATCGGTGACAATCGCAGCATGCTGCGATTGCACTCGGACGTTTAAAACGGACCACAAAAAATCTGATACTGGGAGCTGCTCCATAGATTAACATAGGTCCGACTGCAATGCGATATTTCATCGCATTGCAGTCGTCCGATTTTGTCGCTAGTGTGACCCCAGCCTAAAAGAGCGTCAAAAACACTAAAAAATGCATGTAAAAAACCACAGGTGAGCTAATTTACCCAATAGGTGCAGAAATGATGCAGAAAATCTGCAACATCAAAAACTCACCAAATATTCATGGCGGGAGCATAGCCTCGATTCATTGCTGCCTTTGCCTGAATACCTTCTATATTCCAATACGTACATTCTTAGGACATGTGCACACAATGTGTGTAAGGCCGGCGTCACACTGGCGACAGAATCGGACGACTGCAATACGATGAAATATCGCATAGCAGTCTGCCGTATGTTAATCTATGGAGCATCTCCCAGTATCCGCTTTTTTGTGGTCCGTTTTAATCGTCCGCGTGCAATCGCAGCATGCTGCGATTGTCACCGATTGTGGGTCGACTATCGCCAATGCAAGTCTATGGGAGCGATGAAAATCGGATTACAAACGGACCGCACGTGTGACTTGCGATGAAATCGCACCACTATCCCAGGTGCCAGGAAATTGCATCAGGAAAATTGCCAGGAAGGGCTGACATGCTAATTAGGCTACGAAAATTCAAACCCAAACAGGAAACCGCCTCCACGGAGTCCAGAACCATGGCCAGTCATATCAATGTGGAAATGTTGATCGTTCTGGTCCAGGAGAGACCAGAACTTTGGGACCAGCGGGATCCAAATTATTCAAACCGCTCGCGGAAGGACGCGGCTTGACGGAGAATATGTTCCCAGATGTTTCCAGATTTTGGCGACAGGTCTATGGAGGACCAAGAACGCATTAGTAAGTAACGTCTTGAAAACGCTTAAAATACTGTATTACTACTCAGTATGTACCAACAACAATGTTTTATAATGTCCCTGTACCCTTATATGTGAAACATAAATGTGGCCAAAAAAACACTTATGCCTGTTGAACCCCCAGTGCTATGTGAGTACTCCAAGCACATCTAATATTTAGCTCCTGTAATTTGAAAAACAGCCGCACTCCAACAATCTTTAAATGCAGTGCAAAAAATTTAAATTGAAAACAGCACAGCATCAACAAGGTGTAGAGGTAACGTTTCGACCCTGCAATGGGTCTTTCTCAAACCTTAAGGAAGATACCACAAAAGGAACAGAGGAGGCCACTGTGGGATATGAGAACTTTAAAATGCTCCAGCCCATATATACGGGAATCTCACAGGGCAGGGACGAACTGAAGGTCCTGGTAGGATGAAGGTTCAGGTGCCGTCAGTGGTGGTGTGATACTTAGCTCCAACTGCAATGGTCGCCAAGTTTCAAGTTAAAAATGTGTGCCTACGCAATAAATGCCTAGGTGAAGTACTTAATATGTGTCCCTTTTGTTAATCCCATTGCTGTGTCACAAATAAATGCTCATCATCATGCTCACAGCTTCCCTTGGCCTCACTCAATGGTCCTCTGCGGCCACTCACAAAGGCGGTCACACGCTGGACCTTATCTTCACCCGTCTCTGTTCCCTCACTAATCTCACTAACTCCCCACTCCTCCTGTCTGACCACAACCTACTGACATTCTCTTCCCTCTCCTCTGTTAGTACGCATCCCCACTCCACAAACTCACCCACCCTCGCAGAAATCTCAAACACCTTAATTTACAATCGCTCTCTGAGTCCCTCCTCCCTCTTACAGACATAGCCTCACTTCATGACACAGATGCTGCTGCCACATTTTATAACACCACAATAAAAACCACACTTGATTCGGCCACCCCCCTCATGCAGAGCAAAACTCGTACAATCAACAGGCAGCCCTGGCTGACCGGCCTGACCAAAGAACTGAGACGGGCTTCCAGGGTTACCGAGCGGAGATGGAAGAGAACCCACTCCACCGAGCACTTCAACGCATACAAGCAGTCCCTTGCCAGCTTCAAGTCCACGCTCTCTGCCGCAAAACAAACTTACTTCTCATCTCTCATATCCTCCCTGTCTCACAACCCTAAACAGCTCTTCAACACTTTCAATTCTCTACTCCATCCCACAGCACCTCCTCCCTCTCCTCTCATTTCTGTCGAAGACTTTGCCTCCTTCTTTAAGCAAAAGATTGATACTATCAGAGAAGGCTTTGGCCCGCAGCCCCCAATGCCCCTCTTAGCCACTCAGCCCTGTTCTTCCAAAACCAGCTTCACCACCATGACAGAAGATCAGCTCTCCACTCTCCTGTCAAGATCACACCTCACCACTTGCGCGCTTGACCCACTCCTGTCCCACCTCATCCCTAACCTTGCCACAGTCTTCATCCCTACTCTCACACACCTCTTCAACCTTTCACTTACAAATGGTGTCTTTCCTTCATCCTTCAAACATGCTTCAATCACCCCGATCCTCAAAAAGCCCTCCCTCGACCCATCCTCAGCGTCTAGCTATCGCCCGATATCTCTTCTCCCCTTCGCCTCAAAACTACTGGAACAGCATGTATATCTTGAACTGTCCTCCCACCTTTCCTCCTGCTCCCTCTTTGACCGGTTACAATCAGGCTTTCGACCGCATCACTCAACTGAAACTGCCCTAACTAAAGTCACTAACGACCTGCTAACCGCCAAGAGCAAGCGACACTACTCTGTCCTCCTTCTCCTGGACCTGTCTTCTGTCTTTGACACCGTAGACCATTCCCTCCTCCTACAGATTCTCTCATCTCTTGGCATCACAGACTTGGCCCTATCCTGGATCTCATCATATCTAACAGACCGAACATTTAGTGTCTCCCTCTCACACACCACCTCCTCACCTCGCCCCCTGTCTGTCGGTGTTCCCCAAGGCTCAGTCCTAGGACCCCTACTCTTCTCCATCTACACCTTCGGCCTGGGACAGCTCATAGAATCCCACGGCTTGCAGTATCACCTCTACGCCGATGACACGCAGATCTACCTATCTGGACCTGACCTCACCTCCCTACTGACCAAAATCCCACAGTGTCTGTCTGCTATCTCAGCCTTCTTTTCTGCTCGCTTTCTCAAACTGAACATGGACAAAACAGAATTCATCATCTTTCCCCCACCTCATTCTACCCCTCCACCAGGCCTATCCATCAATGTCAATGGCTGCTCGCTTTCCCCAGTCCCACATGCTCGGTGCCTTGGGGTGATCATCGACTCTGCCCTCTCTTTCAAACCACATATCCAAGCCCTCGCCACCTCCTGCCGCCTCAAACTCAAAAATATTTCCCGGATCCGCTCATTCCTCAACCATGAAACCACAAAAACACTAGTGCACGCCCTTATCATCTCCCGCCTCGACTACTGCAACCTCCTACTGTCTGGCCTCCCCTCTAGCACTCTGGCACCACTCCAGTCCATCCTACACTCTGCTGCACGACTAATCCACCTGTCTTCCCGCTATTCCCCTGCCTCCCCACTATGCCAGGCCCTTCACTGGCTTCCTATTGCCCAGAGGCTCCAGTTCAAAACCTTAACCATGACATACAAAGCCATCCACAACCTTTCTCCTCCATACATCTGTGACATGGTCTCCCGCTACCTACCCACACGCAACCTTCGATCCTCTCAAGATCTCCTTCTCGACTCCCCCCTCATCTCTTCTTCCCACAACCGCATACAAGACTTCTCCCGGGCTTCCCCCATACTCTGGAACTCTCTGCCGCAAAACATCAGACTTTCACCAACAACGGAGACCTTCAAGAAAAACCTGAAGACCCACCTGTTCCGACAAGCCTACAACCTGCAATGATCCTCAGTGTACTGAACCATCGCACAACCAGCTCTACCCTCTCCTAGTGTATTCTCACCCATCCCTGTAGACTGTGAGCCCTCGCGGGCAGGGTCCTCTCTCCTTCTGTACTTATGCGTCCCTTGTCTAGCACATGTTTATTGTATCTGTCTATATTTTTCCCCTTTTCATATGTAAAGCGCCATGGAATAAATGGCGCTATATAAATATATAATAATAATAATAATAATAATTATTGTGACACATATGTCATAGAGCTTTGTATGTATGACCCCTTGTAATATTAAGTTGTTATTTTATCTACATACAATATGTTGTGGTGTTCTGTACCCCTAACACGCCAAAAAAAAAAATATTGCAGTTGTACGGTATTTATTTGTAAAATACATAACAAGGGCAGATAAGTATAATTTCTTATTTTATCCGTTACTTTTTCAGTCTCAGATGTTACAAGGCGTTGGCGCAGCTGTAGAGACTGCTACAGGCGAGAGAGACAGCTGAGGGGGCGCAGTGGGGCAGCAGCAACCAGTAAACGCAAATATGTCTATTATGATAGACTGAATTTTCTGGCTCCAGCTATGGATTTGCGACCGTAAGTTAATGTCTGTACAAAGTGTATTGCTATTTTTAAGAATAAATTGTAATACAATTTTTTTATTCTCTAGCACCGAGTCAAACGTTACTGAGAGAGACCCAGCTTCTGACTCTGAGGCAGTGATCGACCCCGTGGGGGATGTTGAGGAGGCTGGCCCGTCATCAGCAGCAAGTGCAGCAGCAGCATCACCACCACCACCACCAGCAGTGGAGTCAGAGAGCTTGCCTCTTGAGTCCCAAGACCCTCCCCTCAGCAGCAGCCCTGGTAGGCCCCTGGATGTGGCTTCGCCTCCTGCAGTTGTGGCACAGCGAGCCAGGCGTAGAAGAGAAGGAGTTGGTTCTGGCACAAAGAGGCAGGTGGACCGAGGAGTTCTGGACTATTTGTCCAGTGTAGCAAATGATGATGGGGAGGAGGGATTTTGCCGCAGTCTGGCCCGTTACCTCCGGGCTATTCCAAGACAGCACAGACTGCGGATCAGAAGCGGACTGCAGATTGTTTTGGATGCTGGAACAGCGCCTAATGATCCAAGCAACCTACTAGATTATCTAGACAGATGGGTGGTTGGTCCAGAAAATGTCTTAAGGTTGTTTGGACCATCACAATCTGGTTCAGCCTCTGATCCTTCTCATCATCATCCTCCTCCTCCACCTCCTCCTTGTGTCCAACAGAACCCAACTCCTCCTCCTCATCCTACTGCAGCTCCTTCTTTATACGGAGCTCCCCAGCTCCAAGCCATGGGACAGAGTGCCCATTCACAATATGCCCACTCGACCATACCCAATGTTCAATGCTGGCCACAACATGGGTATGGTCGACATGGGCATTTTGGGGGCTACAGTGGAAGTGGGCAGTCATATTATGACTACCCACAACAGTTCCCAACCTTCCCTTACCCAAACCCACATACAGACCCAGCAACAACCAGACAGCAAACTACACAGTCAGCCACCACTCATGGTGACACAGTGGCTGGAGAGCAGTCAAGGCAGCCCTCACAATCTGGGCCTCCACCTTCACCACCCCACACCTACCACCATTTATAGGTGTAATGTATTTTTGTTCTATTTGTTTTAAGTTATGAACATTATAGTTTGTTATAGTCCTTCAATTTTCTCAGGAAATATGTTTAAAATAATTTATGAGCCAGTTGTAATTGTTCATTATGTTTACAGCGACAAAACATGATCTACTACATAAAAAATTGTTTTGACTCGCATTAATTGTATGTGATTATTTAATTATGTAGTTGTTTAGTTAAATATGTTATGGTGTGCCTAACTTACACACAATATGATACAAAAACAAACACAACATATACAATTAAGTGAGCATAAATATCTTTATGACACAGCAACATAGCCACACTACATGTGTAATAATGCCTCCTCTTGCCAGGCAGTAGCACCCTCAGGGGACACAAAATATTGAGTCAACACATCACATACTTTTAGGCCTGAAGGGGGACGACGGGGATGGATGGGTGGTGACATAGGCAAAGAGACATTCACAGAGGCTAACTCACCCACATGTTGTGAGGAGCATTCATGGATTCTACAAAAATTATGTAGGACCACACATGCTTTGAGGACCACATTAACATTGTCTTCACTGAGTTGAATTGCAGATTGAAGTACCCGCCATTTAGCACAAAGAATTCCAAATGTGCACTCCACCAGCCGCCGAGCACGTGACAGGCGACAATTAAATATTCGACGCAGATGGGTGAGATAACGACGGGGATATGGCCTCATTACATGACGGCTTAATTGAAATGCCTCATCCGCTACTATAACATAAGGCACATGTTCTGGAATAGAGTCTGTAAGTTGACTTGCTGGTGGTAGGTCCAGTTGGTTATTGCGTATCCGCCTACCCATTATGGAAGTATTGAAGACTCTTGAGTCTCCAGTCCTTCCATAGGCCCCAATGTCTACAATTATAAACATGTAGTTTGTGTCGACCAAGGCCAACAAAACTACTGAAAAATATTGTTTGTAATTGAAGAATTGGGAGCCTGAGTTAGGAGGTTTACGAACACGTATGTGCTTGCCGTCCAGGGCTCCTATACAGTGTGGAAACTGGCAATTTTCGTCAAAACCCTGTGCTATCCTCAACCAGTCACTCATTTTTGGCTCAGGCATGACGTCTTCATGTAGTCTGTTCCAAATTTCCACACAAGTTGACCGCACAATGCCTGAAATTGTTGATCTGCCTATTAAGAATTCTAAGTGCAGAGCAGCGTAGGACATGCCAGTAGAAAGGAACCTGTAACACACATAGAACATGGAGAAATCAGCACCAAAAAAAAAAAACACAGCATGCACAACACTTACAATGCTTGAGTTTGTTAGAACACACATGCTGGAAATTTGATTACAAGCCATGGCTTCTGTGGAATACACCAAAGGCAATCATTTTGATAGGTAAGCTTCAGAAATACATTACTCACATTATAAGTTTCCAAGAAGTGTGCTCAAACACTTGCAAACTCACTATGTCGAGGAAAACATCATCAACATATCGTTGACACACATACCTTATTGTTAGGAGAAGGCGTTCCTCTGCAGAAATTGCTTTTCTCATCCTGGTGTCCTGAAATGTGATCCCAGGGCGCACAATGTCAAGCAACGTATCAAAGGTAGCTATGCTCATTCGACAATATTGGAAAAACTTATCTCCATGCCTACGCAGTGACAAATATAGGCGGTGAAAATGCCCTTTAGTTATCCTTCTTGTCAAAAGTGGATGTACCCACATTCTGGTGCGTCTTCTGGGATCTGCTATTACAGGATATTGCTCCCCAAAACGTCTGGATATAACCCAATGGAACAGCACACGCTCAGTGGGAGTAAATCTGAGTGTGTCGCTCATGTTTGGATAAAGCAGCTAGCAAGCACTAAGCACAAGGAACAAAATGACACCAGTGCAAAGGTAGGAGGCTCACACCTGTAGCAGAGCACTTAAATATAGCTCTGCCTGATGATTTAAATGAGTATCAGGCCTCAAAACCGTTATTGGTCCTTTTTGGAAAGCTGCGACAAAAAAACGGTGGTCGGATGAAAATCGGATGTTACAAGGTACACACACATGCGACTAAATCGCATTTTTGAAGGAAAATCGGATGCTAGGCGGATGTGTGATGTTTTCATTTTGTTCCAATAATCGACCGACTAAAACGGTCCGATTTTTTGTAGTTGTGTCTGACCCCGGCCTAAGATGCCAGCGCACTCTCCAGGTTTTTCAAGACGGAGGCGCTTCAGTAAAATGCCGGTTGGTTGTTTTTCCAAAGCGTTTCTTAATCATTTTATTATAATAAATGATGAGCAACTTTTTCAAAGGTTGAAGCTGTTTAAAAAAGCTCCAAAAGACTCAACACTCTTTGTAGTATTTTTTTTAGCTCTTTTTCAGGAGATTTCCAAGCAAAATCCGCCTGAGAAAGACGTAGTCCTTTTGTGTGGCCAAGTGGTTCAGGGCCCCTTCCCACCTACTTTTTATTCATGTATATTCGCCCCCTTCATTGACAGCACTGGCTCCTGTAAATTGTACATATGTAACAAGAAGGGGAGAAGGTACACTCAACTCCTCAGCCACACACAGGATGGCCAGAGCATCCTATAAGCATACATGAATAAAAAGGAATTTTGTCACGTAAAATTGCTTGACTGTTGGAAAATTTCTGCACAAAAAATTATGACTTGGCATCTTACATCTGTATTGGCCAAATTTGATGAAGTTGATGAAGAGTGGGCAGAACTTTGTCGCTAGGAGTAGGGATGAGCTAATAGCTTCGGATAAGTCCTTATCCGAATAGCAATAGCGCTTACAGAATAGCTGCTTACAGCCGCAACATATGCAGCTGCGGCGCCGAACACCTGATTTTCAGAGTATACGGGTTCCCTACGCAGCTATTCGGTAAGCGCTATAGCTATTCGAATAAGGACTTATCCAATGCTATTCGCTCATCCCTAACTAGGAGGTATTGGAACCGCCAATGGTAAATAAATGTCAGCGGTTGCTGCACTTTGTGCAGCGCTGACGTTTCTTTATGGTCAGTGGTCTTGCAGAGATCGGGACCACCAGAGTCCTGTAGGCGCCGTGATTCCGGTGCAGAACTCTAGCTCTGATCCATGACATCATCAGGACCTGGTTGGCTCAGGTCCTTATGATGTTATCCCTGACTGTAACCTTCTAGATGCCTCAATCAGTAGAGATCGCATCATTTAGAAGTTTGTAAGAGGGAATGGGCTCCCTCTCTCAACCCCTGGGCTAACCCCGTGACATGTTCACAAGGAGACGAGAGTTGTTATGGCAACCAGAGGTCAAATGGGCCTATTAGATCAAGTCATAAGCACTAACAGGTGATCTGCCAGTGTAAAGCTGACAGACCTCTTATGCATTGCAATGCATGAGACCAGTGATCAGAGAAATAAAAGTTGGAAGTCCCATCAGGAGACACAGTGAAAAAGAAATGTAAAAATATTACAGTAAACAAAATAATCACAAAAAATAATACAATAATAAATATGCATTTTAATATAAAAACAAAAATAAGCAAAGTACACATATTTGGAATTGCTGCCTTCGGAAATCCTGATCTATAAACCCTTCACACTTTTTAACCCTTACAGTAACCACCGTCAAAATTATTAAAAAAGGTGGTAGATCTGTCATGCCAATTACCCATATGTATATAATATTCTATCTGCACATGGCGTCTGGCTCCCTATATTAAAGTACATCATATTGGATATGAGGTGTGTTTAAGGGGCTTATTGATGCCATGATGCCTCTCCCCCGACGAAGGCACATCTCCGAAACGCGTGTAGGGGTTGTGGCACCATCACTGACTGCAGGTAAACAGCTAATATACTCTTTGCAGCATAGTATATGCACAAATTGTTAGCAACTAGTGATGAGCGAGTATACAGTCATGGCCAAAAGTTTTGAGAATGACACAAATATTATATTTTCACATGATCTGCTGCCCTCTGGTTTTTATGTGTGTTTGACAGATGTTTTTTATCACAGACAGAAATATAATAATTGCAAACATATGAGTAACAAAAGCTTATATTGACAGTTAGAATGAGTTAATGCAGCAAGTCAATATTTGCAGTGTTGACCCTTCTTCTTCAGGACCTCTGCAATTCTCCCTGGCATGCTCTCAATCAACTTCTGGACCAAATCCTGACTGATAGCAGTCCATTCTTGCACAATCAATGCTTTCATTTTGTCAGAATTTTTAGGTTTTTGTTTGTCCACCCGTCTCTTAATGATTGACCACAAGTTCTCAATGGGATTAAGATCTGGGGAGTTTCCAGGCCATGGACCCAAAATCTCTATGTTTTGTTCCCTGAGCCATTTAGTTATCACCTTTGCTTTATGGCAAGGTGCTTCATCATGCTGGAAAAGGCATTGTTGATCGCCAAACTGCTCTTGGAGGGTTGGGAGAAGTTGCTCTTGGAGGACATTCTGGTACCATTCTTTATTCATGGCTGTGTTTTTAGGCAAGACTGTGAGAGCGCCGATTCCCTTGGCTGAGAAGCAACCCCACACATGAATGGTTTCAGGATGCTTAACAGTTGGCATGAGACAAGACTGGTGGTAGCGCTCACCTTGTCTTCTCCAAATGAGGCGTTTTCCTGATGTCCCAAACAATCGAAAAGGGGATTCATCAGAGAAAATAACTTTACCCCAGTCCTCAGCAGTCCACTGCCTGTACCTTTTGCAGAATATCAGTCTGTCCATGATGTTTTTTCTGGAGAGAAGTGGCTTCTTTGCTGCCCTCCTTGAGACCAGGCCTTGCTCCAAGAGTCTCTGCCTCACAGTGCGTGCAGATGCACTCACACCTGCCTGCTGCCATTCCTGAGCAAGCTCTGTCCTGCTGGTAGCCCGATCCCGCAGCTGAAACACTTTTAAGAGACGGTCCTGGCGCTTGCTGGTCTTTCTTGGGCACCCTGAAGCCTTTTTGGCAACAATGGAATCTCTCTCCTTGAAGTTCTTGATGATGCGATAGATTGTTGACTGAGGTGCAATCTTTCTAGCTGCGATACTCTTCCCTGTTGGGCCATTTTTGTGCATTGCAATGATGACTGCACGTGTTTCTTTAGAGATAACCATGGTTAACAGAAGAGAAACAATGATGCCAAGCACCAGCCTCCTTTTAAAGTGTCCAGTGGTGTCATTCTTAGTTAATCATGACAGATTGATCTCCAGCCATGTCCTCATCAACACCCACACCTGTGTTAATGGAGCAATCACTGAAAAGAGGTTAGCTGGTCCTTTTAAGGCAGGGCTGCAATGATGTTGAAATGTGTTTTGGGGATAAAGTTAATTTTCTAGCCAAATATTGACTTTGCAAGTAATTGCTGTTAAGTAGTGTTGAGCGATACTGCTCGATATCTAAAAATATCGGATCGGAATGGTATCGCCGATATCACTAAATATCGGCGATATCCGATTCCGATACCGGAAGTCCCATGTAAGTCTATGGGAACAAAATATCGCAACTAAAAAAACCTTTATTTCCTTGTAAACACTAAATATACACACATAGAATACATATATATATATATATATGTCATTGTGACATATATATATATATATATATAACATATATGTATAGTTTATACACTTCTACATAGTAAAATATCCTCTGATTCAATTGCCGGGTAAAGCCGGCTGCTGTGAAAAGACAGAAGCACCCGACATGAAATGACACTTGGTGTACATAGGGTTAACCATGTCTTTTCATGTCGTTTGCAATCTGATTTGCACAAACAATTACATCAGTCTATGTGTGCAAAATTTCACACCTGTAGGGGTTAATTAAAGGTGTAAATTCGTTGTAAAAAAAACGGACTTTTTTGCTACGAATTTACACCTTTAATTAACCCCTACAGGTGTGAAATTTTGCACACATAGACTGATGTAATTGTTTGTGCAAATCAGATAGCAAGGGACATGAAAAGACATGGTTAACCCTATGTACACCAAGTGTCATTTCATGTCGGGTTCTGCATTTTCACAAAAGCCTGCAATTGAATTAGCGGCTATTATACTATGTAGAAGTGTATGAACTATAAATATAAATATATATATATGTGTCACAAATTCAATGACATGTATATATATATATATATATAGAGGTGTAAAATTGTTTAAAAAAAATGCGTGGGCTCCCGCCCTATTTTCGCAACCAGACAGACAAAGCCAGCGAATGGGGGCAGATAATAATAGCCCAGAGAGGGACCATTATTTTTGGCCCCCCCTGGCTACTAACATCTGCCCCCAGACACCCCAGAAAAGACAAATCTATAATTAGATTCGCCCTTTCTGGCACTTTGCCCGTCTATTCCCATTGCCCTGTAGCGGTGGCGAATGGGTTAATATGGGGTTAAAGCCACATTGCAATTGAAAGGTGACCTTAAGCCAGGTTAATAATTGAGAGCTGTCAATTAGACAACTATCAATTATTAATCCTATTGCATGAAATAAAAATAAAACACACACACTTTAATTAAAAATCATTTTAATGAAATAAAGACACATGTTTTTGACCATCTTTTATTTGACTGCAAAAACCATTTCCTGTAATAAAAATAAAATAAAAAAGCAAAATTATTCTTACCTATCCCATGCACAGTCAGGTCCCACGGTGTAATCCTTCAGAAAGGGTTAATGTTTACTGCAGGGACCGCAGCTAATGCTGCAGCCTCACAGTAAACCCCCAAATGAATGAGTTCCTCTCCTGGCTGACAGGAGAGGAAGTGGAAAGCTTAATTGATTGCTTTCCACTTTCACTTCAGGTCAGCCAGGGACACAATCAGTGACGTCAGAGGGAACTGCTTAACAAAAATAGGGGTTCCCTTCGAATAAAAAAAGGCGTCGGGTCCCCCCTATTTTTGTTAACCAGCCAGATGAAGCAGACCGCTGAGGCCTGGATTTTCAGGCTGTTAAGGAGCCAAGATCCATGGACCTTGCCAGCCTGATAATACCAGGCCACAGTAGTCTGCATATCTTGGCTGATTAACAAAAATAGGGATCCCTCGAAAAAAATTGGCGTGGGGTCCCCCCTATTTTTGTTAACCAGCCAGATGAAGCAGACCGCTGAGGCCTGGATTTTCAGGCTGTTAAGGAGCCAAGATCCATGGACCTTGCCAGCCTGATAATACCAGGCCACAGCAGTCTGCATATCTTGGCTGATTAACAAAAATAGGGGATCCCCTCAAAAAAAAATTGGCGTGGGGTCCCCCCTATTTTTGTTAACCAGCCAGATGAAGCAGACCTCTGAGGCCTGGTTTTTCAGGCTGGTAAGGATCCAATATCCATGGACCTTGCAAGCCTGATAATACCAGGCCACAGCAGTCTGCTTAGCTTGGCTGGTTAACAAAAATAGGGGATCCCTCGAAAAAAAAACGGCGTAGGGGTCCCCCTATTTTTGTTAACCAGCCAAGTAAAATGCAGACTGCTGCGGCCTGGTATTAAAAGACTGTCAAGGCCCATGGATTTTGGCCCTCAACAGCCTGATAATACCAGGCTACAGCAGCCCCACATTTGGCGCATCAAAAGATGTGCCAATTGTGGCACTTTACCCGGCTCTTCCCACTGCCCTGTAGCGGTGGCAAGTGGGGTAATAAGGGGTTAATGTCACCGTTGATTGCACGGTGACAATAAGCCCGGTTAATAATGGAGAGGTGTCAATAAGACACCGATCCATTATTAATCCCAAAGTTATTAAATGTATAAAAAAAAGACAAAGCAAGAAAAAAGTCTTTTAATGAAATAAAAGAGACAACACAGTTTTCATTAATTTTATTATACACTCATTCCTGCGACGCCATCGATCTCCTGTAAAAAAAGAAAAAAAAAAAACCAACAGTATACCACCTGTCCGACGCAGTCCATAGTAACGACAGTCCCACGACGATCCAGCTCTGCTACATCGCAATGACAGGCAGAGCCTGTCATCGCAACGCAGCACAGCTGATTACCTGCTTCCCCGGCGGTGACGTCATCGGACTGACTGCTTTACGGCCGGGATTACCCAGCAGTCACTGCAGTTATCGCGAGAAACTGCATGTGACCGCCGGGGAAAGATGATGGCGGCCATGAAGCAGTCCAGGCCGTGACCGCCGGAGATCTTCTGCCAGGTAAGTGCCGCTGACTCCTCACAGACCCGACCGACGGACACTGACAGTGACAGTGACAATCCCGATTCCGGTATCCGATATGACAAAAATATCGGTACTCGGAATCGAAAGCCCGATACAGCTAATATCGGCCGATACCCGATATTTGCAGTATCGTATCGCTCAACACTACTGTTAAGCTGATCACTCTTTATAACATTCTGGAGTATATGCAAATTGCCATTAGAAAAAGTGAAGCAGTAGACTTTGTAAAAATTAATATTTGTGTCATTCTCAAAACTTTTGGCCATGACTGTACTTGTTGCTCGGGTTTTACCGAACATGCTCAGGTGGTCTCCGAGTATTTGGAAGTGCTCGACGATTTAGTTTTTGTTGCCGCACCTGCATGATTTATGGCTGCTAGACAGCCTGAATACATGTGGGGATTGCCTGTATGTTAAGGAATCCCCACATGTATTCAAGCTGTCAAGCGGCGGCAAATCATGCAGCTGCGGAAACAGAAACTAAATCTCTGAGCACGCCAAATTAAAATTAAAATTTGACTTATAACAAATAGGTGTCACGCTGTATAGCAGATATATATATATATGTATGTGATGACAGTAATCTATATCAAAAGGGCAACATACTATATAACATGCGCATAGATATATGATAACATAGAATTACCTGACAGAATGTCCAGTGGGTCAATACGGAATCCGTTATACGCTGTCTCCGGCTAGAGGGTGACCGGGGTCTATGCTGACCCTAAACTGGGGTCCTAACTAATCCCTCTACCAGGAGGTACTGTTAAAGGTACAGAGGTCCAGGCCACCAGCGTAAACCCTGTCTCCTATCAATCCCTGCCAACTGTAATCTAGTCCTAAGAAGGACCCTGATTACCACCAAAGGGAATGAACAGGTAACGGTTAATGAACAGAAAGACATACAAGAAAGACAAGAAATAAAGTAAATAAAGTCTTACATACAACACTCACACACAGTAGGAACACCTAAGGTCTCAGAGATAAACTATAAGCTATAAGAGTAAAAACAACTAAGGAGCTCTTAGCTTAAGTATTCTCAGAACCGATCCAGTCTGCTAGACTACATGAATGCTTTCACCGGCATCTAACAAGCAGACTGGCAGGTATATGAAGGAATCTAATTAGAACATAATCAAAAGCAGCCGGGCGAGGCTGGACCTAGTCTTAGCAAAGAGCTAGGTAAAATTAACTCCCTCATTACCAAACACAAAGAAACAGCAACTCAGCTGTGAGAAGTCAGAGTGTGTAATCGCGACGATCCTCGTGGCGATACACCCATGACAGTACCCCCCCTCTACGAGGGGACTCCGGACCCTCAGGGCCAGGTCTGCCCGGGTGAGTTGTGTGAAAGGTCCGAACCAATCGATCTGCGTTAACATCAGACGCAGGGACCCACGTCCTCTCCACAGGACCATACCCCCTCCAATGAACCAAGTACTGAAGGGATCGGCGACTGAGACGTGAGTCAATGATTTTCGACCCATGAAATTCCACGTTATCATTGACCACCACTGAAGGAGGAGGTAGAGGTGACGGTATGACTGGTGCCACATACTTTTTAAGTAATGACTTGTGAAACACATTATGAATTTTAAACGTAGGAGGGAGGTCCAGACGAAATGCCACAGGATTAATTATGGAACTGATCCTGTACGGCCCGATGAATCTGGGACCCAACCTCCAGGAGGAAACTTTAAGTTTTATATTCCTGGTAGACAACCAAACCAGATCGTTCACCTTCAGATCTAGACCAGAAACTCTCCCCCTATCAGCCATCCGTTTGTAACGGTTCCCCGTAACCTTCAGTCTTAACCGATCTGGAACTATCAGTCTCCCTGGAAGTCCCACAGGGGCGTCCCCCTGAGCCCCCAATACCTCCCCCTCAAGCTCAGAGCATACAGCTGACACTACAACTCCCTCCTGAGGAATAGGAACCGGATCATCCGTCTTCCCGGCCCCTGGGAAAGTACGAGATAAGGCATCAGGAAGCAACTTTATTGAGCAGTCATATGCACGATGAGGAGGTAACTCTTTACACCCCTCCTCTGAGAACATCTCCCCAAAGTCCTCCAGAAAAGGAGACAAAGTCCTAGGCACAACCGCACCGATGACCGTGCTCATGCAGTTATTCCTGCAAAATTCACCCCACTGGCTTATCTTTCCGGATTGCCAATCAATCACTGGGTTATGTTTAGCCAACCAAGGAAGTCCCAACACAATAGGAGTAGGTAGACCCTCCAACACATAACAAGACAATTGCTCTTTATGTATTGCCCCTACTCGAAGATCTATGTTATGAACAGCTTGTACCAAGCTACCTTGACCGAGAGGTCTAGAATCAATAGAGACTATAGGGACCGGTTTGGCCAATACACTCAGTTGCATACCATGCACCTGGGCAAACCGAGCGTCCACCAGATTAGCCCCGGACCCACTATCAAGAAAAACAGAAATCCTCTCAGTTCTAGTACCAATCACCACCTCCGCAGGCACGAGAAACTGAGAGGGATTTGGGGACGAAATACACACTCCCAGGTTAACTCCTTTGCTCAAAGAGGCCCGGGATGGACACCCCCCAACAAAATGTCCCTCTCTCCCGCAAAAGAAACACCTTCTAGTCTTGCGGTGCACCGCCGATTCCCTCCTACAAAAGATGTCCCTCCCAACTGCATGGGTTCCTCAGAACAGACCAGGGGAACCTCAGTATAAGGGACTTTAGTAGTAGGTGGAGTCATCACGGGAGGCGGAGTTACCTCGCGTCTTCCCCGAATTCGTCTATCAATGCGAATAGCGAGGGCCATAGCAGCCTCCAGTGATGGAGGAGAATCATACTGAGCCAACACATCTTTTAATTTGTCAGACAACCCTTGACAAAACTGGCTCCTAAGAGCTGGGTCATTCCACTGAGTATCTGTTGCCCATCTACGGAACTCAGAAGAATATTCCTCCGCTGGACGATTTCCTTGCCGTATTTTACGTAACTTTGTTTCAGCAAGGGAAACTCGATCCGGATCATCATATACCAGACCCAGGGCAGTAAAAAATCGATCCACTGACTGGAGATCTGGGGAGCCTGGAGGAATAGAGAACGCCCAAGATTGAGGGTCCCCTTGTAAGAGCGAGATAACAATTCCCACCCTCTGCTCTTCACTCCCAGATGACCGAGGCCGCAGCCGAAAGTACAATTTACATGCCTCCCGGAAAGTAAAAAATTTGTCCCGCCCACCAGTGAACCTGTCCGGGAGAGCAACCTTAGGTTCAGATCTGGTTTGCTCCGGGGGGGACAAAACCTTGGACTTAATGTCTGCCAACTCCATGGACAACCCCTGCAACTGCCGGGCCCGCTGGGCTACTGGATCCATGACAGCTGGGGAGAATCTTTAGTATGGCCGGTGAAAATGTCACGCTGTATAGCAGATATATATATATATATGTATGTGATGACAGTAATCTATATCAAAAGGGCAACATACTATATAACATGCGCATAGATATATGATAACATAGAATTACCTGACAGAATGTCCAGTGGGTCAATACGGAATCCGTTATACGCTGTCTCCGGCTAGAGGGTGACCGGGGTCTATGCTGACCCTAAACTGGGGTCCTAACTAATCCCTCTACCAGGAGGTACTGTTAAAGGTACAGAGGTCCAGGCCACCAGCGTAAACCCTGTCTCCTATCAATCCCTGCCAACTGTAATCTAGTCCTAAGAAGGACCCTGATTACCACCAAAGGGAATGAACAGGTAACGGTTAATGAACAGAAAGACATACAAGAAAGACAAGAAATAAAGTAAATAAAGTCTTACATACAACACTCACACACAGTAGGAACACCTAAGGTCTCAGAGATAAACTATAAGCTATAAGAGTAAAAACAACTAAGGAGCTCTTAGCTTAAGTATTCTCAGAACCGATCCAGTCTGCTAGACTACATGAATGCTTTCACCGGCATCTAACAAGCAGACTGGCAGGTATATGAAGGAATCTAATTAGAACATAATCAAAAGCAGCCGGGCGAGGCTGGACCTAGTCTTAGCAAAGAGCTAGGTAAAATTAACTCCCTCATTACCAAACACAAAGAAACAGCAACTCAGCTGTGAGAAGTCAGAGTGTGTAATCGCGACGATCCTCGTGGCGATACACCCATGACAATAGGCTAACGCTTGGTCCATTGTATGGTCCATCCTCCCTCAAGATGGCTGGACCATCATTGTAAATGCACCATTGTTTATACACACCTGTACTTTGCAACTCCCCCACCTCATTGTAGATTGTAAGCTCTCACGAGCAGGGTCGTCTTATTTTGCTTTAATTATTGTATTGTTAACGTTGTTACTTATGACTTGTGTTTTGAAACTGTTAAACTGTAAAGCGCTGCGGAATATGATGGCGCTATATAAATAAAGATTATTATTATTATTATTATATTGGTGCTATTACTTGCCATTAATTTATAATCTGTCTTGCTGCTACTGTGATATGGTTTCCTATCATGATGTGGTGCCACAGTTATTTTCAGCTCACTACCGAGCATACTGATCCACATGTTTTCTATGTATTTATGATTGTTATTGTGCGTTAATATATGTTACTTTTGTTACATTTAAATTCTGTGTGCACCTTTTCCTTATTTGTTTCTATCCCTTATGGCGCTGAACTGTAGTATTACAGCAGTCCTGTTATAGATCCCAGGGTGTAGATAACTAGATACCCAATATTCATGTACAAAGGTCACAGGTATTGAGGGCTGCCACTAGGAATTTTGGGGCCCCCTTGAGACTCCGCCCAGACTCCACTCCAGCCCCACCTCCACCCTTCAAACTGTCCACAGTCCCACCGCTCTCTCTTGGAAAAACTCCGCTTTTCACCAATCACACATTAACAGTTCCCATCACCAGATCACACATATAGTCAGCAGCTCTTGTTTTGGCCAAAAGATTTTTTAAGCCGCCATCACAACACTGTAGACACTTTTGGCTGAGCTCTACTCTACGCTAACCTATTAAATATTTGTTAAAATATGCAATACAATTTAGGTGTATTTTTATTTATTTTTCAATTTTTAAAATGACCAATAATATTACATACAAGGGACAAATACCACCAGACCACATATTACCACCACAAAGTGACCAAATAATATCACATACAAGGAACAAATACCACCACACCATGACCAGACCACATATTACCACCACAAAGTGACCAAATAATAGCACATACAAGGGACAAATACAGCAACACCATGTCCAGACCACATATTACCACCACATAGTGACTGAATACTACAATACTGATCAGTAACAAAAAAAAACACAATACTATCACCATAAGTGGCATTATACACAGGGGATCTGTATTTAGTATGCAGTGTCTGTGTACAGGTAATACAGTGATCACTAGTGACATTATACACAGGAGCTCTGTATATAATGTGCAGGTGATGCAGTGATCACTGGTTACATTATACACAGGACCTCTGTATATAGTATATAGTGTCAGTGTACAGGTAACACACTAACTCACCAGTGACGTCTCTAGGTGAAGTCCTTCATCCTTGCTTTTCATCTTTCATCCAGCATAGACCACCATCACTTCTTCCAGCCAGGGCTCGTCTCTGCAGGAAATAACACAGTTATCTAGAGCTCCGCTTGCAAAACAAATTACTTATTTTTTCCCAACTTCTACATTACACCACATGAAGAAAAAAAGGCGACATAGTATCACTCTACACAGTAACAAGACCTCCCCCATTTAAAACAGTATACTCAAAAAATAAAATACATCACTGCAGTAATAATATCCCTTAATTAGCCCATATTGTAATAATATCCCCCATCCTGGCCCCCTTGTGTCTCATTCCTGACTTCAGCCATATGTTCTCCCACCCCGCCCTTATGAGTATTCATTGTGCCCCATATGATCTCACCATCTGTCTCCATCGTATCCATCCTGCCCCATCTGTCTCCAATCCTGCCCCCCAGTGTCTCCAATCCTGCCCCCCAGTGTCTCCAATCCTGCCCCCCAATGTCTCTCCAATCATGCCCCCCCAGTGTCTCCAATCCTGCCCCCAGTGTCTCCAATCCTGCCCCCAGTGTCTCTCCAACCATGCCCCCTGTCTCCAACCATGCCCCCTGTCTCCAACCATTCCCCCTGTCTCCAACCATACCCCATGTCTCCAATCATGCCCCCTGTCTCCAATCATGCCCCTGTCTCCAATCATGCCTCCTGTCTCCAATCCTGCCTCATGTCTCCAATCCTGCCCCTGTCTCCAATCCTGCCCGTCTCCAATCCTGCCCCGTCTCCAATCCTGCCCCGTCTCCATCCTGCCCCAGTGCCTCCAATCCTGCCCCGTCTCCATCCTGCCCCCAGTGCCTCCAATCTTGCCCCGTCTCCATCCTGCCCCGTCTCCATCCTGCCCCCAGTGCCTCCAATCCTGCCCGGTCTCCATCCTGCCCCATGTGCCTCCAATCCTGCCCCGTCTCCATCCTGCCCCGTCTCCATCCTGCCCCAGTGCCTCCAATCCTGCCCCGTCTCCATCCTGCCCCCAGTGCCTTCAATCCTGCCGTCTCCATCCTGCCCATGTGCCTCCAATCCTGCCCCGTCTCCATCCTGCCCCATGTGCCTCCAATCCTGCCCCGTCTCCATCCTGCCCCGTCTCCATCCTGCCCCAGTGCTTCCAATCCTGCCCGTCTCCATCCTGCCTCCAGTGCCTCCAATCCTGCCCCCAGTGCCTCCAATCTTGCCCCCTCTCCATCCTGCCCCGTGTGCCTCCAATCCTGCCCCATCTCCATCCTGCCTCAAGTGCCTCCAATCCTGCCCCGTCTCCATCCTGCACCCATTGCCTCCAATCCTGCCCTTCTCCATCCTGCCATCAGTGCCTCCAACCCTGCCGTGTCCATCCTGCCCCCAGTGCCTCCAATCCTGCCCCGTGTGCCTCCAATCCTGCCCGCGTGCCTCTAATCCTGCTCCCAGTGCCTCCAATTCTGCCCCGTCTCCATCCTGCCCCAGTGCCTCCAATCCTGGCCCGTCTCCATCCTGCCCTAGAGCCTCCAATCCTGCCCCATCTCCATCCTGCCCCAGTGCATCCAATCCTGACCCGTCTCCATCCTGCCCCGTGTGCCTCCAATCCTGCCCAGTCTCCATCCTGCCCCGTGTGCCTCCAATCCTGCCCCGTCTCCATCCTGCCCCGTCTCCATCCTGCCCCAGTGCTTCCAATCCTGCCCCGTCTCCATCCTGCCCAGTGCCTCCAATCTTGCCCCAGTGCCTCCAATCTTGCCCCGTCTCCATCCTGCCCCGTGTGCCTCAAATCCTGCCCCATCTCCATCCTGCCCCGTGTGCCTCCAATCTGCCCTGTCTCCATCCTGCCCCAGTGCCTCCAATCCTGCCCTGTCTCCATACTGCCCCGTGTGCCTCCAATCCTGCCCGTCTCCATCCTGCCCCCATTGCCTCCAATCCTGCCCCGTCTCCATCCTGCCCCGTGTGCCTCCAATCCTGCCCGTCTCCATCCTGCCCCCAGTGCCTCCAATCCTGCCCCGTCTCCATCCTGCCCCCATTGCCTCCAATCCTGCCCGTCTCCATCCTGCCCCAGTGCCTCCAACCCTGCCGTGTCCATCCTGCCCCCAGTGCCTCCAATCCTGCCATGTGTGCCTCCAATCCTGCCCCGCGTGCCTCTAATCCTGCCCCAGTGCCTCCAATCCTGCCCCGTCTCATCCTGCCCCCAGTGCCTCCAATCCTGGCCCGTCTCCATCCTGCCCCAGTGCCTCCAATCCTGCCCCGTCTCCATCCTGCCCCGTGTGCCTCCAATCCTGCCCCGCGTGCCTCTAATCCTGCTCCCAGTGCCTCCAATTCTGCCCGTCTCCATCCTGCCCCAGTGCCTCCAATCCTGGCCCGTCTCCATCCTGCCCCTAGAGCCTCCAATCCTGCCCATCTCCATCCTGCCCCCAGTGCATCCAATCCTGCCCCGTCTCCATCCTGCCCGTGTGCCTCCAATCCTGCCCAGTCTCCATCCTGCCCCGTGTGCCTCCAATCCTGCCCCGTCTCCATCCTGCCCCGTCTCCATCCTGCCCAGTGCTTCCAATCCTGCCCGTCTCCATCCTGCCCAGTGCCTCCAATCTTGCCCCCAGTGCCTCCAATCTTGCCCCGTCTCCATCCTGCCCCGTGTGCCTCAAATCCTGCCCCATCTCCATCCTGCCCCGTGTGCCTCCAATCCTGCCCTGTCTCCATCCTGCCCCAGTGCCTCCAATCCTGCCCTGTCTCCATACTGCCCCGTGTGCCTCCAATCCTGCCCCGTCTCCATCCTGCCCCATTGCCTCCAATCCTGCCCCGTCTCCATCCTGCCCCGTGTGCCTCCAATCCTGCCCCGTCTCCATCCTGCCCCCAGTGCCTCCAATCCTGCCCCGTCTCCATCCTGCCCCCATTGCCTCCAATCCTGCCCCGTCTCCATCCTGCCCCAGTGCCTCCAACCCTGCCGTGTCCATCCTGCCCCCAGTGCCTTCAATCCTGCCATGTGTGCCTCCAATCCTGCCCCGCGTGCCTCTAATCCTGCCCCAGTGCCTCCAATCCTGCCCCGTCTCATCCTGCCCCAGTGCCTCCAATCCTGGCCCGTCTCCATCCTGCCCCCAGTGCCTCCAATCCTGCCCCGTCTCCATCCTGCCCCCAGTGCATCCAATCCTGCCCCGTCTCCATCCTGCCCCGTGTGCCTCCAATCCTGCCCCGTCTCCATCCTGCCCCCAGTGCCTCCAATCCTGCCCCATCTCCACCCTGCCCTGTATGCCTCCAATCCTGCCCCGTCTCCATCCTGCCCCGTGTGCCTCCAATCCTGCCCCGTCTCCATCCTGCCCCCAGTGCCTCCAATCCTGCCCTGTCTCCATCCTGCCCCGTGTGCCTCCAATCCTGCCCCGTCTCCATCCTGCCCCATGTGCCTCAAATCCTGCCCCATCTCCATCCTGCCCCGTGTGCCTCCAATCCTGCCCTGTCTCCATCCTGCCCCGTGTGCCTCCAATCCTGCCCCATCTCCATCCTGCCCCCAGTGCCCCCAATCCTGCCCCGTCTCCATTCTGCCGCCCCCGCTTGCAATCCTAATTTAAAAAAAAACAAACACTTTTCCATACCTTGCAGAGCTCCAGCGGCGAGCGATCTGCATCCCAGCCTAAACGTGCGCACTCGCTGGCGACTGACAATGACGTCAGACGCCGGCAACGTGCACGCTGACGTCAGCTGCCAGCCTCCGATTGGCTGGCAGCTTTAACTATTGTCGTGCGGGCCCGCACGGCAATAGAGTAACTGAACCTGCGTCCTGAACGCAGGTTCAGTTATTGGCAGAATCCTGCCGCTGGAGGCGGGGCAGTGGGGCCCGATGAGTAGAGGTGACGGGGCACGGTGCGGGCCCCCTCTGCTGATTGGGCCCCATACGCCAGTCAGGGCTGTAATGCCCTGATGTCGGCCCTGCGGGTATTTATCATAGGGTTAATATTTGCTTTACTCCTTATAGTGAATAGATCCGTCAGGGCTCTGTCTGAATCACGTATTTTGATGTAAGTGCTCAGCACAGAGCGCAGGATAATTATGAACAGATTCTTAAAAGTGATCCGAAATGTTCTGTTCCCCAAAATGCTACCAAGAAAAGCTTCTGTTAACATAAATATAGGGTGTTTCAATGTAACTGGTAGCACAAAACAGAAAAAGCAACCTGTGGATTTTACACATCTAATACAAGTCTATAGAAAAAATGTGCAAATTGACATATTGCAGATTAAAAACATGCACCACAGGTCAGTTTACATTGCGTAAGATTTCTTAATCCCATCCACTTTGCAGGGACTGTAAAGCCCCCGTCACACTAAGTGAGATTGCTGAAGTGTCACCGATTTTGTGACGCAACAGCGACCTAGCCAGCGATCTCGCTTGGTGTGACACGCAGTGACGACCAGCCCCCTGCTGGGTATCGCTAATCGTCGTCGAATGGCATGGACCATTTTTTCATCGTTGGTCTCCCGCTGGCCAGCGCGCATCGCTGCGTGTGACAGCGGGAGACCAACGATCAGTGAGCTGGGAGCTGGTATCCAATGTACATATCGGGTAACTAAGTGCTGCGCGGCGCCTAATTACCCGATATGTACCCTGAATACCGGCTCCCAGCTTCTGCTGTAGAGCGCTGGGAGCCGGTACCTAGGGTACATATCGGGTAACTAGGCGCCGCGCAGCCCTTAGTTACCTGATATGTACATTGGATACCAGCGTGCTCGCTGGTCCTGATCGCTGGTGAGTCTGCCTATGTGACAGCTCACCAGCGATCAGCTAACGATGTCCCAGCGATCCCATCCACGTCGTATCGTTGGTGGGATCGCTGGGACATTGAAGAGTGTGACGGGACCCTAAGATGCATTTTTGAAATACACAGCATCAAAAACTCATTTTGCTAACATAGACTTAAGGGTATGCCACACTGAACAATATCGCTAACGGGATCGCTAAAAAACGTCACTATTTAGCGATCCCGTTAGCGATATTGTTCAGTGCGGCAGCTTCCAGCGACGAGCTTCCTGCTGTGATCTCGCTCGTCGCTGGAATCGTTCCGGACCCTATTTCATCGCTGGCGCTCCCGCTGGGTAAGTATATATCGCTAGTGTGGCACCTTTTCTTAGCGATTTAGCGGTACTTTTGTACCGCTAAAGTCGTTAAGAAGATCGCTAACGGCGATAGCGTCGTTAACTATATCGCTAAATGTGGCCGCACTTAGCGATATAGAAACAATCCCGCTAGCGATCGCATTAGTATGCGTCGTTATTGTGATCGCTAGCGGATTGTTTAGTGTGGCAGTACCTTAAAGGTGGCCTTACTCATAAGGTCTCATTAGGGTTTTTTCCTAAATTGCTGAGCTGAAACTTTATGTTTAGAGTGCAATTAGAAAGGAAAAGCTGTGGGCATGGCGAGCCTAACAGCTATCTGAACCATATTCCCTTTTTCATCAGTCATGACAACCTTCAAGGCAAATTGTGTTTTTACAGAACACAGTTTTAGTTTTTTACATAAAATTTTTTTTTGTTATTGTTTGTTTGTTTGTCACAGCTTGTATACCCTTTGCTCCCGCACCTCAAGTTCACTTTTCACCTTTGAACCTGTCACAGAAAAAGTTACCAGCCTCCTCGCTTCTTCTCACCCTACAACCTGCACCAGTCATCCCATTCCCTCACATCTCCTCTCCCGGGCTGTCACTGCCCACCTAACTAAAATATTTAACCTATTTCTTTCTTCCTGGTTCTTTCCTTTCTAATCCAAACATAACCCCTTTACTAAAAAAAACATCCCTAGACCAGAACTACTCTGCTAACTACAGACTGTTCTCTAATCTCCACTTCATCTCTACACTCCTGGAATGCTGGTCCACTCTCCCCTAATCTTCTATTTGACAGATAACTCCCTTCTTGACATATTCTGTAGCACTTTACAATTAAGCGCAGACATGTACAGGCAATAAAGATATTACGAGTAATGCATAGTTCACCAGCAGGAGGAGTGAGGGCCCTGCTCACAAGCTTACAATCTATAAAGAAATTGGGGGAACACACTCGGTAAAAAAGTTTTTATCTTGTGTGGTCCAGCCATCATTACAATGGGAATTTTAAAATAAAGCTCCATGATCTGGTCATCAGCAAGTATCTAAGTACAGTCACCAAGTGCTATTGAGTCCATGGAGAATGTGAAGACAGGAATAGGAGAGAACAGATTGTTAGAAAATGGGTAACAGGGAAGAGTTAGATTAGTATATGATAGGCCTGTCTAAAGATATGTTTTTAAAGCACACTTAAAAATGTGGGGGCTAGGTAAATCGGATTGTCTGGGATAGTTCATTCCAGAAAACTGGTGAAGCACGAGAGAAGACTTGGAGACTGAAGTGGGAGTGTTTGTATTATGGAGGATGATCAGTGCATGGAGAGCACGCATACAGTGATAGACAGAGATGAGGTAGGCACACAATGTATAAATGCACAAGAATAATTTTTGGTCATACAGTTTGCTTGTTTAGATCATTTACATTACAGGCTACTTTCCCATGATCAGCTTTTATTTTGACGCCATGTGTTTTCCCTGCATCAAAAACACAGCCTCTTACAGTTCCAGCAAAGTGGATGGGATTTATAGAAATCTCATGCTCAATGTTCTTTTTATTTATGCTGTATAAACAGACTTGTGGTGCGCTTTTCAAATCTGCTGGAGTTTTCTGTGCAATTTTTCTCCCCAGATTTACATTAGATGCGGAAAATCCACAAGTAAAAATGCACATGCATTTTTATTGTGTTTCCACAGCGGAAACAAATAAAAAATGTGTGTAATCCGCACGAACATATGTCAATAGAGTTCAGTGAAATCAAAATACTAGAAAGTTTAAAAAACAAAGCAGCTTTATTTAAAGAATGACACCACAAACAGAGACAAAAACCACAGCATCAAAAACACGTGAAAATAACACACACAAAAATGCAATGAAATAACGCAAGTAACCTTTAAATAATAGGTGCAGAAATTTTGCAACATAAAAAACACACCAAAAGCTCATTGTGGGAACATAGCCTTGTTGTTCACAATGAGTCATATGTGTTTGAATCTGAGCATTTATCGACTAAGTTCTCAACAATGCTACATCTCCTCGTATCTATCTACCACCCTTTCCATGTTCTATAGTACAAACCTCTCAATCCTGCCTTCAAGACTTTTCTCATGCTGCACTAGTTCTCTGGAATGTACTATCCCAGAAAATCAGATGACTTCACAATGTCCAAAGTTTTGAGCATGCCCTAAAATACATCTATCCTGACTCCTTTTCTTTTTACCTTTGCCTTTTACCTTCACGGTGGGAACCAGGCATGTAGAATCCATCCGTTCACCTTTTCTGCGTGTAAAGCAGTAATCAAAGCAAAAGGTGGCTACTTTGAAGAACCTAGAATATAAGACATATTTTCAGTTGTTTCACACTTTTTTGAAAATACATAAAAATCTTTGAATGAGAAGGTGTGTCCAAACTTTTGGTCTGTATATATAATTATTTGCAAAGCTTTTTCTCATTACAATATTTATTTTACTCACTTATATAGCCATTAATTTCACAGCGCTTTACATACATCATCACTGTCCCCGATGGGGCTCATAATCTAGATTCCCTATCAGTATGTCTTTGGAATGTGGGAGGAAACTGGGAAACCCACAAACACAGGGAGAACATACAAACTCCTTACAGATGTTGTTCTTGGTGGGATTTGAACCAAGGACCCATTAAAAACAAACAGCACACATATTACACACATATGGCATCCATGTACTGTCTTAGGATTCAAAGTCTTGTATGGATGATTTTGATCCGTGACACGGATCAAAAATCAACATGTTTTCATGATTTGTTTTGCATAACAGGGTCCACAAAAAACACAGACACGTGAACAGTCCCATAGACTATAATAGGCATGTGTTTTATCCATGAAAAACAGCACACATACGTGAAAAACGGATATCTGAATGAGGCCTAAGGCTAAGTTCACACGTTCAGGAATATTTGCGTTTTTTTTGCGTTTTTTAAAAATGCGAAAAAAACGCAAGCATTAAGCATCCTATACATGTTAATGGATTCCGCATGTTTTGGCCACATGTTGCGTTTTTTTCCGCGAAAAAAACGCTTCGCGGAAAAAATAGCAACATGTTCATTAATTTTGCGTAATCTCAGCGGAATCGCCGCCATAGGAATGCATTGAATCGCTTATTTTCCGCATGTGGCTATGCGGAATGTAAGCGGTTCATGTGCGATGGTACCCAGGGTCTGGAGGAGACTCTCCTCCAGGCCCTGGGTACCATATCCCTGGTAAAACAATAATTAAAATAAAAAATAATGATATTCTCACCTTCCGGCGGCCCCCGCAGCCTTCCCGCCTCTCAGCGACGCTCCGGTTCCCAGGAGTCCTTTGCGAGAATCACCCAGATGACGTAGCGGTCTCGCGTGATGCTACGACATTTGGGGTCTGTCGCAAAGGACGCCTGGGAACGGGATTGGCCGGGAGCGTCGCTGAGAGGCGGGAAGGCTGCGGGGGCCGCCGGAAGGTGAGAATATCATTATTTATTATTTTTTTTATTATTTTTACATTAGATCTTTTCACTATTGATGCGGCATAGGCGGCATCAATAGTAAAAAGTTGGTCACACGTGTCAAACACTATGTGTGACTCGTGTGACCAACCTGTCAATCAGTTTTCCAAGTGATGCTACAGATCGCTTGCAAAACGCTAGTTTCTGGCGGGAATACGCATACAAAAAAAATGCGTATTTCCCGCGGCAGAGAAGTGCGGGATTGCCGCGGAAATTTCCGCGGCAATTCCGCAACGTGTGAACTTAGCCTTACAGTATCGCTCACACTTCCTCCACCATAATGCACTATTTATCTGTGCAGATAATAGCTGGATGGATGGTTAGGACCCTGTTCACAACAACTGATTAAATGGCACAAAATGTAAGAAGTAGTTGTTTTATGCCCTATCCCGCCATCTTTCAGTTGACAATATGCATATTTCCCTATTCTTTTAATGAATGATGGCTAGGGCATTGCACAGAACAATAATTTCTTACCTTTTGTGCCATTTACTCAGCGATTGAAAGCTGTTGTGAACAGGGCCTTAACGCCTTACGTGAATAGTTTTTTAGTTTCTGACTAATGTATAATTCTGTTTTTGTACTTATAACATTTGTATTATCAAGTGCTGTGGAATATGTTGTCTAACATTAATATGTAGTAGTGTGGCGGCATATCCCACATAATTGCTTCATGCTAATAGCTTAGGGCAGTACCGTGCTGTCAACCTCTTCACATTCTCCAACTGCATGGAAAATCAATCTTACATGCAAAAAGGAAAACAAATGGCCTTCTAAAACCACTGAAGATGACCCTTTTTGACCTTCCGCCTTAAGACCATACAGCTGTAAAAACCCTTGCGACAGGTAAACTATTTCTATACTTAGCCATAGATGGCTCATTTTTCAAAGCAATAGAGGCACATAAAACTGCAGTTGTGAAAGACTAACGGGTTAATGTAAGGCAACCAGCTTTGCCTTGTCTTGTTTTTGAACCTGTAGTTTTTGAAAGGTAAATCTTAATTGACAGCTCCGAAGATCTCAGATATGTGAAGAAACAGGCACATCTATTATAATCAGGCTATAAAATGGGGATTCTGGAGCCTTTTGAATGGGAGCAGATCTGCTGAGAGGAACTGAGGACAATTGGAAACACAAACAAGCCGTTTGCAGCAGTTATGTCACCCTACCACATGGAGGAATGCAGAGTAATTTGAGCTTTCAAAGAGTATCACTTTACACTCTGCAGCATGGAAACAGGATTCTGAGCACACTACTCTGCTTCATTTTACTCTTTAGCAGCTTTTTAGTCTTCAAAAGGAAAACTGAAAGATGCCAAAAATGAATGTTTGTTAAAGGCAAGAGAAAATCGGGGAAGCATAAAATCAGACTCATGTAGGTTACCTTGGCTTAAAAAAATGACAGCTTATCAGAAATCTTCTCCCTTTGTGCATTTCCATGTTAAGTGCAAGCAAAGCTCAAAAACAGAAGAAAATAGATGTAATTTTTATTGCAGTGGGACAACAATGCGGAGGTCACTGTCACACATTCTGAACATCCGAACTCCACCCAGCAAAACAAGATTCGGGCATATGCTTCGCGGGTCCATAGGCTATAATGGTGCCGACAGAGCGAACGTGTGCTCTTTCATGCATCATTTTCAGCCGTATATACCTAGTGGAGGTGGACCATAAGAAGAAAATTATGCATGGCAGAGCACAAGTTCACTCTGTGGGGACCATTATAGTCAATTGCCCCGTCGGCGCATATGCCCGATTTGCGTTTTGTGGGGGGTTCGAACGTAAGCACTAACGGGGTCACCCATCGTGTCATAAAATGCAATGTGAAATCATCCTTAGAAACAAAAGCTTCAGAGATCTGGCACAAACAAGTATTGCAGATCAGTGGTAGGCTGCATCACAGTGTCTGTCGGAATATCTGAAAAATTGTATTGCAACAGGAACATCGACGGAGCCATTCATTTAAATGAGGTTGACAAGGTAGTGCATGGCGAAGAGCATTGTATAAGTGTGAGCCTAACTTTACATGTAAAATAATAGCCCTAAAAATGAATATGGCTGTGAGCAGTGGGAGCCCTATATGGTACTCCTTATGTAAAAAATTGGTTTTATGTTTCTATAGACTTGTTGTCCTAGATGCCGATACTGTTGAAAGCTATAATGGAAGTTCATTCCGCTCCCTCCCCTGTCATTCTCCATCTGCGTCTGATGTCTCAGCACAGTGGGTATGATGACGTCACTTTTTCACGCCCACTGTGCCGAGCAGTGAAAAGTGCTCATTGCTGAGACTGCAGCAGGAGGGAAACAAGGAGTGGTGAGTATATATTTATTTGTTTTTAATGTAGAGCCGATTTTACTGAATGGAAGACTTTGTGGGCTCACTATACTGTATGGAGGACTATGTGGGCCCACTATACTGTATAGAGGACTATGTGGGGTGATTATTTGGTATGGAGGACTATGTGTAGCCCATTATACTGTATGCAAGGCAATGTGGGGCCCATAATATTATATGGAGGATTATATGGGGCCCATTATACTGTATGGAAAACAATGTAGGACCCATAATACTATTTGGAGGACTATGTGGAGCCCATGATACTGCATGGAAAGCAATGTGGGTCCCATAATACCATATAGAGGACTATGTTGGGCCAATTATACTGTATAGAGGGCAATGTGGGGCCTATAATACTATATGGAGGACAATGTGGTACCCATTATAATGTTTGGAAGGCCCATTATACTCTATAGAGTGCAATGTGGGGCCTATAATACTATATGTAGGGCTATGTGGGGCACATTATTCTGTATGGAGGACCTTAGGGGGGCATTATTCTGTATGGAGGACTATGTGGAGCCCATTATACTTTCTGCAGGACTGTGCTTGGCCATTATTCTGAATAGAGGGCTATGTGGGGCCCATTATACTGTATTGAGGACTATGTGGGCTTATTATATTGTATGGAGGATTATGCGGGGCCATTATTCTGTATGGAGGACTATGTGGACCCCATTATACTGTATGGAGGACTATGGGGGGCCATTATACTGTGTGGAGGACTATGTGGAGCTCATTCTGTATGGAGGATATTGTGGGCCCATTATACTGTGTGGAGGACTATGTGGGTCATTATCCTGTATGGAGGAGTATGTGGTATCATGCTACTGCATTCATACCC
>JARQOD010000006.1:319810170-319887084 GCA_033576555.1 Oophaga sylvatica
AACTGTGTGTTCCTCGTCTCTGAGATTCAGTAGAGATGTAGATACGGAAACACACAAGTGGCCTGTGTCCATAGTCTTTGTAGTTCCATCTGCACTGAGCTGCACCAGTATCATACCTTTTTCTATTACCCCTTTGCTGAATTTGTTTAGAAGGGATATCAGTTGTGTAATACAAGCAAATACAGCAAAGTATAGTGAATATTCTGTCCCCCATCTTATATAGTCTTTTTCAAAATTTTAGATGCTGCTTGTTAAATTCTATAAATAAATATTGATATACAGTCATGGCAGAAAGTGTTGGCACCCTTTAAATTGTTCCAGAAAGTGAAGTATTTCTCCCAGAAAATTATTGCAATTACATATGTTTTGTTATACACACGGTTATTTCCTTTGTGTGTATTGGAACAACAGGAAAAAAAGGCAGATTGGACATAATTTCACTCAAAACCCCATAAATTGGGCTGGACAAAATTGCTGTGATGCTCGTTCAAACTCACCTGTGGCAAGTACCAGGTGTGGGCAATATGAAACCAGATTTAAAAAAAAAGGGAGAAGTTGACTCAATCTTTGCATTGTGTGTCTGTGTGCCACACTAAGCATGGAGAACAGATAGGGGAGAAGAGACCTGTCTGAGGACTTGAGAACCAAAAGTCTGTATGTAAAAAAGATTGTGACTCCTTATTATGGACCTATAATGTTTATTTAGCATTTTACATGTAGCACTATTAGTTTACATTATTGCTGTGTACATGGATGGATGTACTGCCAAACAATAATAGTAATAATTTATGTAGCGCCAACTTATTCCATAGGTACAAATAATATCAGATATTTCAGAGTAACATATAGTTTAACAATGAATGAGGGCACTGCTGCGGACTTATAATATGTAAGGAAATAGGGGCGACACATAAGGTAAAATGTACTTGTATGATATGGTCCAGCCATATTTTATAATAAAGGTATTCATGGAAATCCATCCAATACCTGTATATGTATAGATACAAAGTACTACTGAGTGCCTGGAACATGGGGAAAACTGATAAAAGAAAGGGATCACGTTATAAGGAAAAAGAGAGGCATGGACTGATAAAAATTCTATTTGTGAGGTGATGTGATATGCCTGCCTTGAAACATGTATTCTTAGGACACACTTTAAACTGCAGACACTTACAATTAACCAGATTGTCTGGGGTAGTGCATTCCAGAGAATGGGTGCAGCACAAGAGAAATCTTGGAGACAGGATTGGGAGGTTCGGGGGACATAAGTCTTAGCTCATTAGCAGGGAGCCCGAGTAGGGTAGTAGATAGAGATATGAAATGAAGATTTTTAGGTAAGCAGATGTGATACAATTTTGCAATAATTGAACCCTGGATATATTTGCACTGGCAGATGGTGGGGACCTGTTGTTTATAAGAACAATCTTTAAATGATTATCGTCTTATGTACAAGGCCCTAAAGCTATCTGACCGGACTCTGAGTGTCCCAGACAAGAGACTGTGGATGGGACAGGAATTATTTAGAGGCCCATTGAATGGGGCAGTTTTCAGGGCGCTGTGGATGGTGGTTTTGGTAGCATAGCTTTGTACAGTCATGGCCAAAAGTTTTGAGAATGACACAAATATTAATTTTTACAAAGTCTACTGCTTCACTTTTTCTAATGGCAATTTGCATATACTCCAGAATGTTATAAAGAGTGATCAACTTAACAGCAATTACTTGCAAAGTCAATATTTGGCTAGAAAATGAACTTTATCCCCCAAAACACATTTTAACATCATTGCAGCCCTACCTTAAAAGGACCAGCTAACCTCTTTTCAGTGATTGCTCCATTAACACAGGTGTGGGTGTTGATGAGGACATGGCTGGAGATCAATCTGTCATGATTAAGTAAGAATGACACCACTGGACACTTTAAAAGGAGGCTGGTACTTGGCATCATTGTTTCTCTTCTGTTAACCATGGTTATCTCTAAAGAAACATGTGCAGTCATCATTGCAATGCACAAAAATGGCCTAACAGGGAAGAGTATCGCAGCTAGAAAGATTGCACCTCAGTCAACAATCTAACGCATCATCAAGAACTTCAAGAAGAGAGGTTCCATTGTTGCCAAAAAGGCTCCAGGGCGCCCAAGAAAGACCAGCAAGCGCCAGGACCGTCTCTTAAAAGTGTTTCAGCTGCGGGATCGGGCTACCAGCAGTGCAGAGATTGCTCAGGAATGGCAGCAGGCAGGTGTGAGTGCATCTGCACACACTGTGAGGCGGAGACTCTTGGAGCAAGGCCTGGTCTCAAGGAGGGCAGCAAAGAAGCCACTTCTCTCCAGAAAAAACATCATGGACAGACTGATATTCTGCAAAAGGTACAGGTAGTGGACTGCTGAGGACTGGGGTAAAGTTATTTTCTCTGATGAATCCCCTTTTCGATTGTTTGGGACATCAGGAAAATGCCTCATTCGGAGAAGACAAGGTGAGCGCTACCACCAGTCTTGTCTCATGCCAACTGTTAAGCATCCTGAAACCATTCATGTGTGGGGTTGCTTCTCAGCCAAGGGAATCGGCTCGCTCACAGTCTTGCCTAAAAACACAGCCATGAATAAAGAATGGTACCAGAATGTCCTCCAAGAGCAACTTCTCCCAACACTCCAAAGCAGTTTGGCGATCATCAATGCCTTTTCCAGCATGATGGAGCACCTTGCCATAAAGCAAAGGTGATAACTAAATGGCTCAGGGAACAAAACATAGAGATTTTGGGTCCATGGCCTGGAAACTCCCCAGATCTTAATCCCATTGAGAACTTGTGGTCAATCATCAAGAGACGGGTGGACAAACAAAAACCTAAAAATTCTGACAAAATGAAAGCATTGATTGTGCAAGAATGGACTGCTATCAGTCAGGATTTGGTCCAGAAGTTGATTGAGAGCATGCCAGGGAGAATTGCAGAGGTCCTGAAGAAGAAGGGTCAACACTGCAAATATTGACTTGCTGCATTAACTCATTCTAACTGTCAATATAAGATTTTGTTACTCATATGTTTTCAATTATTATATTTCTGTCTGTGATAAAAACATCTGTCAAAACACACATAAAAACCAGAGGGCAGCAGATCATGTGAAAATATAATATTTGTGTCATTCTCAAAACTTTTGGCCATGACTGTACATGACACTGTTGGTGGTGGGTATTCTGCGGCACTTTGACATCATAGGGAAGATCGCTGCAGTGTTCCCACTAGCATTTCATGTGTATTACCATATAACACAAACCCAAGCAGTCACAGATTCTATGTTTATAGAGGAAAGGGAAGATCCACGTCAGCTACTGATTGACTGATACTACGTTTTCTTTTCTCTACAGAGCGGTTCAGTTAGGAGGAAGATCCGCTCTTCAGCTTTGCTAACACAGATCATTGCAGAGAATACTGTTTTGTATAACAATGTAGAGTCATTTAGTTCCCAGGTAGTTGCTTTAGAAGCCTTGAAGCTCTTCTGACAAGGATTACAAATCAGACATTCAGAGACAGTGACTCAGCGCCTAATGACACCTAAATGCACATTGCCAAATAGTCAAACAGAACAGGCTTTACTGTCATCAGCAGCCAACCCATGCGAGCAGCAAACAATGAAATTAGTCTCCAGAATTCCAGAAGACTATGGCCTTAGGTGAGAAGAGCTGACATGAAACATGAAACCTCAGTTTACAGCTGCTTGAAAGCCTAGCTTTCATCATTGAAGGACACAGTATGGGCATTGTCCTAGAATTGTTCTAATCTTATCTATTATTTTCCTGTAATGATTATCTAATATATGAATGACAAGAGGACACACTATATATAGCATAATAGTAACAATTACTGTGAAAATCCCCCAGAACAGCTTGTGAGATACCAGTTGACAGCTCACACCAGGCATCTAGTGATCATGGTTCCCATATACTGTATGTTTTGTAAAATGGTGACCAACCATGTTTAACATTTCAAGTTTTCTTTGACTATCTAATGTGTATGGAGTTCACCAGAAAGGCAGGAGAAACGATGAGCCATGTTGAATTTCAATATGCCCGATTCTCTGTCTGTGCAGGAGATATAGGAATAAAAAAGGTGTCTGGAAGTAGCTCCCTACAAAAAAAATATCACATGCATGCAGGGGATAGTGAATGTGATCCTTAAAGAGTACCTATTACAATATGTGGCTGCCTGTCTTATATAAAGAGAGAATTGGCCATGATGGTGGCTCAGTGGTTAGCACTGCAGCCTTACAACACTGGGGTCAGGGGTTTAAATCCCACCAAAGACAACATCTGCAAGGAGATTGTATGTTCTCCCCATGTTTGCGGGGGTTTCCTCCGGGTTCTCCGGTTTCCTCCCACACTCAAAACACATACTGATAGGGAATTGTGAGCCCCAATGGGGACAGTGATGATGATGTCTATGAATCTCTGTGGAATTAATGGCGCTATATACGCAAGTAAAATAAATAACTAATAGATAGCCAGATAATAAAAAGTTTTCTAAATATCCTTAACTAAAAATTGGAGAAAAAAAATAAACAGCCTCTAAAGGACCCAATTTGCTAGCAAGTTGGGGCCCAATTTGTGGGATTTGGGAACCCAGCCTGACCCTTTACATTTGCAGTCAGGCTGCGAGTTCATGCAGAGTATCTCAAAATATCATTATTCTGACTGCACTAGTGCTGTGCGCATGAAAACAACAGTATCTGCAGGTGACTCCGGGATAATGCTGCCAATGTGTAACTACAGCACTCATCAGAACAGTGCGATCTTGCGATAACCTCTGAGATCTCGCAGTCTGACTCCAGGTGTGGCCATGCAGGGCTGTGACAAGCATGGTGGGCTCCCAAAACTCGGAAGTTCTGAACAGACTTTTGTTAGAAAAAAAAGTCAGTATTTCCAGTGATTTCTGCCTGTGCCAACCTTCTTTTGTCTTGTTGTCACTGCCTGTAAAATCAGAATAAAATAAAGACTTTATAGAAGAAATGTTGGGACACATGGTAACATCAGTGATGGGACATGTCGTTTACACCTGGGGCACACAGCAGGAACCACTCCCATAACTATAGGCCTGAGCATAGACATATGAGATAATTACATGGTGCAGCTAGACTTTCAGCTGCTGTGCACTTTCATTATACTCAGTCCATCCAAGCCGTGGAACAAGGGCTGAAGAAATCATTGGATTCCTACGCATATACATGGCCTGGAAGAGCCGTGTAGCCATATGCCTCTGGTAACACATCCTGTCACCATAGCTTTCATTTTGGAATAAAGGGGATTATGTTGCCAGTAGTGAGTGCCACAAGTTTTATAGCTATCCAGACATAACATTTTGGAGGTATCTGTGCACCACCATGTCTGATGACAACCTTCGGAATATTTGGGCTCACATTGGCGTATATTCTCTCATGCAAGACAATCGGGCCAATTATACTGATGACAGTCTTCCAGAGTTTGATCCAAGTGTCATCTGAGTGGGATTCGTTCTCTGGCATGACAGCATTGTATCACAGGTAATAAATCACATAAAATACCCACTGAAAATTAGAGCCCATACAGGGCCATATACCACAGTCAGAATGCAAAACACAGGTAGTGGAAACAAATAACCAATGTATGCCACTAAATGGTACAATTGAACAACATTTTATTGGTACAAAAATATACAATACTAAATCAGCAAGAAATTTGCTGAAGGCACATGATACACATTAATTAAAAATTTGCAACAAGCAAATGAAATAACAAAGAGGGACTATCCACCATAGGAGTATCTCTCAATCAGCAGTGATTTCTAATAATGTATCTGAATGCAAGACATATAGATATGCCAGCTATATAGTGATATGACGCATATATCGCCAATCTAGCAATGCTGGCAGTCCCTCTGCCGGACGTCCGTGGAGTTCACATCAGCAGTTTCCTAGGTATGTGTTTTTTTCAACCTGCTACATCTTTACACTGATTAAGCCTGACAGGGTTGCCAGCATTGCTAGATTGGCGATATATGCGTCATATCACTATATAGCTGGCATATCTATATGTCTTGCATTCAGATACATTATTAGAAATCACTGCTGATTGAGAGATACTCCTATGGTGGATAGTCCCTCTTTGTTATTTCATTTGCTTGTTGCAAATTTTTAATTAATGTGTATCATGTGCCTTCAGCAAATTTCTTGCTGATTTAGTATTGTATATTTTTGTACCAATAAAATGTTGTTCAATTGTACCATTTAGTGGCATACATTGGTTATTTGTTTCCACTACCTGTGTTTTGCATTGTATCACAGGTGTGGAGAAGAAGGAGAACTTCATTTCTTCATCTTCTCCATTGTCCTCGGTGCGGATACATCGGACTGCACTCGGATGACACCATGGGTGCGTGTGATCTGATTTTCGGATGCACTTGCAGCATGCTGAATCGGCATGAGAAAACAACTGCAGATCTGCACAGCCCCATAGTATAACATTGGGCCGAGCGCTAACCGATAAAACATCAGCTAGCGCTCGGCCGTGTTATACGCTCGTGTGAGTGAGCCCTTTGCTGGGATTAATTGTAACACAATTGTAATATGGAAGAACCAATATGCTTTTCTATCTTTCAGCTTTTATACAAAGATTTTTCCCCCTGATTTATTCATATTCAATATCTGTAGGTCCATTACTTAATTGCTTTTTTTCCCCCAAATAAATAATAAAAAGTCTCGCCATGGATTGTAATGGACCACTTTCTAGTGGAAAAAGTCCTGTGCAGTATTGCTTGGTGCAGGGAACTCTCTGCTGGAGGCATTGGTAAAGCTAGTTTGTGGTAGACTGAACTCCTTTGTGGTTAACAGGCCAAAGCTTTCCATTGAAGCGGCTCTACACCTGACCACTCCTTATGGTTAGGATTCTAATTTTAAAATCTTATCATTCGGGGAAGAAATAATAAGCATTTACATGGGCAAACTAGACAAAAAATGTCCTGATATTACAAGGCACATTTACATTAGTTAATTTTGCAGCGTTTAAAGCACCACTCTAGCAGGGTTTTTTATGTCAGTGCTGGAGTGGTGCCACTAATCCCTGACCTTAGCATTATTGTTATTAGCCGCTGCTTTCAGCTGTTGTCAGTACTGCTTCAGTCCCATGACGCCATCTTGTGACCCCAACTTCTGACTGACCAGAGTCAGTGGTAATGGTCGTAAGCTCACAATGTAAGTAACTCGTTGAGTAGTTACTTCCAGATCGCCCAGCAAACACTGCTCACAACCTGCAAAAGACCAACCGGAGCGGTGCCGATAACAGATGAAGACGGTGGCTGGTAAGTTTAATACTAGGGTCAGGCAGCTTACATTAGTATCATCACTCCAGCAATGAAATTAAAAAAAACGCTGGCGTGGTGCTTCACACAGGACCATGCACTGCCAAGCATGATGACCTTTTACGCAGCCCAAAAGAGATTTCATCTGATGACCTAGTGCTTTGCTCGTTCGTTGGGTCCTTGACAGCCTTTTTAGACTACACGATTATTGGGAAACCAACGTTCCTAAGAATGATAGTTCACAATTATTGTGCAGTGTAAATGGACTTTAAAGGGAATCTGGCAGTGGGATCAACCCTCCTAAGCCGTCTATATGGGCATGTAGGTCATAGGAAGCTGAATAAAATGATACCTTGATATCTGCGATCCAATGTCCTATTCCAGAAAAAAATCCACATTTTTCTTTCATGTAAATGAGCGGTTTCAGGCTACGGGCCGGACACTGATCTACATGAGAATCTGCCTCCAGGGCTTATTTTAAATAAAGAGGGGTTATCAGTGTGATGGCCATTCTCTCCTCTACTGATGTCACTGTAGAGCTGGGTGTCATTATAACTGGCACATCTGCAGGTTCCTCTCAGCTTCCATCTCACAGGTAGACAGGGTTGCAATACAGCAGAGTTGTGAGAGCTGCAGCTTCTAACATGTTTGTTATGGGACAAAGTTCAGTGCCACTGTTCTGTTAGTTACATGTCTCACACTGGTAACTCCCCCTTTTATTAAAAATAATCCCTGGTGGCAGATTCTCAGGAGATCAGTGTCCATATCCCCAGCCTGAAACAGCACATTTACATATAAGAAAAACATAATTTCCCTGGAATAAAAGATCGGATTGAAGATATCAAGGTATAATTTATTCAACTTCTTATAACCCATACAGACGGCTTATGAGGGTAGATCCTACTGACAGATTCCCTTTAAAAGGGTTTTGCACAAAGATCTGCAGTCACTCTAATCACAGAGCATGTCCAGTATTGAGCTGCAATATTGTTTATGGGTCTGTGAAACAAATCAGACAGCACTCGGATGCCACCCGTGTGCTGTCCAATATTAACTGACTGATAGGAGAATATAAAAAAAAACTTTTTTCATGTACGAGAAAAGCTGATGAAACTCAGACCAAACTTTAATGAAACTATGTCAGTTTATCTTGTATGTGAAAAAAACAGACATGTGAATGAGGCCTTAGTCACCATTTTCAGTAGCAGCAGCACAACCCTTATGTCTGTTAGCCTTTAGTACATCAGTCTGCAGTTTGGGCTGTTCAGCCACAGAGCGTTGCCTAGACTGGATGCACATATTCATGAAGGTTCTCAGAAGGGAAATGTTTGAGACAAAGTAATGAAATCCAGTCCTCCATACTTGCAGACTTCTCGGCCGCCGTGTGTGTCTGCTTACAGAGGACACTTTAGATAAGTACAGGTGTTATTAGTTCAGGTCCTACAGTCACTGCGCACGATTGACATATCCTAGACGTCAGCCCTGATCTGTAGCTAAAACATTAGTGTTTTTTCTCCCATACAGTTAGCCCAAAGCAACGTGCTGTCATAAGCGGTGACTCACATCTGTCCGTCCGCACATCTGTCTGTCCGCACATCTGTCCGTCCGCACTGCCAGTTACTGCAATTCTACTAGATTGTAGTGCAACATTTTATAACGATCTCTAATTTCTCAGGTAAATGACTTCCAATTACAAAACTATGACATGAAAATGAAAGAACAGATTGAAATTGACCGTGGAGTAACTAGACTGCTGATACTAAATGTGCAATTTATGAAATGGAAGATATTCACCCGTCAGCACATTCATACACAAGCATCAAGTATTGACGCTCATCCCCTAATAAAAATGTTATCACTAATTAGAGACCCAATGAGTAAGTCATAAGAAATCTAGCAAATAAGTCATATGCGAAGCAGGCTGGAAGGCACTGGGGGCCTGCCCATGCAATTAGACTGCGTCTTCCATGTGAATTGACAGCCCCAGTGTACTGACACCCCCAGTGTACTGACGCCCCCCAGTGCCTCCACACCCCCCAGTGTATTGACAGCCCCCAGTGTACTGACACCCCCCAGTGCCTCCACACCCCCCAGTGTACTGACCCCCCCAGTGCCTCCACACCCCCCCAGTGTACTGACACCCCCCAGTGCCTCCACACCCCCCAGTGCCTCCACACACCCTCCAGTGTACTGACACCCCCCAGTGCCTCCACACCCCCAGTGCCTCCACACCCCTCCAGTGTACTGACACCCCCCAGTGCCTCCACACCCCCAGTGCACTGATAGCCTGATTTGCATATGACTTCTATGCTAGATTTCTCATGACCAGCTCATCTAATCAATATTTTTTTAGTGGGAGAAGCGGCTATACAGCCATATCTATGCTTCTATATGTAAAAACAGGTACCTTAACCCGGTAACGCTGTATCATATACATGATCTCGAAGGTGATTGCGCCTGCAGAGGACTCGGGAGGTGAGCACTTTCCACAGGTGACTGACACCGGTTATATTAGTCAACATCTGTCTGTTAACGGTCATGGCCGGGAGCCGAGCTTCCAGCTGTGGCTGTTAACCATTTAAACGCCACTGTCAGCCTCCGACAGCAGCACTTAAATGCAACACGTGCCGCTACATACACTTACTGACTTCCATCAGCCTCCTGTCACATGATTGCATGGCACCAGTGGGTTACTATGGCAGCCAGGGCCTACTCTAAGCCCCCGTTACTGCCATCTTGGTCCTTCTCTGAAGCTTATCAATTTACTGAGCTTCAAAGGAGACTGAGACACTACAGAGTTACAAGTTATTCTCTGATCTTACTAAACGGCTGCTGCAGATTAGTCCCTATAATGTTCAAATCATCAACCATGATTAGAGGATGTGGAAACTGTATGATGGAGAACACCTCAGTTTAGTACACTGCCTAGTGGTCACTGCGGGGTACTGCAAGCAGCTTCTCGCCAATTCCCGGAGAAGCCACTAGAGGGCGCTCACATGTATCTGTCCTGCACTGACCATCAGTCAGATAAGATTCTGCTGCCCTCTAATGACTGCACTCAGTCCTCTGGTGCAGGGATCGGATGGCAGCAGAGAGTTTCTTTACTATGAGCTCCCAGCTGCTCAGTGTGTGGCCCCTGGACACAGGTGGAGGTTACATTAAGGAAAAAGCACATTAGCATTTCCTTACTGCCACATTGTATACATTGTCTATTCTCTGTGTGTGGCCAGCCTCCATCATCTTACACAATAAAATGTTCCTTGAAGAAAAGCTACATTCAATAAGAAGCAAACAGTTCTGGTTTTCTATTCAGTTCAAAGGGTACAAATCCCAAATCTACCATGGAACAACATATTTATTTACTGCCACCAGTCATCTCCCGAGTTCACAAACTAACAAATCCACAGAGGAAATACAATGGTGTCAGAAAAGAATGGCTGAAAAGATTAACCCCTCTGTTCTGTTCTGTTCTGGTGTTAACAGCACTCCCCCTCCCAAAAAAAAGACGGATTTTGGTAAGAACTTACCTGTAAAATCCTTTTCAGCGAAGGAAGGAAAGGAGACACACTAGTAATGACTAGTGGGTAGGCGGAGCCCAGATAGGATTGACATCTCAGATTAAAAAGAGTGTTGACCGGCCCCTCCAGCTCGGGCTCCTCCTACTCCTGCTTCTTCAGTCGTACAAAAGCTTAGGGAAGAGCAAATATCACCAGCGGAGCAACATAACCCCTTCTGAAGGACTTCAGAGAAAAAGCAAGAATACAGGTTATGCATGCATGTAGGCAAAAAACCACACAGTTCCAGGTACTACTCACTGGACCTGACCACCGCGATGAGCTGGCAATGCTGGAAAGGAGCCGTAGCACGTCAACCTCAGTCCAGATAATCGCTATCAGAAGAGGGTCACGCCGCATCTGAAAACACATCAACACACTTCTGCCATGGGCGGGTGCTGTGTCTCCTTTCCTTCCTTCGCTGAAAAGGATTTTACAGATAAGTTCTTACCAAAATCCATCTTTCAGCAGCAGAATGGAAGGAAAGGAGACACACTAGTAATGACTAGTGGGACGTCCCAAAGCAGTCCAAAAATTAAGGGTGGGAATATAACCAAGAAAAAACAGGCAGAATCCCAACAACCTTGATAAATGCGCAACAGGCGCCAAATACAAGTTAACTAGAACTTTACACTACAGCCGCCTGTAGGACCCTGCGTCCTAAGGCCGCATCAGCGGAAGCACTGACGTCCACCTTATAAAACTTTGTAAACGTGTGGACGGAGCGCCAAGTCGCCGCTCGGCAGAGCTGAGCTGCCGAAGCCCCTTGATGAAAGGCCCACGATGAGGCCACAGCCCTCGTGGAATGAGCACGAATCTTAATCGGGCAAGGTTCGCCTTTAAGTCGGTAAGCCTCCAAAATGGCTGACCGAATCCAACGAGCTATAGAGTCCTTGGAAGCTCGTTGACCACGTCGACTGTGACGCTTCCCACGGCTGTGGGGCGTCGGGACATGGCATAGCTTGCCTAGCTAGCCAATGCTCCCACGCCGCCAGTCCACGACGACGTGAGGCATGGGTCCCAGATGATAAGAGAATGTGGACCCACTGGACCACGGAGGGAGACCCGGGCCTGCCCGGACTAGGGAAGGGCAGCGACCGGGATCCGTGGCAGCTGAGCATGTGGGCAAGGTGACGACCTGCAGGACTAGACAACACCGCACAACTTCAGGTAAGAAGAAACAAAGTTTACTTAAAGAAACACAGTACAAAAACAGAACATAAGACCGGGCTCCCGATTCCGCACATCAGAGAAGGGTACATGACTCAGGATCACAGACGAGTGCTGGAGGACATCACGGGTAGATGCAGTCCAGGGTTATCTGGCACAGGCATACTTGGGCGGCCTCTCTCTCAGGCCTTAGGCGTAGCACAGGCTCAGTAGGAGAACATCAGACACCGACCTCAGACAGACTTCAGACGATGGCGGGGTCATCACGGGTTGATGAAGTCCAGGATCATCTGGCACGGGCATACTAGTATGGCCTCACTCTCAGGCCTCGGGCGTAGCACAGGCTCAGCAGGAGAACATCAGACACCGGCCCAGGACGAACGTCAGACGATGGCGGGGTCATCACGGGTTGATGAAGTCCAGGGTCATCTGGCACGGGCATACTAGGACGGCCTCACTCTCAGGCCTCAGGCGTAGCACAGGCTCAGCAGGAGAACATCAGACACCGACCCAGGACAGACGTCATCACAGGGTAGACCAAGGAGGAACCGGCAGGACATCGGAACATCAGGAACACGGACTGGATCACAGGGACACAGGAACACGGGCAGGAAATCAGGAGCACGGATTGGATCTCAGGGAGTCAGGAACACAGACAGGAACACGGACTGGAACATCAGGGACACAGGAACACGGACAGGAAATCAGGAACACGGATTGGATCTCAGGGAGTCAGGAACACAGACAGGAACACGGACTGGAACACAGGCATCGGACTCCGGACATCTGGCACCGATCGGCAGGCTCCGGACATCAGGTAGAGATGGATAGGATCCGGACATCTGGAAGTGGTCATCGGACATCGGACATCAGGCCATGGTCATCAGGCATAGGATCCGGACATCTGACACTGATCAGCAGACTCCGGACATCTGGCAACAATCGGCAGGACCCGGACATCAGGCAGGAAGGATAGGATCCGGACATCTGGAAGTGGTCGTCGGACATCGGGCCATGGTCATCAGGCATAGGATCCGGACATCTGGAAGTGGTCGTCGGACATCAGGCCATGGTCATCAGGCATAGGATCCGGACATCTGGAAGTGGTCGTCGGACATCGGACATCAGGCCATGGTCATCAGGCATAGGATCCGGACATCTGGCAGCGACCTGAAAAGGAACCCCAGCGGTCTGGTGCAAGCCCCGCCAGGCTCAACGGGAGCTGGCCGGGGATTGCACAGAAGCTGAGCAAAGAGTAAAAGAAACTCAGCACACACCGGACTCCTCCTTCCAAGATGAACTCAGGTTATATAGCAAGGATTCACAGTCACTGGCACAGGGTTCAGAGAGCGAAGGGATTTGGGTACCACCGGGTTCCATTGCCCGAGCAAACTGTAACGGGTCAGGGAGGCGGAACCTCTGAGCTATATTATACAAGGAGGCTTTCCTTGTAAAGGAGCGGGTGGCGCCCGGAGAGACGGACAGGAAGTCACGGCAAGTGACAGGGACAGTCTTTGGACAGACGGGAAAGAGATCACAGCAAGTGACCGGGGCAGTCTCTGAATAGACAGGCAGCAATATACGACCTGAGATGGTGGAGCCTCCTGGTAGGCTAGCAGGACGATGGCAGATGAATGCTCCCAAGTGAGCAGGCGAGAGTCTCTGGAATAGCCGAGGATCACCGCATGTGACGTCCGAACCTCCGGGTAGGGCTGCAGTCAGATGGCAGATGAGCGCCCCAAGTGAGCAGGCGAGATTCTCTGGACACAGCAGGATTACAGGAAAATAACACAGAGGACACAGTTCAGACAGTCAGGTACAGGATGCGATCCAGGATCAGGGGTTCAGGTAATTAGACACAGCAGGAACAGGCCTGGATATACAGCCTCCAGGAACGGCGATCTGGGTAATCAGCCCCCAGCATAGGCGGAAACACAAGACACAGTTCAGACATTCAGGTACCGGGTTAGATCCAGGATCAGGGAACAAGACACAGCAGGAACAGGGAATCAGCTCTCCAGAGCTGATCAACTTCAGAGCAGGAGCAGAACACACAACCACATATGGCTAGGTTCTGGGATTCAATGCAGATTCAATGTGAAGCTCTGGCAACGCCCACTAGGGCTGGGGAACTTTATATATGAGCTGCTTCACAGCGATAGGCTGGAGCAGTAATTCTAGTAAACACCCAATCCACATAAAAGCAGGACAGGTGTGGGCCGCGCCCCCTATGCAGAGCCAGACAGCACAACACAGAGGGAACCCAACAATCATAGAATCATAGAATCATAGAATGGTAGAGTTGGAAGGGACCTCCTGGGTCATCTGGTCCAACCCCCTGCTCAAAGCAGGATTCTCTAAATCATCCCAGACAGATGTCTATCCAGCCTCTGTTTGAAGACTTCCATTGAAGGAGAACTCACCACCTCTTGTGGCAGCCTGTTCCACTCATTGATCACCCTAACTGTCAAAAAGTTTTTTCTAATATCTAATCTGTGTCTCCTCCCATTCAGTTTCATCCCATTGCTTCTAGTCTTTCCTTGCGCAAATGAGAATAAAGATGATCCTTCTACAATGTGACAGCCCTTGAGATATTTGTAGACAGCTATTAAGTCTCCTCTCAGTCTTCTTTTTTGCAAGCTAAACATTCCCAAATCCTGCAACCGTTCCTCATAGGACATGGTTTGCAGACCGGTCACCATTCTGGTGGCTCTTCTCTGAACTTGCTCCAGTTTGTTGATGTCTTTTTTAAAATGTGGTGCCCAAAACTGGACACAGTATTCCAGATGAGGTCTGACCAAAGAGGAGTAGAGGGCAATAATGACCTCACGTGATCTAGACTGTATGCTTCTGTTGATACATCCTAGAATTGCATTTGCCTTTTTTGCTGCTGCATCACACTGTTGACTCATGTTAAGTCTGTGATCAATTAGTATACCCAAGTCTTTTTCACATGTGCTGTTACTTAGCCCTATTCCTCCCATTTTGTATATGCTTTTTTCATTTTTATTGCCCAGATGTAGTACTTTGCATTTTTCCCTGTTAAAATCCATTCTGTTAGTTGCTGCCCACTGCTCCAGTTTATGTATATCTTTTTGAATCCTCTCTCTCTCTTCTCTAGTATTAGCTACCCCTCCTAGCTTTGTGTCATCAGCAAATTTGATCAGTTTACCCTCAATTCCTTCATCTAAATCATTGATAAAGATGTTGAACAATACAGGGCCCAAAACAGAGCCTTGTGGTACCCCACTTGAGACATTCTTCCAACTGGATGTGCAGCCATTTACAACCACTCTTTGGGTCCGATCACTAAGCCAGTTATGAATCCACCTAACAGTTGCCTTGTCCATTCCATACTTAGTCATTTTTTCAATAAGGATTGTGTGAGATACTTTGTCAAATGCTTTGCTGAAGTCAAGATATACTATATCTACAGCATTTCCCTGATCCACCCAGTCAGTGATTCTGTCATAGAAGGAAATTAAGTTAGTCTGACATGACTTATTAGTTACAAACCCATGCTGACTCTGTTTAATCACTTCATTCTTATCCAGGTACTTGCATACATGTTCTTTAATAATTTGTTCAAAGATCTTTCCTGGTATAGAAGTCAGACTCACCGGCCTGTAGTTCCCTGGGTCCACCTTCTTCCCCTTTTTGAAGATAGGAACAACATTTGCTCTTCTCCAGTCTTCTGGGACTTCTCCTGTTCTCCAAGAATTTTCAAAGATTATGGACAGTGGTTCAAGAATTTCTTCTGCTATCTCCTTCAGTACCCTGGGGTGTAATTCATCTGGACCTGGAGACTTGAATTCATTTAGGTTAGCTAAGTGTTTCCTCACTGTCTTTCTGTTTATAGATATCCTGGATTCTTCTATTCCTTTAATAGGACAGTGAAGATCAGTTGATGTTACATTTCCTTTCTGAGAGAAAACAGATGCAAAATAGGAATTTAAAAGTTCAGCCTTCTCAACATCCTGACTTACCATTTCATCATTTTCATCCTGTAAAAATCCTATAGCATCTTTGACTTTTCTTTTACTTTTGACGTATCCCCAAAATCCTTTTTTGTTGCTTTTGACGTCACTTGCAAGCCTTAATTCATTGTCAGCTTTAGATAATCTGATTTGTGCCCTGCAGGTTCTGCAGACGGCATTATATTCTTCTTTAGATATGCCTCCCTCTTTCCATTTGATAAACATTTCTTTCTTCCTTTTTAGCATGTGTTTAAGTTCTATGTTCATCCATCCTGGTTTCCTTAAATGCTTCCCATTCTTCCCTCTTTTCGGAATTGTTAACGATTGTGCTTTGAGAATCTCATTTTTCAAGATTTTCCATCCTTCCTGGACATTTTTGTCCTTAAGGATATCCAGCCATTGGATCCCTCCAATTCTCTTTCTGAGTTCCTTAAAATCTGCCTTTCTGAAATCTAACCTTGATGTCTGAGTCTTCACAGGTCTTCCTCCTCTTGTTATCCAAAATTCTAAAATAGCATGGTCACTACCTCCTAGGGTCCCAGCCACTCTTACCTCCTCCACCATTTCCTCCCTGTTTATGAGGATTAGATCCAAGGTAGCAGATCCCCTTGTTTTCTCCATTACCTTTTGGAAGATAAAGTTGTCAGCAAGAGAGGATAAGAATTTCCTGGACCTGTTAGTTTTGCCTGAGAGAGATTCCCAACAAATGTCTGGATAGTTGAAATCTCCCATGACCACTATGTCATATTTTTTGGAGAACTTGGCCATTTGATGCATAAAGAGTTCATCCATATCTTCAGCTTGCACAGGCGGCCTGTAGTAAATGCCTACAATGGTGTCCTTTCCATTGTTCTGTCCTTGTATTCTTACCCAAACAGTTTCCACAGAACTCCCAGTCTCTGAAGCTTCAATCTCTGTGCAGATATACGCTTTTCTAACATACAATGCAACACCTCCTCCTCGTTTATCAAGTCTGTTTCTTGCAAATAAGTTGTAACCTTCTAGCCTTGTATTCCAATCATGTGTATCGTCCCACCAAGTCTCAGTGATTCCAATGACATCATATTTTTTCTCCTGCGTTAGTAGCCCAGTTCTCCTTGTTTGTTGCCCATGCTTTGTGCATTCGTATAGAAACACTTTAGTTTGTGATTGGTTTCTCTTTCTTCAATATTTTTATTATGTAGATTTTTTTGTCTTTGTTCTTCCCCTTCACTTCTAATAGCAGAGTTCTCAATAGCATTTGTCAGGTGTATGGCTTTTGCTGGCGTTTTGCTTCCCTTCCCACATTGTTCTAGTTTAAAGCTCTCCTGAATAGCTATAATAGCTGCTGCCACACACGTAGTAAGTCATGCACCACTGCAGAGGACTTTGCAAGCTACGGACGGCTTTCACAGCAGGTCAGGAACCGCACATGCGGGCGGTCATGCAAAGCAGCGGAGCCACTCACGCAAGTACGGGTACGCAGCAGAGCCGGAACTGAGCAGCATCCATATAGGAAACAGACAACAGTATCCCAGCTGGTTAGGGGGAAAGGAGCAAAAGGGTTAATGCAAAAAACATGCAGAGTAACGCTGGAAAACAAAGTACAGAATACCAGCGTTACAGTATCCCCCCCCTCAGAACCCCTCTTCTGAAGACCCAAGTAAAAAAAAATTCCCCGGAAAAATTCACTTGGGTTTGGCGGTAAGTCCCATAGTTCACAATATGGCAGCATAGTTAATAGCTCGAAAAGTCTGAACCGCTGACCAAGCGGGGAATCGAGCCATCTAGTCCACTTACCGTGTGGGGACCAAGTAGTCTAGTTCGCACATCAGGTGGAGCTTGGAGAAAGTCCTGCAGACCGCACATGCTCAGCGGAGTCCATGGCCAGAGCTTCCTGTGACGCTTCCCACGGCTGTGGGGCGTCGGGACATGGCATAGCTTGCCTAGCTAGCCAATGCTCCCACGCCGCCAGTCCACGACGACGTGAGGCATGGGTCCCAGATGATAAGAGAATGTGGACCCACTGGACCACGGAGGGAGACCCGGGCCTGCCCGGACTAGGGAAGGGCAGCGACCGGGATCCGTGGCAGCTGAGCATGTGGGCAAGGTGACGACCTGCAGGACTAGACAACACCGCACAACTTCAGGTAAGAAGAAACAAAGTTTACTTAAAGAAACACAGTACAAAAACAGAACATAAGACCGGGCTCCCGATTCCGCACATCAGAGAAGGGTACATGACTCAGGATCACAGACGAGTGCTGGAGGACATCACGGTAGATGCAGTCCAGGGTTATCTGGCACAGGCATACTTGGGCGGCCTCTCTCTCAGGCCTTAGGCGTAGTACAGGCTCAGTAGGAGAACATCAGACACCGACCTCAGACAGACTTCAGACGGTGGCGGGGTCATCACGGGTTGATGAAGTCCAGGATCATCTGGCACGGGCATACTAGTATGGCCTCACTCTCAGGCCTCGGGCGTAGCACAGGCTCAGCAGGAGAACATCAGACACCGGCCCAGGACGAACGTCAGACGATGGCGGGGTCATCACGGGTTGATGAAGTCCAGGGTCATCTGGCACGGGCATACTAGGACAGCCTCTCTCTCAGGCCTCAGGCGTAGCACAGGCTCAGCAGGAGAACATCAGACACCGACCCAGGACAGACGTCATCACAGGGTAGACCAAGGAGGAACCGGCAGGACATCGGAACATCAGGAACACGGACTGGATCACAGGGACACAGGAACACGGGCAGGAAATCAGGAACACGGATTGGATCTCAGGGAGTCAGGAACACAGACAGGAACACGGACTGGAACATCAGGGACACAGGAACACGGACAGGAAATCAGGAACACGGATTGGATCTCAGGGAGTCAGGAACACAGACAGGAACACGGACTGGAACACAGGCATCGGACTCCGGACATCTGGCACCGATCGGTAGGCTCCGGACATCAGGTAGAGATGGATAGGATCCGGACATCTGGAAGTGGTCATCGGACATCGGACATCAGGCCATGGTCATCAGGCATAGGATCCGGACATCTGACACTGATCAGCAGACTCCGGACATCTGGCAACAATCGGCAGGACCCGGACATCAGGCAGGAAGGATAGGATCCGGACATCTGGAAGTGGTCGTCGGACATCGGGCCATGGTCATCAGGCATAGGATCCGGACATCTGGAAGTGGTCGTCGGACATCAGGCCATGGTCATCAGGCATAGGATCCGGACATCTGGAAGTGGTCGTCGGACATCGGACATCAGGCCATGGTCATCAGGCATAGGATCCGGACATCTGGCAGCGACCTGAAAAGGAACCCCAGCGGTCTGGTGCAAGCCCCGCCAGGCTCAACGGGAGCTGGCCGGGGATTGCACAGAAGCTGAGCAAAGAGTAAAAGAAACTCAGCACACACCGGACTCCTCCTTCCAAGATGAACTCAGGTTATATAGCAAGGATTCACAGTCACTGGCACAGGGTTCAGAGAGCGAAGGGATTTGGGTACCACCGGGTTCCATTGCCCGAGCAAACTGTAACGGGTCAGGGAGGCGGAACCTCTGAGCTATATTATACAAGGAGGCTTTTCTTGTAAAGGAGCGGGTGGCGCCCGGAGAGACGGACAGGAAGTCACGGAAAGTGACAGGGACAGTCTTTGGACAGACGGGAAAGAGATCACAGCAAGTGACCGGGGCAGTCTCTGAATAGACAGGCAGGAATATACGACCTGAGATGGTGGAGCCTCCTGGTAGGCTAGCAGGACGATGGCAGATGAATGCTCCCAAGTGAGCAGGCGAGAGTCTCTGGAATAGCCGAGGATCACCGCATGTGACGTCCGAACCTCCGGGTAGGGCTGCAGTCAGATGGCAGATGAGCGCCCCAAGTGAGCAGGCGAGATTCTCTGGACACAGCAGGATTACAGAAAAATAACACAGAGGACACAGTTCAGACAGTCAGGTACAGGATGCGATCCAGGATCAGGGGTTCAGGTAATTAGACACAGCAGGAACAGGCCTGGATATACAGCCTCCAGGAACGGCGATCTGGGTAATCAGCCCCCAGCATAGGCGGAAACACAAGACACAGTTCAGACATTCAGGTATAGGATGCGATCCAGGATCAGGGGTTCAGGTAATTAGACACAGCAGGAACAGGCCTGGATATACAGCCTCCAGGAACGGCGATCTGGGTAATCAGCCCCCAGCATAGGCGGAAACACAAGACACAGTTCAGACATTCAGGTACCGGGTTAGATCCAGGATCAGGGAACAAGACACAGCAGGAACAGGGAATCAGCTCTCCAGAGCTGATCAACTTCAGAGCAGGAGCAGAACACACAACCACATATGGCTAGGTTCTGGGATTCAATGCAGATTCAATGTGAAGCTCTGGCAACGCCCACTAGGGCTGGGGAACTTTATATATGAGCTGCTTCACAGCGATAGGCTGGAGCAGTAATTCTAGTAAACACCCAATCCACATAAAAGCAGGACAGGTGTGGGCCGCGCCCCCTATGCAGAGCCAGACAGCACAACACAGATGGAACCCAACAATAGCTGCTGCCACACACGTAGTAAGTCATGCACCACTGCAGAGGACTTTGCAAGCTACGGACGGCTTTCACAGCAGGTCAGGAACCGCACATGCGGGCGGTCATGCAAAGCAGCGGAGCCACTCACGCAAGTACGGGTACGCAGCAGAGCCGGAACTGAGCAGCATCCATATAGGTAACAGACAACAGTATCCCAGCTGGTTAGGGGAAAGGAGCAAAAGGGTTAATGCAAAAAACATGCAGAGTAACGCTGGAAAACAAAGTACAGAATACCAGCGTTACATCGACGACCTGCTGGAATAACAAACAAGGAGTCTGACTTCCTAAAACCTTGAGTAACAGACAAATAGAACTTCAAGGCCCGCACTAAATCCAATGTGTGCAAAACCCGTTCCTTTGCATTCCTCGGGCCCGGGCAAAGTGAAGGCAAAACAATATCCTGGTTAACATGGAATTGCGACACTACCTTAGGTAGAAAGTCGCCCCGTGTGCGAAGCACTACTCGATCCGGGTAAAATTCCAGGAAAGGAGGCGAGCAAGAAAGAGCCGCCAACTCAGAAACCCTTCTCAAAGAAGTGACTGCGACTAGGAAGGCAACCTTCCAAGTAAGCAAAGAAAGGTTAGCAGAATCCATTGGCTCAAAAGGCCCATGCTGAAGAGCCTCCAGGACAAGGTTGAGCCGCCAAGGAGAAACAGGTGCCTTCCGCGGCGGAAACTGCTGTGTTACCCCGCGAAAAAAGGAGCGCACGTCCCTACGCGAGGCGATAACTTTCCGGAACAACAGGGACAGGGCAGAAACCTGACCCCTCAGGGTGCTAACTGCCAAACCCTTGTCCAGCCCGTACTGTAGAAAAGCCAACAGATTGGGAATGGAAAAAATCCTCGGGTTCCTTGAAGAACCCAAACACCACGAGAAGAAGGCTTCCCAGGTCTTGTGGTAAATTCTAGTAGTAGCCGGACCTCTGGCAGCTCGCAGAGTGGCAATGACTTCGGCTGAAAAACCTCTACGGGTCAGTATTTCGGTCTCAAGAGCCACGCCGTCAAACGCAGAGACTTCAAGTCCGGATGACGGACAGGACCCTGGGTTAACAGGTCCGGGCGAAGAGGAAGTGGAAATGGCGGTGCTGCCAAAAGCGACACCAGTGTCGAGAACCACGTCCTCCTTGGCCAATCTGGGGCTATCAATATAGCCGGGATTCTCTCCAGTCTGATCCGACGCAGCACCAGAGGAAGTAAGGATATCGGCGGAAACACATAGATTAGCTCGAATCGGTCCCACAGGGTCACCAGAGCATCCACCGCCACAGCCTTCGGGTCCTTGTACCTGGACATGAAGGTCGGTGTAGCGCGCGTCCTGCCTGCTGCCAGACAGGGACGTCGCTCTCCTCACCTGCGCTCAGCGTCCTCAGTGCTCCCAGCCTCCTCTGCGCCTATGGCGTCCTCCTTCCGCCCTGCTGGTCCCGCGCGCTCCTTCCCTGCTACTGGCCTTAGGGCGCGCGCCCGCACCCTCCCCCGCTCTTAAAGGAGCCGCGCGCATTTTCCAAATCAGTCTCCAGCCAATGCTGGAGGACTCCACCCTATATTAAGGGCTTCCTCCTTAATGTAGGTGCCCGAGCAATGTTGTTCCTGTGCAGTCTAACTCTGTTTCAGCCATCAGCTCCTGATTCCAGTTACCTGCCTGTTACCTGTCGGCTTGCCTGTCTGCCATCCGTCTGCAGTTCCATCCAGAGGTTCGGACGTCATCTGCAGAGATCCCCGGCTCTTGCCTGCTCACCTAGGAGCGATCATCTGCCATCCGACTGCAGCTCCATCCGGAAGTTCGGACATCATCTGCGGAGATCCCTGGCTCTTGCCTGCTCACCTGGGAGCGATCATCTGCCATCCGACTGCAGCTCCATCCGGAAGTTCGGACATCATCTGCAGAGATCCACGGCTCTTGCCTGCTCACCTGGGAGCGATCATCTGCCATCCGACTGCAGCCTACCTGGAGGCTCCACCATATCAGGTCGTATATGCCTGCCCTGTTCTAGAGACTGCCTGGTCACTTGCCGTGACAACCTGCCTGTCCAGAGACTGCCTGGTCACTTGCCGTGACAACCTGCCTGTCCCAGAGACTGCCTTGGTCACTTGCCGTGACAACCTGCCTGTCCAGAGACTGCCTGGTCACTTGCCGTGACAACCTGCCTGTCCCAGAGACTGCCTTGGTCACTTGCTGTGACAACCTGCCTGTCCAGATACTGCCTGGTCACTTGCCGTGACAACCTGCCTGTCCCAGAGACTGCCTTGGTCACTTGCTGTGACAACCTGCCTGTCCCAGAGACTGCCTTGGTCACTTGCTGTGACAACCTGCCTGTCCAGAGACTGCCTGGTCACTTGTCGTGACAGCCTGCCTGTCCAGAGACTGCCTCGGTTACTTACCGTTACAACCTGCCTGCCCAGAGACTTCCTTGGTCACTTGCTGTGACAAACCTGCCTGTCCAGAGACTACCTATATCCCCTGCCGTGATTCCCTGCCCTTTTCCCGGGTGCCACCCGCTCTCTTACAAGTAAACTCTCTTGTATAATAAAGCTTTGTGGTTCCACCAACCTGACCTGTCTCGTCAGTAGTTCCACCCACCAGACCCGTTACAGTTTGCTCGGGCCATGGAACCCGGTGGCACCCAAACCCCTTCACTCCCGGAACTGTGTCATGAGCTGTCTCGCCAGAGGTCTCAACAGGAGGCCATCCTGGGTCACCTGCGGAACGTCAATTCCCGTCTGGACACTCTGAATTCATCACCAGCAACCATCGCTGGAGCCATGACTCATAATCCGTCAGTCCCGCTGATTCCCAATTCCGTGGTTTCCATTCCCGGACCCCGACTGTCAGCTCCTCCTAGGTTTGGAGGCGATCCTGCTCTGGCTCGGGGTTTCATTAATCTGTGCACCCTGCATTTTGAACTCCTGGCACACCAGTTTAACTCTGACCGGGCCAAAATTGCCTTCATCATGTCCCATCTTACCGGAGAGGCCCTGGCCTGGCTTAATCCTCTCTGGGAGAGGATCCTCTGGTATCTGACCTGCCTGCTTTTCTCTCGGCCTTCCGGAAGGTATTCGACGAACCTGGACGGAAGACTTCCTCTGCATCATCTCTGCTGCGTCTCCGTCAGGAGAGCCTCACCGTTGGTCAATATGCCATACGGTTCCGGACTTTAGCCTCAGAACTATCTTGGGACAATGAAGCTCTAATTTCGGTCTTCTGGGAGGGTCTGTCCGGCCGTATTAAAGACGAACTTGCCGGTCGGGACGTTCCAACCTCTCTAGATGATTTAATAAATCTTGCCAATCGAATTGATCTACGGTTCCAGGAACGAGCCAAAGAGATCACCCGTAAAAAACAATTTTCCCCTCTTGCACCCTCGTGTCAGAGATCTATAACCTCTTCCGTTTCTCCTCAGGTGCCCACTGCTGAGCCTATGCAGGTCGACCAGACCAAGATGGTCAAAGCCCGTCAGGACTCACGCCGTGCCGAGAAAAGTTGCTTCTACTGCGGCAGTAAGGAGCACTGGATCCAAACCTGTCCGGAGAAGTCGGGAAACGCCTGTGTCTAGGTTCGCTCGGAGAGGTCAATCTAGACAAAAATAAATCCTCTTCATCCCTGCTGCTGTCAGTTTCAATCCTGCTCGGTAAGAACCGCCACTTCGAAATGGCCCAACTTGATTCTGGAGCAGCTGGGAATCTCGTGTCACAGGCTCTAGTAGAGAAGTATCACATTCCCACCAAACCTCTTGTTGAACCGGTATCTGTTGCTGCTGTGGATGGGGGCCTCCTACCTCGTCCCATACGACTTATCACCGAAGTCATAACCCTGCAGGTGGGAATGTTGCATTCTGAGAGCATCTCGTTTCATGTTTTACCTGGACTCTCTCATGCTTTCTTACTAGGTCTGCCTTGGCTCAAAAAACATGCACCTGTGCTCGACTGGCAGAATGGAGAGGTTCTTCGCTGGGGACAGGACTGTCATAAAACGTGTCTGGTGCCTGTTCATCCTGTCTATTCTTCTCCTACACCTGCTAATCTACCTGGACTCCCGATTCCATATTGGTCATTTGCTGATGTCTTCAATAAAAAGGAAGCAGAGACATTACCCCCGCATAGACCATATGATTGCCCGATTGACCTGTTGCCCGGTACTACGCCCCCGTGGGCGTATTTACCCGTTGTCTGCTGCTGAGACCAGGTCGATGTCCGAATATATCGAGGGGAACTTAGCAAAGGGATTCATCCGGAAATCTACCTCCCCAGCGGGAGCAGGTTTCTTCTTCGTTAAAAAGAAAGACGGATCTCTCCGTCCCTGTATTGACTACAGAGGCCTAAATTCGATCACGGTGAAGAATAAGTACCCTCTTCCGCTCATTCCAGAACTGTTTGATCGTCTTAGAGGGGCTAGAGTCTTCACCAAACTAGATCTTCGTGGAGCATACAACCTGGTTCGTATCTGTCGAGGAGATGAATGGAAGACGGCATTCAACACCCGGGACGGCCACTACGAGTACTTGGTGATGCCCTTTGGTCTCTGTAATGCTCCAGCAGTCTTTCAGGAGTTGGTCAATGACATCTTCCGGGACCTCCTCTACTCCTGCGTTGTGGTGTACCTTGACGACATCTTGGTCTTCTCTCCGGATCTTCAGTCTCACCGGAGGGATGTTCGTCAGGTTCTGCTCAGGCTCAGGCAGAATCACCTCTTCGCCAAATATGAGAAGTGCCTCTTTGAGCAGACATCGCTTCCGTTTCTGGGTTACATTATCTCTCAAACAGGTCTACGAATGGATCCGGAGAAACTGTCTGCCATCGAGAAGTGGCCCCGACCGGAGGGGTTGAAGGCCATTCAGCGGTTCCTGGGATTTGCCAACTATTACCGTCTCTTCATACCGCACTTCTCTTCCAGGACTGCTCCAATCTCAGCGCTCACTCGCAAGGATGCTAACCCCAAACAGTGGACGACCGAAGCAGAGGAGGCCTTCCTTTCTCTGAAACAGGCCTTCTCTTCCGCTCCAGTGCTGCATCGCCCGATGGCAACAAGCAGTTCTTCCTGGAGGTGGACGCTTCCTCTGCTGGAGCCGGAGCGGTTCTTACCCAAAAATCGCCATCCGGGAGGATGGTATCCTGCGGTTTCTTCTCCAAACTCTTCTCCTCCTCCGAGCGCAACTACTCCATAGGAGATCGAGAGTTATTGGCCATTAAGTTGGCATTGGAGGAGTGGCGTTACCTACTCGAAGGGGCTCTCATCCGGTAATCATCTACACGGACCACAAAAATCTGGCATACCTCCAGCAGGCACAGAGACTTAATCCTCGCCAAACCCGGTGGTCCTTGTTTTTTGCCCGCTTCGATTTTCTTTTGCATTTTCGCCCAGCTGACAAAAACGTCAAGGCGGATGCCTTGTCTCGGTCTTTCCTGGTGTCGGATCTCGAAGATGAGCCTAAACATATCATCGATCCCGCCAGAGTGATGCAGGTGGCTCCCGTGAGTCTAAATCGTCTCCCTCCTGGTAAGACGTTCGTATCAGAAACCGATCGGAAGAGAATCCTACATTGGGGTCACTCGTCTAAACTCGCTGGCCACGCTGGTCAAAAAAAGACCCTCCAACTCATTACCCGGCATTATTGGTGGCCTACCCTGCACAAAGACGTAATAGACTTTGTTTCTGCCTGTGTTTCCTGTGCCCGCAACAAAGTTCCGAGACACCTGCCCACCGGCCGTCTTCTTCCGCTTCCTGTACCCGCTGCCCCCTGGCAGCATATAGCCATGGACTTCATTACTGATCTTCCCGTCTCTGCTGGTTGTACAGTCATTTGGGTGGTCACTGACCGCTTTTCCAAGATGGCTCACTTCATTCCTCTGCCAGGTCTTCCGTCTGCACCCGAGTTGGCTAAAGACTTTATCCGCCACATCTTCCGTCTTCATGGTCTGCCTCGTCACATTGTGTCGGATCGTGGGGTTCAGTTCACCTCACGTTTCTGGAGAGCCACTTGTAAGTTGCTAGACGTCACCCTGGATTTTTCCTCCGCTTACCACCCACAGTCCAATGGACAAGTTGAACGAATAAATCAGAATTTGACCAGTTATCTTCGACACTTCGTTAATGCCCACCATTCTGACTGGGTGGAGCTCCTGCCTTGGGCCGAATTCTCCTACAATAATCATGAGAGCGAATCTTCCACCAAGTCTCCGTTTTTTGTAGTCTTCGGTCAGCACCCTCGGATCCCTGTCCCTGTTTCCATCTCTGTGGACAATCCAGCTGCGGAATCTCTGGTTAGAGAATTCTCCTCCATCTGGGAGAGTACCCGGTCCGCACTCATTCAGTCATCCGAGCGCATGAAAAGACATGCTGACAAAAAACGTCTGGATCCTCCTCAATTCCGTCCTGGGGACAAAGTCTGGCTTTCGTCCAAATATGTTCGACTCAAAATTCCGTCCTACAAGTTAGGTCCTCGGTTCATCGGTCCTTTTGAGATCATCAGTCAGATCAATCCGGTGTCCTATAAATTGAAACTCCCGGCCAATTTGAGAATTCCTAATTCTTTTCATGTATCTCTCCTCAAACCTGTGGTTCTTAACTCTTTTTTTAAGTCTACAGGTACACCTCCTGCTCCAGTGTCTGCTGATGATGAATTTGAGGTAGAGAACATTCTGGCCACAAAAAGGGTAGGAAGAAAGACTTATTTTTTGGTGGATTGGAAGGGGTTTGGTCCTGAGGAGAGAACCTGGGAGCCTCGGGAGAACATCCATGCCCCTCTTATCCTAGCTAAATTTCTTTCTGGCCTAAAGAAGGGGGGGCCTAGAGGGGGGGGTACTGTAGCGCCCGCGTCCCTGCCTGCTGCCAGACAGGGACGTCGCTCTCCTCACCTGTACTCAGCGTCCTCAGTGCTCCCAGCCTCCTCTGCGCCTATGGCGTCCTCCTTCCGCCCTGCTGGTCCCGCGCGCTCCTTCCCTGCTACTGGCCTTAGGGCGCGCCCGCACCCTCCCCCGCTCTTAAAGGAGCCGCGCGCATTTTCCAAATCAGTCTCCAGCCAATGCTGGAGGACTCCACCCTATATTAAGGGCTTCCTCCTTAATGTAGGTGCCCGAGCAATGTTGTTCCTGTGCAGTCTAACTCTGTTTCAGCCATCAGCTCCTGATTCCAGTTACCTGCCTGTTACCTGTCGGCTTGCCTGTCTGCCATCCGTCTGCAGTTCCATCCAGAGGTTCGGACGTCATCTGCAGAGATCCCCGGCTCTTGCCTGCTCACCTAGGAGCGATCATCTGCCATCCGACTGCAGCTCCATCCGGAAGTTCGGACATCATCTGCGGAGATCCCTGGCTCTTGCCTGCTCACCTGGGAGCGATCATCTGCCATCCGACTGCAGCTCCATCCGGAAGTTCGGACATCATCTGCAGAGATCCACGGCTCTTGCCTGCTCACCTGGGAGCGATCATCTGCCATCCGACTGCAGCCTACCTGGAGGCTCCACCATATCAGGTCGTATATGCCTGCCCTGTTCTAGAGACTGCCTGGTCACTTGCCGTGACAACCTGCCTGTCCAGAGACTGCCTGGTCACTTGCCGTGACAACCTGCCTGTCCCAGAGACTGCCTTGGTCACTTGCCATGACAACCTGCCTGTCCAGAGACTGCCTGGTCACTTGCCGTGACAACCTGCCTGTCCCAGAGACTGCCTTGGTCACTTGCTGTGACAACCTGCCTGTCCAGATACTGCCTGGTCACTTGCCGTGACAACCTGCCTGTCCCAGAGACTGCCTTGGTCACTTGCTGTGACAACCTGCCTGTCCCAGAGACTGCCTTGGTCACTTGCTGTGACAACCTGCCTGTCCAGAGACTGCCTGGTCACTTGTCGTGACAGCCTGCCTGTCCAGAGACTGCCTCGGTTACTTACCGTTACAACCTGCCTGCCCAGAGACTTCCTTGGTCACTTGCTGTGACAAACCTGCCTGTCCAGAGACTACCTATATCCCCTGCCGTGATTCCCTGCCCTTTTCCCGGGTGCCACCCGCTCTCTTACAAGTAAACTCTCTTGTATAATAAAGCTTTGTGGTTCCACCAACCTGACCTGTCTCGTCAGTAGTTCCACCCACCAGACCCGTTACAGTCGGCAACTTGGCATTGGACCTGGATGCCATCAAATCCACTTGGGGAACTCCCCAAAGGGAGCACAGCAGTGCAAAGATCTCCGGATGAAGACTCCATTCTCCGGGATCCATCTTCTCTCGACTGAGGAAGTCCGCCGTGGTATTCTGAACTCCTGGAATGTGAATCGCAGAGATGGCTGGTACTCTGTCCTCGGCCCAATTCAGGATCCGAGACACTTCCACCATGAGCCTGGAACTCCTCGTCCCGCCTTGGTGGTTGATATACGCGACCGCCGTTGCGTTGTCTGTCTGCACTCGGACTGGTAGACCGCTCAAAGGGACCGTCCAGTGTTGGAGGCAAAGGAAAATTGCCCTCAATTCCAAGATGTTGATCGGTAGAACAGACTCTTCCGATGACCATACTCCCTGAACCCAGAGATCGTTCCAGACACCCCCCCAGCCCGTCAGGCTGGCATCGGTGGTTATGACCGACCACCTCGGAGGAAGGAAAGACTTCCCCAGTGATAACGTTCCTGGACGTGACCATCAACTTAGGGACTCTCGCACCCTGCGAGAGATGAGGATACTGCGATCCAGTGCAATCTGCGATCGATCCCAATGACTCAGAATGAGCCTTTGGAGGGCTCTGGAATGAAACTGGGCAAACGGAAGCGCTTCCATGGAAGCCACCATCAGACCTAAAAGGCGCATACACTTCCGAAGGGACATTGCTGTCGAAGACTTCATAGTCTGTACATGTCGAAGGAGACATGCCCGCTCGTCTGGAGGTAGGGACACCACTGCCCGTACCGTGTCGAAATGCATCCCCAAAAACAGGATTGACTGCGACGGTTCCAGAGACGACTTCTCCCAATTGACCAGCCACCCGAAGTCCTCCAGGAGCTGAAGGGATAGATTGCGAGCCGTCACCGCCTCCTCCTTTGAGGACGCCACAATCAAAAGGTCGTCCAGATAGGGAATAATCGTGAATCCCTGTCTTCGAAGAATTGCCATGAGAGGCGCTAGAATTTTTGTAAAAACTCTGGGCGCTGAAGCCAAGTCGAATAGCAGGGCCACAAATTGGTAATGGTCCTGACCTATGGCAAAACAAAGGAAGCGCTGGTGAGCCCTTCCGACGGGAACATGCAAATAAGCGTCGCGAATGTCGATTGACACCAGAAAGTCGTTCTGCGACAGGGTTGCCACAACGGAGCGAAGTGACTCCATGCGGAATTTTTGGGTGTGGACATGCTGATTCAATCTTTTGAGATCCAGAATAGGACGAAATTTGTCCTCTTTTTTGGGGACCACAAAGAGATTTGAATAAAAACCTTTTCCCCGATCCTCTGTCGGAACCGGTATTACTACACCCTTCTGCAGAAGGAATTCCACCTCTCGCAGCAGAGCAGCAAATAGCTCGGGCTCTGACGGAATGCGAGACTGGCAAAAACTGTCCGGGGGTCGAGAAGAAAACTCTATGAAATAGCCTGCCGACACAACTCGCGTTAAACAGGAATCCGGAACGCAGGAAATCCAATTCGCCTTGAATTGGAGCAGGCGACCCCCCACTCGAGAGCCCTCGAGTGAGGACCTGGCGTCAGTCTGCCTTGGCGGGCTTCTTGTCAGTTTCCCGCTTGTCTTGACGGAAACTTTGTTTCCAAGGGGTGCGGGATTTCTGAGAAGACTTCTTTCCCGAAAAAGAGGGACGACCCGATCCCCAAGAAGACTGACCGGATCGTCCCCTAGACCGAAAATACCGCCGACCATTACCGGTACTAGGTCTGCCAGACGTAGAAGCCATAGCCCTTCGCTGTGGTAAAGCCGCTTCTTTAGCCTTTGCCTTGGCAATCAGCTCTGTGAGATCAGATCCAAATAGCTGACCACCCTTGTAGGCTAAAGACAGTAAACCCTGCTTGGAAACCGCGTCCCCGGTCCACTGTCTAAGCCACAGTGCTCTTCTGACTGTGACCGCTGAAGATTGCGTCCTGGATAATAATGACGCAGCATCCAGACCTGCATCACAGCTATATCGGGCTGCAGTCTCCAATAAATCGAGAAGTCCATCTATCTCGGATAATGGAGATCTATTTTGCAATGCCTTCCGTAAACGGACCAACCAGCACAGGGAAGCCTTAGAAGCACACATGGATCCTAGTACTGCTCTGAATCCATGACCTGCAGCTTCATAGATGGATTTCGCCGCCATCTCCGTTTTTCTGTCCAGCGGCTCTTGCAGACTCGCTTTCCCTTTAACCGGAAGCAATGAGGATTTACTAAGCTGGGATAAAGGAACATCCACTTCAGGAGAAGGAATCCAATTATCCGTCAATTCCGTTGAACACAGATATAATGCTTCAAAGAACCGTGTCCCTTGAAAACGTTTATCTGGACACAGACGTTCCTTCTCCACTACCGTATTAAGCTCTTCCAGAGCCGGTAATGTTGACTGCGACTTATGGTACTCCTGGTACATGCGGCCCGACTTACCAGGCCGTGTAGTTACCTCCTCCGGTAACTGTAATGCCTCTCTCATAGCTTCAATTAAAGCCTCTGTTCGGCTCACAAGAGAGAAAGAATGTCCCTGCCGATCCTCCTTATCCGAATCGGATAACTCCCCTTCTGAGTTTGAAGGAGAACCCTGTCCGCATTCCATATCAGATACCTCTGATTCACTACGCGGAAAAGATGGCACCGGCCTGCGCCGCTTCCTGTCATGAGAGGATCTAGCTGACACCCACTGACCTAAAAGGTCAGACAAGCCATTAATTGATTGAGCGATGGCATCTAATTTGGTATCGCTGTAAATCGCAGCGCTTGATGCCGTCGAAGTCTGCGTATCAGATACTTGCGACTGATGCTGTAGCGGATCTGGCAGATGGTCCGCACCTTCCGGACCCTGAACCGACATGTCAGCAGTAAATGGCAGGTCAAAACCCTGTTAGTAACTGGAAACAGTGTGGTTACTAAGCAGACTGAGCAAGTACGCTGAAGGGTTAAAACTCTTAAAGAAGAGAGTTACCCCAGCTATCTCTCAGTATATAAATAACCTCCTGCGTTCTGATCCCTACCGGGTAGAACCTGCGGCGGTTATTGCTGAAAGGGTTAACCCTTCATAGGGGTTAATGCCGCCAACTCCCCACAACTCCCTATATAAAATAAAAGGAGTGTGCGAGTCCCAGGTCTCTATAAGAGACCGCGGCTGCAGATAAACGCTATCTGTCACTTGGAACACAGATAGGTTCTGCGCTGTGGGGTGATGATATTCACTCACCCAGCTGGCCTCGGTGAAAGTATACCTTAAACAGGAGGAGCGGAGCATGAGGAGCCCGGAGCCTTTGTAATGGCCGCCGCGCTGAGAGAAGCCGGAAGAGAAGGACAGTGAAGCTGCAGTCTCCTCAGAGCGATTCCTGTCACAAAAAGAGCGGGAAGCGTGAAGCCACGCCCCCCTCCGGCTTCAGAAAAGAGCGCGAACTCCTCGCTCTCTGCTCTCCTCTGTCCTGCAGGTATCTGCCTGCGGACATAAAATACAGTCACCAAACATGTCATCTAATACATGTACCAGCGGCTGCCGCAGCAGCCGCTGAGAGCACACACACATTCACATAAAAATGCGGTACTCACCAGCCGAGTGCCACAGGGACCCCCAGGGGTTTGTGGCGCTGTGCCCATCGCTTCCCCCCCGGGCGGGGAACGCAGTGACCCCCGATGTGCGGTTTGCGTCCCCGCCAGGGAAGCAATCCTCATCCCCCAGGGCCGGCGTGAAACTGCAGGGACCACAATCAGGGTAATACAGATCGCCAAGGGAGAGGTGGGGGTCCAGCAGCGCTGAGACCCCTGAGACCTCTAGACGACTTCTGGTGATCCAAGTCTCTTGTCCGATAAAAATAATAAAGTTTTCTGAGGAGCTGCTTCCAGCAGCGACCATCCTCTGGACCTCAAATTTTAGACTGAAGAAGCAGGAGTAGGAGGAGCCCGAGCTGGAGGGCCGGTCAACACTCTTTTTAATCTGAGGTGTCAATCCTATCTGGGCTCCGCCTACCCACTAGTCATTACTAGTGTGTCTCCTTTCCTTCCATTCTGCTGCTGAAAAAACAACTGTCCAGCTCTTTACACTTTACATTCTGGTGGTCAGTATACAATCGAAATTCTGCCATTACCATTCTGCACATAGGTCTCATTATTATTCAATTCAATAGATTGTTGCAACAGCAAACACGCAAAAGCCCAGACATGTGAACACATGCATCTGAATGAGGCCTTAACATGATTGAAAAAAAAAAAAGCTATAAAAAGTGATGGCATATGGCTAGAATTTGCAAATGGATATTGTCAACACTTTGCTGCCGGACAAAGATTGTTTTGGCCTCAGTTGCATAAATGGAGGCTTGTGGATGTCTTTGGGGTGTCCCTTGCACATTTGCTGACTGTAGATGTGAACAGAGCCTTACATTATAGCGTGTGGGGTTATGTGCACACAATCTCTTTCTCAGGCCGCTCTGCCCCAAAACCGGACTGGAAAAGCAACTAGAAAATGCTCAACCGAATGAACACATAGAAATATATATACATATGGAAAACATATATAAAATGGTTCACTCTTTATGTGCTGACATTTCTGAGCCTGTTTTAAAAGCTTCAAATTTCAAAAGACAAGTGGAAAAAAAATATCAAAAACACAGATTTCCTGGAGCACCTTTCTCTAGAAAAACTCAGTGCGCTCACCCATCTGAATCAGCAGTTGTTTGCCCATAGCCTGCGGCTACGTGCCCATGATGAGCCTTCAGTGCGTTTTTGATGCTGCATCAAAAACGCAACGTCTTACAGTTCCAGCAAAGTGGATGGGATGTATAGAAATCTCCTGCCCACATAAACAAACTGACCTGCGTGTTTCAAATCCAGAGCATGCCAAGTTTTCTGTGCAGATTTTCCTCATAGACTTACATTAGATGCAGAAAGTCTACAGGTAAACATCGCATATGCGTTTTCAGTGCATTTCCACTGCGGAACTACTACTCAAAAACACATGTAATCCGCAGCCAAGTATATCAAGGTTTTGTCAAAGCAAAATACCAGGAAGGATAAAAAATAAAACAGCTTTATTTAAAGCATGATATAGCAAACAGACAAAACAAAAAAAGTTAAAAAAGCACAATGAAAATCCACATGTAACCTAAGTAATCAGTGCAGAAATTCTGCAACATCAAAAGCTCATCGTGGGAATGTAGCCGTACAGGTAAAAAGTAGAGTTCTGCTTAATAATAAAAGGAACCTGGCATCATGAAAATACAGTCCAAGCTGCAGACCCCATTGTATAGAGCGAGGGGAGGGCGAGTAGTTGGATGTACGGTTTTGTGAGAAAAGATCCAAGATAATTGGTGTTCTAATCATTTAAGCCTCTGCCATCAGTGACTGACAGCTTCCCATATATAAGTGGGCATACAGGGACAGCTGTCAGTCACTGATCGCACCGATCACTGGACTGAAAATCCCAGAATGAGCGGAGGCTTACATGATAAACACTTAATCTTTACTCACAACACTATAGATCCATCTGCTCAGCTCCCCGTGCTCTATACCATGGGGCCTGCAGATTGTCCTTCATTTTCATGGTGACACGTTCCCTTTAAAAGCAATGACACATTGATAGCAGAATTCATTTGATAGGGTACGGTAGCTCTGCACTTCTACTAGGACATCACTACCTTTCCCATCATCCTTAATCAGTTTGTTAATGCTCGTCCCCTATAATCCTTCACTGTATGTAAACGCTTTCTGCTGCATCAGTCGCCATGTGTGACCATAAAGTATCAACCCCATAGGACCATGCACAGAGGAGCTCCAGTTCTCAGAGGAAGAGGTTACCAGTTCTGTACTGCACATATACACCGTTCTCAGAGTCGCAGCACTGTGTCCTAGTTACTTCTGGTGGCTCCTGTCATCAGTACTTGTTTTTCTACTGCATCTGTCTTGGATAATACAGCAATTCCTTTGCAATGAGTGAGAGGGATAAATAACACGCATACTTTGGAGGAGCCATTGTGCATAGATTAGGGATCCAAATAGCTGCAGCTGTCCACTCAATGTAACCAGACAGCTTTTCAGGATAAAGAAAGATTACTACATACTGCCTAAAGTAGAACAAGAACGCCTACACAACGACACGGTCATTTTATATTAATTAGAAACTGATTCTAGTGTGTGCGCGTGTTTTAGGGCACTATGGAGGCAGCACAAAACCGCAGCCCAATTGTGGACTCCTGATCTGGGGCCTGGACAGGGTCAAATAATGTAGACACATCCCATAGACAAAGAGCATAGTAATACAAAGTTGTACTTTTGTGAATTTCCAGGAAGAAAGGACCAAAGCGAAAAGGGGATACAAGTATTTACAGACAGGTCCTCTGACAATCCTCATCAATAATTCCACAAATAAACAGGTTAAGCTTACAAAATTGCTTTATTTTGCCTTGTTAAAAAAAAAAATAATAATAATTTTGTCCCTGATTCATCAAGACTGGTAACCGATCTTGATGAGGAGACATGATGGAGTCAGACGCTCCCGATTCATGAGGAAGTGAACGCCTCCTTATGAATCAGGAGCTTCTGATGAGTGGAGTGCACCTCCGTGTGTGACTGGAGTAAGATTTCTTGGTTTTGGAACTTCACAGTTAGTCATGAATTAGATGACCTGTGGCTTCGCGCCCCTTTTACACCCAAAATCGGACATCTTCTGAGCCTCAAGAACTCGGATACGTGGATTTGTTTTTAAAACTGATGTATGCGTGTATGGATCAATGGTATATGACTCCATGTGCTGTCCAAGAAAGAAAACAGCACCTGGATGTGTGAATTCGGCCTCATTCAGATAACCAATTTTTCCGCGTACAAAATGGACCTTGTTTTTATCAGAACTTGATCAGTTTTAGCAGTGTGGTCCGATTGTTTTCTTTTTCTCTTACGTGGAGGGGAAAAAAAATAAATAAATTTCTCCATATTCTCCTATGTGACAAGTCTGAACATCAGACAATTTCTTCATGGACCCACTGATTTGCATTGCAGATTTTGATTCGACCCTCAGATCAAAAATCCTACATATGTCCGTGATTTTCTGCAAACTACTCTGCGAAAAATCACAGACATGTGACTGGCCCTATAGACTATCACAGGTACAATTAAGAAACAATGTCATATACAACAGTATGAATATAGTACTGCCGAAGCAAAGTTGCTTCATCCCAAATTTGGCCCCATGGCCCATAAGTAAAGATGAACTACTCCAAAGAGTTAACATTATATACCAAAAGGAAAGAGTATGGACTCCATCATTTATAAAACTACAAAGCTTTATTAATAGAAAATACAATGCCGACAATAATGGCACATAATACAGAGTAAAAATGGAGGCAATAAACTGCGGGTATAAATGCAGGGGTTGCACAGACTAATTGGTAACCAGGGTAGGACAGAAAATATAATTAAAGTACTAACGATTAACAAATAAGGGATGCATATCACATATAACAATTAATGGTGTTACGGACCCCTAAGGTCAATATCGTCCAGATATAGTGTCATATGCGCCCTATAGTGTATCATAGAATCGTAACCATGTCTTACCCATATTAAACGGTTAGACTGTGCGTCCCCAGCGACCCCCTGACGCGCGTTTCGCGGCAGTGCTTTCTCAAAAGGGGATGCTAATTGCCATAACCCCAGGGTTTATATATGCTAGCCATAATTAAGAAATTGCCGGTGTGTAGCGGCGCACATGCGTCTGACATCACACGCCAAGTAATTACCACCTCCTTCTCTCCGGCCGTCGCTGCTCCATGCGCATATGGGCGAAATCTCGCCTCCTGACGTCATTACTATGCGCCTGCAGCGTCATCGATAGCCAGAAAGAAGATAGAGGCGGCGCTGAGTACGGCGCATGCGCGCACCACAGCGGCCATCTTTTTGGAGACCAACTAGGTGGACATTTTGTGGGAGTGTGCTGTACAAAAAACACAATAAAATAAAACAAAAAGTGACGATGTGACAATTAAATGCAACGATAAGAATGACAGTTACTGATATTATATTGTGACATATAAAAAGAAAAAAAGAAATAATAATAACCTCTGCATTTACATAATACAGTGATACCCCTAAGATACAATTTGTGATGAATTAAGTGACATATAAATATCTTCTTTAATCTTGAATGGTGAACCAATTCCGTGTCCTATTGTCCAACCAGCGTCAATCTTAGCAGGAAAGCATCACTTTCTAGAGAATCTCCATAATAAAAATACACCGACGTTAATGAACTAAATAAGAAAAACTGAAGAAATGACAAAAGTTAAAATATAAAATAAAAACGTGGTGGATAAATTCACATATTACCAATATAAGAGGACGTTTACAAGAACATGGCGCACAAGACTGTGATGGATACTTAACTAATCAATTTTACAAAAATGGCACAAAAGTCAATTTTTCATTAAGGCCCCTAGGTGCAACCGTGTCAAGGGTGACAATCCATCTACATTCACGTTGAGCCAAGATGCGATTAAGATTGCCACCCCTGACACCCCCACGAACCTTGTCAATACCCCTAATTCTAAGTCCACTGGGATCAGATCCATGACATAAACGAAAATGTCGGGGCAACGTTTTGAGTTCCCCAACATCTGCAGTTTCCCTAGCGGCTACGATATCCCGTACGTGCTCACGTGTCCTAATTTTTAATTCCCTTGATGTGAGACCCACATATATGAGGGGGCAAGGGCATGTGGCATAGTAAACCACATGTGTGGTACTACATGAAATATAATCTCTAATCGTATACTCCTTGCTCCCATCAGATTTTTTGAAGGTCCCACACCTGAGGATATTAGGGCACGCGACACACGAGCCGCATGGGAAACAGCCCACTCGTGGATTAGATATATGGAAAAAAGATTGTGGTTTCGCCACATAATGGCTTTTAACCAAATAATCCTTGAGGTTCCTACCTCTTCGTTGTGTCAATGCAGGGAATTGAGTCAAATTGGCCGCCAGCACCGCATCCGTCTGCAATACGGGCCAATGTTTGTTTAATATGTCCCGAATCTGATTCCAGCGGCAATTAGAAGTAGAGACAAACCGTAGTTCATTAGATTGTTTCAAATTTTTTCTCCCTGTTGTGACCAAAAGATCCTCTCGCCTCGTCCGCTTAGCACGTATATAACCAGCTTTTATGGAGCGATTACTATACCCCCTAGCCCTAAAGCGCTCCGCAAGGATGACGGACTGTTGCTCGAAGCGAGTCATAGTGGAACAAGTTCGTCTATTTCTCAAAAATTGTCCCACTGGGATGGCTTTAATCACAGATGAATTATGTGCGGAGGAGGCGTGTAGAAGCGAGTTGACAGCAGTCTCCTTCCGAAATAAATCTGTTTCAATAGAACCATCCTCCGCCACACACAAAGTAACATCTAAAAAATCAATAAATTTGGCATGATATTTAAAAGTAAACCTAAGATTAAAGGAATTGTCATTGAGGTACTGCATGAATTGAGATAGGCTAGCCTCATTCCCCTTCCAAACCATGAGCACATCGTCGATATAGCGAAACCATCCCACCACTGGGTCCGCGGCGTACGCTCCGTCACCAAAGAAAACCTGCCTCTCCCAAAAGCCAAGAAACAGGTTTGCATATGACGGAGCGCACGCCGCGCCCATGGCAGTCCCCTGTGTCTGTAAATAAAATTTGTCTTTAAATACAAAATAATTTTTGGTCAAAACAAATTCCAATAAATCCAAAATAAATTCCAAAAAATGGCCATCCCAGTTGGCAGCTTCAAGAAAAAAACGAACAGCCCGAAGCCCATCATCATGTCTAATGGACGTGTATAAAGACTCGATGTCAATGGTCACCAAAAGCATGTCTGCTTCGAGAAAGAGTCCGTCAACCTTGGTGAGGATGTCAGTTGTGTCTCTGACATAGGAGGGGAGTGTTTCGACCAAAGGTTTCAAATGATGATCAATATATTTACAAACATTCTCACTCAACCCTCCCATGCCAGAGACAATTGGCCTCCCAGGTGGATGCTGAGCATCTTTGTGCACCTTGGGTATCAAATAGAAAGTAGGTACCTTAGGATATTTAGGTAGCAAGACATCCAAGATTTTCCTTGGGACAAGGCCCTGCTCATCTGCATAATCAAGAATTTTTTTCAATTCCAGAGAAAATGGCAGAGTTGGATTCTGAGGTAACACTCGATATGTGTGTTTGTCTCTGAGCTGGCGAAATGCCTCTTCTCATAGTTTTCAATAGGCCAGATCACCACGTTCCCCCCCTTGTCAGCCGGTTTTATGACCACCGAGTCCATTGCCTGTAATTCATCCAAGGCACGTCTTTGCATGTGTGTCAAATTATCATTACAAATTTTGTTAGACACTTTTTTTAGGTCCTCCGTTACTAATTTACAAAAGATATCTACCTGTGGACAGACTGACAGGGGGGGGAAAGTCTGTGATCGTGGCGTAATTGATCGTGGCAATATACCTACATCATTAGGGAGTTGTTCACTTAACAGGTCCTCCAGATCATTTAAGGTCTGTTGTTCAGTCACACTTAAGTTATCGTCTGTATGATGATGTAATTTCCGAAGGACTATTTTACGACAGAATAAGTGCAAGTCTTTTAGGACTGTAAAAAAATCAAATCCATTATTAGGTACAAAATTTAATCCCAACTTTAATACGTCTAATTGGGTTTCAGACAAGGTATGTGTGGATAAATTAATTACCTGTAAATTCGAATTTTTGTTTTTCCGTTCAAAAACTGGAGAAGTAAGATGTCTTTTCCTATTATTATTTATGTGGCGACCTCTGGTGCTTCTTGTAGAAATTCCAGTCCTATTAGTACTGGTACTTGCACTAGACATTTGATCTGATCTAATGCTAGCATCATCTGCTGATGTTAGTGAGGATAGGGATCCTGTTCGTGATTGTGGTGTGGGACGCATTTTATTCCCTCTATTCCTCCATTTATAAACTCGATTTTCTAAGGAGTCCAAATTGTCCCTTTGTAGTTTTTTGGATTTAGTATTACAGATCTCCTGTTCCCATTTCGTGAGATCTTTGTCTAGGTCCCCATTTAATTTCTCCAAGGCATCATCACTTAATTCATCTTTTAACTTAGTCTGAATAGTGTCAATCTCTTTCTCCAACTCTGCCAATTTCACTTCATCAGATTGAATTAGTAATTCCATAAATCTCCGAGAGCATTTTGTGGCAGTATCCTCCCATTCCTTCTTGAATTTATCATCCTCAATCGGGAATGCCGGGAAGATCTGCACACGTAGCCCTCTCGGAATTAAAGCACGGGCCAAATACTGTCCCAAGGACGCCTTGTTCCACCACAGTCTCGTGCGCCGATGCAAAAGCGTCCTCAATTTAACAATTTGTTCTTTAGAATCACCACCATTCATAGTACAAATACCAGCAGTATCCTCCTTAAAAACCTCCTGAAGATGAGATAACCATGTTTGGTCTCTCGCACGATAATCCATTTGTTTATGACTAGAAGCTGTGAACACACAGAAATAACAATTAAGAAACAATGTCATATACAACAGTATGAATATAGTACTGCCGAAGCAAAGTTGCTTCATCCCAAATTTGGCCCCATGGCCCATAAGTAAAGATGAACTACTCCAAAGAGTTAACATTATATACCAAAAGGAAAGAGTATGGACTCCATCATTTATAAAACTACAAAGCTTTATTAATAGAAAATACAATGCCGACAATAATGGCACATAATACAGAGTAAAAATGGAGGCAATAAACTGCGGGTATAAATGCAGGGGTTGCACAGACTGATTGGTAACCAGGGTAGGACAGAAAATATAATTAAAGTACTAACGATTAACAAATAAGGGATGCATATCACATATAACAATTAATGGTGTTACGGACCCCTAAGGTCAATATCGTCCAGATATAGTGTCATATGCGCCCTATAGTGTATCATAGAATCGTAACCATGTCTTACCCATATTAAACGGTTAGACTGTGCGTCCCCAGCGACCCCCTGACGCGCGTTTCGCGGCAGTGCTTTCTCAAAAGGGGATGCTAATTGCCATAACCCCAGGGTTTATATATGCTAGCCATAATTAAGAAATTGCCGGTGTGTAGCGGCGCACATGCGTCTGACATCACACGCCGAGTAATTACCACCTCCTTCTCTCCGGCCGTCGCTGCTCCATGCGCATATGGGCGAAATCTCGCCTCCTGACGTCATTACTATGCGCCTGCAGCGTCATCGATAGCCAGAAAGAAGATAGAGGCGGCGCGTGAGTACGGCGCATGCGCGCACCACAGCGGCCATCTTTTTGGAGACCAACTAGGTGGACATTTTGTGGGAGTGTGCTGTACAAAAAACACAATAAAATAAAACAAAAAGTGACGATGTGACAATTAAATGCAACGATAAGAATGACAGTTACTGATATTATATTGTGACATATAAAAGAAAAAGAAAAAAAGAAATAATAATAACCTCTGCATTTACATAATACAGTGATACCCCTAAGTACAATTTGTGATGAATTAAGTGACATATAAATATCTTCTTTAATCTTGAATGGTGAACCAATTCCGTGTCCTATTGTCCAACCAGCGTCAATCTTAGCAGGAAAGCATCACTTTCTAGAGAATCTCCATAATAAAAATACACCGACGTTAATGAACTAAATAAGAAAAACTGAAGAAATGACAAAAGTTAAAATATAAAATAAAAACGTGGTGGATAAATTCACATATTACCAATATAAGAGGACGTTTACAAGAACATAGCGCACAAGACTGTGATGGATACTTAACTACTCAATTTTACAAAAATGGCACAAAAGTCAATTTTTCATTAAGGCCCCTAGGTGCAACCGTGTCAAGGGTGACAATCCATCTACATTCACGTTGAGCCAAGATGCGATTAAGATTGCCACCCCTGACACCCCACGAACCTTGTCAATACCCCTAATTCTAAGTCCACTGGGATCAGATCCATGACATAAACGAAAATGTCGGGGCAACGTTTTGAGTTCCCCAACATCTGCAGTTTCCCTAGCGGCTACGATATCCCGTACGTGCTCACGTGTCCTAATTTTTAATTCCCTTGATGTGAGACCCACATATATGAGGGGGCAAGGGCATGTGGCATAGTAAACCACATGTGTGGTACTACATGAAATATAATCTCTAATCGTATACTCCTTGCTCCCATCAGATTTTTTGAAGGTCCCACACCTGAGGATATTAGGGCACGCGACACACGAGCCGCATGGGAAACAGCCCACTCGTGGATTAGATATATGGAAAAAAGATTGTGGTTTCGCCACATAATGGCTTTTAACCAAATAATCCTTGAGGTTCCTACCTCTTCGTTGTGTCAATGCAGGGAATTGAGTCAAATTGGCCGCCAGCACCGCATCCGTCTGCAATACGGGCCAATGTTTGTTTAATATGTCCCGAATCTGATTCCAGCGGCAATTAGAAGTAGAGACAAACCGTAGTTCATTAGATTGTTTCAAATTTTTTCTCCCTGTTGTGACCAAAAGATCCTCTCGCCTCGTCCGCTTAGCACGTATATAACCAGCTTTTATGGAGCGATTACTATACCCCCTAGCCCTAAAGCGCTCCGCAAAGATGACGGACTGTTGCTCGAAGCGAGTCATAGTGGAACAAGTTCGTCTATTTCTCAAAAATTGTCCCACTGGGATGGCTTTAATGACAGATGAATTATGTGCGGAGGAGGCGTGTAGAAGCGAGTTGACAGCAGTCTCCTTCCGAAATAAATCTGTTTCAATAGAACCATCCTCCGCCACACACAAAGTAACATCTAAAAAATCAATAAATTTGGCATGATATTTAAAAGTAAACCTAAGATTAAAGGAATTGTCATTGAGGTACTGCATGAATTGAGATAGGCTAGCCTCATTCCCCTTCCAAACCATGAGCACATCGTCGATATAGCGAAACCATCCCACCACTGGGTCCGCGGCGTACGCTCCGTCACCAAAGAAAACCTGCCTCTCCCAAAAGCCAAGAAACAGGTTTGCATATGACGGAGCGCACGCCGCGCCCATGGCAGTCCCCTGTGTCTGTAAATAAAATTTGTCTTTAAATACAAAATAATTTTTGGTCAAAACAAATTCCAATAAATCCAAAATAAATTCCAAAAAATGGCCATCCCAGTTGGCAGCTTCAAGAAAAAAACGAACAGCCCGAAGCCCATCATCATGTCTAATGGACGTGTATAAAGACTCGATGTCAATGGTCACCAAAAGCATGTCTGCTTCGAGAAAGAGTCCGTCAACCTTGGTGAGGATGTCAGTTGTGTCTCTGACATAGGAGGGGAGTGTTTCGACCAAAGGTTTCAAATGATGATCAATATATTTACAAACATTCTCACTCAACCCTCCCATGCCAGAGACAATTGGCCTCCCAGGTGGATGCTGAGCATCTTTGTGCACCTTGGGTATCAAATAGAAAGTAGGTACCTTAGGATATTTAGGTAGCAAGACATCCAAGATTTTCCTTGGGACAAGGCCCTGCTCATCTGCATAATCAAGAATTTTTTTCAATTCCAGAGAAAATGGCAGAGTTGGATTCTGAGGTAACACTCGATATGTGTGTTTGTCTCTGAGCTGGCGAAATGCCTCTCTCTCATAGTTTTCAATAGGCCAGATCACCACGTTCCCCCCTTGTCAGCCGGTTTTATGACCACCGAGTCCATTGCCTGTAATTCATCCAAGGCACGTCTTTGCATGTGTGTCAAATTATCATTACAAATTTTGTTAGACACTTTTTTTAGGTCCTCCGTTACTAATTTACAAAAGATATCTACCTGTGGACAGACTGACAGGGGGGGGAAAGTCTGTGATCGTGGCGTAATTGATCGTGGCAATATACCTACATCATTAGGGAGTTGTTCACTTAACAGGTCCTCCAGATCATTTAAGGTCTGTTGTTCAGTCACACTTAAGTTATCGTCTGTATGATGATGTAATTTCCGAAGGACTATTTTACGACAGAATAAGTGCAAGTCTTTTAGGACTGTAAAAAAATCAAATCCATTATTAGGTACAAAATTTAATCCCAACTTTAATACGTCTAATTGGGTTTCAGACAAGGTATGTGTGGATAAATTAATTACCTGTAAATTCGAATTTTTGTTTTTCCGTTCAAAAACTGGAGAAGTAAGATGTCTTTTCCTATTATTATTTATGTGGCGACCTCTGGTGCTTCTTGTAGAAATTCCAGTCCTATTAGTACTGGTACTTGCACTAGGTTCGTGGGGGTGTCAGGGGTGGCAATCTTAATCGCATCTTGGCTCAACGTGAATGTAGATGGATTGTCACCCTTGACACGGTTGCACCTAGGGGCCTTAATGAAAAATTGACTTTTGTGCCATTTTTGTAAAATTGATTAGTTAAGTATCCATCACAGTCTTGTGCGCCATGTTCTTGTAAACGTCCTCTTATATTGGTAATATGTGAATTTATCCACCACGTTTTTATTTTATATTTTAACTTTTGTCATTTCTTCAGTTTTTCTTATTTAGTTCATTAACGTCGGTGTATTTTTATTATGGAGATTCTCTAGAAAGTGATGCTTTCCTGCTAAGATTGACGCTGGTTGGACAATAGGACACGGAATTGGTTCACCATTCAAGATTAAAGAAGATATTTATATGTCACTTAATTCATCACAAATTGTATCTTAGGGGTATCACTGTATTATGTAAATGCAGAGGTTATTATTATTTCTTTTTTCTTTTATATGTCACAATATAATATCAGTAACTGTCATTCTTATCGTTGCATTTGTCACATCGTCACTTTTGTTTTATTTTATTGTGTTTTTTGTACAGCACACTCCCACAAAATGTCCACCTAGTTGGTCTCCAAAAGATGGCCGCTGTGGTGCGCGCATGCTCCGTACTCACGCGCCGCCTCTATCTTCTTTCTGGCTATCGATGACGCTGCAGGCGCATAGTAATGACGTCAGGAGGCGAGATTTCGCCCATATGCGCATGGAGCAGCGACGGCCGGAGAGAAGGAGGTGGTAATTACTCGGCGTGTGATGTCAGACGCATGTGCGCCGCTACACACCGGCAATTTCTTAATTATGGCTAGCATATATAAACCCTGGGGTTATGGCAATTAGCATCCCCTTTTGAGAAAGCACTGCCGCGAAACGCGCGTCAGGGGGTCGCTGGGGACGCACAGTCTAACCGTTTAATATGGGTAAGACATGGTTACGATTCTATGATACACTATAGGGCGCATATGACACTATATCTGGACGATATTGACCTTAGGGGTCCGTAACACCATTAATTGTTATATGTGATATGCATCCCTTATTTGTTAATCGTTAGTACTTTAATTATATTTTCTGTCCTACCCTGGTTACCAATTAGTCTGTGCAACCCCTGCATTTATACCCGCAGTTTATTGCCTCCATTTTTACTCTGTATTATGTGCCATTATTGTCGGCATTGTATTTTCTATTAATAAAGCTTTGTAGTTTTATAAATGATGGAGTCCATACTCTTTCCTTTTGGTATATAATGTTAACTCTTTGGAGTAGTTCATCTTTACTTATGGGCCATGGGGCCAAATTTGGGATGAAGCAACTTTGCTTCGGCAGTACTATATTCATACTGTTGTATATGACATTGTTTCTTAATTGTTATTTCTGTGTGTTCACAGCTTCTAGTCATAAACAAATGGATTATCGTGCGAGAGACCAAACATGGTTATCTCATCTTCAGGAGGTTTTTAAGGAGGATACTGCTGGTATTTGTACTATGAATGGTGGTGATTCTAAAGAACAAATTGTTAAATTGAGGACGCTTTTGCATCGGCGCACGAGACTGTGGTGGAACAAGGCGTCCTTGGGACAGTATTTGGCCCGTGCTTTAATTCCGAGAGGGCTACGTGTGCAGATCTTCCCGGCATTCCCGATTGAGGATGATAAATTCAAGAAGGAATGGGAGGATACTGCCACAAAATGCTCTCGGAGATTTATGGAATTACTAATTCAATCTGATGAAGTGAAATTGGCAGAGTTGGAGAAAGAGATTGACACTATTCAGACTAAGTTAAAAGATGAATTAAGTGATGATGCTTTGGAGAAATTAAATGGGGACCTAGACAAAGATCTCACGAAATGGGAACAGGAGATCTGTAATACTAAATCCAAAAAACTACAAAGGGACAATTTGGACTCCTTAGAAAATCGAGTTTATAAATGGAGGAATAGAGGGAATAAAATGCGTCCCACACCACAATCACGAACAGGATCCCTATCCTCACTAACATCAGCAGATGATGCTAGCATTAGATCAGATCAAATGTCTAGTGCAAGTACCAGTACTAATAGGACTGGAATTTCTACAAGAAGCACCAGAGGTCGCCACATAAATAATAATAGGAAAAGACATCTTACTTCTCCAGTTTTTGAACGGAAAAACAAAAATTCGAATTTACAGGTAATTAATTTATCCACACATACCTTGTCTGAAACCCAATTAGACGTATTAAAGTTGGGATTAAATTTTGTACCTAATAATGGATTTGATTTTTTTACAGTCCTAAAAGACTTGCACTTATTCTGTCGTAAAATAGTCCTTCGGAAATTACATCATCATACAGACGATAACTTAAGTGTGACTGAACAACAGACCTTAAATGATCTGGAGGACCTGTTAAGTGAACAACTCCCTAATGATGTAGGTATATTGCCACGATCAATTACGCCACGATCACAGACTTTCCCCCCCCTGTCAGTCTGTCCACAGGTAGATATCTTTTGTAAATTAGTAACGGAGGACCTAAAAAAAGTGTCTAACAAAATTTGTAATGATAATTTGACACACATGCAAAGACGTGCCTTGGATGAATTACAGGCAATGGACTCGGTGGTCATAAAACCGGCTGACAAGGGGGGGAACGTGGTGATCTGGCCTATTGAAAACTATGAGAGAGAGGCATTTCGCCAGCTCAGAGACAAACACACATATCGAGTGTTACCTCAGAATCCAACTCTGCCATTTTCTCTGGAATTGAAAAAAATTCTTGATTATGCAGATGAGCAGGGCCTTGTCCCAAGGAAAATCTTGGATGTCTTGCTACCTAAATATCCTAAGGTACCTACTTTCTATTTGATACCCAAGGTGCACAAAGATGCTCAGCATCACCTGGGAGGCCAATTGTCTCTGGCATGGGAGGGTTGAGTGAGAATGTTTGTAAATATATTGATCATCATTTGAAACCTTTGGTCGAAACACTCCCCTCCTATGTCAGAGACACAACTGACATCCTCACCAAGGTTGACGGACTCTTTCTCGAAGCAGACATGCTTTTGGTGACCATTGACATCGAGTCTTTATACACGTCCATTAGACATGATGATGGGCTTCGGGCTGTTCGTTTTTTTCTTGAAGCTGCCAACTGGGATGGCCATTTTTTGGAATTTATTTTGGATTTATTGGAATTTGTTTTGACCAAAAATTATTTTGTATTTAAAGACAAATTTTATTTACAGACACAGGGGACTGCCATGGGCGCGGCGTGCGCTCCGTCATATGCAAACCTGTTTCTTGGCTTTTGGGAGAGGCAGGTTTTCTTTGGTGACGGAGCGTACGCCGCGGACCCAGTGGTGGGATGGTTTCGCTATATCGACGATGTGCTCATGGTTTGGAAGGGGAATGAGGCTAGCCTATCTCAATTCATGCAGTACCTCAATGACAATTCCTTTAATCTTAGGTTTACTTTTAAATATCATGCCAAATTTATTGATTTTTTAGATGTTACTTTGTGTGTGGCGGAGGATGGTTCTATTGAAACAGATTTATTTCGGAAGGAGACTGCTGTCAACTCGCTTCTACACGCCTCCTCCGCACATAATTCATCTGTGATTAAAGCCATCCCAGTGGGACAATTTTTGAGAAATAGACGAACTTGTTCCACTATGACTCGCTTCGAGCAACAGTCCGTCATCCTTGCGGAGCGCTTTAGGGCTAGGGGGTATAGTAATCGCTCCATAAAAGCTGGTTATATACGTGCTAAGCGGACGAGGCGAGAGGATCTTTTGGTCACAACAGGGAGAAAAAATTTGAAACAATCTAATGAACTACGGTTTGTCTCTACTTCTAATTGCCGCTGGAATCAGATTCGGGACATATTAAACAAACATTGGCCCGTATTGCAGACGGATGCGGTGCTGGCGGCCAATTTGACTCAATTCCCTGCATTGACACAACGAAGAGGTAGGAACCTCAAGGATTATTTGGTTAAAAGCCATTATGTGGCGAAACCACAATCTTTTTTCCATATATCTAATCCACGAGTGGGCTGTTTCCCATGCGGCTCGTGTGTCGCGTGCCCTAATATCCTCAGGTGTGGGACCTTCAAAAAATCTGATGGGAGCAAGGAGTATACGATTAGAGATTATATTTCATGTAGTACCACACATGTGGTTTACTATGCCACATGCCCTTGCCCCCTCATATATGTGGGTCTCACATCAAGGGAATTAAAAATTAGGACACGTGAGCACGTACGGGATATCGTAGCCGCTAGGGAAACTGCAGATGTTGGGGAACTCAAAACGTTGCCCGACATTTTCGTTTATGTCATGGATCTGATCCCAGTGGACTTAGAATTAGGGGTATTGACAAGGTTCGTGGGGGTGTCAGGGGTGGCAATCTTAATCGCATCTTGGCTCAACGTGAATGTAGATGGATTGTCACCCTTGACACGGTTGCACCTAGGGGCCTTAATGAAAAATTGACTTTTGTGCCATTTTTGTAAAATTGATTAGTTAAGTATCCATCACAGTCTTGTGCGCCATGTTCTTGTAAACGTCCTCTTATATTGGTAATATGTGAATTTATCCACCACGTTTTTATTTTATATTTTAACTTTTGTCATTTCTTCAGTTTTTCTTATTTAGTTCATTAACGTCGGTGTATTTTTATTATGGAGATTCTCTAGAAAGTGATGCTTTCCTGCTAAGATTGACGCTGGTTGGACAATAGGACACGGAATTGGTTCACCATTCAAGATTAAAGAAGATATTTATATGTCACTTAATTCATCACAAATTGTATCTTAGGGGTATCACTGTATTATGTAAATGCAGAGGTTATTATTATTTCTTTTTTTCTTTTATATGTCACAATATAATATCAGTAACTGTCATTCTTATCGTTGCATTTAATTGTCACATCGTCACTTTTTGTTTTATTTTATTGTGTTTTTTGTACAGCACACTCCCACAAAATGTCCACCTAGTTGGTCTCCAAAAAGATGGCCGCTGTGGTGCGCGCATGCGCCGTACTCACGCGCCGCCTCTATCTTCTTTCTGGCTATCGATGACGCTGCAGGCGCATAGTAATGACGTCAGGAGGCGAGATTTCGCCCATATGCGCATGGAGCAGCGACGGCCGGAGAGAAGGAGGTGGTAATTACTCGGCGTGTGATGTCAGACGCATGTGCGCCGCTACACACCGGCAATTTCTTAATTATGGCTAGCATATATAAACCCTGGGGTTATGGCAATTAGCATCCCCTTTTGAGAAAGCACTGCCGCGAAACGCGCGTCAGGGGGTCGCTGGGGACGCACAGTCTAACCGTTTAATATGGGTAAGACATGGTTACGATTCTATGATACACTATAGGGCGCATATGACACTATATCTGGACGATATTGACCTTAGGGGTCCGTAACACCATTAATTGTTATATGTGATATGCATCCCTTATTTGTTAATCGTTAGTACTTTAATTATATTTTCTGTCCTACCCTGGTTACCAATTAAGCTAAGTTCACACGTTGCGGAATTGCCGCGGAAATTTCCGCGGCAATCCCGCACTTCTCCCGCAGGAAATACGCACGTTTTTTGTATGCTGATTCCCGCCAGAATAATAGCGTTTTGCAAGCGTAATTAGCTTGCAGAATGCTAGCGTTTTCCTAGCGATCTGTAGCATCGCTTGGAAAACTGATTGACAGGTTGGTCACACGAGTCACACATAGTGTTTGACACGTGTGACCAACTTTTTACTATTGATGCCGCCTATGCCGCATCAATAGTAAAGAGATCTAATGTAAAAATAATAAAAAAAATAATAAATAATGATATTCTCACCTTCCGGCGGCCCCGCAGCCTTCCCGCCTCTCAGTGACGCTCCCGGCAACTCCGGTCCCAGGAGTGCTTTGCGAAAAATCACACCGATGACGTACATCTCGCGAGACCGCTATGCCATCTGGGTGATTCTCGCAAAGCACTCCTGGGACCGGAAGTTGCCGGGAGCGTCGCTGAAGGCGGGAAGGCTGCGGGGGCCGCGGGAAGGCTGCGGGGGCCGCCGGAAGGTGAGAATATCATTATTTTTTATTTTAATTATTGTTTTACCAGGGATATGGTACCCAGGGCCTGGAGGAGAGTCTCCTCTCCTCCAGACCCTGGGTACCACCGCACATGAACCGCTTACATTCCGCAAAATTAATGAACATGTTGCTATTTTTTCCGCGAAGCGTTTTTTTCGCGGAAAAAAACGCAACATGTGGCCAAAACATGCGGAATCAATTAACATGTATAGGATGCTTAATACTTGCGTTTTTATCGCGTTTTTACCGAAACCGCGGAAAAACCGCGAAAAAAACGCAATTATTCCTGATCGTGTGCACTTAGCTTAAGTCTGTGCAACCCTGCATTTATACCCGCAGTTTATTGCCTCCATTTTTACTCTGTATTATGTGCCATTATTGTCGGCATTGTATTTTCTATTAATAAAGCTTTGTAGTTTTATAAATGATGGAGTCCATACTCTTTCCTTTTGGTATATAATATCACAGGTACAAGTGCGGTCCATGAAAACAGTGATAGCACTCGTGCAAGAAAATCGAAATGAGGCCTTAGGTTGATGTTTTTATCCATAGGTATGACAATAACTTTTTTTTTTAACAATAATCTAGTTTTACTCATTTCTTAGTTGCATTGGTTAGTAGTGATCACAGACATTACAACGCAAACAAAATCTGATAAAAACACTTTTATTTTATAAAAATTTTGAAATATTGCAACTGATCTGAAAATAAGTGTGTTTGTTGGCCCTTTTATACATGCTGATGGCGTATGCTCCTTGCTAACACCTATAGGAGCACCCTTGTCCATCTTCCTCAATACTTAAGTGTGACAGTCTCAGAAACAGAATATCCAGATGAAAGAACAATGTGCAGTGCAGGCAGCTGCCAGAGAGAATGGCGTGACCTTTAGCAGGAGAAACAAGGCGTATGGTTTTAGCATATTGGAAGTGAAGAGGCACAGTGACATTTTCACTTGAACCATAGCCACTTTGAGCAATATTTGTTTCCAGTCTGCCAGACCACACCAAGATACAATGTGATACAGTTCTTTCTTTCCATTTTATTTTTTATTTTTTTTTATTACAAAATTGCAAAAAATCCAGCTCGAGTCAAAAAACATAATCTTTTGGTCTGCTGTGCAGCAATTCTTTATACTTCCTAGTAAAATGTTACAATCACATCTCCTGTTTCCAGTTTGCTTATAGATGTGCGTACGCCATACTGGCTTGGAATAAATCCATAAATACACAAAGAAGGTTTACAGAGCTACATGCATGCACAGATCTACCAGAAGGAACTCGGAGCAGAAAGCTAGAGAAAAGTGGAGATGAAGGCCAAGACTTAGTCATCCTTGTCCTTTGCGCCATGTTTCAGGATGCGTGTAAACTCAATGTAATTAAAATTGCCCTTCTTGTCAATCGGTGCTTCTCTAAACAGCTCGTCCACCTCCTCATCTGTGAATCGGTCTCCCATAGTGGTCAGCAGCTCTCTCAGATATTCTTCTGGTATATTACCTGCAGACAAACATGAAGCAAAAATTAAGACTTTCCTATAGTTAGCTTTTATCCATCCATCCCAGACATTGGGCTGCTTCAGAACATGGACATGCATTTTTTCGCTCAGCCCTTTCAGATGGATGGAACAATTATGGAAACTTTTGCAACTAATCTCACACGTGAACATAGCTAACATGAAAAAAAAAAAAAGATCCAAATTTCAATTCCAAGAGGTTATAATCCACCATTTTGTTGAGATTTAATTTAAAAGGATAAGTGCGGAATTGATAACCAGCAGATATATTAAATGTCCATAGTCCTGGTATGAAGATACAGTACATAACTTTCAACCTCATTAGCATTGGCTGATGCCTAGTCAAGGTACAGGGAAAATTAGAAGGATTGTCCCAAGAACAAAGCACATTTTAATCAATAGTTTTAGAAATAATAACTTCTACAACTGGATGTGTTTAAAAAAAAAAAAAAAAAAAAAAAAAAAAGTTCCTGTGCCAAGAATCCTATACCTATGCCCCAGCTATGTTTTGTTATTTGCAGTGTCCGACCGTGCAGAGCTGCTCCAGATCATAGTCAGCACATACCATAGATCCCGGCTGAGGGGGCATAAGTACCTTTTGATAAGTGAGTATACAGATGATACAAAAGGGGATCGCACCTGCTACTTTCTGAGGTAACATATTTCGCTGCCCGTTTTAACACAGAAGCGATTCTGTTGCATCGCCAGTCCTGAGGGTTCATCATGAATCAAGTCAGTGACACCAGCTCAGCAGGGCCCCTGGAGCTCCTACGTCACGGACTTGATTTATGATGAGCTCAGTGGGCTGGAGATGCAGTAGAAACAAGCTCTCCTGTTACTTTAGGCAGGGGAATGTGTTCTCTCAGAAAGCAGCAGCTGCAAGCCTGTACCGTTCCATCCGTATATTCACTTATAAGTGACTTATGCTTTCTCTCCTGCCCAGGTGGTGCGGTATGTGCTGACTATGAACTGGAGCAGCTTTGCGTAGTCAGACCCGGCCATTAAACAGTACACAGCACATTTACAAGATTATCTCAGCACAGGAACATTTTTTTTTTTTTAACACATCCAAATGCGGAACTTACAATTATTATCCCAAGATCTATTAACTGAAATGTACTTTGTTGGTGGGACAATCCCTCAAAGGCACTGCCACACTTAGCGATCGCACCAGCGATCACGACAACGACTTAACCTTGCGAGATCGCTAGTGCGATCGCTAGTGATCGCTAGTTAGATTCCAAACACAACTCATCAGCGATCTGTATAACGACCTCTGCGGTCGTTGGGAAAACCTAGTCCCACCTGCGATGCTGGTAAAGTCGTTCATAAAGGGTGTCACACTCAGCGATTCAGGCTCACCAGCGGGACACCAACGACCAAAAAACGGCTCAGAACGTTCATAAGCGATCAGCGACATCTCAGCAGGGGCCACATCGCTGCTAAGTCGCTAACGAGATCGCTACTGCGTCATAAATGGTGACGCAGTAGCGATCTCGTTAGCGATCTCGCTTAGTGTGGCATACCCTTAAGGGTGCCATCACACATACAGACATATGTGGAATCAGACCATTATCAGTCTAAACTGATGAAAATCTCTTTAGCTAATCACAATTATTGTAGTAGGTATGATTAAAGACATCCCTAAACCTAGGGGAACTATGAGCTCTTCTGAAAGAGCTTCGTTTGATTCCCACAATGAGGATTCTGTTGATTTGTTTTGAATGGTGTTGCCCAGAATTTCTGCCGAACTCCTATTTTAAATATTTGGGTTTACTTGCAAATTTTCCATTGTGTTTTTCTTGTGTTTTTGGACGCTGCATTTGTTTCGTTTTGGTGTGTCATGCTTTAAATCAGTGTTTCCCAATCTCCAGTCCTCACGTCACGGACTCATGATACCAATAAAAAAGTTAATTTTTCCCGCAAAAAAAAAAAAAAAAGCCATGCAAAAACTTTTTTTTTTTTTAGATAGAAAGTGTTTAGTGTGCAATATCAGCCAAAATAAAAACCCGATAAATCCGGGATCGCTGTATTCGCACCGACCTGAACAATAAAGTCGCCTGACCACTTATACTACACAGAAACGGTGTAAAAATAAAATCAATTGTTTACCTGCTGTTGATTTTTTTTTTTATTCTGCCTCCCAAAGATCACAGTAAGGCTCGACACATTTATCCGGGGTTTCTGTGTGTATCTCTGAAATACGTGCTTCAGGTGGAACCCCCCGGCGAAAGATTCCCTGTAATGAGCTAGATGGAGGCACTATGGACTATGATCCGGCAGTGTCCATCTTTCTAGAATTTTAGTGTGTCTAAGGCCGGCTTCACACGTCCTGATATCTCCAGTACCGGGAAAAACGGTACCGGAGATATCAGTGTGTTTCTTGTGACAGTCATTTCTGCAGCACACATGTGGCAGCCGTGTGCCGCATCAGAACCACACGGACGGCCGCCGGGGAAGAAGCACTACAGTAAGCACTGTTCCCCAGCGGCAGGTGCTGAAGACGACTCTCATTCTCCCCTGCTCTGCCGGCGATCGGCGCAAGCAGAGGAGAATGATGAGAGTTATATTAAAGTCAGGAAGATGGCAGCAGGTGTCGGATGATGGAAGTCCCAAAAGCCTCCACTTGCTGTCATCGTTCTAACTTTAATATAACTCATCATCCTCCCCTGCTCGCGCTGATCGCCGGCAGAGCAGGGGAGAATGATGAGAGCATCTTCAGCACCTGCCGCCGGAGAACAGCGTTTACTGTAGTGCTTCTTCCCCTGCGCCGATGCGTGTCACACGGAGGACATCAATGTGTGTTCTCCGTGTGCGGGACGGTTTGCGGACCGTGCTGCCAGAAAAAAAAAAAACGGACATAGCGTGTTTTGCCCACGGACACACGGTCCGTGGAAACACACCGACATGTGCACAGACCCATTCATTTGAATGGGTCTATGCGTGTCCGATATGTGTGAAAACTGTCACTATACGTCCCAGACACACTGACATGTGAAAGAGGCCTAAACCACATTTAGTGTCCACATGTTTGACATTTCTGTAGCGATGACAGCACACCTAATTCATGGGTGCATGAGCTAGGTATAATGTACTGGTGACTACAATGTACTGGTCACTACAATAGCAGCTTAGCAATTTTACTAAGTTAACATCCACTGCTGCTTGTTTCTGGAAAACACCCATGGAGTCAAAATCATCATAACTGTAGATAAATTTCCACATGGGTGGAATTTCCAAAATGTAGGGGAGATTTTGCTCTTCTGGCACTTAAGGGCTCTGTATGTGGAGTCCGCAAACTATTCTATGAAAATTAAGTTAAATAGCGCTCTATCCCTCCAGAGTCTTGTCGTATGGCTAAGCAGTACTGTACAGCCACAGTGGGGTATTTCCATGTTCAGCAGAAATTATGTGACAAATTTTGGTGCCATTTTTATCCATTTCCCCTTGTGAAAATGTAAAATCTGGGTTTAAATTTTTTTGTGTTATAAAAATAATTTTTTTTCCCCCACTTAATGGGGACACCTGAGATGTTAATATGATCACGGAACCCTTAGATGAATTACTTGCGGCGTGTAGTTTGTAAAATGGGGTCACTTATAGGGGGCGGGGATGGGTCCTGTTGTATTGGCACCTCAGGGGCTCTGGCACTGTGACATGGCACCCTCAAACCATAAAGGCAAAATCTGCACTATAATATGGCGCTCCATCCTTCTGAGCTTTGCATTGTGCCGCAAAAGTATTTTTCGACCATTTATGGGGTATTGGCATACCAGAAGAAATTGAGTGACAAATTGTACTGTTCATTTTCTTCTATTAGGCTACTTTCACACTTGCGTTTTTTTGCGCAGCGCATCTTGCGCTATCGGACGCATGCGCAATGTTCCCCTATCTTTAACATGGCGGGCGCAGGGTTTTAGCGCTTGCACGCGTTCATGTGTGTTTGTCGTGCGCTGCGCATTTTCCCGGTGTGCGCCCATACGCGCTAGACGCTACATGTTGCATTTTTTTTTCGGTCAACCGCTTTAAAAAAACGCGTGCGCACGTGTGAGCATGCTATGCGCAAAAAATAACATTGCAGTCTATGGGGGCGCTGGCGTGCGCATGGCTTTGCGCTTGTCAGCGCTTTTGCACGCACGCGATTTTTCTGTAAATAATGGAGACAGATGATGGAGACAGACAGAGATGATGGAGACAGACAGAGATGATGGAGACAGACAGAGATGATGGAGACAGACAGAGATGATGGAGACAGACAGAGATGATGGAGACAGACAGAGATGATGGAGACAGACAGAGATGATGGAGACAGACAGAGATGATAGAAATGTGACAGACAACGCATGCGCCAAAAAAAGCAAACGCATGCAAAAACGCATGAAATCGCAGACAAACGCTGCGTTTTTTTGTCGAAATGTGCATGCTGATGCGAATAAATAACGCAGCGTTTACAAGCGTTTGCATGCGTTTTTTTTAATGCGCTTCATGTGCGCTCGAAACGCAACGCAAAAAAACGCAAGTGTGAAAGTAGCCTTACCCTTTTGAAAATTACAAACTTGGGGCCAAAGCAACATTTCAGTGGAAAATTCCATTTACCAAGCCTGGAGTGTTAACATACTCACTACACCCCTAGATTAATTCATAGAGAGGTGTAATTTCCAAAATGGGGTCACTTGTGGGGATTTCTGCTGTTTTGGAATGTCAGGGACTCTTGAAATGGTGACATGGCATCCTCAACCTATTCCGGACAAAATTGCATCTCTTCCCTTCCAAGCAGTGTGCCCAGACAGTTTTCTACCACATATGGGGTATTTGTGTACGCAAGAGAAATTAAGCAACAAATTGTATGGTCAATTTTCTCATTATCCTTGGGAGCTAGAGCAACATTTTTGCTGGAAAAATGTTTATTTTTATATCTCAACATAAAATTCTGTGAGGCATCTGCGGGTTCAAGGTTCTCACCAAACCTCTAGATAAATTCCTTGAGGGGCGTAGTTTCCAAAATGGTTCAATTTTGGTGGCTTTCCATTATTTAGGCACATCAGTAGCTCTGCCAACGCAACATGGAGTCCACCATCTACATCTATTCCAGACAATTTTGCGATCCAAAAGTCAATTTGCGCTCCTTCACTTCTGAGCCTTGCCATGGGCCCAAACAGTAGTTTCCACCACAAATGGGGTATCAGCGTACTCAAGAGAAATTGTACAACAAATTTTAGCGTTCATTTTCTTGTGTTACCATTGAGAAAACACAAAATTTGGGTCTAAAGTAATATTTGTGGGGAAAAAATTTTTTTCTCCATTTTTTCCTTTCATATTGATTTAACTTCTATGAAGCACCTGAAGGGTTAATAAACTTCTTGAATGTGGTTTTGAGCACTTTGAGGGGAGCAGATTTTACAATGGTGTCACTTTTGGGTATTTTCTGTCAGATATAGGCCCCTCAAAGTCACCTCAAATGTAATGTGGCTCCCAAAATAAATTGGTTTTGTAAATTTTGGAAAATTGCTGATAAATTTTTAACCCTTCTAACTTCCGAACAAAAAAAAAATGTTTAAAAATGATGCAGATGTACAGTAGACCTGTGGGAAATGCTATTTATTAACTATTTTGTGTGACATAACTATTTGGTTAAAAGCAAACCTGTCAGTAGGATTTTGCTAAGTAAACTACAGGCATTGTCAGGTTGGCAGTGTTAAACTTATTAAAATCATACCTGGGGTGAAAAAAAAAAATCTGTCTTGCAATTCTTGTGTAATCAGTGTGTTGGAAGTTTTCAGTTAATGATATGCCCATATTCCAGGGCAGGACTGCAAGCAGAGTCTTATCTTCCTGCTCTAAGGCTAGTTTCACACTAGCGTTTCACTGACCTGCGTCGGTCTGCGCACGGCCGCCGCTAAGCTCCGCTCCTGCCCGGCCGCTCCGCCTATGGGCGCATGACGCTGCATGCGACCTGCGTACCCTATCTTTAGCATTGTGTACGCAGGTATGAGTTTGCCTGCGCGCTGAGTGCACCAAAATGTAACAAGGTGCGTTTGGCGCAGGTCGGCGCACCGTCAAACATACCTGCGCACGGCCTGCGTACCCAATGCTAGAGATAGGGTACGCAGGTCGCATGCAGCGTCATGCGCCCATAGGCGGAGCGGCCGGGGGCAGAGCTTAGCGGCGGCCGTGCGCAGACGACGCAGGTCAGGGAAACGCTAGTGTGATACTAGCCTTAGCCTGAGAAACTTGCCCAAAGGCCGCCCCGAAAGCACAAACAGTCTGTCTCTCTCGGTCTCTATGATGAGAAACAGGTTTGTGTTTTGGGGTGGTCTGTGGGCAAGGTCTCTCCTTTGTTTCTCTGGCCTAGAGCAGGAAGATAAGAATCTGCCTACAGTCCCGCCCTGGAGCACTGGGCATATTATTAACTGAAAACACTGATCACACAAGAACCACAAGACGGATTTTTTCACCCCAGGTATCATTTTAATCAGTTTAGCACTGCCAACCTGACAGAATGTGTAGTTTACTGAGCACAACCCTGCTGCTATCTTCGCTTTAAGGGTGTAAAAATTAAGAGCTTGAAAAATTACGAAAATTTTCGCCAAAAATTCTGCTATTTTTCACAAATAAAAGCAAAAAATATTGACCTACATTTACTACTAGCGTGGAGTACAATATGTAATGAAAAAAATTGTCTCAGAACCCGTGGGATACATTGAAGTGTGCCAGATTTATTAATACATAAAGTGACACTGGTCAGAATTGAAAATATTGGTCTGGTCATGAATGTAAAAACAGGCTCTGGAAAGGATTAAAGAAAATGACTGTCTTATTTCACCATGTTCTGTCACAATTAGAAACGGCCCTCCTCCCCCCACAGCTACAAAATTTGGAACACATTACATATCTGTCCAAATTCAATCTTCTCAATAAACTTGTTTTCTCCAATTATTTTTTTCTGTCTTATACAACCTGATGCCACATAACCAGTTACATACCGTTCCCGTCTTCATCAAAGCAAGCAAATGCGTTTCTGATCACATCTTCTGGATCTGTGCCATTTAGCTTCTCCCCAAACATGGTAAGAAACATGGTGAAGTTAATGGGTCCAGGTGCCTCATTCATCATGGCTTCCAAATATTCATCTGTTGGATTTTTACCTTAAAACAGAAATCATTGTGTGTGGTCAATTTCCTGAGGATCTTTTTCCCAAAAGGCTGTTCATTCTAAACTATGTACGTTAGTAATTCAGATTTACAGCCTGCACTAAGCCTACCTAGAGACTAGAATCTGCTCGCATTCATTGTGCACAAAGCTTGTTTGCCAGATCTTCCAAGCTCTATACATCTGATGTAAGAAAATCTGAAAGCCGGACAAAATGGGTCTATTTACGGCAGTGTGAACAGCGGGCAGATTTATTAAAGGGACCTGGACTGGTCCCCCATCCCTTCACATCCCCAGATTTTCTCTATTCCTTTATAAACATCCTACCTAACAAGCCCTTTATAATGCTTGACACACTGGAATTTAAAAATCTATTTTTATAGTAAGTTTTAATATGCAAATTACAGTAACCTTTTGACGAGTCGAGGCGTTTGTTTCCTTCGTCACCCCATTCAGTATGTCATCACACCTCTATGGGCATGATAACGTCAGCTCTCTGCAAATCTCGCGCACGTGCGTGACTTTCTTTCCCACAGCTCATTACGCCATTGCGTACACCGGGCTTCAGAGGTGCACTGCCGGGTGTACGCAATGCCACAATGACCCGTGGGAAAGATAGTGAAGTACGTGTGCAAGATTTGAGGAGAGCTGGCATGGACCCTAGGTGTGGCAAATCATGGCCAAATAACGGCCTTAAAGTCTTCCAGCTATAGCGGCCTGTTCAGAAGTTATCAGTTAGGTGGTAAAAATAAACTCTCATTCCTGTCATGGCACTTTGCATTAATTACTGAAAAGCACCTGAAGGGTTAATGAAGTACCCGAAACCAATTTTGAATATGTTGAGGGGTGCGGTTTTAAAAATGGTATCACTGTTGGAGGTTTTCCAATATATAGTCAAAGTCACTTCAAAACTGAACAGGTCCCTAAAAAAAAAAAAAAAAAAAAATAGGTTTTGTAAATTTCCGTGAAAAATTACTGCTATATTGTCGAACCTTCTAAAATGACAACAAAATAAAAACATTTTACAAATGGTGCTGATATAAAGCAGACATGTGGGAAATGTTATTTATTAATGTTTTTGTGTGATATGACTCTCTGGATTAACGGGATAATCATTCAAGTTTTGAAAATTGCTAATGTTTAAACATTTTTAGAAATAAATGCAAAACATATCAACCTAAATTTGCCATCATCATAAAGTACAACGTGTCACGAAAAAACATCTTAAAATCAATGGGATATGTTGAAGCGTTCCAGAGTTATTACACAAAGTGACATGTCAGATTTTTTTTAAAAAAAAATGGCCCAGTCACTATAGGGTTAAAGTTCTGTTACTGTGTCAAACCCTATACAAGACTTGTTAGTGAAATAATATACAAATGCTGGTGGTTTGTTGTGAAATAATATACAAATGCTGGTGGTTTGTTGTGAAATAATATACAAATGCTGGTGGTTTGGAGGGCAGTGGTGACCTGTCAGGTTCCCTTTAACCCCTTAAGGACCAGGGGTATTTCCATTTTGGCGGTTTTGTTTTTTGCTCCCCTTCTTCCCACAGCCATAACTTTTTTATTTTTCTGTCAATATGGCCATGTGAGGGCTTGTTTTTTGCGGGACGAGTTGTACTTTTGAATAGCGCCATTGATTTTACCATATCATGTACTGTAAAATGGGAAAATTCTAAATGCGGTGAAACTGCAAAAAAAAGTGCAATTCCACAATAGTTTTGTGTTTTTTTTTTTACCATGTTCACTAAATGCTAAAACTGACCTGCCATTATGATTTCCCAGGTCATTACAAGTTCACAGACACCAAACATGTCTAGGTTCTTTTTTATTTAAGTGGTGAAACAAAATTCCAATGTTTGTAAAAAAAAAAAAAAACTACCATTTTCTGAGATTTGTAGGGTCTCCATTTTTCGGGACCGGGGACCAGGTGAGGGCTTATTTTTTGCGCACCGATCTGACATTTTGATTGATACAATTTTGGTGCGGATACGATGTTTTGATCGCCCATTATTGCATTTTATTACAATGTTGCAGCGACCAAAAAAACCCAAAAAACGTAATTCTGGCGTTTCGATTTTTTTTCTCACTACACCATTTATCGATTGGATTCTTTTTATATATTAATAGATCGGGTGATTCTGAACGCGGCGATGCCAAATATGTGTATATTTGATTTTTTTATTGTTTTATTTTGAATGGGGCGAAGGGGTGTGATTTCAACTTTTACAATATTTCTAAAAACTTCTTTTTTTTTTACTTGCTTCAGTAGTCTCCATGGGAGACTAGAAGCTGCGATCATCCAATCGCTTGTGCTACATAGAGCAGGGCAGCAGCCCTGCTCTATGTAGCAGATATTCTGACTTACTATGAGCGCCGACCACTAGGGGGCGCTCATAGCTATCCAGCTATGACAACAACAGGGGTCTCCTGCTGACCCCGGGTTGTCATGCCAACCCATCGGTGACCAGCGGTCATGTGTCACGCTGATGGGAGGAGGTAATGACACGCTTCCCGTGCGTGCATGTTAAATGCCGCTGTCAGAGTTTGACAGCAGCATTTAACATGTCAACAGCCGCGGGTGAATCGCGATTCCACCCACGGCTGTTAGGGGCACATGTCAGCTGATCAGATCAGTGTCGCTTGCTGTGTGATAAATTCACCTTGCCAAACACTTTTCTCTTTACTATGTCACCTCTTGGCTGGATTACTTTACACTTATATTTTACATCAAAGTAAAAAGATTTATTGGTGCAGATAAGAAAAGAACTTCTTTCCCAACGCCTTCCTTCCCCTGCCCAAACCTAAAATGAATTCAAGATGACTATTTTAGAAGCAAATTGAATTAACTCATATAAATGCAATAATAAATTCCTCACGACTCTCGTCTTCAAGATATCTGAATGGCTAGCAGAATCAAATCTGCAGTCAGTCAGATGAATCAGCTTGGAGCAAGTCCTCCCTGATGTGTGGACTGTGCTCTCCACAGATCGGGCAACGGGTACCATCGGACGCTTTTCTCCCCAGAAGTACGATACTAGAGGGGCTCATTGGCTACCATTCCTCTCATTTGCCTCCTTTCTAATGCCTGCACCTGACATCACCAAAGTTACATTCAAAACAATGACAATATAGAATAGGGACAGGGTGGAGGAAGAGAACAGAATAGATAAACCTCCGATTCGTCTGCCACACTTACCGCTGACCACTAGGTTGCTTGCAAGTCCTGGCAAAGTGATAAGCGGCAGAAGCACAATAGTTAATTTTTTTAAGAAAATTGCAATTTGAGCATGCATTTTCCTGTAACATAGCAGGTTAAACACTAAGATAAATCAGGTACAACCTAAAAAAAAAAAAATATATAAAGTGGTAGTCTACTCCCTCAACCATCAGTTAGACCATTTCAGTAAAAAACAGAATTTGGAGCATTTTTCCAAAATTGTAGGAAAGTTGCAGTATTTTTTTGCCGTGCTGCTGCAATTTGTGAATGTAGCCTTTAATTGTCAAGTATTTGTTATGTTTGTCCAATAACAATTAATGGCATTTCTTCCCTTAGAAAATCGAAGCTGCTTTGATAATATGCTCGCAGGGCTGAGAGGACATGGGCATCCCTGGCTCAGCACTGCACAGACTATCACCAGAATGTATGCACCACTGATGGTTACAGGCGCTGAAGGTCTTAATACTATGTCACCTTAACAAAAATAACCTTTACTTAATTTATTGGGAAATGTAATTCCTAGCTTCCTCCATCCATGACTCATTGGCCATGGATGGGAGAAGTGGAGATAAATGCTGACGGATATTACTTACCGAGGGAAGCAAGCATATCATGCAGATCTTCCTTGTCAATAAAGCCATCCCGATTCTGATCAATCATATTGAAGGCTTCTTTAAATTCTTGGATTTGGGACTGGTCAAACATAGCAAATACATTGGATGTTGCGCGCTGGGGGCGCTTCTTGGTGGTTTTTGTCTTTGCTCTTTTGCTTGACATCTTGGCGGTGGTGTTAGTCTAAAAGGAAAATAAAGATGAATTTTACTACAGAACTGCTACTGAGGAAGGACAACAAGGAACATCTTGTCAGAGGGTTACGAAGAAGCTTGAACACATCTCAGGACCCAGGTGGTAAGGTACCTAGCAATTTAAAAACACCAAACTTTGAGTTGTTCACTTATGGTGTCTTGGGTTTTCACTGCCTGGTCCAACAAAGGTAAAATACAGTATAATATGCTGACAATTAGACAGGAATACCAGGAAGATGACACTTGTTAAATTCAATATTTCAATATCGGCAGTGGGTTCATAGGCTCCATCTTTTACGCACGTCTATTTGGAAATTATCAAAGCACAGTCCCACAATACAGCACCCTCGATCGCCATAACCTCACGGATATGAGGTCCACAATCATAATATAAATTATGCGTCAATTCCAAAACACATTGCGATCAGTGAATGAGAACTCTACATTTGCAGGTTGCAGTACAACATGTCTGATCCAATTTAGGAACAGAGAAATGGAATTCATACCCAGAACAGTAACTGATGCTAAAGGAAGCAGATTATAATGGGCTCCAGCTAGTTTCATTACATGGTAATTTTGTAGAGTAGAAGAAAAAGTTGTGTATGCTGCGCTTTTTCTTCAGGTCTAAAAACTGACATGTAACGGACCCCAGACAGAGCCGTAATAGGCAGTGGGGTCCTACTGCTTCCCTTAACAAGTCATATAAAGGGACGCTTTATTCTCGGAGCGTTGTCTGCTCCTTACTCAAGATGCGGATAGGATGTCGCCCATGTACTGTGTTCCAGACAAACTGTTCTCCAGGCTGCAAACAAGCTGAGCATTGCGTATATCCAGATACGGACCCCCAGTCCAGACCTACGACTTAAGGTACTGCCACACTTAGCGATCTCGTTAGCGATCTCGATAACGATGCAAGCTAACGAGATTGTTGGTGTGATCGCTTTTAGGTCGCTAGTAGCTGCCAAACAGGAGATCTCATAAATGACTCATCAGCGGTCAGCGATCTCTTTAACGACTTTGGCGGTCATTAGGATCTGTCATTAGCATGTACTGAGCGCTTCTGATTCATAGGAGTTTCCAGCATCGCTCCTGCTCTCCGCGTCCTGCTAGCCTGCTTTGCAACTTCTGCGATCCTCTCTGTGACGCAAAAGGGAACTTACAGATATTGCGATCCACTCCGTGACGCTAAAAAAAAAACAAAAAAAAAAAAACAGTCATATGCGTCACAAACGAAGTCGCTCGTCGTTCGCAAAAGGTGCCAAACACAGCGATATAGGCTCACCAGCGGGACGCCAACAATCAAAAAACGGTCCAGAACGCTAGTGAACGATCAGAGACATCACAGCAGGGGCCACATCGTTGCTACATGCCACACACAACGAGGTCGCTAACGAGATCGCTAAATAGTGACGTTTTAGTGATCTCGTTAGCGATCTCGCTTAGTGTGGCATACCCTTTACAAAGCAGCAGTGTGATATAATGCACGGTTTAGAAATACTCCGCTGAATGGCAGCACAAATATTTAGGTTGGTAAATTTGAAACACCAAATTAAAAATAAGCTTCCATTCCCTGACAACAGGAGGTAATCTCGGAGATCTCGACAATGGTTAGGAAGTATGGTAAATTACCATGGAGCATAACATAATGGCTGACTGCAGAACTCTGTGCCCTACTTTTACACAGGTCTATATGGGAGGACATTACTTACACCTCATTTGACTCAAAGCTACCAAACTGCATGAGCCCAATGACTTACCTAACATAGCAAGACTGTCTAAACAGCAAAACAAAAACAACCCAAACAAATCCTTAGGAGCATCGACAAGTGAACTGAACAAAGGTAAAAATAATCTCAATACACACATCTACACTAGAATTACCGATACCAGCGCCCTAATATAAAGCTGAGGCATAGAGCCGGCGTTACCTGACTCATCTCCACAGGACAATGCCCAGCACCGACGGCAGATACCCTCTAATAGGCTTTGTGATGCCACCGTCATACAGCTCGTAAAGGTCACATAGCTGCCATGTAACACAATCCCCAAACACAGGCCAGCTTTATATATTGTATGATATCACTGTGGGATCTGGGTGAATCCTCTGGCAGGCAGCACGTCTCCACCTCTTGTCTAATTAAGGCTCTTTTACATGGAGACACTTGTTCCCAATCACTGCCCAGCGAACAGCCGACAACCATGCTGGGGTGTCTCATGACCACATTAAATCCCCTTGTGTAGGTGGATATGTGCTGCCGCCATTCATGACAGAAGGGCAACATATGATTGTCTGAACTGCTCATGTGAACCCCCTGGATCATCGCTAGCTGAAATTGGTTCTTAAGGTACTGCCACACTAAACTATCCCGCTAGCGATCACGATAAAGACGCATACTAATGAGATCGCTAGCGGGATCGTTTTAATATCGCTAGTAGCGGCTTTATTTAGCGATGTCGTTAGGACGCTATCGCGGTTAGCGATCTCCTTAACGACTTTAGCGGTACAAAATACCGCTAAATCGCTAAATAAAAGGTGCCACACACAGTGATAATACTTACCCAGCGGGAGCGCCGACGATAAAATAGGGTCCGGAGCGATTCCAGCGACGAGCGAGATCACAGCAGGAAGCTCGTCGCTGGCAGATGCCGCACACAACAACATCGCTAACGGGATCGCTAAATAGTGACGTTTTTTAGCGATCCCGTTAGCGATGTTGTTTAGTGTGGCATACCCTTTAATGAGCTCCAATTAAACTCCGATATCATCAATCAAGGAAGTTTACAATGAAAAAACACACCCAGCTTTTGAGATTTTACTCCTTGATCATTTTTATCCTTGCCAAGCAGGTGGCTTTTACAAACACTTGTAAATGAATGTTGTTCTAAAGAGCTCTCCGAATTCAAGCACTGTCCTGTAATAGGATGTCACCATTATAACACTCACTCCTAAAGGCTCCACAACTCATCTGACATAAGCACAAAACAAAGAGAGGGGGCTTCATGGCATAGGTTTCCATAGCCGAGCACTACCGTATTTTTCGGACTATAGAACACACTCCAAAATTTCAGAAGGAAAATGGGAAAAAAAAAAAATAAATAATGGGTCAAATGGGGTCGGTCTTACAGTCCTGAATTCACTTTATCCTGGGAGGGGGGGGGGCAATCAGCAACGCTGGTGGAGCGAGTCACAGGGGTGTTTGGTGGTCCGGCAATATGACCCAGAATGGTGCGGCAGGTTCGGTGGTGCATGGGCTCCGGCAGCATTTTGTGAAAGCCCGGAGCCCCCACATATCCATTGCTGCGATGCGGTGGTCTCCGGGAAATGCCATCCCAAGGCTGGTGAGGCAGGCTTGGTGGTGCGGGGGGCTCCGGCGACATTTTGTGAAAACCTGGAGCCCACGCACTTCCATTGCCTCAATGCTGTGGCCTCTGGGAAAATGCCCGCCAGAGGCGGCACATGCGCAGATTGAGATCTCGGCAACGACTTAAAGGGATTTACAATGAGTAGTGACTTCAGGCTTGCCAGTAACACTGTAGTGGTCCAGCAGGTCACAACCTGTAAAAGACGACTGGCCTGGTGCCAATAACCGAAAACAACACCGGATATACTAGGGCCAGGGAACTTGGATAAGTAGCACCACTCCAGCAGTAAAGAATGAAAAACAGCTGGAGTGGAGCTTTAAAAGCTTCAGCATACCAAAAAATTTAGGAGTATTGTAGTTTCTAAGAACAGTTTTGGGGGGATCTTTTAATGTTCCAACATTACTGTGCTCCATTGCACAAAGCATGGCCCATAAAGGAATGGTTGGGAGAGTTTGGTGTGAACATCAATGGCTGCGCAGAATCCGGAGCCCGGCCCTCTCCAGAAACATCAGAGTCTGACATCATAAATCCTCTCTGGATGATTGTACAAAACTCCCCACAGGCACTCAAATCTTATAGAAAGCCTTCCTGGAAGAATGGACACTGTTATAGCTGCACAGGAGGGGCAACACCACACTAATGATTATGGATTTAGCATAGGATGCCATAAAAGCTCCTGCAGGTGTTATGCTTTCTTCCATTTGGTATATTCCAAAAACAAGTTTAATTCCTTTTTTATACAGGTTTATGTATGTTATCTAGTAGGAAGCCTAATGATACGTGCCGATGATCCGGAACTGGCAGCGCTTTGGACACAGCACATGTTCGCTGGGTCCAAAGCGCTGCCGTACATTGAAAGCAGGTGATTCCGCATGTGTTCACTGAAACATGCATCTCCGCAAGAGAAATTAGCATGCTGCGGTCTGGAGAGAAGCGTCACGTCAGTCTCTGAGGGTGAGCCGCGAGCGTCTCGGGACGCATAGTGGGCATGGGATCTCTTGAAATTCCATCCACTGTGCTGTAACATCTGGACGCTGGTGTTGGATGCTGCATAGGTACACAGCGTCCAACCCGCAGATTGTACAGATCGTCCGCACAAACCCTAATTCAGATTCTGCTGTATAAATATATACTGTAGAGCGGAGCATGAGGACTTGATGACTGGAACGTCTCACTGTATCTGCATGCATAGAAAGTTTTAGAAAAAAAGCTCTAACAATAAATGCGGATAACAGGGATTGGTACTCTAGGACTCCCTCTAGTGTCTGTTCCGGTCACTACATCCTTTCTCCCATCTTTGTTCACATCTGGATGTCTCGCGCTGACAGTCCTTTCTGTCACTTATTTCCTGGTGCTAGAAGCCATGCTGGACTTTTTGTGCTGTAACATCTTTATAGCTGCAGTTCCCTCTTTTCTGAGCCTCAATTCTTTCCTCCCTTTTGTAACAGCTGCTCTCAGCATTGTCAGTTCTTTCCCTGGGTTTTCATCATACACACCTTTCATCAGATAGGTTTTTTTCTAATCCGTGTGCTGGCCCTTTTTAGTCATGACGGCACACTGATCAGAGGTTATTAGAACTATTCACACACCAATTGTTTTAATACATTCATGTGTCCGTCCTATTAAACTCAGTGCAATTTGTGGATCAGTCTGGCCATTCGAGTCTATAGGAATCAGTCAAGAATTGGATACAATTAGATTAGTTGAAATTGATGTTGAAATGTAAAAAAAAAAAAAAAAAAGTACTTTAAGTTTTTAAAAACAGCATTTCACACAGAAGAAAATGAGTGACTGTCGCCTTTTTCGTAACCCTAGTAACCCTATAAGCAGAACAAAGGCTGGGAGTTTGGTACTTCTGAGCTGTAGGCACTCAGTGGGGACCACACAGCTTTGTACCATGGAGGTCATTCCCCTAGAGGAATACCTGTGTTATGTATTATACTTATTTATCACTTACCCAGAGGTGCAGTATGGATCCATAGACTTCTATGGATGCTACATTACTCCTCTGTTCAATTTTCAGCTTGCATATGCCCATAGAAAACCATCACTTTGTTTTCCATGTAATATTACATTCCTTGCACAGGCATGCATTAACCCCTCTTAAACGAATCTGTCTCAATACAATCAGCCCTCCTAAGCCATCTACATGGGCACGCAGGTCATAGGAAGCTGCATAAAATGATTCTTTGACACCTGCAATCCAGTGTCTTATTCCACAGACATCCACATTTTCGTTTTATACAATCAGCTGTTTGAATCTGTCATGTAAAATAACGCTATTACCCTGCAGGTAATACGCGTTCTGACACTACGGCACCGGCACTGAGAGCCCCGCTGCTGGCCTGGGCTCCAGAGCGCTTATCATACACCAGTAACATTGTATATTCCTTGTGATGTCACTGATCACTGGAGGTGGTGGCACATGTGACCACATTATGTACAAGTTGCTTTGTGTGCCCCTCCCCCCACTACAGTAGGACAGTACTAGTGGTATTAGCGTGCAGTCTGGCATGGTGATCTTCTGTGACTGCTCAGTGCAATCCTGCAGGTACACATTACTGCAGGGTAAGGTGTCACTATAAAGAAGCATTTACCTTTGCTAATAATTGGGAACTAGTACTCCAAGACAAGCTGGTGTCCCGATAGTAGGGATTTTTCGACAGCCACCGATCAGGGCTATGGAGTCAAAAAGAGTGTAAAATGGACAGACTCCAACTCCTAAAATATATAATAAATTGGGTACAGTAGTTCAATGCTGTATGTGTAGTACAATTTTTTCATTTGGGAGTCATGAAATGTCCTATAAATGTCTGTTCTATTCCTGATCTAAGGATCTGGGCTTTTAGCTGAGATGAATCTGTGCTGCATTTATGTACACGCTCAGTAGTGGGGCAGTGCTGTGGGGTCAGGGAAATTGAGGAGTCGGAGGTTTGGCTTACTGACTCCACAGCACTGCCACAAAGTACCGAAAAGAAGAGCAAAAAGCTCTTTGGTAAAGAGAAATTAATTTAACCTTAAAAATCATCACTCAGCAGCACAATGCCCTGTATAAGTAGGATGTGCTGCCAAAAACAATGATATTCTTCGTGCACAGAGTGATCATATTAAAGGGGTGGTCTCAAGTTCACAAATGGGTAATATTACAAAGTGCTTTTAACAATCAACTTTGTAGTTTACCCTCTGTATTCTCGACCACGTACATATTTGTATTTCACAATGCAAAGCTGGTTGCCTAGGTTACCAGCCAGCTTGTATTTCCAGAGGCCAGTTACCTACACTAGGGAGCATGTAAACTCCATGCTTTACAGCCAGCTTGTGTCACTCTAAAGGGTATGCCACACTAAACAACATCGCTAATGGGATCGCTAAAAAACGTCACTATTTAGCGATCCCGTTAGCGATGTTGTTGTGTGCGGCATCTGCCAGCGACGAGCTTCCTGCTGTGATCTCGCTCGTCGCTGGAATCGTTCCGGACCCTATTTTCGTCGCTGGCGCCCAGGGTGGATAAAAATCATGATTTTTTTTTAAAAAATCAAAAAAATCGGATTTTTTTGATTTAAATCGGATTTTTTTGATTTAAATCGGATTTTTTTGATTTAAATCGGATTTTTTTGATTTAAATAGGATTTTTTAATCAAGTTGTACACAAGCAAAACTTTGTCTTTTGCAAATCAAATTATTTTACACAAATAAAAATATTAAAACAGTTGATGATTATGAAACCTAATAATTTTTATTTGCACTATTAAACAATCAGAATTGAACTACAGAGAGTAAGTAATTTTTAACAATAGCCTATCTCTAACGTTTGAAGTAAGCAAACATCTTCAGTGAATACATCAGTCCTTTAAGCCTACTGTTTATTTCGGACTTTTAATAGGAAAACTAGTTGTCCTGCTTTAGCAGTTCCGAAGCGGTTTCGGACTGTTGTGTGCATAAAACCAAATGAAGAAAACAATCTCTCTACTCCTGCCGATGAAGCCGATGCAGTCAGGAGCTGAGTAGCTACATTTATTATCTTCGCTGGAAGAACAAGTGATTGCGACTTCCACCAGTCCAGTGGTTTTAGTTCATTAACGATGTTATCTGCAAACATGTATTTTTGAAATGGTGCAGATTCACACTTCAATTTCAGCACAGTTGCCACAATGTCATGGTTAGTATTGGCGAGCCACTCCATTGCAGAGTTGATTTCCGCCTCAGATAGTTTTTTCCCTCTGTAGATGGGATGCAAGATATTGGCTAAATAGTGTTCTTCTTTTAATGCTTGGTCCTTGCGGTGGTGTATTGCAACCTTTACATTGTTTGAGAGGTTCAAGCGATCTAGCGAACCTTCTAAATCTTTCCAAACTTCTGTGGCATCAGTTATGGTTGCAGTATCTTTCTGCATTTTATCCAACGCAATAGATATTGGCTTTAACCTTTCCAAAAGGTCCTCGGCATTTCTCTTCACACCAAGATTTAATACTTTGCTTCGTATATTAGCATCAATTTTATCCCGATGTGTTTCGCAAATGGACACTAATTTTGACCAGTTGTTAATAAACAGTTCCAAGCATTCAGCCAAGGTATTCCATCTAACATCTTGTGGTAGAACCAACTTCAGTCCTCCCATTTCCTTGTAGGTTGCATGTGCAAAATGATTATTGCAGAAATATTTAACAATTTCTACAACATGTACCTTGACACCCGAAATATGCAGGTCTTTTGCCAAAAGATGCAACAAATGGGCAGAACAACCGTATGTAATGACATTTGTGTCATCCTCATGTGCCAGTTCCGCTCGCATTTTTGCCACATTGCTTGCGTTATCAGTAACTAAGCTCCTTACTTTACATCCAAACTGTTCTTGGCATTGGTGAATTGAGTTCTTAGCAATTTCAAGTAAATATTCAGCAGTATGTGAATTTCCAGATGTGTCGATTGTGTCTGTAAGGTAAGTTTCACCATCTTCTGTTGTGACACAAGTGCAAATTATGGGGTCGTTGTGGATGTTGCTCCAACCATCCAAGCTCATGTTAACAACTTTGTCTTTCAAATATTTTGTACAAGCCGCTCTTTCTTTGTTGTATACAGCCTGAAGATGTTTTCCTGAGATATCAAATCTACTTGGTGGTTTGTAGCCTGGTCTTATTCCTTCGATCATTTGTACAAACAATGGGTGTTCAACTAGTCGGAAAGAAGAATTGGTTGCAAATATGAATTTAGCAATTAATTCATCAAAATGTTCTTTCTGGCTCGTCGTAGTCTTTAAGAGGAATTTTTCTACACTTTGCACGCAAAGTTTTTTGTTGGGCTGCTTTGTTGAAGTTGTACCCAGATATTGATTGTCACGTGCAGCACAAGCCATATTTGACCCTGAAAGCACAGAAATTAAAAATATAATTCGACTGCGTATTTGAAGAAATATAACGAAAATATTTTGAAACAAACTTTTTGAACAATGTAATGGTCCTCGTCCTATAAGGGCTGTCTCAAAAGTTATGCTACTCAAGTTTCCGGTGAAGTTGCTGTAATACTAGTAATATCAGAGCAACTGAAAAAAATTATGTCACAAAAGTTTTAAAAATGTTTTTTTTAAAAAATGGTCAATTTGGCAGACTTCAAAAGTGAATTGTAGCCTACAATAAAAAAAAAAATAGGCGTATACACACTCTTTTATTTTTACTTAACGTTAATCTTCTGTGAAATATTGCCTTAACATAAATTTAAATTCTATACTCCAGAACTAGTGCTAGAAATTTTTCTTTTCATAGACTTTAACCATCCCAGTAAAACGTCTGTTAAAATAGGTTGTAATTGCCAGACTTACCACTAGTGCTAGGGTCCTGGTGCATAAGAAGCTGTGGGGGTTCATTGACATTAGTTGTATCACTATCAACATCTTCATTTCCCTTCTGGTTGCAGTTTTCATAATGTGATTTCAAACGGCAAACAAGTCCTTGGATATCCTTTTGACAGTATTTGCACTTTGCTCTCCCACCTTTCTTTCCAAGCTCTGCTGGCATCTCAACAAAATGAACCCAAATAGGGTCTCTCTTACGACCTGCCATGGCTCACGCAGATCACTTCTGAAGTTTGATTGTTACTACAGCCAAGTACTGCTGACTGACTATCCAACAAGTTTGGGCATGTCAACTGAATGGAAAAAGAAACTGAAACCAAGCTACAGAAAGTGAAACCAAGTTAGAAGTGTGGAGTTAATTGAACAATGATTGAAAGTTTTAGATTTTAATCGTGATTTATATTAAAAAAATCTTTTGATTTAAATCAGTGATTTAAATCATGATTAAAATCACGATTTAAATCGATCTGATTTAAATAGAAAAAAATCATTTGATTTAAATCATGATTTAAATCGTTGATTTAAATCGGCTGATTTAAAAAAATCCCCCCCTGGGCCCCCCCTGGGTAAGTATATATCGCTAATTGGCACCTTTTTTAGCGATTTACGGTAATTTTTTACGTAAATCTTTAAAGGAATCGTAACCCGATGCGCCCCAAAGAATGCTAAAATAGGAGCCACTGCGATTGAAAAAACCCCCTAGCTTTTCCCTTAGTATGGACGCTAACGAGATGCGGGGGGTTGGTAGTGTGGAGTCCTTTTAAAATATTTTGCCAGTTCAGCCCCTTTCTGTTTTTTCCCCTGCGGCGAGTCAGAATCCCCCAGCTGGAGCCTGGGCGAGCAAGAAATTGGATCGTGACTCCAAAAGCTGTATTTTGAATAATAAAAAAATTTTGAGTTGGAAGGGCCCCAAAATGGTCTTGTGCCAAACCCCCCTGTCAAGGCAGGATTCACTAGGCCCCTTTACCATCATGCCGGGGGAAATGTGGTAAGTTTTTACACGTCTGAGAACTGACTCATAGACCCATTAAAATGCCCCCAAATAAAACCCCCAGAGAGCTACCAAGGGAGTTTTGACACTTTTTTTAATCATTTTAAGACGGAGTGAAAAGACTGTTAGTAGTTCTCTGGGATTATTGTGTCCGCATTGTCCCCGTTTTTTGATTTTTTTTCCTTAAAGACGAAGTTTGGTTTTTTTTTTCGTGGAGTACATTTTTTCTTCTTTTTTAGAACTTGCAGTCCCCCCAGGCGGCTCCTGCGGGAACTCCGTCTTGGAAAGATACTGCAAAGGAGCTGATTCTCCCTTTCCCCTTTTTTTATTTTTAAGATTATTCGGGCACATAGATGAGCTTAATGTCTAAATTAAAAAATAATCCCCATCGTAAAAACTCTTTTTAACGATCACGATCAGGGTATAAAATAATAAAAATCTTTTTTTATATAGCGCCTCAATCCAGCGTTTCTTTTAAATTTCAAACCAATTCATAATAACAACGTTAACAAAACGAATTAAAGCAAAATAAGAACCCCCGCTCGTGAGAGCTTACAATTACAATGAGGTGGGGGGATACAAGGACAGGTGTGTATATACAATGGGCATTTACAATGAGGGGGCCATCGAGGGAGTGAGGATGGATGGATGGAGTAAAAGGGGGTAACAACACACACCACACACACCTTACACAGAGAAGACTTTGATTAGTGAATTTGATAGGCCGTCAAAAACTATTGTTTTGGGGACCCCCAAACCTTTGAAATTTGGGAAAATTTTCCTAATTTTTGGGGTAGAGCTTCCAGAGGTTTGGGCCCCAGCGGGGGGGGAAAAAAGTTTGGAGTCGGGGGGGGGAGGTAGGAAAATTGGCCCAGAGGTTATAAAAATTCTTTTCAGAGCGCGGCGTGTTGGGCCCGGATAGATGAAAAAAAGGGAGAAGATTGGGGGGGGTGCTGCTGTGGAGAGCTTTGGGGGTGAGAAAGACTTTGAATTGGGGCCCCTAATGAATGGGGGGGCCAGTGTAAGGATGCGAAGGCGGACGCGCCAGTACGATTGCCAGTGGGGCCCTGGTGCTGCATTAAAAGGATGGTGGGGAGGGGGGTAGTGGGGGAAGGGGGGGGAAGTAATAGGAGGTTTCAGTAGTCAGGGGGAAAAAATCAATGCTACGTGGGGTTTTTGGTTTCCAGGTGGAAAAGGGCGGATTTTAGAATGGCAGGCTTAATTTCCCCCCCGTCAACCCCCCGAAAACAGGAGTTTAACCCCCTTGAGACAAAAAAAATGCGATTTAACCAGGATTATGAACAGGGGGTTTTTAATATTTCTTTAGTCTTATCTGCAAAATTTGAAAATTTTTTTGGGAAATGTTTTTTAAACGCTGTTCCCAAATGCCCGTTTGGGAGGTTTCCCCCCTTTAATTTTCAGGGATGAAGGGAAAAGGGGGCCCCCGAAAAGGGAAAACCGTCAACCGTTTGGCCAAAAATGAGTTTAAAGCCATGCTTTAGGGTTATTACACAATTTTTTTAATCTGTAGTTTGCCCCCTCTAACGAAAGAGAAATGTTCCAGGGAGGCTGTAAGGTTGCACAAATTAAACATCGAGGTTTAGCATAATGAGCAGCCCTTTGATTGGGGGGAAAAAGGTTTGAAATCTCCCCCAGTAACATTTATTTTAATTTTGATGTTTGAGAAAAATTCCCCCTTTAAAAATGTGATGATTGGCCCCCGTCAGGGGTCTGTAATGTTTAAAAAGTCACAAAAAGACATTGTACCCCCCAAAAAATTCCCCAAACCCTTGAAAAAATTTAGAAATTAGATGTATTTTAAAAAAAATTAAGATTTATGCAAAGGGCCCCGACAAAGGCAAAACCTGGGACTTTGAAGGGGTTTTTTGAAAAAAACCCCCTTTGGGCCCCAAAAATTTTTTCCCCCTTTTTTCCCTAGTAAAAAGTGTCCCCAAATTTTTCAAAAAAATTTTTCCCCTTTTCCCCTCAAAAAAAAAGGGGAAAAAAAAAGGGGAAAAAGGGAAACAGCCCCAAAAGGGGGGCCCCCCCCTTTTGTAAAAAACTACTCTCAAAAAGGGGTAAAAATTGAGGTTCCTGAAGAAAGGGTCCCCCAAAGTACTTCAGCAGCACATTTTTGGGGAAAAATCTTTTCAAAAAAATGGAATATGCATAAACTGCTACAGGAAGGGGGGTGCGGGGGTTTTTCACTTGAGGCCATACACTTTTGGGGTTTCCCCCAACCCCTGAGGGGGGGGGGTGGCGTAACTTTGGGGGCTGCCGCACCGGGCTGGGGGTACGGGGGCCATTTGAGTTTTGGAAAAAAAGGGGGGGCCCATATACTGTTCTTGGGGGGGGGCCTTGCTCCCCGCAGCCCCCTTTTGGGGGCCGGAAAATGGTTAAAAAGAAAATTGTGCCCCCCGAACAATCTATTACTTTTTGGGCCCCCTCAAGTGGCCCCGGTGACCCACATGCTCAGTAATCCCCGGGGGAAAGGGGCCCCCCATTTTAGAGACAGAGAGAGTTTTTTGGGGGGGAAGCGAAAGCCCCAAAACCAAAAACCCCTCCCCGATGATGAAAAACGTTCATCCGTGATAATATGATATTGATACATTTTGGGGGCCCTTCCGATAGGTCATCATTTGGGGGGCTAGTGGGGTCCAAATGGGGTTTTGCCATTAAAAATGGGAGCGGAGAGCAGCCCCTAGCGGGATCATATGAAGAGGGCCCTTTTCCCCCTGCTTTGAGGACACCACCAGGCCGCACAGGGGGGGACAATACAGGGGTGTTTTTGGGGGTTTTCAGAGCTGAGAACCCCAACCCCCGGGGAGAATTGTAGGTGTGACGAGGGGAGATGACTGCAGGAGCGTTATTGTGTGCCATTGCCTAAAAAAATGATGGCCTCCGGGGGGGAAAAAGGGCCCCCCACGTTGTGCTACACCCCCCCCCCAGTGGGGGGCCCGGCCCCCTGTGTGAGGACGGCGCTGAAAACCCGGGGAAAAACGGGGGGCCCCTCCGCACACCGCCCCTTTTTACCCCCTTTTTCCCCCCAAAAAAACGGGAGAAGGGCCCCGGGGGGGGGAAACCCCGGAAGGGGGAGTCATCACACGACGGAACACCCAAAAATCCGACCAACACCCGCACAACAAAAAACCCCCCCCCACCCCTCCTTCCGCATTTTCTCGCGACAGGGAGCGGTTTTGGGGGCCCCCCCCCTAAAAAAAAGGGGGGGCACCCAAAAAAAATGTTTTTTCCAATTTTGGTTTTTTCCATGTTCTTAAAATTTTCATTGACCCCCGGAAAAAGGGTTTTTTTGTAATCTATAGGGGCCCCCCGGGGGGGAAAAAAAAAAAGAATGAGGAGTGTGACCGACCGCAGTTGGGAGGTCCTGGGGAAGGGGGGGACGCATTTCCCGGGGGGGTGGGCGTCCTTGAACATTTTGGGGGGGGGAAAATGTCCTTTTTAGGGGGAAAAAGGGCCCCCCCTTCCGCGGGGGGGTTTCTTTCAGTTGCCGTTTTCCCGGGGGGGGGGCACGGGGGGGCCCCCCGGTGACCCCCGGGGGGTGCAGCTAGAGAAACCCCCCAGCACTGTCTGGCTGCAGGTGGGGCGCCTTGGTCTGGGGCCCCCGGAATCGTCACCCCCGGGAGTAACTTATGTTTCTGGCCCCCCTCAGGCCCCTTTTTACCCCCGCCCCCCCTTTTAGAAAAAAAGCGGGGGGGCAGAGCGAACCCCACCATTTTTTTGGGAGGTTTTGTGCCTTTTTGGGGCCCCCCGGGGGGGTTTTTACGCTTGTGGGGCTGTCCCCCCCCCTGGTTTGCTTTTCCCTGTTTTAGTGAATGATTTTTGGGAAAAATTTTTTTTCCGGGGTTTTGGGTTTTTTGTAGAGATTTGGGCCTTTTCTGTGCTCCCTTTTGACGTTCTAGGGGGTTTTAAAAAAA
>JARQOD010000006.1:319887184-320134782 GCA_033576555.1 Oophaga sylvatica
GGACACCACCAGGCCCTGCACAGGGGGGCACAATACACGCTGCTCTGGGGTGTCAGAGCTGAGAACCACAACTCCCAGCAGGGCAGACTTGTAGGTGTGACAGAGCGGGAGATGACTGACAGGAGCAGTGACTTGCTGTGCCATTGCCTAACACAAGTGATGGCCTCCTGGGGAAGTGCCGAGCACAGCTGTGCTACACCCGTGCCCTCAGTAGCGGTGCCCGGCTCCTGTGTGAGGACGGCGCTGACCCGGACATGGCGGCTGCCGCTCCGCACACCGACCCCAGTGTTACCCACTTACCGCACACTAAGCGGAGAAGACCGGAGAGAAGCCGGAGCGAGAGTCACTCACACAGACGGAATCACCTCAGCCTCCGACCAACACCCGCACAACAACTCCTCCTCCGACACTCACTTCCGCATTACTCGCGACAGGGAGCGGATGGACCGCACCACTAAAAAAAACCGGGGGAGCACTCAGACTAAGTGCTTCTCTTACACAATCTTCAGGCTTCTTCACACTGTTATTATTTGCATTGACCTAGAAATGGCTGCTCGTAATCTATAGACACTCTGGGCTAAATAAGAAAAGAATGAGGAGTGTGACCAGCACCGCAGTTGGTACGGTCCTCGGTGAAGGGTGGGACGCATTCCAGGCGGGATGACGTCATGAGACATTGGCTGACATATGTCCTTGTATGGAAGCGGCCGCTCAGTTCTCGCGGGAGTTGCTGCAGTTGCCGTCCGGGGGAGCTGTGCACGGCGGCGCCCCTGTGGTGACCCGGCATGCTGCAGCCTAGCTGACCACACAGCACTGTCTGGCTGCAGAGCTGAGCGCACTCCTGGTCTGGCGCCACTGGACTCGCTCACCAGTGCAGTAACTTATGTCTTCTGGCCACACATCACTGCCCTATAGCACAGAGCAGCTTTCAGAAGAATGCGGGCTTCAGAGCTGAACTCCTCCACCATGCCTTGCTGGAGGTGTGTGCCTTGTGCCCTCATGGGTGTATGTTACAGCTGTGAGGGCTGTCCCCAGGCTGGTTCTGCTCTTTCCCGCTGTTTTAGTGAATGATTTGGGCATTTATTTCCTGTTTTAGTTGTCTGTAGAGATTTGGGCCTTTTCTGTGCTCGTTTTGACGCTCTCTACCGGGGTAATAATGCAGAGCAGCTTAAAGGCATGTCCAAGAGGTATCCGGAGAGCGCTACCTCCTTGTGAACGCGGCATGTCCACGACGTATCCGGAGAGCCCTACCTCCTTGTGAACGCGGCATGACCACGACGTATCCGGAGAGCGCTACCCCCTTGTGAACGCGGCATGACCACGACGTATCCGGAGAGCGCTACCTCCTTGTGAACGCGGCATGACCACGACGTATCCGGAGAGCGCTACCTCCTTGTGAACGCGGCATGTCCACTACATATCCGGAGAGCCCTACCTCCTTGTGAACGCGGCATGTCCACGACGTCTCCGAGAGCGCTACCTCCTTGTGAACGCGGCATGACCACGACGTATCCGGAGAGCGCTACCCCTTGTGAACGCGGCATGACCACGACGTATCCGGAGAGCGCTACCTCCTTGTGAACGCGGCATGACCACGACGTATCCGGAGAGCGCTACCTCCTTGTGAACGCGGCATGTCCACGACGTCTCCGGAGAGCGCTACCTCCTTGTGAACGCGGCATGTCCACGACGTATCCGGAGAGCGCTACCTCCTTGTGAACGCGGCATGTCCACGACGTATCCGGAGAGCCCTACCTCCTTGTGAACGCGGCATGTCCACGACGTATCCGGAGAGCACTACCTCCTTGTGAATGCGGCATGACCACGACGTCTCCGGAGAGCCCTACCTCGTGAACGTGGCATGTCCACGACGTCTCCGGAGAGCGCTACCTCCTTGTGAACGCGGCATGTCCACGACGTATCCGGAGAGCGCTACCTCCTTGTGAACGCGGCATGTCCACGACGTATCCGGAGAGCCCTACCTCCTTGTGAACGCGGCATGTCCACGACGTATCCGGAGAGCACTACCTCCTTGTGAATGCGGCATGTCCACGATGTATCCGGAGAGCACTACCTCCTTGTGAATGCGGCATGTCCATGACGTATCCGTAGAGCACCACCTCCTTGTGAACGCGGCATGTCCACGACGTATCCGGAGAGCGCTACCTCCTTGTGAACGCGGCATGTCCACGACGTATCCGGAGAGCACTACCTCCTTGTGAATGCGGCATGTGCATGACGTATCCGGAGAGCACTACCTCCTTGTGAACGCGGCATGTCCACGACGTATCCGGAGAGCGCTACCTCCTTGTGAACGCGGCATGTCCACGACGTATCCGGAGAGCGCTACCTCCTTGTGAACGCGGCATGTCCACGACGTATCCGGAGAGCGCTATCTCCTTGTGAACGCGGCATGTCCACGACGTATCCGGAGAGCGCTACCTCCTTGTGAACGCGGCATGTCCACGACGTATCCGGAGAGCGCTACCTCCTTGTGAACGCGGCATGTCCACGACGTATCCGGAGAGCGCTACCTCCTTGTGAACGCGGCATGTCCACGACGTATCCGGAGAGCGCTACCTCCTTGTGAATGCGGCATGTCCACGACGTATCCGGAGAGCCCTACCTCCTTGGGAACGCGGCATGTCCACGACTTATCCGGAGAGCACTACCTCCTTGTGAATGCGGCATGTCCACGACGTATCCGGAGAGCACTACCTCCTTGTGAACGCGGCATGTCCACGACGTATCCGGAGAGCGCTACCTCCTTGTGAACGCGGCATGTCCACGACGTATCCGGAGAGCGCTACCTCCTTGTGAACGCGGCATGTCCACGACGTATCCGGAGAGCGCTACCTCCTTGTGAATGCGGCATGTCCACGACGTATCCGGAGAGCCCTACCTCGTGAACGTGGCATGTCCACGACGTATCCGGAGAGCGCTACCTCCTTGTGAACGCGGCATGTCCACGACGTATCCGGAGAGCGCTACCTCCTTGTGAATGCGGCATGTCCACGACGTCTCCGGAGAGCGTTACCTCCTTGTGAACACGGCATGTCCACGACGTATCCGGAGAGCGCTACCTCCTTGTGAACGCGGCATGTCCACGACGTATCCGGAGAGCGCTACCTCCTTGTGAACGCGGCATGTCCACGACGTATCCGGAGAGCCCTACCTCGTGAACGTGGCATGTCCACGACGTCTCCGGAGAGCGCTACCTCCTTGTGAACGCGGCATGTCCACGACGTATCCGGAGAGCGCTACCTCCTTGTGAACGCGGCATGTCCACGACGTATCCGGAGAGCCTACCTCCTTGTGAACGCGGCATGTCCACGACGTATCCGGAGAGCACTACCTCCTTGTGAATGCGGCATGTCCACGACGTATCCGGAGAGCACTACCTCCTTGTGAATGCGGCATGTCCATGACGTATCCGTAGAGCACCACCTCCTTGTGAACGCGGCATGTCCACGACATCGTAATCCGGAATGAGCGCATACCTCCTTGTGAACGCGGCATGTCCACGACGTATCCGGAGAGCACTACCTCCTTGTGAATGCGGCATGTCCATGACGTATCCGGAGAGCACTACCTCCTTGTGAACGCGGCATGTCCACGACGTATCCGGAGAGCGCTACCTCCTTGTGAACGCGGCATGTCCACGATCCGAGACGTACTCTGTGAACGCGCATGCACGTATCCGGAGAGCGCTACCCTTGTGAACGCGGCATGTCCACGACGTATCCGGAGAGCGCTACCTCCTTGTGAACGCGGCATGTCCACGACGTATCCGGAGAGCGCTACCTCCTTGTGAACGCGGCATGTCCACGACGTATCCGGAGAGCGCTACCTCCTTGTGAACGCGGCATGTCCACGACGTATCCGGAGAGCGCTACCTCCTTGTGAACGCGGCATGTCCACGACGTATCCGGAGAGCGCTACCTCCTTGTGAATGCGGCATGTCCACGACGTATCCGGAGAGCCCTACCTCCTTGTGAACGCGGCATGTCCACGACTTATCCGGAGAGCACTACCTCCTTGTGAATGCGGCATGTCCACGACGTATCCGGAGAGCACTACCTCCTTGTGAACGCGGCATGTCCACGACGTATCCGGAGAGCGCTACCTCCTTGTGAACGCGGCATGTCCACGACGTATCCGGAGAGCGCTACCTCCTTGTGAACGCGGCATGTCCACGACGTATCCGGAGAGCGCTACCTCCTTGTGAACGCGGCATGTCCACGACGTATCCGGAGAGCCCTACCTCGTGAACGTGGCATGTCCACGACGTATCCGGAGAGCGCTACCTCCTTGTGAATGCGGCATGTCCACGACGTATCCGGAGAGCGCTACCTCCTTGTGAATGCGGCATGTCCACGACGTCTCCGGAGAGCGTTACCTCCTTGTGAACGCGGCATGTCCACGACGTATCCGGAGAGCGCTACCTCCTTGTGAACGCCTTAAGGCAGCACTAAGGCTTCTTTTACACTTGTCGTGTTTTTTGCAGTCTGTTTTTGCAGGTCTTTTTTGCCGGACTCAAAAATCTTCTCAGATCACCGTTTTTCTGGTTTGGACTAGCTTTTGAAAAGTCGGAAAAATTTAAAAAAAAGGCGTTCTGCAAATACGGTCTTCACAGTGTACCGCAAAAGCAGCTCACTGGGCAAACTTCCATTGTTTTTCATTGAATTTCAATGGGGGCCGTGTCCATAAGCTGTGAAAAATATCGAGCAAGCTTGATATTTTTTCACGGCTGTAAGTACGGCGTACGGCGCTCCTACGATTTTTTGCGGCCCCATAGAAATATATTGGGGACGCAAAAACAGGCTGCAAAAACACGGCAAGTGTAAAAGAAGCCTTAGAAGGCCAATAGCTCTGGAACTGTCTGGCGGATTTAAAATAGAAAAAAAAAGAAAGAAACAAGAGCAGCAGAAAACTGACCACTAGTGAGCTGGTGATGGGAGCCTTTTTACATAAACCTGTTACACCTGATGATGCTAGTATGTTTATTTGATGGTGTCTCTCAGCACAGTCTTGAGCTTATGGAGCAGATCGGGACAGCTGTCCCTTCCATGAGGAGAGCCAATCAGGGCTCTAGAAGAGCATCAACCAAGTAGAAGGACTGGAGGAGCACTACCAGAGCCCTGCAAAATCGCCACCAACGGGAAACTGGTGTGCAGATTTCTGAGCAGACTGTCAGAAAAAGACTCCAAGCTGTCATGAGGGCTTGAGGTCATGTAGTGGGACCTTCACCCACAGCCCAGCTCTGTGCAGTATGAGCGGCATTTGCCACCTAATACCAGAATGTGGAGGTCCAAAGATGAGAACATGAGCACATATGACAGGTGAGGGTCTGGAGACTCCATTGTGAGCTAAATGCTCCTTTCAACATCCTCAAGTATAGAACTGGTTTAGCAATAGGCATTAATGGTCCAGGGAAGCAAATCCATGGAGGGTAAGGCAAACTCACATGACAACAATACCATGACTGCTGTTAGGTAACAGGATGAAATCCTCGCAGCCATTGGCAGACCTTCACTGGTGCAGTGTTCCTGGGTTCCTCCTGGTGTAGGACAATGCCCAGTCTCATGTGGCCAGAGTGCAGGCTGTACCTGAATAAAGAAGGCATTGATGCCACTGACTGGCTCTCATGTACCACAGTCCTGGATCCGATTATGTACCAGTGCATCCCATGCCACCAAGTAGAGCTATAGATTCTCCAGGAGCTCATTGATGTCCTGATCCAGGTCTAGAAGAAGATCCCCCAGGACACCATCCAACATCTCATATGTTCGGTGTGTATGCAGGCACACGGGGGCCATATACACTACTGAGTCACATCATGAGTTGAATCCGGCTGTGATTTAAAATATTTTACTTTGATTTTTGGGGTGATTCAGGCCTCATATGTTTGATGGGTTTGGTCTCCTTTGACCGTTAGTTGAACTTAATTTTGTCAAATTGCACAATTGATGTCAGTAAAGTTCTTCAACTGTCTACTACAGACATGAGTTTTTGTTTTTAGTTGCAAATCCACAGCAAGCACAATTTGTTGCAGAAATGCTGTAGACTTTCTATGTGGACTTTATTAATTATTATGCAGAATGTAAAATTCACAATGAAAACAAGTAGATTTCAATGTGGATTTCCAGTGTATTTATTTTATAGCCTTAACAGACAGATTTAGCAAAGCAACTCCATTTACCAGTACCCAAGGTTGCCCTGGCGTTTACATTCTAACCCCTGAACAGGGATCTGGATTTACACATGGACCCTTGATTGGGGCCACGGAGTTAGCCGATGCTGTTGGCTGATGGTGCAGCCTGGCTGGAATGGTCAGGTAACCGGGAGAAACAGGAAGGCAGTTAAGGTACAAAATCAGAAGGCAGAAGAATAGGAAATGAGCTGAGGTCCGACAACAGAACTACAGTCATGGACAAAAGTTTTGAGAATGACACAAATATTAATTTTTTCAAAGTCTACTGCTTCATTTTTTCTAATGGCAATTTGCATATACTCCAGAATGTTATAAAGAGTGATCAGCTTAACAGCAATTACTTGCAAAGTCAATATTTGGCTAGAAAATGAACTTTATCCCCAAAACACATTTCAACATCATTGCAGTGTCGAGGTCATAACGACAAACCACTCGTCCTCCAGTCACTCCAAATTAGATTATGAGCATGTGGTACCAGAATAAGAAAGAGTCAGACAATCAGGCTGGTTCAATCTTAGAGCATGCTTCAAAAATGGTGCTAACAGGCGACCACCACAGCAAGTTCTGTTCTTTATTTTCACATACATAAGATTATCTACACAGGATGTCAGGGTGGAGTAAAAGGGTGGACGAGAGCAGGGAGGTAAGTTATAGATGTCCATATATGTACATGTCCAGCATCTGGCCATCTCTAATTGGTCCTTAGATCTTCTTCTAAGTCCTCCTTTCATCGTGTCATCCTTAAGTTTCATTTCCTAAGAATTGATTCTGCTTTTCTTGTATATCACGTGGTTTCTCAGTTCCCCAAAGGTGGGGGCATTTTAGTGGATCCAGTTCAAGTTATTAGATAGTTAATGTAGTACAGTGGTAGGACACAAGGTGGAGACAGACACCAGCTGATACTGACATCTTAGAATAAGTTTCAATCTGAATAATACTACTCAAGGGAAACTTTGTGTTTCAGGAACAAAGAACAAAATAGTGGTAAACACATAAACATATAGAAATATAAGAAAACATATAAAAGTGGAAAAATATATTTTACCTTGACAATCCCCCCTAAACACTAAGTTTTCCCTTGACTACCTTTGAGACTGTCCATGTGTGGGGACAGGGGTAGTGGATTTCTTCACTTGGTCATTTCAGAAGCTGGCCCCTTAAGGACCGCCCCCAAACAACCAAGTCCCTACCAAACCTGCACATGGAGTTCTCCCACTATCCCTAAACTAAATCTCTCATTTCCATTTGTATTTTGTCATAGGGGGTTTTATCAGGTTTGTCCAATGGGGTATATTTCTCCATATCACCCTTATCAGTATCGTCATATAGCAGGGACACAACTTCCTGATAAAGGAAAGTACCTGAGGAGGCGGTTGCATTGGTCACAGCTTTCCTATACATAGGTATCACACAACATAGAATTATCAATCCTAGCACCAAAAGCCCTGCTACCACTAAGCAGGCTTGTTGGAGAAATCCTTTGAGTCCTCCAAGCCACCATGAGAAGAAAGAGGTATCTACTTCTGCATTGGCCTTTACTTCCTGAGCCAGATTTTTAATCTTTGTAAGGGCCACTATAGTTTTACCATTGATTCCAGAATTCTGAGGAATATAAGTACAACATTCTTCCCCTATCATCCCACAGACCCCACCTTTTTCAGCTTGAATCATGTCAATGGCCAGTCTATTTTGAAGAGTCATTCTTGTGTTGGGGCCCAGTTCCTCAACTATACCCTGGAAAGCATCTTGACTAAAATTGATAAATCTTTGCTCGGTGTAGTATATATAATTTATCCAATCTAAATTGTAATTGATCTGCACAGTTGGGATAAGAGAACGGAAACCCGCCAGGATCTGATTCTGAGCTTTGTATTCATCTGGGACCCCCCTAGGAACACCTATGGGATCTATATAAACTTTGGGATCCTCAGCATAACCGGTGTGCAGCTGACCCAGACTCCTTCTCTTCCGGGATATCAGTGGAGCTATATTCTCGGATCCAGACTCTTTCTCACGTGTCTTTTAATGACTACCCAGTCTCCGGGCTGCAGACTCCCAGGATCCAGGTTCGGATCTGGAAGAGAACTGAAAACATTATCATGTACTTTCTTGAGTCTTTTATGCAAATCCCTTACATATGAGCTTAATACATGGTTACTCATTTCCAGTGCTTGGGGAAAGAAACATCCTAAACTAGGCACTTTGCCAAATAGTATTTCATACGGAGAAAGTCCAGTTTTTCTATTTGGAGTGTACCTTACTGAGTATAGGGCTAATGATAAACATTCAGGCCAAGATTGCCCTGTTTCAGCCATGGCCTTTTGGATTTTTAACTTCAATGTCCCATTTAGTCCTTCTACTTTTCCACTGCTTTGTGGATAATATGGGGTGTGGAAAACTTGTTGAATTCCCAGAGCTGTCAAGACTTCATTCATTATTTCACCTGTGAAATGTATACCTCTGTCACTTTCGATCACCTCTGGTACTCCATACCTGCACACCACCTCCGCAAGCAGCTTCTTTGCGGTTGCCGCAGCTGTAGCCTTGGCAATCGGGCAAGCCTCCGGCCAACCTGAGAATAAATCAAAAACACACCAACACATACTCCCATGACCCTGATTTTGGCAGCTGAATATAATCAATCTGCAGTCTCTGGAAAGGATAGAGGGGCCGAGGGGCATGTTTGGGTGGTGTCTTGACTACCCTTCCCTGATTATGTGTAGCACATACCATGCATCCCTGGATCAAACCTTCTATACAGGTGGAAAAGCCTGGTGCCACCCAATGCTTCTGCATCACGCTCATTACAGCAGTTTTGGACTGGTGGGTTGGCCCATGTAACATCTGGGCGACCGCAGGGTACAACGCCCTTGGAAGGCATCGACGCATCCCTCTTCCCCATACCCCATTTGCTTCATTCAGACATGCACCTTCTTTTTCCCACTTTTCTACTTCCTCCTGGCGCACCTGAGCCTGCATCTGGGTTAAGGCATCCTCCGACACAAAGGGATTTTTGGGAGCGCTTACCTGGTGCATCGTTACCCCTTGGAGTGGTCTACTGGCTGCTGTTTTTGCTGCTGCATCGGCCATTGCATTTCCTTTACTCACCTGATCAGTGCGTCTGGTATATGCTTTAACTTTTATGACAGCTACTTCTTTTGGTAATTGTAATACATCAATTAACTGCTGGACTGCGTCAGCATTTTTAATGGGATGTCCTGCTGCCGTCAGGAATCCTCTAGACTTCCAAATTGAACCAAAATCATAAGCTATACCGAATGCGTATCTAGAATCTGTGTAGATGTTAACAATTCTACCTTCAGCTATCCTACAGGCCTCGGTCAGAGCCTTAAGTTCAGCCTCCTGGGCCGACCGACGTGGGAGCATTGGTTCTGCTTTGATTACTGCATTCAGGGAGACGATGGCATACCTGGTGTGGAAGGTACCTGAGTCATCTTGGTGGCGAGTTCCATCTACAAAAGATTCAAAATCAGCATTACGTCTTTCAGTTTCAAACACTGTGGGTAGGCCTGCTGTTTCCTGTGCCATAAGCTGAACATAATCATAAGGATTCTCCTCTCTTGGATCTTCTTTGTACAATACCGTACTGACCTTCCCCCTAGATCCGAGAGAGGCAACAATGTGGCAGGATTAAGTGTGGTATATCTCTGCAAAGAAACATTTGGAGGCATTAAAAGTGCACATTGCAATCGAAGGTGACGTGCAGCTGAAAGGTGTGCCGGTTGCACCTGGTTCAGTATGGTGTATACATCATGAGGTGTAAAGGGTATGCCACACTAAACAACATCGCTAACGGGATCGCTAAAAAAGTCACTATTTAGCGATCCCGTTAGCGATGTTGTAGTGTGCGGCATCTACCAGCGACGAGCTCCCTGCTGAGATCCTGCTGTGATCTCGCTCGTCGCTGGAATCGTTCCGGACCCTATTTTATCGCCGGCGCTCCCGCTGGGTAAGTATAATCGCTAAGTGTAGCACCTTTTCTTAGCGATTTAGCGGTACTTTTGTACCGCTAAAGTCGTTAAGGAGATCGCTAACCGCGATAGCGTCCTTAACGACATCGCTAAGTTAGGTAGCTACTAGCGATATAGAAACAATCCCGCTAGCGATCTCATTAGTATGCGACGCTAACGAGATCAATAGCGGGATTGTGTAGTGTGGCAGTACCTTAAGTGCTGTCAGTAGATGATCAAGCACGATGTCTGACGATTTGTGGAGCAATAGTCCTACAGCATGTACTGCCCGTACACAGGACGGGGCACTCTAGCCACTGCATCTTGTCTTCCACTGAAATAGGCTACCGGCCTTTGATTGTCACCATGTAACTGAGTCAATACTCCAGCCGCGTGTCCCTGCTGTTCGTGGAGATACAGGGTGAATGGTAGTTCATAGTTGGGAGTTCCTAGCGCTGGAGCTGCCACAATCCTGTTTTTGAGGGAATAAAAACAGTCTATATCTTCAGGAGTTAGTTTAAAAGGCACAATAGTGATACAGTCATAGAGAGGCTGCATGAGGATTGACACAGCATGTCCTACTGTCTGCAGTAGGAAATCAGTCTAAAAAAAAAAAAAAAAAATATCCTAAAAGCGGCAACATTAACAGGAATAGGAAAATTCTGTACAGCTTCTTTGCGAGCGCTGGTCAGATATCGTTCCCCCCGGTATAATGCAATATTCCAAAAAGATAACTGAAGATTTACAAAATTGCAGTTTATCCTTTAACGCTTTACAACCAGCTTGGTACAGAAACAACATAAGTAATATTGTTGCAATATGACACTGTTTCCTGGAGGGGGCACAAATCAGTAAATCATCAACATATTATAAAAATAACATTGGCAAAATCAATAACTGTAAACTAAGCAGCATCCTGAGATATCTGGAACAAAAGTGTATATATATATATATTGTGAGACAGTGAAGGAATATGTGTCGAATGGGGTGTACATTTCACCTAGGTACTGTGCTGTATGGTATAAGGGAAATGTGTGGCTTTGTAAACCTAGTGGTAGAGAAAGGTCACTACACCTTACATTCAGCACACACTTGCAGCTCAGGCCTGAAACCATTCAGCTGTTAATTAGGAGACCAGAAGTAGGTGTCTGCAAACACAGTCAGAGAGCTCGCTTAGTCTGGACAAGGAGTCTAGGCACAAGAAGCAGTCTCCAGGAGTTTGAGCTATCTCAGTCTGGGTGCTCGATGTACCCGGACACAGGAGTAGTCTCAGTGAGAATCCGTGCGAATAGCGGCTGAATAGGAGGGGAGCTCTCTCAAGTCTGGACATTGAAGGTGCCTTCAGACACAAGGAGGAGACTCTGTGTAACTCCACGCTGGTAACTACTGAACATATGTGTTGTTTTGGGCACAGACTGGTAGAGTCTGGACCCGGATAGAAAGGGAAATCTATCTAAGTGTAATTAGTGGCTCGACAAGCCAGGTCTTATGTTTATGATTTGTTTTATCTGTTTGCTGTGGACTTTAATAAAGCTGGTTGCGGCCAGTTTTTTACCAGAACTGCTGTCTCTGAATGAACTGTTTCTATGCCATTCTGTCTACCCGGACGGCGATCCCAGAGCTATATCCCCTGAAAAGCTTACAATTGGCGGAGAATGCTGGGGCAGCACAGTGGCTGATACAATTGGTGCTGGAATGTGTGTGCAGCACAGTGGCTTAGAGACAGCAATAAAGGTGAAGTCTGTTGAAATAGCAGCAGAGAAAAAAAAAAAGTGTGTCAGAAAAAACGTCTGATTGGAGCAGTCTTAAAGAGACAGTAGCCCTAATAGAGTTTGCAAAAGAAAAAAAAAAAGTGTGTCTGCACAGCAAAGCTGAACTTGTTGTGGAAAAGACTGTGGAGTGTGCAGCAGCAAAGAGAAACGTCTATTGGAGCAGTCTTAAAGAGACAGTGGCCCTAATAGAGTTTGCAGAGAAAAAAAAAAAAAAGTGTCTGCACAGCAGAGCTGAAATTTCTGTGGAAAAGACTGTGGAGTGTGTATGTCTTGTGTGAAGACTGCCGTTATTAAGACAGAGAAGTCTGATAGCATGGATGACAGCATGGAGGCGCTGTTTGAACAAATGGCGCAAGTTAATGTGCAACATAAGACTGCCGTGGTTGAGACAGATAAGTCCGGCAGTATGGAGGAGCTCATTGAGTACCTGGTACAGGCCCAGCGGAGCATGCAACTGCAGTGCCAGCAGCAGCAGCAGCAGGAGAATAACCGGTTGTTGGAGCAGATTGCAGCTCTCAGCACCTCGTCCCAGAGTAATGTTGTGAAGGCGCCTGCATTGTCCGCTGTAAAGAAGGCGGTAAGACGGTCCCTGAAAAAGATGACACCTCGTGACGATGTGGAGGTATATCTCACTAGGTTTGAGGGACTGGCAGAGAAGGAGAATCTGCCCCTATCTGAATGGGCCATGATGGTCGCACCCTATCTGATTGGAGAAGCCCAAAGGGCCTATGCTGACCTGAGCGAGCAGGACAGCCAAGACTATGCCAAGCTGAAAGCGGAGATTCTTACCCGGCTGGGTGTTACGGTGACAGCCCGTGCCAGGGGAGTTCATGACTGGAGATGCAGTTGGGAGTCTGCAGTAAGCAAACCGGATTATGGAGTTGAAAAGGTGATAGTGAACCGCTACACCCGAGCATGTCCTCCTGAGGTACAGCCAGAGGTCGGACAAGGAGACCACCAGGACGCCAATCGTCTGGTCAGCCTGATGGAGAAGGCCTTCGCCAGCAAAGACTGTCTCCGTGACCAGCCGTCTGAGAGGTCGTCACTTCAGAGTTCCGGACGCTGAACTCTCGCGGTAAGAGCGTTCCAGCTGTTGGGGACATGGGGTATGCTGATAAGCGGGTTCAGGCCCGAGGGGACATATGGGTGGGAGAGTGTAATGGACAGTGTTGGAGATGTCGTGAAATTGCAGCCAACTGTCCAATAGAGGGGGAGCCTATGTGTTGTGATGTTGGCGGATCCCTCTCTCCCTGCGCAGAGCCTGTGTGTGTGTCCACCTCAGCCGAAGAGACTGGACCACAGGGGTCCCCGGTGGTTGTAAATGACTGCCCAGCACAGGCCCTCTTGGACTCAGAGAGTCCAGTGACTTCCGTATGGGACAGCCTGATTGATAGGGACTTCATCCCTGATAAGCACCTGAGTGTGGTGTGCATCCATGGAGACACCGAAGTCTACCCAGAGACTGCCGTGGACTTGGTCCCTAAACTCGGGGAGGTTTCATATGAAGTGGGGGTAGTGAAGAACCTGGTGCACCCCGTCATATTGGGTAATGACTTTCCCGATCTAAGGGTCTCTGGGGGAAAAATGTTTCTGATGGACAGTGTGATGAAGCTCCTACTGAGGGTGCGCAGTCCCGAGGGGCGGAACACAATGCTAGTGGGCCGTTAAACTTATGTGATAATGATGAGGATGATGATGATAATGATAATGATGATGATGATCATGATAATGATGATGACCATGATAATGATGCTGATAATGATGATGATCATGATAGTGATGATGATACTGATCATAATCATGATAATGATATTGATAATAATGATGACTGTGATAGTGATGAAATTCCTTTGCAGGTGATGTTGGGAGACGAGGATGGTGGTTCTCGGGAACCGAGTGTCCCTGACTTACCTGTGTCCTGTGACAATTTTGAGAGTGAGCAGTGGCGAGACCCTCTCTTAGGACGGCACAGGAAAATATGATTGTTCTAAATGAGGTTTCCCAGGAGCCTGGCTCTGAGGAGAGGTTTCCTCATGCTGCCATGGACAATAGCCTATTGTATAGGGACACTGAAGTCCAGGGAGAGGTCGTGAGTCAGCTCCTAGTACCTGAGCTATATAGAAGTATAGTGCTGGGGTTGTCACATAGTCACATACTTGAGGGACCAGATGGTGAAGTTAATGTTGTGGATGACATGTTAACTAAGGTTCCAGATCAGGATGTGAATGAGAATGAATTGTATACTCCTGAAAGTGAGCAGGATGAGAATGAGAATGAATTGTATAACCCTGAAAGTGACCCGGATGTGGCTGAGAAAAAGGGGTCAGACAGGGATAGTGGGATGATAGTGAATCATCTGATGACAATAAAGTAACCAGTGCAAATGAGGAAGGCATGGTAGCAGAGGAGGTTGAGAGTCCTGAGAAGAAAGCTGATGCTGACCTTACAGCCAGACAGAAGATGGCATCTGAAGATGTTTTACAGTTGGCCGGTTCCCTGGCGAAGACTAAGGTGAAAGGAGGAGAGCTGAGCTTTAAAGGCAGGACTCTCAACCTGAACACAGCACAAGTGGATGCTGTTGAAGATGAGAAGTTGTCAGTGTGTGGTGTGGATCTGCATCATGCCAAGGACTCTGAAGGTGATGCTGCAGAGGTGGAAAAAGCCATAGAAGTGGTAGACACCAAACCAGATGCCTCATCAGTAGCTGCAACTCGTGAAGCTCAGGCTGGAAGTTCGGCGCCCGGAGCCCCAGCGGTGTTCCGAGTGATACCAAGGATCTGGATAAGTCACAAGATGAGATTTTGAGACATCGGGCTGGCGTTGGTGAGCTCAAGCGCACTTTCAGGGAGGCTACATCGGAGCCACGTCCCAACAAATGGGAAAAGCGATGTGTCACTCCGTTGCCGCTACAGACACACGGGAGCCCAGATGGGATGCAGAACGTGGTGGAAGAGAAGAATCCGGCGGGTTCTGAGTATACAGATGCAGCTATCAAGGAGAACTTGAAAGATGGAATAAATGGAGATATTGGAGACCATAATGATGTGACTGAAGAAGTAGAATGTAAGACTGACGGTAGGGCTTCTGAGCATGTCCTACCAGAAGAGCCTGAAGAAGGGGCTGAAGACATAAAGGACGGCCAACAGGTACAAGATGAATTGATTACTTCTCAGAAAAAACTCCAAACTGTGATGAAGGAGCGTGATGAGAGCCATGAGCATCTTCTGGAGAAGCTCAATGAAGTTAAGAAAGGTTCAAGGGGAACTGGAGAAAAGTGAAAAACCCCTATACCTTCTGTGATAGTTGGTGACACATGGTCAGTGCACCAGGGACAGGAGGTACGTGAGTTTCTGAGAAAGAGTCAGCAGAAGTGTTCTGATGTGCCGGGTCGTACTTCTCTGGCCAGGCACTATATCGAAACTGAGCCCGGCCCTAAGGTCAAGATGAAACCGTGCAGGATACCCGAGGCCCGCAGAGAGCATAGGCCTGGGAGGGTACAGGGTAGTGCGGATGCTTCAGATGAAGAGAAAGCTGATGTTGGCTATGGCTCAGGTGAAGATACAGATGACAGTAGTGAAGATGAAGCTGATGAAGGCCATGACTGGTCCAGAGTTCGCTGTCTCTTTTGGATTGTTGACCAGCCCTCCGGTCTGGATGACCAGCCCTCCGGTCTGGAGAAGAGGGAGGGGATATGTGAGACAGTGAAGGAATATGTGTCGAATGGGGTGTACATTTCACCTAGGTACTGTGCTGTATGGTATAAGGGAAATGTGTGGCTTTGTAAACCTAGTGGTAGAGAAAGGTCACTACACCTTACATTCAGCACACACTTGCAGCTCAGGCCTGAAACCATTCAGCTGTTAATTAGGAGACCAGAAGTAGGTGTCTGCAAACACAGTCAGAGAGCTCGCTTAGTCTGGACAAGGAGTCTAGGCACAAGAAGCAGTCTCCAGGAGTTTGAGCTATCTCAGTCTGGGTGCTCGATGTACCCCGGACACAGGAGTAGTCTCAGTGAGAATCCGTGCGAATAGCGGCTGAATAGGAGGGGAGCTCTCTCAAGTCTGGACATTGAAGGTGCCTTCAGACACAAGGAGGAGACTCTGTGTAACTCCACGCTGGTAACTACTGAACATATGTGTTGTTTTGGGCACAGACTGGTAGAGTCTGGACCCGGATAGAAAGGGAAATCTATCTAAGTGTAATTAGTGGCTCGACAAGCCCAGGTCTTATGTTTATGATTTTTTTTATCTGTTTGCGGTGGACTTTAATAAAGCTGGTTGCGGCCAGTTTTTTACCAGAACTGCTGTCTCTGAATGAACTGTTTCTATGCCATTCTGTCTACCCGGACGGCGATCCCAGAGCTATATCCCCTGAAAAGCTTACAATATATATATATATATATATATATATATTGTACCAGCCAATACATAGAGGGTTAAATCCGGTAGCCGAAGGGGGAAGCTGAAGTTGGAATTTTTACTGTCAAGGCTACTGATAAGGAACCTTAGCTGCAGAGATGCCGAAGGTGGGGGCTAGGTTTTAACTAAAACATCCCTTGTTACCAGTTTCTGTATCTGCTGAGCAATAGCCGTCTCTTGAGCTGAACTAAGAGGATACTGTCTCTGTTGGGGCAGAATTGCACCTGGCTTTAATTTGACCATGACTGGCTGCACCCTTAATCTGCCCACATCTGTTTTATCTAAAGCCCAGAAATCATGCGGTATCACACCTTCTACACGATGCACCACTGCTCTTTTATAGCAGATGGTAATCTATTAACAAACTTCCCCGTTGCCTTTCAAATCATTATGCAGCGTAAAGGCTGCCTGTCTATTTGCTTCTCACGTACTCTGACCTTCTATTCACATGCCTAGCCCTTCGATTCTTACATACTGTGTCTTATTCCAAAAACATATTCAACAAAGGTGATTAAAAATCTGAAAACTGCTGCAGTCTGGCTCTGCATCTCTACGCTGAATGCCTGATGGGAGGGGTAAGTCGTGCCGCTGCGCGGTTTGTGTGTGTGCTCTCCTTCAGCCTGCAGTTTGCTTATCTGTAGAGTGACCTTGGTCTAAAGCAAAATACCATCTCGCTGCTACCAGCACTTCCCCCTCCCTTATATCTCTGCTTGCTGTCACTGACTTCTGCATTCTCAGGTCCGTTCCTACAAATATAACACTTGTATGTCTCATCTATCAATCTATCGTATCTAGCTTCATCTGCCAATTTTCCTTCTTCTGTGTTCTATCCCACATCTGACCAATCATAACAGTTTTTATTCCTTGGGCGGGTGACACAGAGATAAAATGTCCCTTTCCCCCCCAAGTCTGGTGCGCTGATCCCTTGAAATCATTTCTATCACAGTTGAATATTTGACAGAAATCGAACTTAAAGATAACCACAGGGGTTGTAGTATTAACCCAGAAGTTAACCCCAAAGGTGGGCATGCTGGCACTACTGGAGATCAGGATACAGCCCAAAAGGATATGTATATCAGAAACTTCATGACTGCTGACTAATCTTGTCCTTCTTGCAGTGGGAGGCGTGAATCCAGGTGCTCTTGCCCTCGAGCTTCGGGCAGTAGGGGTGGTCAGGACCACAGTGTAGGGACTCTTAAATCTGGGCTGGAGACAGTCTCTTCTCACAAACTTTTTCACGTACACAAGGTCACCAGGCGAGAAGTCGTGCACCGTGTCACCTGTAAATTCTGGGAGAGAAGCAGACACTGTAGAGTGGGTGTTAGTTAACTCTTTAGACAAAGCAATCACAAATTTTACTACTTTATCATTGGTTTCAGATAGCTCCTGGTGCCTAATTTCTCCTTTCCTGGGAGGGGCACCCACTGGGAACAGAGGTAGTGCAGCAGCTTCCGGATTAGGAACAGAGGCAAGGGCTGAAGGACCGAGCCCTGGGACAGGGGCCTCAGCGACGGGGACTAAAACCTTTTCCGGCTGTCCGGGTGGTTGGTAGTAGGTGCCGGAAGGCGTCAGGAGGGGATATAGGCCTGACTGGGTGGTTCCGGGTGTCCCAAGATGGCTGCTGGGTGTCCCAAGATGGCCGCTGGGGGAAGTGGAAAGGGCGTTGTCTGGGGGCGTCCCACTGTTGGATATGGAAGGGGCATTGGGCTGGGCATTACACCAGGGGCAGCCCGCCCCACAGACACGGCAGGTCTCCGCCCAGGGCGGATTCTGTTCACCACTTGCACTACAAGTCCAACCTCCCTTTGTTCTGAGATCGGTGCCATTATAGGGCGGTGGCTGGGGGCTTGAAACCGTGACATGCATGAGTGGTACGGCAGCCATTTTAGTTACATCAACAAGATCATATGCAGAGCATTTCACATATCCGAACAAAGGCTCGGCACCTTCTGAACCTCCTGCTCCATCTACTTCCTTCCAGTCCTCAACTTTTAAATCATTTGCTACTCTGAGATGTGCCTGAGCCTGATGCAGGAGTCCCTCATCACATAACTCTCCCTTCTTCTGTGCTACATAATCCTTCCACACTGAAGGCTGAAATCTGCCCATAGTAGGCAAATCCATCATCTTATATAAACTTCTCACATTTTTAACAGCCTTCTTGCCATCCCGCGACTTCACTAACTCACAGATTCCCACAGCACCACCCTCTAACTTGTGTGGTCTCTCAGATTTAAACATACGCATCATGATTTAACAAAGTGCAATGGTCTGTCGCGACTCAGACCACCGATGCCGCTGGCAAGTCACCACCCGTCAACGTGGAGCCCTACTCAACACCCTGACAAGACAGAGAGTCCTCCTCAATCTATCCTTTCCCTAACCGTGAGTGATGACCTTACAGCACAGCTCACCGTAACACTTTACTCTGCGGCAGGTTATCTCCTTGTGAGATCCCTCCGTAACAGACAAAGAGCCCTACTCAATTTGTCACTGATAAGATAGAGAGCCCTACTCAATCTATCACTGATAAGACAGAGAGCCCTACTCAATCTGTCACTAATTAGACTATCATGTGCGTCTTTTACCCCACTCAACATTTCAAAAATCTAAAATTTGTCCCAACTTTATTCTAACAGTCACGGGAGGCAATTATCTACATAAAGGTACAGTGACCGGAGAAAGAGAAAAGTGGTGTTTGACACAAGCACGTGCAGACATGCGACGTCACTCGGTCTCACTTGCTGGTTCGTGGCGTGGGATTGCCTTCGGTCTCACCACTCAACCGGTCACCCACCCAGACCCAAAAAGACAATACAGCTTAAGCCAACAATGACTGACACACAGGCAAGTGGGACGCATATAAAGTATATGATCCCAACTTACCGTGTTCAACGGAGGCTACAGTCCTCGCACTCAGTCACTGCGGGCACCACCGCAAAGTCCTCAGGACGGGTCCGGACGGGCGGCGATCCACTGCCCCACGTTGGGCGCCAATTGTCGAGGTCATAACGACAAACCACTCGTCCTCCAGTCACTCCAAATTAGATTATGAGCATGTGGTACCAGAATAAGAAAGAGTCAGACAATCAGGCTGGTTCAATCTTAGAGCATGCTTCAAAAATGGTGCTAACAGGCGACCACCACAGCAAGTTCTGTTCTTTATTTTCACATACATAAGATTATCTACACAGGATGTCAGGGTGGAGTAAAAGGGTGGACGAGAGCAGGGAGGTAAGTTATAGATGTCCATATATGTACATGTCCAGCATCTGGCCATCTCTAATTGGTCCTTAGATCTTCTTCTAAGTCCTCCTTTCATCGTGTCATCCTTAAGTTTCATTTCCTAAGAATTGATTCTGCTTTTCTTGTATATCACGTGGTTTCTCAGTTCCCCAAAGGTGGGGGCATTTTAGTGGATCCAGTTCAAGTTATTAGATAGTTAATGTAGTACAGTGGTAGGACACAAGGTGGAGACAGACACCAGCTGATACTGACATCTTAGAATAAGTTTCAATCTGAATAATACTACTCAAGGGAAACTTTGTGTTTCAGGAACAAAGAACAAAATAGTGGTAAACACATAAACATATAGAAATATAAGAAAACATATAAAAGTGGAAAAATATTTTTACCTTGACAGCAGCCCTGCCTTAAAAGGACCAGCTAACCTCTTTTCAGTGATTGCTCCATTAACACAGGTGTGGGTGTTGATGAGGACATGGCTGGAGATCAATCTGTCATGATTAAGTAAGAATGACACCACTGGACACTTTAAAAGGAGGCTGGTGCTTGGCATCATTGTTTCTCTTCTGTTAACCATGGTTATCTCTAAAGAAACACGTGCAGTCATCATTGCAATGCACAAAAATGGCCTAACAGGGAAGAGTATCGCAGCTAGAAAGATTGCACCTCAGTCAACAATCTATCGCATCATCAAGAACTTCAAGGAGAGAGGTTCCATTGTTGCCAAAAAGGCTCCAGGGCACCCAAGAAAGACCAGCAAGCACCAGGACCGTCTCTTAAAAGTGTTTCAGCTGCGGGATCGGGCTACCAGCAGTGCAGAGCTTGCTCAGGAATGGCAGCAGGCAGGTGTGCGTGCATCTGCACGCACTGTGAGGCGGAGACTCTTGGAGCAAGGCCTGGTCTCAAGGAGGGCAGCAAAGAAGCCACTTCTCTCCAGAAAAAAACATCATGGACAGACTGATATTCTGCAAAAGGTACAGGCACTGGACTGCTGAGGACTGGGGTAAAGTTATTTTCTCTGATGAACCCCCTTTTCGATTGTTTGGGACATCAGGAAAACGCCTCATTCGGAGAAGACAAGGTGAGCGCTACCACCAGTCTTGTCTCATGCCAACTGTTAAGCATCCTGAAACCATTCATGTGTGGGGTTGCTTCTCAGCCAAGGGAATCGGCTATCTCACAGTCTTGCCTAAAAACACAGCCATGAATAAAGAATGGTACCAGAATGTCCTCCAAGAGCAACTTCTCCCAACCCTCCAAGAGCACTGTTATGATTCGGTAGCTGAGGAGTGCAGGCAAAAAGGCAATACACCAGAGCAGTTGGAATCTATGAGATTGCAGTACCCTGACTAACCACCACAACTAGAGGCAGCCGTGGAGCGTTCCTACGTTGGTCCTAGACGCCTCGTCACAGCCTGAGAAACTAACTACACCTAAAGATAGAAATAGGAAAGCTATCTGCCCCGGAGCAGAACCCCAAAGATAATAGCAAGCCCCCAAACATGTAATGGCGGTTAGACAAGACGAAATACTGACACAGACAGAAAATAGTATGAGCAAACGTTGGGGCCCAAACTAACTAAATAGAAAAGGATATGAAGGGTACTTACTGCAATCCCAAAAAACCCTGAAAGCACCAACTCTACTAATTTCAAAAACACCTGAGATCACACGACCTCTACCACCTAAATTAGCTCTCTGGTGTAACAAAATCAAAACAGCAGCCACTGAAAAAACTGGAAAAAGCAAAAGTACAAACATCAGTGGCTGAACTAAACTGAGAGGGCAAAAGCCCCCTGAGGGGACCCAGAAGGCCCCCACAGAAGTGCAGGACAAAATGCAAAAATCAAGCACAGAAACAAAAAGAAGAAAATGTCTTATCTGTTAGAAGGAGATGCAGACACGACACAGCAGGCTACAAGGGAAACTGGAATCAAGGATTCAGACCAGAACAATTGATCACCGGCAACCCTGATGGGAAGGTGACTCCCTTATATAAGACCAGTCAGTAAGACCTGATTCCCAGTCCTCACAATCTTCACTGAACAGACCAGTATCGCTTGTAACCACCAGAGGGAGCCTCTGCTCAGAACGCATCTCAAGCCCATTCACAACAGTACCCCCCCCTTGAGGAGGGGTCACCGAACCCTCATTTGAGCAACCAGGTCGGTCAGGATGAGTTCTATGATACGCACGGATGAGTCTCCTAGCATGGATGTCCGAAGCAAACACCCAAGAATTGTCTTCCTGACCATAACCTCTCCACTTAACCAAATACTGGAGTTTCTGTCTAGAAAAACGAGAATCTAATATTTTCTCAACCACATACTCCAGATTGCCCTCAACCAAAACAGGGTCAGGAGGCACAGCAGCAGAAACCACTGGCTCAACAAACCTCTTCAACAAGGACTTGTGGAACACGTTATGGATCTTAAATGTCCCTGGAAGAAGCAAACGAAAAGAAACAGGATTAAGAATCTCCATGATCTTATAAGGTCCAATGAACCTAGGCTTAAATTTAGGAGATGCTACTCTCATAGGAATATTTTTTGAGGACAACCAGACCAAGTCCCCTACTTTAAACCGAGGACCATTAGTCCTATGCCGGTTAGCAAACCGCTGGGCCCTCTCTTGAGAGAGGGACAACCTCTCCACTACCTGGTCCCAAATCTGTTGCATACGCTCCACAACAGAGTCAACACCCGGACAGACAGAAGCCTCCGTCTGTCCCGAAGAAAATCGAGGGTGAAACCCAGAATTACAGAAAAATGGAGACATCAAAGTGGCAGAGCTAGCCCTATTATTAAGAGCAAACTCAGCCAAAGGCAAAAAAAAAACCCAGTCATCCTGATCAGCAGACACAAAGCATCTTAGATAAGTCTCCAATGTCTGGTTTGTTCTCTCAGTTTGACCATTGGTCTGAGGATGAAACGCCGAGGAGAAAGACAATTGAACACCAAGTTTAGAACAAAATGTCCTCCAAAATCTGGAAACAAACTGGACTCCTCTGTCAGACACAATGTTCTCAGGAATGCCGTGTAAACGAACCACGTGCTGAAAGAACAAAGGCACCAATTCAGAGGAGGAAGGCAACTTAGGCAATGGCACGAGATGTATCATCTTGGAAAACCTATCACAAATCACCCAGATGGCGGTCATTCTCTGAGAAACAGGAAGGTCGGAAATGAAATCCATAGAGATATGGGTCCATGGTCTCTTGGGCACAGGCAATGGCATCAACAAACCACCAGAGCGGAGCAAGGCTTGGAGCGAGAGCAAGTCCCGCAGGACTGCACAAATTCCCTGACATCACGAGACATGGTAGGCCACCAAAAGGACCGACTAACCAAGTCTCTGGTACCAAAAATTCCGGGATGCCCAGCCAACGCGGAACAATGAATCTCAGACATCACACTCTTTTTCCACTGGTCCGGGACAAACAATTTTCCAACAAGGCAGCGCTCGGGCCTATCCTCCTGACACCCCTCCAGAGCAAGTCTCAAATTGGGTGAGATGGCGGAAAGAACTACACCCTCTTTCAAAATAACAGAAGGATCAGATAACTCAGGAGAGTCCGCAAGGAAACTCCTCGAGAGAGCATCCGCCTTAACATTCTTAGTGCCAGGAAGAAAGGAAACCACAAAATTAAAACGTGTGAAAAACAAGGCCCACCTGGCCTGTCTAGGATTGAGTCGCTTGGCAGATTCCAGATAAACCAGATTCTTATGGTCCGTAAGGACCACCACCCGATGTTTGGCTCCCTCCAGCCAATGTCTCCACTCTTCAAAAGCCCACTTCATGGCCAATAACTCCCGATTACCCACGTCATAATTACGTTCAGTAGGAGAAAATTTTCGAGAGAAAAAGGCACAAGGGTTACTTTTAGAGGTCTCTGGATCTTTTTGGGACAAAACGGCACCTGCCCCAATTTCAGAGGCATCAACCTCCACCTGAAATGGCAGAGAAACATCAGGCTGCCGTAGAACAGGAGCAGAAGTGAATCTCTGCTTAAGTTCCTGAAATGCAGAGACTGCCTCAGGAGGCCAATTCACCACATCAGAACCCTTTTTGGTCAAATCAGTTAATGGTTTAACAATAACCGAGAAATTACCAATAAATTTACGATAAAAATTGGCAAAACCCAAAAATCTTTGAAGAGCCTTTAATGAAGTAGGTTGGACCCAATCACAGATGGCCTGAACCTTGACCGGGTCCATTTCAATAACAGATGGGGACAAAATGAATCCCAGAAATGAGATCCTCTGTACGCCAAAAAGACACTTTGATCCCTTCACATACAGAGCATTCTCTCTCAAAATCTGGAATACAGTTCGAACATGTTTCACATGAGAGTCCCAGTCATTAGAAAAAATCAAGATATCATCCAAATAAACAATCAGAAATTTATCCACAAAATCCCTGAAAATGTCATTCATGAAGGACTGGAAGACAGAAGGAGCATTAGTGAGCCCAAAGGGCATCACAAGGTACTCAAAATGCCCCTCCGGGGTATTGAATGTCGTCTTCCATTCATCCCCGTGCTTAATGCGAATAAGGTTATATGCCCCCTGAGGTCAAGCTTGGTAAACCAAGTAGCGTTTTTCACCCTGGAAAACAGGTCAGAAATCAAGGGTAACGGGTATTGATATTTCACAGTAATATTGTTCAAAAGACGATAATCAATACACGGCCTTAATGAACCATCCTTTTTGGCCACAAAGAAAAAACCGGCACCTAAGGGTGAAGAGGATGGTCTGATATGACCTTTCTCCAATGACTCCTTGATATAAGACCGCATAGCATCATGTTCAGGTACAGACAAGTTAAAAAGGCGACCTTTAGGGAATTTACTACCAGGCACTAATTCAATAGCGCAGTCATAGCTCCTATGGGGAGGCAAGGATGCAGATTTACTTTCGCTAAACACATCAGAAAAATCAATCAAAAAGTCAGGAACATCCTGAGCCTGGGGGGAGGCAGAAAATACAGGAGTGTTGGTATTAACACATTGGCAGCCCCAACTGGTTACAGACACAGATTTCCAATCCAAAACAGGATTATGAGACTGTAACCAAGGGAAACCCAGTACGATAATATCATGCAGATTATACAGGACCAAAAATTTGCAGCACTCTTGATGATCAGGTCCAACTCTCATTATAACCTGAGTAGAGAACTGAGGTTTATTCTCAGCCAAAGGGGTAGAATCGATCCCCAGAAGGGGAATAGACTTCTGTAGGGGTATCAAGGGAAACCCACAACGTTTAGCAAAATCATAATCCATCAGGTTAATAGCTGCTCCAGAATCAACGAAAGCCTGAGCAGAAAATGAGGACAGAGAGCATATCAGAGTGACAGTTAGTAAAAACTTAGTCTGAACACTACCCAAGACAACTGAGCGTGCAAAACGTCCTCCCCGCTTAGGGCAGACTGAAATAGCATGAGAGGCATCACCACAGTAGAAACATAACCCATTGCGCTTTCGAAACTCATGACGCTGTGCCCCAGACACCACTCTATCACACTGCATGGATTCAGAAGCAGGTTCACAAGGCAACACTATTCCACGCATACTTCTCCGCTCACGCAAACGTCTGTCAATTTGAATCGCTAATGACATAGAATAATTGAGACCAGAGGGGACAGGGAATCCCACCATAACATCCTTTACATTATCTGACAGCCCCTTCCAAAAAAGGGCCGCCAAAGCGTCGTCATTCCACTTGGTCAGGACTGCCCATCTACGGAATCTCTGACAGTATAACTCAGCGTCATCAAGCCCCTGATTTAATGCCAACAAGGCTTTTTCAGCTTGATCAGTGACATTAGGCTCATCGTACAATAACCCCAAAGCCTGAAAAAATGCATCAACATCACTCAAAACAGGATCCCCAGGTGTCAGGGAAAAAGCCAAATCCTGAGGATCGCCGCGCAGGAGAGAGATGACAATTTGAACCTGCTGTGCTGCGTTTCCTGAGGACTTAATTTTAAGGCAAAAAACAATTTACAATTATTTTTGAAATTCTGAAACTTAGCTCGATCCCCTAAAAACAAATCTGGCATGGGAATCCTAGGTTCCACAACAGGCAACCTAGCAAGATAGATAGCAATACTCCGAAACTCAGTGGCAAGCTGATCCACACGGCCAGACAACTGTGCAAACTCCATTGAGAGAAAAAAAAATCCTCCCCAGCACCCAGAGATACAGAGGGAAAAAAAAAAAAAATGCAACACACAGAAAAATATCTCTGACAACCTTTTTTTTTTTTTTTCTTTCACAATATTTTTTCCCTTCTGTGAGTACCATACAATTTTCAATTTTTTAGGCCGGTGATACTGTTATGATTCGGTAGCTAAGGAGTGCAGGCAAAAAGGCAATACACCAGAGCAGTTGGAATCTATGAGATTGCAGTACCCTGACTAACCACCACAACTAGAGGCAGCCGTGGAGCGTTCCTACGTTGGTCCTAGACGCCTCGTCACAGCCTGAGAAACTAACTACACCTAAAGATAGAAATAGGAAAGCTATCTGCCCCGGAGCAGAACCCCAAAGATAATAGCAAGCCCCCAAACATGTAATGGCGGTTAGACAAGACGAAATACTGACACAGACAGAAAATAGTATGAGCAAACGTTGGGGCCCAAACTAACTAAATAGAAAAGGATAGGAAGGGTACTTACTGCAATCCCAAAAAACCCTGAAAGCACCAACTCTACTAATTTCAAAAACACCTGAGATCACACGACCTCTACCACCTAAATTAGCTCTCTGGTGTAACAAAATCAAAACAGCAGCCACTGAAAAAACTGGAAAAAGCAAAAGTACAAACATCAGTGGCTGAACTAAACTGAGAGGGCAAAAGCCCCCTGAGGGGACCCAGAAGGCCCCCACAGAAGTGCAGGACAAAATGCAAAAATCAAGCACAGAAACAAAAAGAAGAAAATGTCTTATCTGTTAGAAGGAGATGCAGACACGACACAGCAGGCTACAAGGGAAACTGGAATCAAGGATTCAGACCAGAACAATTGATCACCGGCAACCCTGATGGGAAGGTGACTCCCTTATATAAGACCAGTCAGTAAGACCTGATTCCCAGTCCTCACAATCTTCACTGAACAGACCAGTACCGCTTGTAACCACCAGAGGGAGCCTCTGCTCAGAACTCATCTCAAGCCCATTCACAACAGAGCAGTTTGGCGATCAACAATGCCTTTTCCAGCATGATGGAGCACCTTGCCATAAAGCAAAGGTGATAACTAAATGGCTCAGGGAACAAAACATAGAGATTTTGGGTCCATGGCCTGGAAACTCCCCAGATCTTAATCCCATTGAGAACTTGTGGTCAATCATCAAGAGACGGGTGGACAAACAAAAACCTACAAATTCTGACAAAATGAAAGCATTGATTGTGCAAGAATGGACTGTTATCAGTCAGGATTTGGTCCAGAAGTTGATTGAGAGCATGCCAGGGAGAATTGCAGAGGTCCTGAAGAAGAAGGGTCAACACTGCAAATATTGACTTGCTACATTAACTCATTCTAACTGTCAATATAAGCTTTTGTTACTCATATGTTTGCAATTATATTTCTGTCTGTGATAAAAACATCTGTCAAACACACATAAAAACCAGAGGGCAGCAGATCATGTGAAAATATAATATTTGTGTCATTCTCAAAACTTTTGGCCATGACTGTACAAACAAGCAATAGCTGGAAGCACAGGACTTAAACATAGAAGATACATTTTTACCTGGCAGTGGGAGTCAGAGGTTCAGATTTAAATAGAAGACAGCCCTGTCCAGGGGTCTCGGAAAGTAACAATGTAAACAGCCAGGCGTTAAATCCATAGCTCCCTGACTGAGCAGCTTGAAAAGTGCCAGGAATTAAGCAGGACTGCCATGTCATTGCTCTGCAATAAAGATGCGGGGCCTCCCAGTGACCAAAGAGGAAGCAGAGGGGATAGGTACTGGCCTGGATGTTACAGTAGGTCAATTTCCACTTTAGATTTTTCCCCAGCATGTGAATGAGATTTGGTAAATTGTAAACTACTTTGCTGCTATTGTAATATGCTACAAATATTCCATCTACAAATGCAGATCAAATCTGCAGCATTTCGTCCGTGTGTGACACTACAGGAAAGCAGCCAGTCACTTAAGACAGTTGTTATGTCTTTGGCCATGTAATGGACGCCAGGAACGAGACAAGATCTTCTGATTTGTATTTAAGTGTCTATGAAGTCCACTCGCTTACAGTCACATCCCTGAGAGTCTACAAAGGAAATTGTAGCCTGCCCGGAGCAGAAATATGCTCGTTGTTTTCCTGGGAGAATAGGGTTTTGTAGAAGTTCTGTAGTTTTTATTTGTAAACCGGTGTACTGAAGAGAGGAGCTGCTAACAGATGATTGTAAATGTTTATTATAACACATCCAGATACAGGTCCCTTGTGCCTAAGTTTCCTATGATGACAAAGGTTCTATAGAAAGCTTGAAAAGTTATAGCCTTTTATGTTCTAAGCTCTGTTCACCTCTGAGCCTGTCACAGATTCCGGAATATTTTATGGGTAGTCTAAAGCAGCATGCAGAACTATATTTTCTGTCTAAATGAAAAACACCAGAATTTCATCAATTTCAGGCTAATTGGACATCATTTTACACAAAACCCCAAAAATGGACTGGACAAAACTGTTGGCACCCTCAGCTTAATATTTGGTGGCACACCCTTTGGAATAAATAACTGCAATCAATCACTTCCTATAACCATCAACAAGCTTCTTACATTTTTCAACTGGAATTTTGCACCACTATTCTATTGCAAACTGCTCCAGGTGTCTTATATTTGAAGGGTGCCTTCTCCCAACAGCAATTTTAATATATCTGCACTGGTGTTCAATAGGATTTAGATCCAGACTCATTGCTGGCCACTTCAGAACTTTCCAGCGCTTTGCAGCCATTTATGGATGATTCTTCTCATTGTCCTGCTGGAATATCCATGACCTAGGACGCAAACCCAGCTTTCGGACACTGTGCACTGCATTACAACCCAAAATCCGTTGATAATCTTCAGATTTCATTATGGCTTGCACACAGTCAAGGCACCCAGTGCCAGAGGCAGCAAAGCAACCCCAAACATCTTTGAACCTCCACCATATTTGACTGTAGGTACTGTGTTCTTTTCTTTGGAAACCTCATTTCATTTTCGGTAAAAAGTAGAATGATGTGCATTACTAAAAAGTTCTATCTTGGTCTCATCTCTCCACAAGACGCTTTCCCAGAAGGATTTTGGCTTACTCCCGTACATTTCGGCAAACTGCAGTCTAGCATTTTTTTCTGTGTCAGCAGTGGGCCCTCCTGGGTGTACTGCCATAGCATTTCATTTAATTCTAATTTGTGCTGACGCTGATGCACCCTGAGCCTGCAGGATAGCTTGAATTTCTTTGGAACTTGATTGGGGCTGCTTATCCACCTTCCGGACTGTCCTGTGTTGCAACCTTTCATCAAATTTTTTCTGCCGTCCACATCCATGGAGATTAGCTACAGTGCCATGGGTTGTAAACTTCATTATGTTGCACATCATGGACAAAGGAACATCAATATCTCTGGAGATGGACTTGTAACCTTGAGAATGTTGATATTGTTCAACAATTTTAGCTCTCAAGTCCTCAGACAGTTCCCTTCTCTTTCTGTTCTCCGTGGGCGTTCTAATTCAGGAATTTGTTGACAATACATGCTATTACTTTGAGTATCTCGTCCATGTAAAATTTTCATGCTACCATTCATTGGAGCCGTTTTGTCAGAGCTTTTAAACCAGAAAAGTGGTTCTGATAAGCCAAAAAAGTTTGTAGCTTTTTATGTTCTTACATCAGTTTGAATCAGCTCCACCAAAGCTGAGGTGGAGCCGTGACAGTACATTGCCACACCTGGCCACCGAATTCGTTAAATGTGTCAGCGTTTTGTGCGCAAGAATTGTTACTCCAGCCCCTAAATGTAGTATCTCTGAGGCGACCCATGTTTCTGCAGGCCACTCAAGAGGTGCAGAATTCATTAAGTAGCATGTACTTCTAAATGAATTCAGCTACTACTATTCCAGCAAGACTGGTGTGGCGTGAGACTGCTCAACCAGTCTCGATGAATCGGCCCTATTGTTTAAGTTCTTGGATTCGCTGTAGAAACTAAAGGAATAGGGACCGACTGAGTGGATAGGGTTATGGGCATGTGTTTTTCTGCAGCACATTATCTTCCTATAAGTCAAATCCCAGCTATTTAGTGATTGAGTCACATTTGAGCTGTGCGTAGCAGGAATATCAAACCAAAAATTAAAGGTGTTGACCAGGACATAGGTATTGATGATCTACCTAGCCATAGGATCATTCATCAGCATCATATGCCTGAATGTACAACACCCGGCATCCCCACTATCATCAGTTTGTAGTTGTCACAATGGAAGATAACACTGCAAAACAATAGTGCTAATCACTGAGCCACCGTGCTGCCCAAAACATTCACAAGATCCTAGCAATTAGAGCTTAAGGATACATGGTAACATAGTAACATAGTTATTAAGGTTGAAGGAAGACTTTAAGTCCATCTAGTTCAACTCATATCCTATCCTAACCTGCCCTAACATGTTGATCCAGAGGAAGGCAAAAAAAACCCAAGTGGCAAACAGTAAGCTTCACATTGGGGAAAAAAATTCCTTCCCGACTCCACATACGTTGGTAGCGTTGTCAATAGTAAAATAAAGGTTTTTTTTGCATGCATTTTTTTTGTCTGTAGATAAAAATGTATAATTTTAGATCTATTCCTATCTTAGTCCGCCTCCCAGAAAAAAAATACTCGTCTGTATGTAAAAATGTATATTAGGGCCTCCATCCATGAGATTATGTATGTACCATCAGCTCCTGTCAGGGTAAGGTACTGCTATGCACAGTAGGCCTGCAGGCTGCTCTGCAGCATTCATTAGACATTTACTGTGTGCACATGGATGCATTGTCATTTTAGCATTTGCTGCCGTTACATTTCGGCCCAGACTAAGCTGTAATCATGGATTCTTATCGTCACCCTCAGCATTCTTCACATAGTTCTACTGCTTCCCTTTGTTTTATCTGTGTGCCAAGTGCCCTTGGAATAACATACCTTTAGGCTGATGCCAGTTTCTATTTTTACTACTGTGTAGTTTTTTGCATTTTTGATGCAGTGACCGGTGTTATATGCGAGGGTCGCTATGTGTCCCCCAGGATGTGCACAGAAGCATATTGAGGCAGCAGGAGTGCATTGCAGTCACAGGCATAGCTGTGATTTTAATGCAGAATAAAAGTGAGTTTTGGTCTTGGGCAAGATATTTGTCCAAGGCAGATTTAGGAAAACCTGCTCTGGGCTTTTATTTTTTAAACAGACTAAAGGAAGGTAGTGGGGCAGTCCGTTTCCTCCCCGGCCGGGATTTCCATGTGGCCTACGGCCACAGGTTCATTGTAAAAACCCTGCAGCAGAGGGTTGGGTGTGTCAGTGTGGAATTTGCAAGGTGCAGAGCAGATGGCTCTGCAATATCTCAGCCTGTGTGAGGGAACTCCTGGCACCCCGCAGCATAATACAGTGGTGCAGTCGCCCTCAGCAATCGGACGCATTTATAGATTGTCTTGTTTCCCGGCGGAGATCCGGAGGATACCATGTGTTTTGGTTCTGAGTTTGGAAATTAAAACTATGTTTACTTGTGAACTTTCCTGGGTCACTGCCTCCTCACTGCATAGTTTGGACACCGCTGCCCTACATTTGGTTGGAGAATGCGGGCAGTTTGAATTGAGGCATACCCCAACACCAACTGCATGTCTGTCATTAGGCCTGCCACACTGCAACCCAGGCCTGTGGACAAAATGGAGAAAATCCTTAGGCAGCTGGTTGTCACGCAGCAACAACAGCAACAGACCAATAACCTGCTGCTGCAGCAAATTTCAGCCCTGCGTGAGGCACCTCCAGCGCTGACCCTGAAACATTGCAAGGCCCTAGACAAGGTCCGCTCTGCTTTGAGGAAACTGAGTCCGGAAGACGACGTGGAAGCTTTCCTCACCATCTATGAGTACACAGCAGAGCGGGAGAACCTGCCAACTTCCCAATGGGTCGAAGTGGTGGTTCAGTTCCTGAGGGGTGACACGCTACAGGCCTACTTTGACCCCAGTCTGGAGAACGCCCAAGACTTCGCCAAGCTAAAAGGTGAGATCCTTGCCCGAATGGGGGTTAGTACCTACATGAGAGACAAATGCGTGTTTTCATGGACTTTTGTGGAGGCCCAGCCTGCCTGGTGTCAGGTTTATGACTTACTGCAGCTTGTGAAAAGGTGGCACCAACCTGAGACTTTAACTCTGGCCCAGATGGTGGAGAGGGTGGTGGTCGACCGGCTGGTGAGAGGTCTGCCAGCAGCCATACAGCGTTGGGTGGGGCAAGGGGACCTGGGCCCTCTGGACCAGGTGGTGGGACTGAGCGGTACATGGCCACTCAGAACTTTATATGGGACACGGTTCCACTACGGCTGTCACGTCGGGCCCCACCAACCCGCGTCCGTACAGAGGGGGTATCCCGAAGGGACAGTGACAGCAAACCTGTGTCCCTTGTCGGCCCCAAGGTCCAGTTGCGCTGCAGCTTTCAAGTGTTGGCGGTGCCAGGGCCCCGGACATGTGGCTGCCAACTGCCCTCTGACAGCTGAACTCATGGACTGCGGGTATACTCGTGTGTCTATGTATGCCCAGCCAGTCTGCTCCGCCACTATAGGCACTGTCGGCAGCGAACCACAACTGTGACAGGTACGGTACTCGTCAATGGGTGCCAAATGGAGGCTCTCTTGGACTCGTGGTGCTTAGTGACTCTGGTCCATGGGTCCCTTGTTGCCGGGGCCAACCCCAAAGGACATAAAGTGGGGGTGGTATGTATCCATGGGGAACTGCGAGAGTACCCGACCGCAGAGGTTACCATTTCCACACCGTGTGGAGAAATCAAACGTGGTGGGGGTGGTGAAGACCTTTCCATATGGTGCTGTTGGGAAGAGACTTGCCCCTATTCTGGTCCTTATGGAAGACCAGGGTAAACCCTCCTAATGTAAATGATATTCTGGGTGTGGTAGGTATAGGTAGTATACAGCCAGCGATGTACTTACCAATAAGTCAGACTTTCTTCCGCTCTTCTTTTTTACATCACACATTTCGCATGTTGCTCCCAGTTGCAGTTCCCATTGAGTTTAATGACAGCTGTATAAACACATGCAGTTTGCCCCCCCCCCCGGCTATTGCTATTTACAGCAAGAGCGTTAGCATTTCTAGGAGTTTTCCCAAGGGTAGGGAATGCTACGAAATGAGCAGTACTTACCTCTGAATTTCCCACAAATCCAGCGCCACACCAACTGCGATCCCTGTAATTGTACGTCCTGTTGTTCAGTGACCTGAATGCTGCAGTAGAAAAATATGTATATGACAGCTAAAGCTCGTGATTGGCTGCAGCTGTCATGTGACTAATAGACGGATCACTTTAAAGGGAATCTGTCACCCCATTTTCGCCCTATGAGATAGGGCCACCGTCATCAGGGGCTTATCTACAGCATTCTGTAATGCTGTAGATAAGCCCCCGATGTTACCAGAAAGTGAAGAAAAACGAGTTATATTATACTCACCCAGGGGCGTTCCGCCGTCCGTTCGGGTCAGATGGGCGTCGCGGACAGGTCCGGGGCCTCCCTTCTTGTGACGAAGCCGACGTGTTCTTTCTGTCCCGTTGCGGCTCCTGCGCAGGCGCACTGCTCTGCCCTGGTGAGGGCAGAGCAGAGTACTACAGTGCGCAGGCGCCGGACCTCTGTGACCTTTCCCGGCGTCTGCTCACTGTAGCACTCTGCTCTGCCCTCAAGCAGGAGAAAGCTATAAGAACATAACAAAGCGTTTTCAAGTTGCCATTTACTCAGTTCAAAATGTAATTAAGAAATGGCAGTGAACAGGAACAGTGGAGGTCAAGATCAGGTCTGGGAGACCTAGAAAAACTTCAGTGAGAGATGCTTGTAAGATTGTTAGAGAAGCGAACCAGAACCCCTGATTGACTGCAAAAGACCTTCAGGAATATTTAGCAGATTCTGGCGTTGTGGTGCTTTGTTCTACTGTTCAGAGACACCTGCACAAATATGGCCTTCAAGGATGAGTCATCAGAGGAAAACCTCTCCTTCATCCCCACCATAAATTCAGTGTCAGAAGTATGCAAGAGAACATCTAAACAAGCCTGATACACTTTGAAACAAGTCATGTGGACCAATGAGGTTAAAATAGAATTCTTTGGCCACAATGATCAAAGGTATGTGTGGAGAAGGAAATGGGTCATAGTTAATTTTAGTCCTTTTAGAGATCATTTCATCTTCAACTTGCTTAACTGTTCACAATTACAGTAATTTTTACCAGGGGTGCCCAAACTTTTACATGCCACTGTACATGTGGATTTTAATGCCTCAGTGACCAGTGTGAAATTTGCATGGCTACACATTTTGATGTGAAATAAAAAAAAATTGCCTAAAATAAAAAATACATGTAGCACACAAACCTAAATTAAACGGTCATTTTCTGATGATAGCTTCCCTGTAGGACATATTTAGTTTTTTGTATAACTTTTTATGAGAGATTGTTTTGTTAACTATAGTTTTTATTAGTTGAGTGAGGTTAGCTCACATAAATGAAGTATTTCTGGCATTTCTAATTTTTCTTATGATCTTCACTAAGCAGGATAAATAACATGATAGTTAAATAACTACAACTTTTATGAACACGGAGATATAAATTAGTGATTGTTTTTTCTTTATTTCAAGTACAAAACACTACATCACTTCTGTCTTTCTGTTACAGAGTATTTACACTGCAGACAGGGGGTCTTAGCTGCCAAGACAGCCCAATGGCACACTGTGCCCTCTAACTGCAAAGATGCTGCAGTTACTAATGACTGTGGCATCTGAGGGGTTACACTGTCACTATGGACAGTATTGGGCTGGTAGGTGTTTCATGGTGGCATGACAAACTGCTGGCTGAGGAGACTCAATCTTTTGCACATGAAAAATCTTACATTTCATCTATATGATGAACTATGATAACCAGTAATTCTATAATATTGCTGGTCAGCTGTTCCTAGTGATGGCTGGAAGTTCTCGGATGCTGCTGGAACATAGTAGCTCCATTAAAACTATAGTAGCCATGGCCAGGTATTGGAGATTCACCCCCATATGCATTTGAATAGGGGGTAGATCTGCAGTACCATCCACAGCCACTGTAGAAATGATGGAGCTACTGTGCACCGACAGCATCAGAGAACGTCTGGCTGGTGCTGGTAATAGCTGTTCAGTGGGGGTATCGGGTGTTGCACCCCCACTGATCAGATATTTATGGCCTATACTAAAGATAAGCGTTTAATAAAAAAATAGTGGCCAAACCCTTTAAAGGGAATCTGTCTGCAGGTTTTTGCTGTGTAATCTGAGGACAGCATGAAGAAAGGCTGAGCAGTGAGCACAATTCAGGATCGCATTACTGAGGACGCATGAGACAGGCTAGAACATTTCAGGGATCTGTCACTTTTTGGGTTGTGTGCTGTTTAAATACAATGAGTGTTTAATCATCTGGAGATTATCACTACCTGAGCTACAGCTCTTGTGGGTTCTGGTCTGACCATGCCCCCAGCAGTGATAAGCAGTTAATTGTCAATATACAGTGTACATAGAGAACCCAGTGTGGGCGGGGTTAGCTTTCTGAGCTCTGCTACATGCGTTCTGCATCCAAAACTATGATTGTGTCACAGCTGCTGCACCCAGTAAACTAAGTGATACATCATTGGATTTAGAGTGTATTTTCCTACATTATGCTGCTATCAGATCAGGTAGCAAAAACCTGGAGATGGCTTCCTATTAACTAAGAGATTGTGACACTCCTCTCTGTGAGCTGTGTATTCTAAGAATAGGTTATCAATAAAAAAGTAGCAGCCTTTAGGTATCTTTATAAGATCTATATACATGGAAATGGCTAAAGATGTTAATGCATGTTGTGTACTGTTATGAGGTTAGGGCTCAGATACATGCAGTGTAGTGAATTACATAGTGTCATCTGTCCGCACACAACTCCTTATGGTGAGAGGAACTGTGGATTGAGCTGTCTAGTAGTAATACCTTCATGACCCAGGTCCAAAGCTAAATGTCATTTCTAAGGAAGTAAGTGCTTATATTGTTTTATTTCACAATCTGTTTTTTAAATATTTTGCCGCATAGATTGTGATTTCTTATCTTATCAAAGCTCCTGTTTCTTTTCATTTTAAGTTCGATATAGCACATAATTGGCAAAAGGTATGAAATAGTTCAGTGTAAAATGTTCTTCATTTTTTCAACTAATTATGTTTAATAAAATTGAAAAAATAATTCATACAAAATAATCCTTTGATCCTTCCAGGTATAATAATAATACCAAATATGTGCACTTTGTTTGACCCATATATCATTTCGGTAATACTTGAGAACAAAGGCCCCTATTTTTGTTCTTGTGTATCTTTTACAATGATCTGCTATTTGGCCTCATTTGACCAGAGGGGTATGTGGCAACATTTGCCGTTTAACTGTTGGCGGGAAGTGTTCTGAAAAGTTATTTCTTTGGTAGTTTCTCAATAGCAACTGTTATATGACTGTTCTCCATACTTGTTTTTCAGGAGCCTAGCAATACAACCTTTTGGTCCCAGAGTCACATTGTTTATTATTATCACGAAGCAATGGCATTTTAATAATCAAGTGAACTATTTCACCATAGGCAAATTACCCCTGTGGAACCCTGGAAATATTTCCATCTCCAGAAACCCCTTAGTCACATTCCTACCATATCGCAGCTTGATGCGGGAGCAGGTAAAGTATATTAAAAACCGTATATTGTTGCAAACGTCCATTCCAAGCAGGGCGGGCTGTAATCAGTTTGCCATTCCTACCACAAAAGTAACCGCTCTTGCTACTGCTTTTTGGGGAACTCCTTACACGCTACATAGGAAAAAGTGCCTTATGAAATCTAAGGGGTAACAATTCTCCAATTATCCTTGTGCAGAATGACATGCCTGATATGCCAGCACGTCTGCAAGGATAAATTAATCTCTCAATCCAGCACTCAACCTTTGTCACAAGCTGTAAAATGAGCATATATCACATTCCAACACTCCAGATACACAACACGCTGACACCACTCAAACAGACGGGGTGAAGAGTCCCCAAAATATGCTACTGTCTGACAATCGATAAAAGGACACACACTCTCTGAAAGCCTATGTATTCTTTAAGGCATGCAAGAATCAAAGTTATTAAAGATTTTAGCTTTAATATAAAAATACAGTGCTTACAAGAAAAGGTATAAAATAAAAATAAAGCAACACACAAATATGCAAAAAAAAGTTATAAAATAAAAAGGGAGACATAACAGAAGTACCTAATTTGTCCATCTACAGTTATCTTCTCTTTCCCTGAGGGAAGGAGAAATGAATTATGGATCACAATCAGCAGACACTAATCCTCTCAAGTGAACAACTTTGTTTTGTGCAACCCAGCTTTTATGTGCTTGACCCTGATTTCGGGTTTCCAGGGCGGCCTGGATTGGACTATTTAAAAATTGCTGTTTGTTACTGGATGGTGGGCTAATTTAGGGGCCTTGCATTTCAAATATTCTGTGTCTCTAGCTACAGTACATAGGAAATATTCAGATTGGTTATAATCACCATCTGCCCACAATTTGAAGCTTAAGCCCCCGTCACACACAGCGATCTCGCTAGCAAGATCGCTGCTGAGTCACTAGTTTTGTGACGCAACAGCGATCTCCCCAGCGATATCGCTGTGTGTGACATTCAGCGACGATCAGCCCCCCTGCCGGGAACCGCTGATCATCGCTGAATGTCCAGGACATTTTTTTTATCGTTGGTCTCCTGCTGGCCAGCATGCATCGCTGCGTGTGGCAGGCGGGAGACCAGCGATCAGCAGGTAACCAAGGTACCCGGAGCCTGGAAACCTGATGTGTACGTTGGATACCAGCGCGCTGCTGCAGGGGAGCTGGTAACCAAGGTACACATCGGGTTTCCATGTGCCGCAGTGTCGCTGTCCTGATCACTGCCTGAGCTGCCTGTTTGGCAGCTCACCAGCGATCATGTAGCAACACACCAGCGATCCTGACAAGTGCATATCATTGTCAAGATCGCTGGTGTGTCGCTAGGTGTGACGGGGCCCTTAGTTCACTAGACCAAGGTGTCACAATTGACACCTCTCAGTATTCTTGCAGAAGATCAGTGACTTCAGCACTAGTCCACTGATGCTGCCACTGGCAGCTTCTCATTCATTCATCAGTGGTTTACAGCCAGGGCGGTCTCATTAGCACCTCTCCCGATTGTAAACTATTTAGCCCCCAGATATGGATTACGGCATGGGACTGACTGTACGTCGGACAGATATGGTATATTGTTGGTTTTTTCTTTATTACAGGAGATCGAGGGCATCGTTTAAATTAGCAAAAGTGTGGTCTGTCATTTCATGAAAATACTTTATTCTACGTGTGTGTGTGTTTATGCGCCTTTTCTGGGGTGGCTGGGGCCAGATGTTTTTAGCCAGGGGGGCCATTAACCATGGTCTCTTTCTAGGCTATTAATATCTGCCCTCAGTCACTGGCTTTCCCTCTGGCGCAGAAAATTGCGCGGGAGCCCACGCCAGTTTTTTTCCGTGAATACATTCTGTTATTAAATACCTACAGCTCCCAAATTTTACACACACATATACTACTAACAGTAGTAGTTACTGACATATATAAATCAAACTGTTCTGCAATGGTTTACTGTATGTAAACCATGTCTCCTATCCTATCGGCTTCTGCAATGATTTTACAGAAGCCAACAAATGAATTTACGGCTATTCTGCTATCTATCTCTCTATGAAATATAAATATATATATGTATGTGTCACTGACATATATGTATATATATACACCTATACTATATGTATATATCTATTCTATTCTATTGTAACCTGTCAGTGTGATTTTACAGTACACCGCACATGAATTGCCGGCTTTTCTAAGGACACTGGCGCGTATTTCTTGCAAGTCACACTGACGGTCCATGTGGTGTGCGAGTTTTTCTCGCACCCATAGACTTACATTGGTGATTCTCGTCCGATATATGGTGCAAATCGCAGCAAGCTGCGATTTCAATCGCACGTATAATACGGACGAGAAAAACGGATGATGGTAGCTGCCCATAGATTAACATTGGTCCGAGTGCTATGCAATTTTTTTCTCACATAGCACTCGTCCTATTCCTCTCTAGTGTGACGCCGGCCTAAAAGACAAACCAGAATCTCAATTTGCAGACTCTAGTGCCACCTATTGGAAGTAGCAATCATTTTAGTCCTCTTCCTCTCTGAAGAGGCAATTTGCTTTATGGAATAGAATTTATATTGCCAACTCCTCTAACTTTCCCAATGAAATAAGTACAATGTTTAAATGCTAGATCTTCACTGATCGCTTATAAAATTGATATGGCAATATCAAGTTTGGGTATAAGTTGTATATTACACAATTGAAAGTATCGATAATATTATTTATCTTTACAAAACCGATGTAAAGAGTGAACAAAATCAAAATGTCAAAAATAGATGTCAGCATATCACCTTGTTGAAGCTACATGTCAATAGGTCTTTAAATGTTTTCCCTGACATCATCCCTCAGCAGCTGTCGCTGTACATCCAGTGACCTCTTTAGAGGTGCAAATTAGAATAGGAAGAAAGTCTATGGAACGACTCTTCCATATGCAAATACTAAGGATTTTCAAGCAATTAAAGGTTATTACAAAAACTTCCTTTTGCCCGAGTTACAAAGTAAATTGTTAATGAAGTGATTAGAAAGATTACAACAGTTGCATGATTGGGTCTTTGTAAAGCATTTGCTGTCATGTGAGATTATAAAGTGTGACTAATATCACTAATACACTTTGTCCTTAATGGGAACCTGTCAGCAGTTTTGACCGATATGAGTTACAGCCTCTGCCTTTCAGGGCTGATATACAGCATTCTATAATGCTGTATATCTGCCTCCAACCCCACCTGGAAGAACTGAAAAATAACTTTTATTATACTCACCTACGGGGCGATCCAGTCCGAGGGGTGTCGCCAGGGCCGGCGTCAGCACCCGGCACACCCGGGCAAGTGCCGGGGCCCTGAACAGGCGGGGGGGCCCACTCACCGTCGGGCACCCCGGCCCCTGTTAGCGGTGTCAGCGCCGCCACTGGGCCCCCTGCTTGCTCAGGGCCCCGGCAGCAGCTGGCACAATACTTACCTCTCCCGTGCCTCCGCTGCCGCAGCTCCGGGCTCCAGGGGGTTCCGGCGCTTCCTCTCACAGCAGCGCCGCTGAATGACGTCATCATTCAGCGGCCGGCTGTGGCAGAGAGAGCGCGGACGCCGGACAGGTGAGATATGATGTGTATGTGTCTGTGTGTATCAGTGTGTGTGTATATGTAGTGCGGTGCTTTGTGTGTGTGTGTGTGTGTATGTATGTATGTGAGAGAGTGCTTGTGTGCTGTGGTGCTGTCTGTGTGTGATGATGGGGAGGCATTGATGATAATAGGCAGGCATTGATGATGATGGGGAGGCGATGATGATAATGGGCAGGCATTGATGATGATGGGGAGGAGATGATGATGATGGACAGGCATTGATGATAATGGGCAGGCATTGATGATGATGGGGAAGCGATGATGATGATGGGCAGGCATTGATGATAATGGGGAGGCCATGATGATGATGGGCAGGCATTGATGATAATGGGGAGGCCATGATGATGATGGGCAGGCATTGATGATATTGGGGAGGCGATGATGATGATGAGCAGGCATTGATGATAATGGGGAGGCCATGATGATGATGGGCAGGCATTGATGATATTGGGGAGGCGATGATGATGATGAGCAGGCATTGATGATAATGGGGAGGCCATAATGATGATGGACAGGCATTGATGATATTGGGGAGGCGATGATGATGATGAGCAGGCATTGATGATAATGGGGAGGCCATGATGATGATGGGCAGGCATTGATGATAATGGGGAGGCCATGATGATGATGGGCAGGCATTGATGATAATGGGGAGGCCATGATGATGATGGGCAGGCATTGATGATGATGGGGAGGCAATGATGATGAGGGGGAGAAAATGATGATGAGGGGGAGGCAATGATTATGAGGAGGAGGCGATGATGATGATGGGGAGGCAATCATGATGATAATGGGGAGTCTTTCCACAGCGCCCTTTCCTGAGCCGTAACAGTGCAGAACGCAGTACAGCGCAGAGGAGAGCTCCATATTTTGTATGGAGCATTATATGGGGACCAGTATCCTGTATGGAGCATTATATGGGGACCAGTATCCTGTATGGAGCATTATATTGGGTCCAGTATTCTGTATGGAGCATTATTTTGGGTCCAGTATTCTGTATGGAGCATTATATGGGGGATGGGGGGTGACATCCTGCATGGGGTATTATATGGGTGATGAGGGGGAGACTATGTGGTGCCCATAATATTGTATGGAGGACTGTACTGTCCAGTCTGTACTGTGCGCGCTGTGAGGATTTGGCGGTTTCTGAGCTATTGTACAATTTACAATAGATATCACTTATGTAATGGAAGAAGTGAAGTCTTTGGCATTGTACTGTACCTATATTTCTCTGCTGTATCTGTGCATCATGAATCGTGGTCTGTGTTAAAGGGGCCCACTGAGGCTCTTTCGCCGGGGCCCATAAAAACCTGGAGCCTGTCCTGGGTGTCGCTCTTCTTTTCCGGTGCCTCCCATCTTCTTGCTATGTGGTTCTCCTACTTGGCTTCCTGGCATCGCGCTACTGCGCAGGCGTACTTATCTCCCCTGTAGAGGTCAAAGCAAAGTACCGCAGTGCGCAGGCAACTGGAAAGGTCCGAGGTCCAGCGCCTGCACACTGCAGGACTGTGCTCTGAGGTAGAAAAAGCTCATTCAGCTCACCCTTTGATCAACTCCCAGTATATTGAGGAAGTCGAAGCACGAAATCGCGTCTCTGGCGGACGCTTTGAATAGACACATGAAGGTGAAAAGGAATCCAACTTCGGTAAATAAAATAAAACTTCTTAATTTGTATCCATTTAAAAGAGAACAAGGCTGCTGAGACATACACTACCGGATATAACGGAGGAAGAGTGCCTGAAAATAACTGAACGTGCTTTGAACACGCTATGTGTTCTTAAACTCTTTGATGTGAATCCCCATGCAACAGGTGAACCCCCACACTACCATATGTCTAAAACAAGTCACCTTAACGACCAGGTGTATTTCAGTTTTTGAATTTATTTATTTTTGCTCCCCTTCTTCCCAGAGCCATAATTTTTTTATTTTTATATCAATATGGCCAGGTGAAGGCTTGTTTATTGCAGGACAAGTTGTACTTTTGAACGACACCATTGGTTTTAGCATATCGTGTACTGAAAAATGGGAATAAAATTCCAAGTGTGGTGAAATTGCAAAAAAAGTTCAATTTCATAGTTGTTTTTTTTACCATGTTCACTAAATGCTAAAACTGACCGGCAATTATGATTCTCCAGGTCATTACGAGTTCTAGGTTCTTTTTCATTTAACCCCTTAATGACCACTGATATGCTTTTTAACGGCGGCAGTTAAGAGTACTTATTCCTCACCACAGCTTTTTAACAGTGCTGAGAAATAAGAGTACAGCGCCCCCCCCCAGCGTTGCAAAATCTCTGGGGTCTTGGCTATCGGGGGCAGCTGAGACCCCGGAAATCATTTTTCGCCGAATAACGACAACTGCAAAAAGAAAAGTCAGATTTTCCTTTTCTCTCTCCTCTGATATGATCTAGCATACCAATGGAGAGAGAAATGGGGTACCTCGAGTTCTCCACGGTACCTCCGGTGTCCCTCGACCCTCCGTCTCTCTCCCCCACCCTCGTATTCTACAGTGAAGCGCCCGCCGAGATCTGCCTGCCGGCACCCGGCAGCAATAGGAGATTTTTCCTATTGGTTCATTTTGATCACTGTGATAGACCCTATCACCCTTTTCCTTTAGGGTTAGGGTTGGGGATAGGTTTGGCGTTGGGGCTAGGGTTAGGGTTGGGGTTAGAGCTAGGGTTGGGGCTAGAGTTAGTGTTGAGGCTAGAACTTGGGTTGTGTTGGGGTTACGGTTGTGGTGTAGGGGTTAGGGTTGTATTGGGGTACGTTTGTGTTGGGGTTAGGGTGGTGTTGGAATTGGGGTTAGGGTTGTGGTTAGGGTTATGGCTGGGATTAGGGTTAGAGTTGGGATTAGGGTCAGGGGAAGGGCTGTGCTAGGGTTGGAGTTAGAATTGGGGGGTTTCTACTGTTTAGGTACATCAAGGGGTCTCCAAATGCGACATGGCGCCCGCCATTGATTCCAGCCAATTTTGAGTTCAAAAAGTCAAACGGTGCTCCCTCCCTTCTGAGCCCTGCCATGCGCCCAAACAGTGGCTTTTCCCCACTTACGGGGTATCAGTGTACTCAGGAGAAATTGCACAACAAATTTTGTGGTCGATCTTCTCCTGGAACCTTTGTGAAAAGGTAAAAGTTTGGGTCTAAAATAAATTTTTTGTGAAAAAAGTAAAATGTTCATTTTTTCCTTCCACATTGCTTTAGTTCTTGTGACGCACCTGAACTTCTTGAATGTGATTTTGAGTACTTTGAGGGGTGCAGTTTTTAGAGTGGTGTCACTTTTGGGTATTTTCTGTCATATTGACCCCCCAAACTCACTTCAAATGTGAGGTGGACCCTAAAAAATGGTTTGTTTAAAATTTGTTGGAAAATGAGAAATCGCTGGTCAACTTTTAACCCTTATAACGTCCTAACAAAAAAAATTTTTTTTCCAAAATTGTGGTGATGTAAAGTAGACATGTGGGAAATGTTATTTATTAACTATTTTGTGCGGTGAGTCTGATTTAAGGGCACAAAAATTAAATATTTGAAAATTGCTAAATTTTTGCCAAATTTCCGTTTTTTTCATAAATGCAAGTCATATCGAAAAAATTTTACCACTAACATGAAGTACAAAAAAACAATCTCAGAATCAGTGTGATCCATTGAACAGTTCCAGAGCTATAGCCTCATAAAGTGACAGTGGTCAGAATTATAAAAATTGACTTGGTAATTAAGTACAAAATTGGCTGTGTCACTAAGGGGTTAACTTTGATACAATAAGGCTAGGGTTATATTGCAACCGGAGTCACGCAAGATAAGTCACATGCAGGGCCAGCTCTAGGTTTTCATGGGCCCCGGGCGAAAGTGTCTCAGTGGCCCCTTTAACACACACCACGATTTATGATGCACAGATACGGCAGGTATAGTATAATGCCAAAGATTCCACTTACTTCTTACATTACATCAGTGATCTCTATTGTAAATTCTAGAATAGCTCAGAAACTGGCAGTCCTCGCAGCGCACAGTGCATGCCCTAGTGAGGATTCAAAAGTTTTCATTTTAGACCGGACAGTATACTTCTTCATACAGTATTCTGTTCATCACATAGTCTTCCATACAGTATATTGGGCCCCATATATTGCTCCTTGCAGTGTAATGAGCCTCAAATAATGTTCCATACAGAATAATGTGCCCCATATATTGCTTCATACAGAATAATGGGCCTCATATAATGCTCCATACATAATAATGAGCCTCATATAATACTTCATTCAGTATAATGAGCCATATATATTGCTTCATACAGAATGGGCCTCATATAATGCTCCATACAGTATATTGAGCCTCATATATTGCTTAATACAGAATAATGGGCCCCATATATTGTTTCATACACAATAATGAGCCCCATATATTGCTTCATACAGAATAAAGGTCCTCATATAATGCTTCGTACATAATAATGGGCACCATATAATGCTCCATACAGAATAATGGGCCTCATATAATGCTCTATACAGAATAATGGGCTCCATTTAAAGCACCATACAGAATAATGAGCCCCATATAATGCTCCATAAAGAATAATAGGCCTCATATAATGCTTCATTGTTGTGTTTTGGTAGCTGAGGAGAGCAGGAAAAAACGGCAATACACCAGAGAGGTTGGAATCTACTGGATTGCAGTACCCTGACTAACCACCACAACTAAAGGCAGCCATGGAGCGTTCCTACGTTGGTCCTAGACGCCTCGTCACAGCCTGAGAGGCTAACTACACCTAAAGGTAGAAAGAGGAAAGCTATCTGCCCTGGAGCAGATCCCCAAAGAACATAGGAAGCCCCCAAACATGTACTGGCGGTTAGACAAGGCGAAATACTGACACAGACAGAAAATAGTATGAGCAAATGCTGGGGCCCAATCTGCCTTGACAGAAAAGGATAGGAAGGATACTTACTACAATCCAAAAAAAACCCTAAAAAAAGCCAACGCTTCTAATTGCAAAAACACCTGAGATCACACGACCTCTACCACCTAAATTAGTTCTCTGGTGTAACAAAACTAAGCCAAAGTCACAGAAAAAAAAACTGGAAAAGGCAAATGAACAAACAACAGTGGCTCCAGAGGAACCGAGAGGAGACCAAGCCCCCCGGGGAGGGGAACCTGGCCAACCTCACAGAAATGCAGAGAAATATGCAAATGGCAAGCACAAAACAAAAAACAGAAAATATCTTATCTGAGAGCAGGAGAAGAGGCAAGACTCAGCAAGCTTCCAAGTGAACCAGGAAACAACGTTGAGACAAGAACAATTGATCACCGGCAACCATGATGGGGGGAACCCTCCCTTATATCAGCCAGTCCGTGATTCCTGATTGCCAATCCTCATTGAATGGTTCAGTACTGTTTGTAACCACCAGAGGGAGCTTCTGCTCAGAATTCATTTCTAAAACATTCATAACACTTCATACAGTTTAATGAGCCCCATTCACTGCTTCATACAGAATAATGGGCCTTATATATTGCTTCATACAGAATAATGGGACTCATATAATGCTCCATACATAATATTGGGCACCATATAATGCTCCATACAGAAAAATGGGCCTCATATAATGCTCCATACAGAATAATGGACCCCATATAATGCTCCATACAGAATGGGCCCATATAATGCTCCATACAAAGTAATGGGCCCCATATAATGCTTCATACAGAATAATGGACCACATATATTGCATAATGCAGAGTAATGGGCCTCATGCAATGTTCCATACAGAAAAATGGACACTATACAATGCTCCATACAGAATAATGGGCCTCATATAATGTTCTATACAAAATAATGGACACCATATAATGCTCCATACAGAATAATGGGCTCAATATAATGATCCATACAGAATAATGGGCCTCATATAACACTCCATACAGATTAATGGGCCCCATGTAATACTCCATACAGAATAATGGACACCATATAATGCTCCATACAGAATGGACCCATACAATGCTCCATACAGAAGAATGGATGCCATATAATACTCCATACAGAATGGGCTCCATATATTTCTCCATACAAAATGGGCCCCATATATTGCTCCATACAGAATGGGCCCCATATAATACTCCATACTGAATAATAGACACCATATAATGCTCTATATAGAATATTGGGCCCCATGTATGCTCTGTACAGAAAAATGGACACCATAAAATGCTCCATACAGAATGGGCCCCATATAATGCTTCATACAGTATGCTCCCCATATAATGCTCCGTACAGTATGGGCCCCATATAATGCTCCATACATAATGAGCCCCATATAATGCTCCAAACAGTATGAGCCCCATATATTGCTCCATACATTAAAAAAATGAAATACACACCTTTGAACTGGCCGCAGGTCCGGACTCCTCAGCGTCGCTGTCTTCCAGCTCTCTGCACTGTGTCTCCTCTCAGTAGAAGGCATACTGTAGTGTCGTCATCGCACCCTCTGCCCTGAGCCGTCACGGAGTCAGGAGACGCGAAAGATACAGGAGCTGCGCAGCAACAGGGAGAGGTAAGTATTGCTCAGGGCCCCGGCACTTGCCCGGGTGCGTCGGATGGTGACACCATCCCTGATAACATGACACTCAAATTGCAGTGTCCCATTAAAACATCACATCTAATGATTTCCTATGGTGTCGCATAATTACCTGCCACCAACTGCGACAGAGTCGTAAATGTTTCCAAATGTATTGGATTTTTGTTGTACGTGATTCGCGTTCCATGGACGTCAATGCAAGTCACATGTGACCTGTGTGCATCTTGTCTGCAATTTGGCCATTTATTTATAGCAAAATCACCTTTCTAACATAGTTGCATGACAGCAAGTCGCAGACAAGCTACACAGATGTTTTTGGGCATTCAGCTTGTCTTAGATTTGCTATCGTGCTACACATTTCACCAAGTAGACCCCGCCTTGTTGTCAAATATGTAACAATTATAGTTATTAAAATTTATTTAATAATATTTTTTATGTCATGTTTATGACTTTTTTTTATTACTATAACATTTTTTAATGTTGACTTAATTATAATTTAATATTTAGCCCCAAATTCGATGTTAAAGCAAAGCAATTGCCGTACAATGCTGTCCTTTTTAAAGGGCTCTCCACTATGTAAAAAAACAGTGCCTTGAAAAAGTATTAATATTCTGTGAGCTTTTCCAGAATTTTTCATGTTACACCCACAAACTTAAATGTATTTTATTGAGACTTTATGTGATATACCAACACTAAGTAGCAAGTATTTGTGAGGTGTGAAGGAAGTGATACATGGTTTTCTAAATATTTTAAAAATATAAATCTGAAAATTTTGATGTGCATTTGTATTCAGACTCTCTGAGTCAATACTTTGTAGGACCACCTTTCACTGCAATTACTGCTGGAAGTCTTTTGGGGTATGTCTCTACCAGCTTTATACATCTAGAGGCTGACATTTTTGCCCATTCTTTGCATACTCACTCTAGCTCAGTGAGATTGGATGGAGAGCGTCTCTGAGCAGCAATTTTCAAGTCATGCCACAGAAAGGTGGTCCTACAAAGTATTGACTCTGGAGGGGTGGGGGGTGAAAACAAATACAGGTCACAATTTTCTGATTTTTTAAAATATTTAGAAATCCATGTATCAGTTACTTTACATTTTACAAATACTACTTTGTGTTGGCATATTACATAAAATCCCAATAAAATACATTTAAATTTGTGGGTGTAACGTGAAAAAAATGTAGAAAAGTTTTAGGTAGGAATACTTTTTGAGTGCACTGTGTACTCAACTAGTGTCGCTTCTCCTCACTCCATACTGTGTCCATCACACTTTTCTGGCATCAACATCCATTGGGCGGTGTCGCCTGACCGCTGCAGCCAATCATTGGCTATTGAACAAATGCAGTCTTCACATTCTGTCTGAACAGTTTGCTACTTTCCTGGCTGCAGCTGTCACGTGATACCCCCTGCCAGATGTTGGTGCCAGGAGACTGGTGTGAGACTCACTACAGAATCTGTACGGATGAAATACAAATCCTGCTGGAAGGGGTCGATAGTTTTTTTTTGTTGTTTTCAATCTTACACCTCCCTGGACTCCGATAACTTAAAATTTTATAGTAATGGAAAACTCCTTAAGTATAATATGGAGATAGGTCCGCTGTACTATTAGTCCAAACATCACTAACCATATGTTGCATAAATATTGTGCATTATGTCATCTGGTTAATGGCACGTAATACAGAATACAGAGGACTCGCAGGCAGTCTCTGGCTCCCTCCACTCCTCATAGGTCAAAAATAGAGACTATTAGAATACTTTACACACCATGGCAGGTAAATCCTCATTTGTATATATGTATATATTTGGAAATTTCGGGCAAAATTTAATTATTAATGACCGTTATGAATTATTGCCATATAAATTGATTTTGAGGGTCTGATATCGTTTTCTCAGCCTTCATTTAAAAGGGACCTTCAGTAAAAGTTATGAGCTGTTCAAGAAAAGTTTTGTTCACACAGGGTCACTAGTTTATGGCCTATATACCAGGACCCAGCGCAGTGTGGGTATTACAGTAGGCAATCCTCATGAGAAGTGCTAAAACCTTCCAACATACAGTTAGACTGCCGGCCTACAATATCCCTGGCACATGGAGCTAGGTAGTGCTAGAGAAGATCCATCAGTACCTAGAGAGGTATATGTTGTAATGCCGTGCGGCACGTGTCCTTAGTCGCTGCTGGAGAGAATTGGTTGTGGATGAGACATGAATAGTTAAACTATAGCGTCTTGTATGAGAGTATAAGTGGCTATGAAGAGATAGCAGCCTGTGTCAGGCTCTCTCCCTCCCCGTGCTGCTATATTTATCATGACATGTGTCCATAAATGGCTCGGACTGAGGCTCGGACATTCCAGTGACACCAGGCTTCATTTTTGCACTGGACTCCTATGTCCAGGTCTTAGTACTGGTCTCTTCAATCTTATTATTGGATTCTGGATTTTCCCCATAGATTTTCCCCATATTGTGAGAGAGCTTCCTGCCTTGAGGTAAGTGTGAACTTTTAGACATGACACTCTTGTCTCACATGCCCAAAATAAATAGCTTCAATGGCTGCTGAGATCTAGAGCACCTAATGTCACTGTGGATACTGTACCCCTTATCCAGTGACAGTAACCTGGTACTGCAAAGTCTGCCCGTATTATATAGCGTTACTTCAGTATGGGCTCATACTTACTAGATGTCGTTAACTTGATGGCACTAATCTTCTATGTTGGTTGCTTTCTACAGAGCCTCATTGTACGGCTAAACTAACAGTGTGGTATGTGCCCGTGTGATCACCGTGTGAGTGTATTTGTCTAAAACTAAAATGAATTCCTCTCCGGTTCGTATTGAAAATTTCTGTCTCATTTTTGTCCGTCTTATTGTTGTATGTATTATTTTTACTGATTACTTTTATCTTAGCAAAAATATATCATAACTGTTTCATGGAGATTCCTCTATACAACACTGGGTTCTTCACCCTGCCCATTAAATTTACAGGATTGGAATTGTATTAGACTGGATCTGTAATCTTATTATATGCCAACTATTTTACATAATTTTGAATAGCTTTTATGCTGAGGTTTGACCGTTAAAGATATTGCAGCTATTTTGTCAATGCAGAAAGAGGGTTTTGAGTTGATGAGACTGAAATACTTCATATCCTATACTGCAAATTAATTCCACTGGGCTGAGAGCCGACACTGAGGGTGTTCCAGGCTAATGAATGTGTGATATTATTGGATATGAGGATATAATGTAATATTTACATTCATAACACTCCAAGAATATCTACAACTTAGCTAAGGTAAAACAGTGCTTTCCAGAGCCTGTATAATCTGCTCCTATCATGCAGGTACAGTCATCCAGGTAGCTGCTCTTTATAGATGTGTCTAAATACTGTACAATAAACATTTCATCTACAGGTTAGTGTAACTGCGGCTTGGCAGCCCATACCTATATGCCCTGTTAGGGAAATAGGACATTATTGGGGGTCCCCCACTTAGAACTTTTTATGGGCAGACTAAGTGCAATGCACTTTATGGTCATCTTAGCTTGTCAGATGGGTTATATCTGAATTGTTTAGTTGTAAAAGTTTATTTTTTTTTAACCCGGGACCATTATGGTCTGTATATTAAAAAAAAAAAATAAAAAAATATATATAATATATATATATTCACCTGCTGATGCCCCATTTTTCCTCCATAATGATCCACCAATCTCCGTTCTTCATTTTCTGGTGAGGATCACATGTGATCAATGTGTCAACACCGTAGCCACTGATTGGCTGCAGCAGTCATGTTCCTTCTACACCAGAAGGGGGTGGACATATTCTTAAAGTGAGTAAAGAAAGTTCCTTTTGCCCAAAAAATTGGAACTATTCATAATGACGATATATGCTATAAAATGTAAGAGCTGACTAAATTCTTTGGAAATGACCCAACGGTCTCCTCCCAGTATATTTGAGATTACTTCTTTCAGACTAAAGCTGGGAATACACTTTAGATAGTTTAGCTGTTTAAGGCTTGGTCGACAAACATCTGTTCCTCTCGATCCCCTCAAATACATATAATCTCGGTGTGGCCAGGCATACATGTTTTCTATCATTTATGCCCGCGACTTATCTTCCCTTGGAATCAAAGGATCATGCATGTTAAAATCTGACAGCCAGGGAATTCTTTCTTCAAGCATCTGCCATCAAGGTAAAATTAGGACACGTAACATTAGATGGTGGGTTTGGCCCACGTTAAAATAATGTGTATAGCCACCTTGTTCCTTATTGATGGCTGCAAAGAAAGATCAGCCAATGGAATAGTCAGATAGTCCTGAGATATTACTAACCGTATATTATATATGGTAGGCAGTAAGGCAGCAGGTAGGCATCTGCCAAAACTATTTTCTTGCCAATTAATATTCTAAACAGCAGCAGTCCAGCAGCTAATGTGTATGGTCAAGGCTAGAGTCCCCTGGAAAGTTACTAATTAGATGGCTCTCATCTAAAAAGAGTATAGGGAAGATCATAGATACAATTGATGTTTCTTTAGGCATTGTCATTGTCAACAATAAAGAGGTTGATGAGAGGCGATGTCTGCATGTTAGAACTAAAATGTGATGTCATCTATTGGCAAGTATAGAAGTAACTCCCTTAGATTATCATTTACGGTATGTTCCAAGAGTAACGAGTACAGTAATTAATAACAGTGATGTAAGATAGTAGAACAAGAAGATAAGTCACCCCAAGGTATGTGAATTAGATCATACAATTAACATTTGACTCCAATAAAATCAATGTTTATTCCAAAATTGTTAAAAACATCTTCATCAGTGTATATTCCATAAAAATGATTAGGGAAGAGATCTATAAGACAATGGAGTTATTAACAATTAGCATTTGACTGTAATTTAAGAAATAATAACAGAGGAACCAATATGAATAAAGTTTGAGCACCAAAACCAATAAAAAAGAGTACAAAGAACCACATAAAAGTGAATGTGCCTGGATCCGATGCCCTGAAAGGAAAGGCGTTGATCGACAATGGGAGTTGCTTGGTCTCTTTTCTTCACTCCTGGTCCCACCAGACTCCAGAAGGACATGAGCAGCACATCCTAAGTATGTGTATGCATTCATAATTATTCTATGCTTCTTGCCAAATGGTATATTTAGTTATTATGAAGGGTGTGAAGTAAGGTGGCCCCCGTGAAGCTAGTAAGTCCACTGTGAACTCATGATCTCAAGGTGGTCCTTCCTTTTTTGACAATGCTGGCACCAGTATTAAAAGCATCCTTTCCTTGCTGTATTACACATTGCAGCCATGGGGATTTGTGGTATTAGATTGAGAGCTGATTGTCACCCAAAAGCCTGTTACTGGGCTGAGCTAAATGATCCAGTTCTGTAAAAAGAGCCAAAAGGCCCTTTTTCTCCCACCTCTTGATCATCATTAAAGGCACAGAGTAGATATCGCTCCTGGAGGTTGGAAATGCTTTAAAAAAAAGAAGTAAGGTTCTTAAGGTAGCATATAGAAACCAGAATTCCAATGGTATTTGTCAGTAGAGCAGAAGAGAAGAGATGTGTAAAATATTTAATCTTAGCCCTAAGCCTAACCTTAGTCATGGGCCTTACCTTAAACCGATTCGTAGCCTTAATCATAACCCTATGTAGGGTTAGAAAAAGCGTAACAATGTAAACGCAGATCTTATTAATGAATGAAGACAATAATGAATTGTGGGCATTGCACTTCAGTCAATAGTTATTCATATTCTGTCATCTTGGTCACTACTTCTGCAGTGTGCAGAAGTCAAAATCAGTTTGTCATTAGCTGCTGCGCTCTGCATAGGTAGTGACTGAGGTGATAACTACATTATGCTGAGCTATGTCATTTCAGTCACTGCCTATACAGAGCGCAGCAGCTGATGACATACTCATCTTACGTGTTGTGCTCTACTGTTTACTACTGGACAACCACTGCTTAAATGCTGTCCTAAAGTGTCGAAAGTAAGATAAAAATAACAATTACTCACCTAACGGACTGGTGGCACTCCTGCAATGTTGGCGATATGATTCCCGGCGGACCTCTCTTACAGAATGCTGAAATGCTGCGTTTGGGCATCACAGTACCAGCATCGCCCGAGTGGTGCCGATCCTGAAGGTGAGCATATGATTTTTTATTTTCTTATGGACTCTTTACATTTCAGACGAGGTTGTCCATTACTTGACAACCCAGTAAAAAAGAAACCATTGTACAATCGATGCACTTCAAATTTGAAACCAGAATTTGATACCAAACTGAGAAACTATAATTATCAATCTGCAATCTGTATATTGGTTGCTGACTTACTAAGTGTAGTTTAGAAATGCCGTTCAAAATGCAATGAAGGCAGCGCTAGAGTATGATGCACCTAATTTATTAAGAAGCCTGTGCCTCTTAACAAATAAGGCGCATCTTACAACTGCTGTGCACCATCGCCAGAAATGTAACTCCCGTCAGAAAGCGGCGTACATTTAATTTACAACACTTTAATGGTATAAATTATAGTGAATTTATTGGGTGGGTTTCCCCACACCCTGTCCTGCTCCAGCTCTGCCCACTTTGGCAGTTATATTTTATGAAAAAAAAATATTAGTCAAAAGCAAAAGTAAGTTCTATTTAAAAATTGTTTTATTTCTCATATAAAAAGTTTAAAAGAAAAATACATTGTATTTACTATATGTCACTGTGAGAACGCAAACCTCTAAAACGCCTAAATACTATGGCCCAAATTCACCAACACCTGCATAAGTCTTGATGAGGGGGCGTGCTGTTTTCAGACGCTCCTGATTCATGAATAGGTGCATGTCTCTTTGTGTAGCCCAGCTACGCAGGCACACACATAAAATCCAGGAGAATGCACAGGAAGGTAACCACAAAAGCTTGCTATTCATGCACTTCACTCACACTTTCAGACACACCCACCAGGGGTATAGGAGGTGGTGACACGTAGCAGAGTCAGTCTGTTTCCTGTCTGAGAAGAGCTCAGATCAGTCAGTTAGTTTCCTGTCTTCAGACAGTGCAGTTCAGTGCCAGTTCAGTCTGGACTAGGAGAGAGGACTGAATCCTCGCAGAGCTAGCGTAGCTCACCTGACAAAGAAGTGGAGGCTAGTACGGGTGAAGTGTATCATCCTAGCCTAGTCAGAGCTACCCTTAATCAGTACCTCAGTAGAAGCTGAAACAAGGAGGAAACTGAGAGCTGCTCAGCGAGCTTGGAAGAAAGCTGACTATTTCCATCGAAAGCTGCAAGTGCTTATGCAAAGAGCAGAAGCAGGGCGAAGGGCGCAGTGGAGAAGTTAGAGAAGTGCTACAGGTATTGGATTGCCTGCACTAAATTGCCGGACACCGGGGTCCGAAGCGTTGCTACAGTTTCAAGCTTAGTAACAAGAACACCGGAGGCATCTGGACTACAGGTCGCAGAGAGCAGCCCTAAGTGTCAATACGTAACCGGAGACAGGGAAAACAGGAGTCTAGCCTGATCAGCAAATATAGACTTAGTTTTCACCACTTAGAAGTTTCCACCACAACGTTGGCCGGGCAGTTCAGCTATTGAGAAAGCTGGAGATTCAGAGTTAACTTCGCTTCAGGCAAGTTGGACTCACCTACCTTCGGAGTAAAGGAGGCCTCTAACCTGCTCAGCGGTTACCCGAATGTGCATTCTCCACCCGACCAGCTCCCCGGGATCTACGTGAACCATCTACCAGTAAAAGGTATGAAAAGAAGCTATTTCTTGTGTGACTGAATTATTATCTATACCCTGCATCATCATCACCATAGACTTCCAGGGACCCGTCTCACCTGTGGGAGACTACCACCCAGCTGCCCCCATAACATCCCCTGTGAAAGTCCTTATAGCAGCGCTGGTTCAATTAACCAGATACCACAGGTGGCGTCACGAACTACCTATCCTAAATATCCCCTGTAAATATTCCCCATTGGATGAGCGCCCAGGGCCACGGACCGAGCCACCGCTACCAGTGACAACTCCCATAGATTTCCATGGGCCGGCTCCGAGTACCCCATTGCCCTGGTACTAAGTGCGACTCAATCTTTGGCGTCACGAACAGGATGCGAAACTTGCAATTGTGAGTCCTGTGTGCCTATATTGAACTGTTTGGTGAAAAAGACTGTTTGCTGTGTTTGGCGCCAAATTCCGCCATTTTACCGCCATGTTCGCGCCCTCAGGCGCTGGTGAAGAAGGGGGGCGTACCTAAAATAACGCGCAGTTTCCTGGACACGCCCCCAACCTGCATCCCAATCTGCATCGCGAGCCGCATCGCAAACTGCATCGCAATCTGCATCGCGAGCCGCATCGCAAACTGCATCGCAAAGCCGCATTGCAAACTGCATCGCAATCTGCATCACAAACTGCATCACAATCTGCATTGCAATCCGCATCGCAAACTGCATCACAATCTGCATTGCAATCCGCATCGCAAAATGCATCCCAAGATACTGCGGCATCATCAGAGCGCCAGCGACAAAGGTCCTGTCTCCACCGCTGCAGCCTGTAAAAGAGGTAGGCTCAGATTAACCAAGGGGGCATCAATATGTCGCAGCAACCGGCAGACGGAGCGGCCCCCGCCGGAGGCCCCAATAGCCCACCGCTTGGCGTCGTGCTGCCCGGTGGTCCCGCTCATGCCGCTAACGCTCCCATACATGCCTGGAGCGAAGTGGCTCCCCCAGTACACCGGCGAGTCAGGCACCCTGCCAGGATTTAAACGGAAAATATGTAGTATTTTGGATATGTACTCAATGACTGAAAAGCAAAAAGCTGCTGTGGTAATAGGACAGTTAGCTGGTGCGGCTGAGAGAGAAGTAGAGACTTGGCCCATTGCAGACCAGGAGTCGGTACCTGCGATACTCTTAAAGCTACAGGCCATCTTCGAGGACCACACAGAAACGGATCTCCGGATGGCATTTTATCAGTGCTTCCAGGGACCGGGTGACAGTATTAGGGACTACGCCTGCCGACTACAGGGGGCCCTGCGAGCTCTCAAACAGGCTAACCCCACAAGTCCCATTGATGAGAGCCAAATGTTAAAAGAGCAATTCGTGCGGGGACTGAGGTCTCCAGAGGAAAGGAGGACTGTAAACTGGTGGTCCTTGGATCATCCAGATGCCACTTTTGATGCTCTAAAGGACATGGCAATAAAGGGACTGCGACCCCTGGAAAAGCCTGAGGTGGCAAATCAGTATCACCCGGGTGAAGCCATTCTAAAGCCGGCAGTACCCACCTTTTCCCCGCAGGTGGCAGAAGCTACAATGCAGGTGGCGCCCCCTAGTGAGTTGGAATGTCTGCGCTCAGAAGTGCGCCAGCTGACTAAGAACTTGGCCACTGTAATGGAGGCCCTGCAACTGCGGAAAGAGGAAGGAGGGAAGATCCTACTAGCCGACTGTCCGGAGGATGTCCCTTGGATGAACCGGAGGAAATGGAGGACGTCGCCACACCGGAGGAGGACCACGCCACCCCCAGGAGCGACTCCGGAGCAACACCATCCTCGCCGGGAGATCGTCTGCTACCGCTGCAACCAAAAAGGTCATATGGCTCAGCAATGTCCTTTAATTGAGCCGATCCTGGGTCAGAGGGCCAACACCCAGGAGTAGATTCATCAGGCCCCTTAGACTGGAACCGCAGGTTCGTGGGTGGACGGCCCTACCTGTCCATGATTCTGGACGGGATTGCAATCCCTGCACTGCTGGACACGGGATCTCAGGTGACCATCATACCTGATGTCCTTTACAATAAATTTTGGTCCATGGACAGCCTCCAGCCCCCGAGCCCTGACTTGACAGTGTACGCTACCAATGGTCTCCCTGTTGAAGTAATTGGAGCCAAAAACGTAAACGTAAAAGTGGGCAGGGTGGAGCTGAAGGATCAGGGACTTTTAGTGGTAAAGACTGTAAATGAGGAGAATGCCTTAAATGTGATACTAGGTACTAACATTATCAGTAACTGTCTGGGAGAAGTTGTGTTTTTGCTCCAACAGCTCGCTGAAGTTGCCAAGCCAAAGCAGAAGGGAGTGATCCAGAGGGAGATCCGGGCCCTGATGTGCCAGCAGCAAGTGAAGCTTACAGATGGTGAAATCGGTAATGTACGGGTCACAGACTCGAACCCCATTGTAATACCCCCAATGAGTGAAATGTTAATATGGTGCAGAGCAGCCATAGGTCTGAGAGGACAGAACTACCAAGCAGTAGTAGAGCCCCATCGTTCAGAGCACAGACCTACACTCATGATTGCTAGAGGGGTAGTGGAAGTGATAAATGGGAGAGTACCAGTACGACTTCTCAACTGGGGAGACGATGAAGTAAATTTGCCACGTTATGCTACAGTTGCTAAATTACATGTCGTAGATAACAATTCTATCCTCACAACCGAGTCCTTAGCCTCCCGCCAACCAGCGGAGGGTAATGATCCGGCAACCCCGGTAGCGGACTGGTGTCAGCAGCTTCATATTGGGACAGACACCACTTCCGTCCACCAGAAACAGGGGGTACTACGGGTGGTACAAGAGTACGCACAAGTATTTAGCAAGCACCCACTTGACTTTGGGACCATTAAAGGAGTACAGCATCATATCCCTACAGGCAGTCATCCTCCCATCAAAGAGCGGTACAGGCCTATACCTCCAGCCCACTATCAGAAAGCTAAGGAAATGCTGCATGACATGAAGAAAGCCGGGGTGATAAGGGATAGTTGTAGCCCCTGGGCAGCACCTCTGGTTCTAGTGAAGAAAAAGGATGGTAGCATGCGAATGTGTGTAGATTATAGGCAAGTAAATCGTATAACACATAAAGATGCATACCCATTACCACGCATAGAGGAATCCTTAGCTGCTCTGAAAACGGCTAACTATTTTTCTACCCTCGACCTTACTAGTGGGTACTGGCAAGTAGCTGTGGCTGAGAGGACCGGGAGAAAACTGCTTTCACCACCCCAATGGGACTCTGCGAGTTCGACAGGATGCCGTTTGGTCTCAGCAGTGCCCCAGGAACATTCCAGAGGGTGATGGAGAGCTGTCTGGGACATCTCAACTTCGAAACTGTGCTGCTGTACTTGGACGACGTAATTGTGTACTCTAAGACATATGAAGATCATCTGAAGCACCTGGCGGAGGTATTTGAGTCATTGTCCAAGTTTGGGATGAAACTAAAGCCATCTAAATGCCACCTGCTCAAACGGAAGGTACAGTACTTGGGACACATTGTCAGTTCCGAAGGAGTAGCGCCGGACCCCGAGAAGGTCACAGCCATCCAGAAATGGCCGGAGCCGAAGAATCTAAAGGAGGTGCGTCAGTTCCTGGACTAACAGGTTACTACAGGAGGTTTGTAAAAGATTACACTAAGAAAGCGGCGCCTTTGCAGGACCTCCTGGTAGGACAACCTCTTAAGAGCAGAAACCTTCCATTTAATTGGGGAAAAGAACAAGCTGAGGCATTCAAAGAGATGAAAGAGATCCTTACCGGCGATGAAATCTTAGCCTACCCAGATTACAGCCAACCGTTCCTGCTATACACAGATGCCAGTAACGAAGGATTAGGAGCGGTCCTCAGTCAGAAGCAGAACAGCCAAGAGAAAGTCATCGCATATGCCAGCCGAAAACTCAGGCCAACTGAGAGGAATCCGGAAAACTATAGCAGCTTCAAACTGGAGTTCCTGGCGCTGGTCTGGGCCATTACCGAAAGATTTAAACATTACCTTGCCTCCAACAGGTTCACTGCGTTTACAGACAATAACCCCTTGACGCATCTGGAAACAGCCAAGCTGGGAGCCATGGAGCAACGTTGGATGGCTCGGTTGTCAAATTACCAGTTTACCATCAAGTACAGGGCAGGCCGTAAAAATGCCAACGTGGACGCCTTGTCCAGAATGCCGCATGAATCTGACACAGAGGAAGAGTCAGACGATCTGGAAGAAATTGAGCTACCTGCGTTCCACCGAAATGGGATGGTCCAAGAGCAACGAGTCTACAGAAAGCGGTGTGGTGAGATGTTGAACCCTTTACCTCATCACAGCTGGAAAGAGACTCAGGACAGCGATCCCGTGGTCAGCCGTGTTAAGGAGCTGATAAAAGAGGAAGGTTCCTCCTTGGAGAAAGATGCATCCATGCCAGCAAAGCTCCTGTGGAATGAAAGAAGCCGGTTGTTCATATACCGAGAGAAGTTGTGCAGGAGATACGTCGACCCAAGGACCCATGAAATGGTTTGGCATATAGTGGTCCCCAAAGCAGACATCCAAATGGTGTTGGAAGCTTACCACGATCAAGCAGGACACTTTGACTGGAAAAAGCTGGAGACCCTGTTGAGGTGTCGGTTCTACTGGGTAGGGATGCGCAGCTCCATCGAGAAGTGGTGCCGGAATTGTGGACTCAGACGAAAAGACTATAATAGTCAGAGAGCACCCCTGCAGCCTATCCGGACGACTCGTCCCTTGGAGATTGTGGCATTGGATCACGTCAAGTTGTCCCCAAGCAGGTCAGGATACTCATATGCCCTGACCATGGTGGATCATTATTCCAAATTCCTGGTTGTCGCCCCTGTCAAAGATATGACAGCAGAGACAGCAGCAAGAACCTTCCAAGCCAGTTTCTGCAGACCACACGGATATCCCGAGCAGGTACTGACTGATCGAGGTCCTGCATTTGAAGCTGAACTGTTTCAGGAATTCTGTCAACTGTATGGATGCAAAAAGATCAGAACAACACCATACCACCCTCAGACCAACGGCCTTTGTGAAAAGATGAATCACATTGTCATGGATTTACTGAAAACTGTACCCCTGGAAGAAAGGAATCGGTGGCCAGACTTGTTACCCGACCTGGTTGACTTGTACAACCACATCCCAGTAAGTTCCACTAACTGCACTCCAGCTTACCTTATGAGAGCAAGACCTGGAAGACTGCCAATGGATTTGGAGCTGGGAGTGGTAGAACCAGAGGCTGATGACAGTGCTGAAGATTGGGACACAACTCGACAGGAACAGTACAAGAGAGTACAAGCCTGCGTAGAAGACAGTCTCAACAAAGTAAGAGAAAAACAAGAGATGAACTATAACAAAAATGCCCCGCTAAGCCTTTTATGCCTGGAGAAATGGTGCTCAAAAGGAAAAGAAGAACACACAAGTTGGATGATCAGTGGGAACAGGAGCCATATGTCGTGCAAAATTCCAATTTTGATAACAGCAAGGTCTGTACCATCAGCAAGGATGGAGGAAAAACGACGGCAACCGTGTCTAGAGATCATTTAAAGTTGTGTCCTGGCCCATTAAAGCTCCGTGAAGAAAACCCTGTTGTCAATCAGAAAGAAAATACTGAAGCGGTCATACACACGGATTTGGGAGATTTACCTGCGGATTGGCCCAGATTGGGAGACGCTGTAATTATTCCTGTGCTGCAGTTTTATCAACCGCAAGAGGAGTCTCTACCACCAATCATACCAATTGTGCCAGTAGAGCCAGTTCCAGAAGAACCTGTTCTGGCAGACCCTCAACCATCAGAACCCCAAGCAGCGGACCCGCAAGAAGCAGCACCACAAGAAGTGGAGTCCTCTGGTGAAGCTGGTGAAGCAGTACCGCCTCCTCCAGTCGCTAGCATGCTTGCCAGGTCCCTAGAGAGGTGGAGTCGTGTCTATAGTTTGCCGTTATGCAGAACAGAAAGGTTAGAGACTACCATACCTGACGCTACCCCACGTAGGTCAGAACGTATCACTAAAGGTAAACTACCTATTCGCTATCAGGAGTAGTCCTAGTAGACTAGTTAGCAAGACCCAGATAGGGTTTATTGTTACTGAAAAAATGTATAAAGTTTGAAAAAGTTATTAATGTGATTTCTATTTATATGTCTTGAAATGTGTCTTTTCCATGCATGGACTGCGTGGCTGTGGACTGTGCCAGCCCAAGAACTTGTCTTGTAAATAGTTGCACCACGGTGCCCTATCTTGGTTTGACATGAAACCATTACTATCAACCTCTGAAGAAAAACCCGTATGGTGTGGCCTAGAGTGAGGTCTGCAGTCAGAAGTCCTGCAGCCCACCCAGGACCCACGTGGGAGGTTTTTGGTGCGGGTCCTCCACAAGTATCTTGTAAATATGAGAATGTTTTGATACTTTTGATACTTTTGTATTTTCCTATTGTACAAATAGTAACGTTCAAGAATTCGTACCTCCCGGATGGGAAGAGTAAAAAAAAGGTTATTGTTAATGCAAAACAAAATGTTCTTTTTGTCTTTTACAGCCCGGGAGTGCTGTGTTTTACCAAGGGGGGATGTGTAGCCCAGCTACGCAGGCACACACATAAAATCCAGGAGAATGCACAGGAAGGTAACCACAAAAGCTTGCTATTCATGCACTTCACTCACACTTTCAGACACACCCACCAGGGGTATAGGAGGTGGTGACACGTAGCAGAGTCAGTCTGTTTCCTGTCTGAGAAGAGCTCAGATCAGTCAGTTAGTTTCCTGTCTTCAGACAGTGCAGTTCAGTGCCAGTTCAGTCTGGACTAGGAGAGAGGACTGAATCCTCGCAGAGCTAGCGTAGCTCACCTGACAAAGAAGTGGAGGCTAGTACGGGTGAAGTGTATCATCCTAGCCTAGTCAGAGCTACCCTTAATCAGTACCTCAGTAGAAGCTGAAACAAGGAGGAAACTGAGAGCTGCTCAGCGAGCTTGGAAGAAAGCTGACTATTTCCATCGAAAGCTGCAAGTGCTTATGCAAAGAGCAGAAGCAGGGCGAAGGGCGCAGTGGAGAAGTTAGAGAAGTGCTACAGGTATTGGATTGCCTGCACTAAATTGCCGGACACCGGGGTCCGAAGCGTTGCTACAGTTTCAAGCTTAGTAACAAGAACACCGGAGGCATCTGGACTACAGGTCGCAGAGAGCAGCCCTAAGTGTCAATACGTAACCGGAGACAGGGAAAACAGAGTCTAGCCTGATCAGCAAATATAGACTTAGTTTTCACCACTTAGAAGTTTCCACCACAACGTTGGCCGGCAGTTCAGCTATTGAGAAAGCTGGAGATTCAGAGTTAACTTCGCTTCAGGCAAGTTGGACTCACCTACCTTCAGAGTAAAGGAGGCCTCTAACCTGCTCAGCGGTTACCCGAATGTGCATTCTCCACCCCGACCAGCTCCCCGGGATCTACGTGAACCATCTACCAGTAAAAGGTATGAAAAGAAGCTATTTCTTGTGTGACTGAATTATTATCTATACCCTGCATCATCATCACCATAGACTTCCAGGGACCCGTCTCACCTGTGGGAGACTACCACCCAGCTGCCCCCATAACATCCCCTGTGAAAGTCCTTATAGCAGCGCTGGTTCAATTAACCAGATACCACAGGTGGCGTCACGAACTACCTATCCTAAATATCCCCTGTAAATATTCCCCATTGGATGAGCGCCCAGGGCCACGGACCGAGCCACCGCTACCAGTGACAACTCCCATAGATTTCCATGGGCTCGGCTCCGAGTACCCCATTGCCCTGGTACTAAGTGCGACTCATCTTCATGAATCTGGAGAGTCTGATGAGTGCCGTGCACAACACCTGAAATCTTACTGCAGTCAGGTATTAAAGTGAGATTTCCCCAATAGGGAAGGAATGCCACAGCTTATCATAAATTAGATGAGCTGTGGCATGCTGACCCCGTTGCGTCCCCTTCTGCACCAGCTCTGCCCCTTTTGTTATTTGTTGTAGCTGGGAAATATTGTTGTGAAAATGCCAAAAGTTGCAAAATTTCAGCAAAACTCTGAGTTGTGCCTAAATTTTATAACTTTTCAAAGCTTTTATGGTAAAATTCTGGTGTGAAAGCTTTGATGAATTGGGCTCCATGTCTGTGTCAAGCAGAGACTGTAGAGCTCTGGCAACTTTTAGGAGTGTTTCCAAAGACCATCTTTGTGCTAGCTAATTTGCTTAAAGGAACTCAGGGAATGCTTTAGTTCTCACCCCTTTACCCCTCTACAAGGAACTGGACTTCGGTGCCAAGGCTCTTTGGTAGTGTAGTAATGGAGCAATAACTGGCTGATGGAAGGACTTGGCAGAAGCCATGTTGAAGCTAGAAGGACAGGGACAACTACAAAATCAGCAGGCAGAGGCGAGGTCAAGAGGATATTTGGGATCAAGACGTCGGAACCAGAGGGAAAATCAGGAGGCAAATTATGAGTTAATTCAGCTAAGTTCTGAATCAATTAAAGGATCAGGCAAAAGTCTTGTAATAGACCAAGCAAGATAAGTATAGTATCAGGAATAGTAATGAGGTATATTGCACAAGAGTTAGTAACAATACCGTATGATGAGCAAGGGACAGGATTTCAGAGTGAGGTTTAAACCATCATGTTCTGCCATTGGACACCTAAGACTGCCCAGCAGTTGGTCTGCAGACCATCTCTGCCACTGGTTCAGCACCAAACCCTACTTTAAATATATAAAAATGCCCACCAGTAGGCACATAGAGATTTAGGTATAGCTGTAATCCCCAAATAAGATTAAAAGGTTCTTCACACATAGCGAGATCGCTGAAACGTTACAGGTTTTGTGATGCAACAGCGACCTCACCAGCGATCTCGCTACGTGTGACACATAGCAGCGACAGGCACCCCGCTGCGATATCGCTGATCGTGCTGGAATGTCCTAGGCCAGTGATGGCTAACCTTGGCACTCGAGCTGTTGTAAAACTACAACTCCCAGCATGCCCTTGCAACCTGCAGCAGTTGAGGCATGCTGGGAGTTGTAGTTCTCCAACAACTGGAGTGCCAAAGTTCGCCATCACTGTCCTAGGCCATTTTTTGATCGTTGGTGTCCCGCTGGCCAGCATGCATTGCTGTGTTTGCCGCCATAAAAACGATGAGCGATCTCGTTGGCGACTCAGAACTCAGCGACGCAGGCGTGATTTTGCTTTGTCTTTGTCAGAATCGCTGCTGTGACAAGGTCCCAACGACCGCCGAGGTCGTTATACGGATCGCGGTATCGTTGCTGCGTCGTTGAGTAGATCTGCCTGTTTGACAACTTACTAGCGACCATGTAGCGACGTACCAGCGATCCTTACCAGGTCGTATCGTTGTTGGGATCACTGGAGCGTCGCTATGTGTAACGGGCCCTTAGTCTCATACTCACTTCTTACACTGGAGTCATTCCAACGATGTCAGCAATGTCTACAACCTACTTAAAAGACTTGATGGTGAGAGCGCCACCCAGCTGGGAAACTAATCTTTATTTAACATGTATGGTAATCTCAATGACAAACTCACTGCCCAGGAGAGTGACAGCCTGGGCATAGAGTATGTCTGACAAAGACGGATGTAGGCGGTGCAGAAATAAGGCTGGGTGATTATGTAATAATGTGTGAAAACGATAAAAATATAAAGTCATCCCTGTCACACAAAAAGATACAAAAATTACCTCAACACCATAAAAAATGAAAAAAATATGCCTAGTTTATCCATCATGAGCAGAAAATTGCTTAAAAGGTGACAATTTTATAATGAACAGACAAGATCACATCATTTACCAAAGGCGATAGACATAGCACTGACGCCCATTTCATGCCCCGTGATCTCTGTACAAGACGAAGAGCATAGAAGTCGGAATCATCTCCAGACTGTAGGCTCCAATGTCTATGTAGCTGCCGTAAAAATTGAATGACAAGCATAGTATATCCATAGAGAGACAAAATGTATATTGTAGTATAGTATCAAATGTGTCACTCTTGGTATACGTGCAGACTAATGAGGATCAACTGCAATACAATTGAAAACACCACCACAACAAAGCAGTTATGAGATCCAATCTATAAACAAAAATTACTTTATTCAAAATATCAAAATATAAAAGGTGCCAAGATAATGATACAGACGGGTGTTGTGAATGTGCTAGAAATGAATTCTGAGCAGAAGCTCCCTCTGGTGGTTACAAACAGTACTGAACTATCCAATGAAGATTGTGAAGATTGGAGATCAGGTGTTACTGACTGGTCTTATATAAGGGAGGTTCCCTCCCATCAGGGTTGCCGGTGATCAATTGTTCTGGTCTCATCTTTGATTCCTGTTCACTTTGTAGCTTGCTGTTTCGTGCCTGCATCTTCTGCTAACAGATAAGACATTTTCTTCTTTTAGTTTTTTGTGCTTGCTTTTTGCATTTTGTCCTGCACTTCTGTGGGGGTCTGCCGGGTCCCCTTCGGGGCTTGTGCTCCTCTCAGTTTAGTTCAGCCACTGTTGTTTGTTCATTTTCCTTTTCCAGTTTTTTCAGTGGTTGCTGTTTAGGTGGTAGAGGTACTTTTCAGGGTTTTTTGGGATTGCAGTAAGTGCCCTTCCTATCCTTTTCTATTTAGGAAGTTTGGGCCCCAACGTTTGCTCATACTATTTTCTGTCTGTGTCAGTATTTCTTCTTGTCTAACCGCCATTACATGTTTGGGGGCTTTCTATGTTCTTTGGGGATCTGCTCCGGGCAGATAGCTTTCCTCTTTCTATCTTTAGGTGTAGTTAGCTTCTCAGGCTGTGACGAGGCGTCTAGGACCAACGTAGGTACGCTCCACGGCTGCCTTTAGTTGTGGTGGTTAGTCAGGGTACTGCAATCCCATAGATTCCAACCTCTCTGGTGTATTGCCTTTTTTGCCTGCTCTCCTCAGCTACCAAATCATAACAGACGGGAGACAAACGCCGCTGTAAAACATAGCCTCATCCATGAAGCTGGGGTGTCATGCGGCTAACTCAAATAGTAAAAAGCCTGCCAATAGCTGATGAACAGAATGCATAAGTGCATTTAAGACAGAGTGTCAATAGTAGATGTGTAATACATATGTAATATATAACACAGAGTTCAGTCAAGGCAGGAAAAATATATTGGTAACATACCTAAGAGTGAAAGCAGGAGAGCCGCTAGAACACACACCAGCACCCCGACGCGCGTTTTAGAGAATGATCTCCTTCCTCAGGGGGCGTAACCATTGTAGACTACGTGGGCAGTATTTGTATACATGGCGCCGGAAATAACCCCCCCCCGCGCATAGGCATATCGCCGCACCCGGAAGCATAGCGTGGCACAAATCACCCCAGCATCCCAGGTCGGAAGCACATGGGGCCCCATGTGATCCAACGTGGTGATGCACGGCGGAAATGATGTCGCGCCAGTTCCAAGCGCGGCGCACGTGCAGCACAAAGAGGGGGCATAATCGGCCATATAAGTATCTGGCAACAAGTAACGCAATAAGAAATGAATGGACAATGAGCCACACAAAGGCGTAACTAAGATAGTACATATATTTACAAGTATTTACAGATAAATAGGTTGCACCCAAAGATTACAGTATATGGTTGTAAGTATATAAATACAGATCTTGAAATACAAACAGTGAAAAAGCGCGATGGTAATACAAGAGGGGGACTTGTGTAGACATAGACATATAACACAGGAAAACTAATCAATCATTAATTAATAAACATATATCTCTCACAACTAGCCCTGTGTATATTATTAAGATATGCAGGAAATAATGCATAATACATAATAACAATGCCAGAATGCTTCCAGCAGACGATTGGCAATATTCCTACAAGATAGAGTCAGGACTCAATCACAAAGTCACATTATGAGATGGAACCATTATGCAATACAGATGGTATAAGGATTTTCCATGCAGAATCTTCTTAGTGTCCCAACAACATATAAGTGTGTATCCCATGACATCCATAGAAAACAGCCCAAACAGGTTACTCCTAAGAAATATATAGAACAACAATAATTAGAATAAAATTAAAAACAATTAAAAACAATGGTGAAGCTACGAAACCGCAGCAACCCACACAGCAGCAAAGAGCAATCACAAAAATGGCACGAATGAAATATTCTCGTTGAGGCCCAGAGGTTGGACTGTCTTTAACGACCATATCCAACGTGTCTCCATCTGTCCCAATCTTTTGGATAAATTCCCACCCTGATGTTCACATTAAGGACGTCAATACCTCTAAAGCTACTTTCACACTTGCGTTTTTTTGCGCAGCGCATCGTGCGCACATGAAACGCATTAAAAACGCATGCAAACGCTTATAAATGCTGCGATATTTAGTCGCATCAGCGTGCACATTATGACCAAAAAACGCAGGGGTTTGTATGCGATTTCAAGCGTTTTTGCATGCGTTTGCGTTTTTTCGGCGCATGGGTTGTCTACATGTCACATTTCTATCAACTCTGTCTCTATCATCTCTATCATCTCTGTCTCTATCATCTGTCTCTATCATCTGTCTCTATCATCTCTATCATCTCTGTCTCTATCATCTGTCTCTATCATCTCTGTCTCTATCATCTCTGTCTCTATCATCTGTCTCTATCATCTCTATCATCTCTGTCTCTATCATCTGTCTCTATCATCTCTGTCTCTATCATGTGTCTCTATCATCTGTCTCTATCATCTCTATCATCTCTGTCTCTATCATCTCTATCAACTCTGTCTCTATCATCTGTCTCTATCATCTCTGTCTCTATCATCTCTGTCTCTATCATCTCTGTCTCTATCATCTGTCTCTATCATCTCTATCATCTCTGTCTCTATAATCTGTCTCTATCATCTCTATCATCTTTGTCTCTATCATCTCTGTCTCTATTATCTCTGTCTCTATCATCTCTGTTTCTATCATCTGTGTCTCTATCATCTGTGTCTCTATCATCTCTGTCTCTATCATCTGTGTCTCTATCATCTGTCTATCATCTCTGTCTCTATCATCTCTGTTTCTATCATCTGTGTCTCTATCATCTCTGTCTCTATCATCTGTCTCTATCATCTCTGTCTCTATCATCTGTGTCTCTATCATCTGTGTCTCTATCATCTGTGTCTCTATCATCTGTGTCTCTATCATCTGTGTCTCTATCATCTCTGTCTCTATCATCTCTATCATCTGTCTCTATCAACTTTTTATCTACACCTCACAAACAATGTATCTTGTGTAGGGGGTGGTTTAAACAAGTGTTTAGACATTATTTACTCCAAAATCGCGTGCGCACAAAAGCGCTGACGAGCGCAAAGCCATGCGCACGCCAGCGCACCCATAGACTGCAATGTTATTTTTTGTGCATAGCATGCGCACACGTGCGCACGCGTTTTTTTAAAGCGGTTGGGCGGGGAAAAAAAAGCAACATGTAGCGTCTAGCGCGTATGGACGCACACCTGGAAAATGCGCAGTGCACGACAAACGCTAATGAACGCGTGCAAGCGCTAGACCCTGCGCCCGCCATGTTAAAGATAGGGGAACATTGCACATGCATCTGATAGTGCACGATGCGCTGCGCGATAAAACGCAAGTGTGAAAGTAGCCTAACTCTCAATAAAGTCCCATCACAATTGTGGGAGGCCTTAAAGTGGCGAGGAATTGTTTTAAGCGTATAAGTGTCCGTGTGGGAAGCTGCAGCTATAATCCCCAACACATGTTCCCTTATACGAACTTTTAGCTGGCATGTTGTCATCCCCACATAAATAAGTCCACATAGACATGTGGCATAATAGATGACATACTGTATCTGGTGGTACAGGAAATACATTGTTTGATGTTAAAGGTCCTATCACCATCAGAACTGGAGAATTAATTACAACGATCAATGTTGGGGCAAGCTACACACTTCCCACACGGAACACAACCACCCCCAATTGGAATGGCGTCAAGAAAGGTGGTTGGTGATTGACCGACATAGTGACTCCGGGTAAGATGATCCTGGAGATTTCTGGCCCTCCGATATGTAATAGAGGGCTTTTTTGGGAGAAATTTACATAGGACAGGGTCCACCGAGAGAATAGGCCATGCTTTTTCAAGTGCCGATCTTATCCTATCGGAGTACAAATTATAAGAGGTAATGAATCTCAAATTCTCCTTCGGTCTCGTATCCACTGTACTCCCATAGAGTAGATCGTCACGTGAAGAATGCTTTGCTCTATGATATGCCTTTTTGATAAGGCATTTACTGTAACCGCGTGACAGAAACCGCTCCTTTAGTTCCCCAGCACGGATTTCAAAATCAAAATCGGTCGAACATATACCACGCAGCCGGAGGAACTGGCCTACCGGTACAGATTTTATCATATGAGGGTGGCAGGAGGAAGCGTGAAGCAATGTATTAGTTGCTGTAGTCTTCCTAAAAATGTCTGTCTGGATATTGCCACTGGAGTCCCTCTTGAGAGTTACATCAAGGAAGTCGATACTATCCGGGCTCCACACGAACGTCAAGTGTATGTTGCGATCATTGCTATTCAGGGTAGATATAAATTGCTGAAGGTCGATGGATGTGCCCTGCCAGACGAAGAAGATATCAATGTAGCGAGTCCATAAAGGGACTCGGTCCATTAATCCCTGTTCGTCGGACAGGAAGGGGTCCCTCTCCCACAGCCCAGGAACAAACAGGCATACGAGGGCGCAAAGGCCGCTCCCATGGCTGTGCCCTGGAGCTGTAGGCAGAAGGACCCCTTGAACACAAAAAAGTTGTGAGTGAGGGTAAACTCCAAAAGTTCCAGCAGAAGTCTTCTCATCCCGAAAGATAGCTGCCGTAAAGCATATCTCTGATTGCTGCTAAAATAGCAAGATGGCTGCCTCCAGAAAGACGTACAGAGAACAAAACAAAAAAAAACTACAAAGAGAAGATAAAAAAAATATTTATCAGCATTTAGTTTTACTTAGTAGAAATATATAGATGATATATCAACTTTATGCAGACTAAACTTATTTGTAATTGATTATGGATGGTCTCAGTGACTTAAAGAGGACCTGTCACAAGGTGAAAAGTTTCCTGTTTTTGCTCTTATTTTATTCTCGCTACTCCTCTAACTAATCCGTTTTGTGTTTTTTTTAAATACTCTATGCAGTTCCAGAGATATGGGCCTTTTCAGTTACTGCAATTTTTTATGGACTTTATCAAGAGGGCCTGTTTTAAAGGACTCTGAGGACGTACTTTTGGGGTGCACTGCATTTTTACCCTGTAAGCAACACCCCTTCGGTAAAGACCATAAAATTAGCAGCAAATAAAAAAGATCCATATCTCTGAAACCGTATTGCAGACTTAATAAAAAAAAACACTCAGAAGCAGTGGGAATCATCTGTTGGGGGCTAGATGGCACATGCTATACACGAAAATCAGTGGATTCAGCTGCCTTTTCTCCTATGTGTTTGGACATCTATAGAGATAAAAGCAAGGAGGAGAAGGTTATATATGGCAGATCACAGATCAATGTGTGACAAGGCATCCAAGTCTTCAAGGAGGGCATGTCAAACAAAATGTAAAGAATCCGATTGTAAAAAAAGAGGAAAGCACATGCAAGGTAGTCTGCAGGAGGAAAAATCACTTAGTCTGGGTACAAGTTTATAGAGACAGTAGAGAATTTAGGGCAGACTCTACATGGGAAATCATACACCCCTCAGCATTAGTGCATGTCAGCACAAGGAAAATTAGATCCTGAACAGTCTAATACTGTCAGCAGTGACAAGTACGCAGCTTGGAAACCATTTCTGTGAAATGTTCTGGCACTATGAACATTGTCCTCATTGGTATGGAGGGAGAAGCCCATTTGCTGACTGAGTAACGTTACAGTGTTTACAAGCGTCACTACGAAGTTCTGTGGACTTCTGCCAATCCAGGTAGTTTAGCCACTGAACATTATATGTATTACAAAATTCTGATTTTGTTGCTTGTCACTTGGACTTAGTTACAGAACTCTATGCAGTATGTAAATTGTCACCTTGACAAGTGTGTAAGTCATGAGCATATTACATATGTAAAATTCTAAAATTCTAAATGGCATCATTAGTAATATCACACATTGGTATGGGTTGTTTTATCCAATAAAACCTGGAAACCAAGAGGTTTTGCGGTATGTAAATTGGCTGTCGGACACCTAGTGGTTGGTAGATAAATTTGGAGCAATGCTTTAGTACATATAGGACTAATATGGGTTAATCGCTGTAACAGGTTGATTGTGAGCTGCTGAAGACTCGGGAGAAGAGGCTGCCCACCATATCTCCACCCCTGGTTCACTTTGTAAATAGAGAGCGGTTTGTCTCACACATGGCTGTGTGTATGGAGGTCTGCACATCTCCTGTATTGAGTGACTTTGCTAAAGGACTAAGAAGCTAGACTCTAAGCCAGACGGGCTAACCAGCACTATTGTATGGACTTGTTGCTTTTCATTTTATTTTATGCTACACAAGGGCTGTATTTGAGTTGCCTGTGATGTGGTTTATGAGGACTGAAATAAAAAACTGAAATTTAAATAGAAACAGTTCCTGTGATACTTCAGATCTCTCCCAAGTGAGTAGCATTGCTACAGGCAACACTTATCTAGCTTATAGTGGACCTTTCATAGAATTTTTTAATTTAAACTGAGTACCTCCCTCAATTGTCACTGATTCTGGAGTCAGAGATGGCCATTGAAGAACTGAAAGAAGCTATGTGTAAGCAGCCGATCCTGGTTGTCTCTGACTTTAAGAAGAAATTTGTACTCCAAATAGACGCCTCAGAAGTCAGACTAGCAGCAGTCCTGTAATAAGCTTGGTGGTGGAACCACTGTGCCGAAGCCCAAGGAATCCCTGGTGGGGCATGGCTAAGAGCATCACCCAATCTGACCACAGATACGCAGCAGCGTACGACACCGAGATCCGAGGAGACCCAAGGGAGGTGGTCTAGGTGTAACTCCAGCACCGACCTTGGGTAGATGGCAGCTGACCCCCTAGGAACGGGTAGCTGGGGTGGCCCGAGGGAATGTCCAACAGATGCAGGCAGACAGAAAAAAATGACAGGTACAGCAGATGCAGACGGGACCAGCTGACGAAGAGATGAGCATGGCAAGTGCAACTGGACTAGGTGACATTGAGATGAGCTCTGGCAGATGCAACTGGATCGGCTGCCATTGAGATGAGCCATTGCAGTTGCAGCGGGACAAGCTGATGTAGCAATAAGCATTGGCAGGTGCAACTGGACCGGCTGCCATTGAGATGAGCCATGGCAGTTGCAGCGGGACTGGCTGATGTAGAGATAAGCACTGGCAGGTGCAGCGTACTGGGATACGAGCACTGGGACCTCAAAACTCTCAAGAGTGTTAGGAAACAGACTCACAACATTGCACAGGCACCTCCATGTTGGAGGAGGTGCTTTAAATAGTAAGTGTTATCCAGCTGTTGGCTGGGGACACTTTTGAGGAACGTGCGTGGCCCCGTTAAGAAAGGGGAAGTGTGCACAGGTGCGCCCTAAGCACAGTGCCCGAGGACCTGTGTGCGTGCATGCACCCCAGGTAGCAGAAAACCCGGAAGGAACAGGACGGGGGTGAGTACCATTACGTCTCTGCAGGGAGAGAGAGTCTGCAGGCAGAGACGCCGACGCTACAGATCCTTTCACAGGAGATACATGGGGAGGAGCATCCTGTTCTCTACCTACATAGGAAACTGTCGGCATGTTATAAAAATTATCATTGTAGAAAAGGAATGCATGGCTATAAAGTGCCAGGCCATGCCCCACTTAGGTGGATAAGGGAGGAAAGGGGGAAAAATGCTTGTGTTACCCATAGGTTTCTAGCCTGCAACATTTCTGCTTCCATGTGCAACATGCTAATGCCGTTGCCTTCTTGAGAATCCCACGTCTAGTGGATGAAGGTGCCAAGTCCACAGCTTTAGGCATAGGAGGAAGTATGTGAGGTGGCTTTCAGAGACCTAGTGGTTGGGAGATAAACTTGGAGTAATGCTTTAGTACATATAAGGCTAAAAGGGGTTAATCGGCCATTACAGATTGACTGTGAGCAGCTGAATATTTGGGAGAGACTGCTGCTCACCATATCTCCATCTCCACCCCTGGGTGTGTTTCACTTTGTAAATTGATAGTTGTTTGTCTCACACATGGTCTGCAGATCTCCTGGATTGAGTGACTTTGCTAAAGGACTAAGAAGCTGGACTGTAAGCCAGGCGGGCTAACCAGAACTATTGTATGGACTTGTTGCTTTATGTTTTATTTTATGCCTGACAAGGACTGTATTTGAGTTGCCTGTGATGTGGTTGAAGGTAAAATTTGCTGATTGCATTGCATAATAATTGCATAGCTTTGGGCAGAGAATAAAAAATCCAGAATCAGTGGAACAGTGAAAATTGGAGGAGATACTCAGTTTAAAATAAAAAAATCAAGTGAAATGTCCTGTTTAACCCCTTAACCTCCGGAGATATTTTCGTTTTTGCGTTTTCGTTTTTTGCTCCCCTTCTTCCCAGAGCCATAACTTTTTATTTTTCTGACAAAATGGCTGTGTGAGGGCTTGTTTTTTGTGGGACGAGTTGTACTTTTCAACGACATCATTGGTTTTAACATATCGTGTACTGGAAAACGGGAAAAAAATTGCAAGTGCCATGAAATTGCAAAAAGTGCAATCCAACAGTTGTTTTTTGTTTTTATTTTTTACCATGTTCACTAAAACACACCTGCCAACTCTGGCGTTTTGACTTTTTTTCTCGTTACGCCATTTAGCGATCGGGTTAGTTCTTTTTTTATATTGATACAGTAGATTCTGAACGCGGCAATAGCAAATATGTGTATGTTTGATTTTTTTTAAATTGTTTTATTTTGAATGGGGCGAAAGAGGGGCAATTTGAACTCTTTATTTTATTTTAATTTTTTAAATATTTTTAAAAACTTTTTTTTTACTTTCTGCAAGCTTTAATTGTCATCATGGGAGACTAGAAGCTGCAGTTGTCTGATCTCGTCTACTACACACAGGCGATGATCAGATCGCCTGTGTATAGCAGAAATGCTCACTTGCTATGAGCGCCGACCACCGGGCGGCACTCATAGCAATCCGGCAATGACAACCATAAAGGTCTGCTCGAGACCTCTGGTTGTCATGCCAACACATCGGTGACTCACAGTCATGTGATATGGGCGACAATGGACGGGATTAGTGACGCTCTTCCAGCGCGATCACATTTAACCGGTTAACAGCCACAGGTGGATCGTGATTCCACCCACAGCTGTTGAGGGAACATGTCAGCTATGTAGATCAGCCGACATGTGCCTGGAAAGGTGTGGGCTCAGCGCCAAAACCCACACCAAACAGGGGGAATCCGACATCTGCATACTATTACGCCCGATGTCGGAAAGGGGTTAAGTAAAGTAATAAAATGATTTTTAAAGAGTGATGTATGACACAGTAAGGCTAGTTTCACACTAGCATTCGGCAGGGCTGTGGAGGGCTGCGTACTTCCTCCTGTAAGCCCCGCCCACTGCCGCACCTCTTCCTTCAGCTCCGCCTACGTCTGCATACATCCTGCGTACCCTATCTTTAACATTCGGTACGCAGGCCATGCGGATGTATGCTGACGCATCTGCATGCGTCGTTTTGACGCTCCCGATGACCGCAACAAAATGCAACATGTTGCATTCGGCACATCGTCAAAACGACGCATGCGGTTACCATCCGCAGCGCTACACAACGCAAGTGTGAAGCCAGCCTTAGAATTCATGTTTGGTGTACCACTGCCTATATATTCATAAATCTGAAGGTGGAGCAACAAGATTTAAGTTAATGTTGTAGCAAGTCATGTAATGCTCCTCTGGGAATTTAAATATACAAATAGCATCTTCAGAGAGGAAGAGAACTTGAACCTCTAGTGCTTTGCACTGATGAGGGGCAAACACCGCAAAGCACTTGTCCACAAATGGAGTGTCTGCTTTGGATTTTTATCCTAAGTCCAAAGTCATGTAGCAAGGCGTGTTAAAGGGACGATATTGACTTTTAGGATTGCTACATTCAATAGGTTGCACTAGAGTTCAAGTCTTCCTCTCTGAAGAAGCTTTTTTCATATTAGAATTCTTTTTTGCAACATAATTTTATCATATTGGGTGTCACTGTTGTATTAGTTATTCAGCAAGTGACAACCCGTATTATCACAGAACATCTGAAAAAGTGATCATTGGTCATGAGTTGCTCAGAAATTAAAGGTGTCTTGGCATTGGTCATCAATATGAAATCGGTATGAGTATGACACTTGTAATGTGAGTTAAAGGGATTTTTCTGCTACTATGAGATAGATGATGTATCCTTAGAAAAAGTCATTAATATCAATTTGGTAGGGCTTCAATGTTCAGCAATCCTCCAATCAGCTGTTTTTAGCTCTGTCATTCACTGGTGGTAAACTGTGTATTGACCGGCACACCACAGCTCTGATAATGGTTTAGTAGCCAGATCAGCACCCTACGCAGGAGTAGTCACTAAGCTACGATGTGTCTCTCCATTAACGGGTGTCGGACCTCCCATTTAATGGTCAGAAAAATGTTAATACACTAATACAGTTGTACAGCCTCCCCCCACAGACTAAAGAGTGTGAAAGCGGCTGCATATAGTGCCTTATGTATTGCTATAGTGTATAAATCCTGTTTAACTGTATGAATCATAGAATCATAGAATGGTAGAGTTGGAAGGGACCTCCTGGGTCATCTGATCCAACCCCTGCTCAAAGCAGGATTCACTAAAGCATCCCAGACAGAGACGGATATCGGTCCAGCCTCTGTTTGAAGACTTCTATTGAAGGAGAACTCACCACCTCTCGTGGCAGCCTGTTCCACTCACTGATCACCCTGTCAAAAAGTTTTTTCTAATATCTAATCCGTGTCTCCTCCCATTCAGTTTCATCCCATTGCTTCTAGTCTTTCCTTGTGCAAATGAGAATAAAGATGATCCTTCTACAATGTGACAGCCCTTGAGATATTTGTATGATAGTGCTGTCACTAAATATTCTGGTTTCTAATATATGAGATAACAAAATGAACTCCGTTCCAGTCTATACAGCAAATCTGAAAGTCCTTAAAATCAGATTTCAGCATGATGCACTTTCTCAGGTAGCTAATGTGAGCGTATTTCCTTTTTTTATGGATAGTCACATTAAAAATGGGAAAAAAGAAACCTACTTATAGTATATTGTTCTTTGATGATACATTACCTAAGGGCTTCTCCAGGCTTTAAAACTAGAAGACTTTTCCTCCCCAAGATAGGGCATCAATATTAGATTTCAGGGCTCCTTCTCCCTGAAGATCATCTGTTTGCAGCTACTGTACTTTATTGTTTCTAGCGGTTCCACATTGGTTTATACTGAATACTCCTCATAGTAGTGGTTCACCAACGCCAGGACTGGCAGTCTATATGGAAATAACCCTTGGATGTCCAGTGTAAGATAATGGTCTGCCAACTGGATAAAACAGACACTTCTCTTATACTGGATATTAGTGCGAAGTATAACTAAACTACTAATTGCCTGTAACCATTAGTATAATGCAGTGAAAATCCCTAAATTGGTTTTAACAATTACATTAATCAAAATCTATCCACAAACCATTAAATAAATACAATTATTTTTGGACCTAGTATAAAGGGTGAACAGAGGTGGCAGGATGTCTTTGCCCTTCTACCAAAAGCGTCACCAGCATTATGACCGTGGTTATCGCAGCACAGCCCTGCAGTCTACCCTAAGCCAGTACCAGCATGAAGAGAAGCAGCACCGGGCCGCACACAGCAGCCATCTTGGGTAACTGTTCCTTTCTTATACCTGCAGCTCTTCTAACTTGTTGCTTTATGCGTGGACAGCACTAATCCCAACCCTCACATGGAATCATTCCAGCCTTCTTTTATTCCAATCTTATACTGGAAGATTCGTTTAACTTTATTTTCCTTCTCCTCCCTTGTTCTTACCTATAATCTTTTTGTACAATCTGCCCCTTCTCCTTTTCTTTTACACCTACTTTACTACATGAGCAATTTTTTGTTGCGTAAATCTAAAAACTCGAGTAGAATCAATAATTCCTGTTTACAGTGGTGCATCACATCACATTTAGGGCTCGTGCAGATGGCCGTATTCTTAGACAAGCCCCATCCGACAAACCATTGAATCGCGCTCGGACCAATGTTATTCTTTGGGGCCGTGCATATGTCCAATTTTTTTCCCGGACAGGGTATATTCTGATCGCACTTGGCCATGCAAGTCAATGCGTCTGTCAAAAAAATCGGACCACACTTGGATGACGTCTTAGTGCAGTCCGATTTTCATGGACTGACAGAATGGAGAAGATGGAGACATTTTTTTCCCATCTTCTCCTCATCCGAGAAAATCAAATCATAATATGATCATATTCTGATCAGAACCTGATAAGAGTGTGATTAGCATAACTGACCCAATCGTCTCAGATGAGAGAAAATACTGTCTTGTGACCCGAGCCTTAGGCCCCCGTCTCACATAGCGACACACCAGCGATCCCGACAACGATCAGGATCGCTGGTGTGTCACTACATGATCGCTGCTGAGCTGCCAAACAGGCAGCTCAGGCAGCGATCAGGACAGCGACACTGCGGGTAACGTCGCCTAGTTACCCGCAGTGTACGTTGGATACCAGCGCGCTGATGCAGGGAGCTGGTAACCAAGGTACACGTCGGGTTTCCAGGCGCTGCGCGGTGCCTGGATACCCAACGTGTACCTTGGTTACCAGCTCCCCTGCAGCAGCACGGTGGTATCCAAGGTACACATCGGGTTTCCAGGCACAGCGCCTGGAAACCCGATGTTTACCTTGGTTACCAGGAGATCGCTGGTCTCCTGCCTGTCACACGCAGCGATGCGTGCCTGCTAGCGGGAGACCAGCGATCAAAAAAATGTCCCGACATTTCTGACACGACCAGTGATTCACAGCAGGGGCCTGATCGCTGGTACGTGTCAGACATAGCGAGATCGCTGCTGAGATCGCTGTTTAGCAGCGATCTCGGTAGCGATCTCGCTATGTGATACGGGGCTATTAGGGTGGTCTTACTTCAGACATTGAGGCCGTTAAATATACCTCAAAAGCACTGAGATCCCTAAATCTTTATTCTGAGTACCTATGTATTACGTCAGGCCTGGTCTGTGTTCACACATTGTGACTCGTACATTACTCATCCAATGAATACACTGGCATATATTTGTCCAGTGATTAGTCCTAATTTGTGGTCGAGTCTTGTTTGTTCATGTCAAGCCATGTTTCATGGGATGAAAAGTTCTGATCATATCATGTGGCCCAGAAAATGCTTATAATTATGGTGCGCTGCAAAGCGGCATAATTACAATACATGTACGCTGCACATATATGGCACAGATGTCCCCATCCATGTGTTATGATGTGACACAATAATGGCGCAAACAAAAATTGCTTGTGTAGATCTGTCTCCACCGCTCCTTGCATGTGTTATTGATAATGCAACACGTTCTGTCAATGTTTGATGTGTTTCATATATTATTTAGATCTTTTTTTCAAGTGCACGGATACCAAAGAACAGTTTTATTCCTGGACTATAGAAAAAGTCCAGTATATTCTAATTAGCTAAGGAAAAAAGGACAATTGTGCTCTAGTACAAGACTCTTCTAGGCCGCTGCTTAAAGGGTTGTCCTGTTTAATGGAAGGGGACGTTCTCTTACTCAGGTCTCTGTAACAGTCAGAGCAGTAGCTGATAGAAAGTGTGGGTCTCACAGCTCATTTATTGCATCGAGATCAGCTCATCATGTCCCATTTTCTGCTATTCCAACCTGACAACCCTCTTGATCCTGTCTCCTGAGCAGAGTTGTCATCAGCAGCCCAGAAGTTTGCATACATAAGAAATGCAGACTGATAGGCCACTAATGGTGATTCTGCTCTGAAGAGTTGCCACAGAACAGGATTGGGCTGCAGCTTAGAAGAGACTGGCAAGAGATCTTCTTTACAACACCAGATATGAGGTAAGTAAAGGTACGTGTACATTTACATAATTTGGGGTAAAAATGTGAGTTTTTATGACTGAAGTGACACTTTAAAGGAAATCTGTCACCAGGTTCTTTCTACCTAATCTGAGAAGAGCAGTATAATCTAGACTCAGAGTCCCTGAATCCAGGGATGTGACACTTACTGGGCTTCTATTTTATCAGCAGGAGTTTAACACTAGAGGACTAATAAATCTGCTGCCATGTAGCCCACATATTCATGAGCTCTGTATAATCATCACAGATATGCCCCACCACTGATTAGCAGCTTTCTGCCTATGCACAGTGTCACAGAAAGCAGCCAATCAGAGGTGGGGGCGGGGTTATACAGAGCTCAGTATTCAGAGAACTGCTAGATCTGCATCAGATAACAGTGATTTTATCAAAACTACAGCAAGCAGCCCAGTAAGTGGCTCATGAATAGAATCAGGGTCTCTGTCCTTACATCATGCTGCTCTCAGATGTGGTAGCAAAAACCTGGTAACAAATTCCATAATAGGTCAGTTATGGACTTCAACTTAATATAAGTATTTTCTTGCCCTATTAGGCTGGTTTCACATTAGCGTTGCACTGACCTGCGTCGGTGAGCTCACGGCCGCCGCTAAGCTCCGCCCCTAGCTGTGCCTCCTCCCGATCGCTCCGCCTATGGGCGCATAACGCTGCATGCGACCTGCGTACCCTATCTTTAGCATTAGGTTCGCAGGCCGTATGCAGGTCGTGCGCAGGTATGCGTTTACCGCACATGCGTCCTTTTGACGGTGCGCCGACCTGCGCCCAATGCACCGTGTTGCATTTTGGTGCACTCTCCCCACCGTCAAAAGGACGCATGCGCCAGAAAACGCATACCTGCGCACGACCTGCGTACCCAATGCTAAAGATAGGGTACGCAGATCGCATGCAGCGTCATGCGCCCATAGGCGGAGCGATCGGGAGGAGGTGCGGCCAGGGGTGGAGCTTAGCGGCGGGTGTGCGCTGACCGATGCAGGTCAGTGCAACGCTAGTGTGAAACTAGCCTTACTTTCACAAAATTTATAATTTTATATTGTTCTGCTGATTGTATTACCTATTTTTTGAAATTTTAACCTCAATTTATTTTTTCTTATTTACGGTATATGCTACATTACATGATATATTTTGTGTAATAGCTGCCTGTGAATGTACTGTCTATATAACTTTATGACAGGTAAGTTTTCGTAATGTAAAAACATATTTTCAAAATATCTACCCAAACATTTTTAAAACCAACACAAAAGCCGCAGATTGTATGTCATTACAATCAGTATATGGTATATAATATACAGTACAGTCATGGCCAAAAGTTTTGAGAATGACACAAATATTATATTTTCACATGATCTGCTGCCTTCTGGTTTTTATGTGTGTTTGACAGATGTTTTTATCACAGACAGAATTATAATTGCAAACATATAAGTAACAAAAGCTTATATTGACAGTTAGAATGAGTTAATGCAGCAAGTCAATATTTGCAGTGTTGACCCTTCTTCTTCAGGACCTCTGCAATTCTCCGTGGCATGCTCTCAATCAACTTCTGGACCAAATCCTGACTGATAGCAGTCCATTCTTGCACAATCAATGCTTTCATTTTGTCAGAATTTTTAGGTTTTTGTTTGTCCACCCGTCTCTTGATGATTGACCACAAGTTCTCAATGGGATTAAGATCTGGGGAGTTTCCAGGCCATGGACCCAAAATCTCTATGTTTTGTTCCCTGAGCCATTTAGTTATCACCTTTGCTTTATGGCAAGGTGCTCCATCATGCTGGAAAAGGCATTGTTGATCGCCAAACTGCTCTTGGAGGGTTGGGAGAAGTTGCTCTTTGAGGACATTCTGGTACCATTCTTTATTCATGGCTGTGTTTTTAGGCAAGAATGTGAGAGAGCCGATTCCCTTGGCTGAGAAGCGACCCCACACATGAATGGTTTCAGGATGCTTAACAGTTGGCATGAGACAAGACTGGTGGTAGCGCTCACCTTGTCTTCTCCGAATGAGGCGTTTTCCTGATGTCCCAAACAATCGAAAAGGGGATTCATCAGAGAAAATAACTTTACCCCAGTCCTCAGCAGTCCACTGCCTGTACCTTTTGCAGAATATCAGTCTGTCCATGATGCTTTTTCTGGAGAGAAGTGGCTTCTTTGCTGCCCTCCCTGAGACCAGGCCTTGCTCCAAGAGTCTCCGCCTCACAGTGCGTGCAGATGCACTCACACCTGCCTGCTGCCATTCCTGAGCAAGCTCTGCACTGCTGGTAGCCCGATCCCGCAGCTGAAACACTTTTAACCCCTTAATGTCCAATGACGTGCACAGTCCGTCATGGGCGGGTGTCAGTTCCGGCACCAGGACGGACTGTGCACATCATGCCTTTGATCTACCATTGCGTGTAAACACGCAGTGGTAGATCAGTGCCGACAGCTGTCACAGACAGCTGACAGGCACGGCAAGTGGTGCGGGGACCTTTGCCGTTGGTCCCCGCACCTACAGCGCTGTGCTTGGTCAGTCAATCTGACTGATCAAACACAGCAGCGATCGCGCAGGAGAAGCTGAAATTTCAGCTTCTCCAGCGCGATCAGTGCAGGAGCCGGCGCTGCAGTGGCCAGGCTTCCTGCACTGACAGCCAGGAGCGGAGCCCCCACCGCCCCTGGCTGTTAACCCCCTGACTGCTCCCTCTGCCTCAGATCGGCGCCCTGCAATGTATTTGCAGGGCCCGATCTCTGCCTTGATGACCCGGGAGTTGTCATGACAACCTCCGGGTCATCTAGCTACGGAAAGCTGCTGTGATCATGCTCACAGCAGCTTTCCCCATAGGTACAATGCATTGCAATGCTGGAGCATTGCAATGCATTGTAACTGCAATAAAAAGTAAAAAAAGTGAAAGTCCCATAATATTTTTTTTACAATTTTTTTTAAAAAAATCATTTTTTTAAAAAAATTGTAAAAAAATATTAAAAAATAATTTAAAAAAATCCCCTAAAAAATACACATTTTTATGTAATAAAAAAATAAAAAACAAAAAAAATACACATGTTTGGTATTGCCACGTCCGTAAAAATCCCATCTATAAAAGCGTAACCCTAGTTAACCCCTTCAGTGAAAGCCGTAAAAAAAAAAACGCAAAAAAGTAGTAAATTATACTTTTTCCAAGCGATATCATCATACCGCTTGGAAAAAGTGCAATAACACGCGATCAAAAAGTCAGATATAAATAATCATGGTACCGCTGAAAATGTCATCTTGTCCCGCAAAAAACAAGCCGCTATACAGCATCATCAGCGAAAAAATAAAAAAGTTATAGCTCACGGAATAAACTAATGCAAAAATAATTATTTTTTCTATAAAATTTTTTATTGTGTAAAAAACGCCAAAACATAAAAAAAATATATAAATGAGGTATCGCCGTAATCGTAGTGACCCAAAGAATAAAGCTGCCTTATCAATTTTACTACATGCGGAACGGAGAAAAAAAAAAAAAACAATTCCTGAATTGCTGTTTTTTGTTCAGTCTGCTTCCACAAAAATCGGAATAGGAAGCGATCAAAAAACGTTATGTGCCCGAATATGGTACCAATAAAAACGTCAGCTCGTCCACAAAAAATAAGCCCACAGATAACACTGTCGGCCGAAATATGGAAAAATTATAGCTCTCAAAATACGGCGATGCAAAAATTTCTTACAAAAAATTATTCCAAAAAAAGCATCTTTTAGTGTGTGACAGAAGCTAAACATGAAAAAAGGGTATAAATCTGGTATCGCTGTAATCGCACAATCCAAGGAATAAAGTTGCCTAATCACTAATACCGCACGAGGAACGGCGTAAAAAAGAAAACCAATTCTTCACCTTTTGTGGATTTGTTCATTGTGCCTCCCAAAGATCGCAGTAAGGCAATCACAGTGGTTCCCCCCCACATATGGGGTATCAGCGTACTCAGGACAAAATGCACAATAGCTGTTGGGGTCCTATTTCTCATGTTACCCTTAGAAAAATAAAAATTTGGGGGCAAAAAGGTCATTTTTGTGGAAAAAAATATGATTTTTTTATTTTCACGGCTCTACGTTATAAACTTCTGTGAAGCCCTTGGGGATTCAAAGGGCTGACCACACATCTAGATAAGTTCCTTGGGGGGGTCTAGTTTGCTAAATGGGGTCATTTGTGGGGGGTTTCTACTGTTTAGGCACATCAGGGGCTCTCCAAGCGCGACATGACACCCGCAGACCATTCCATCAAAGTCTGCATTTAAAAACGGTGCTCCTTCCCTTCCGATCTCTGCCATGCGTCAAAATAGTGGTTCCCCCCACATATGGGATATCAGCGTACTCAGGACAAATTGCACAATAGCTTTTAGGGTCCTATTTCTCCTGTTACCCTTATAAAAATAAAAATTTGGGGGCAAAAAGATTATTTTTGTGGAAAAAAATATGATTTTTTTATTTTCACGGCTCTACGTTATAAACTTCTGTGAAGCACTTGGGGGTTCAAAGTGCTCACCACACATCTAGATAAGTTCCTTGGGGGGTCTAGTTTCCAAAATGGAGTCACTTGTGGGGGGTTTCTACTGTTTAGGCACATCAGGGGCTCTCCAAACGTGATATGACACCCGCAGACCATTCCATCAAAGTCTGCATTTGAAAAAGGCGCTCCTTCCCTTTCGAGCTCTGCCATGCGTCAAAATAGTGGTTTACCCCACATATGGGGTATCAGCATACTCAGGACAAATTGTACAATAACGTTTGGGGTCCTGTTACCCTTTGGAAAATAACAATTGGGGGTGGAAAGATCATTTTTGTGGAAAATATATGATTTTTTAATTTTACTGCTCTACGTTATAACCTTCTGTGAAGCCCTTGGGGGTTCAAAGCTCTCACCACACATCTAGATAAGTTCCTTGGGGGGTCTAGTTTCCAAAATGGGGTCACTTGTGGGGGGTTTCCACTGTTTAGGCACACAGGGGCTCTCCAAATACGACATGGCGTCCAATCTCAATTCCAGCCAAAAAAGTCAAATGGCGCTGCTTCCCTTCCGAGCTCTGCCATGCGCCCAAATAGTGGTTTACCCCCACATATGGGGTATCAGCGTACTCAGGACTAATTGCACAATAACTTTTGGGGTCCTTTTATCCTTTGGAAAATAAAAATTGGGATGAAAAGATCATTTTTGTGGAAAAAATATGATTTTTTAATTTTACGGCTCTACGTTATAACCTTCTGTGAAGCACTTGGGGGTTACAAGCTCTCAGAGCACATTTAGATACGTTCCTTGGGGGGTCCAGTTTCCAAAATGGGGTCACTTGTGGGGGGTTTCCACTGTTTAGGCACACAGGGACTCTCCAAATGCGACATGGCGTCCAATCTCAATTCCAGCCAAAAAAGTCAAATGGCGCTGCTTCCCTTCTGAGCTCTGCCATGCGCCCAAATAGTTGTTTACCCCCACACATGGGGTATCGGTGTACTCTGGAGAAATTGTACAACAAATATTGTGGTTCATTTTCTCCTGATACCCTTGACAAAATTTTAAAAAATTGTGTCGAAAGAAAAATTTTGGGAAAAAAAGTTAAATGTTCATTTTTTCCTTCCACATTGCTTCAATTCTTGTGAAGTACCTAAAGGGTTAATAAACTTCTTGAATGTGGCTTTGAACACGTTGAGGGGTGCAGTTTTTAGAATGGTGTCAATTTTGGGTATTTTCTGTCATATTGACCCCTCAAATTCACTTCAAATGTGAGGTGGCCCCTAAAAAAATGGTTTTGTAAATTTTGTTGGAAAAATGAGAAATTGCTGGTCAACTTTTAACACTTATAACTTCCTAACAAAAAAAAATTTTGGTTCCAAAATTGTGCTGATGTAAAGTAGACTTGTGGGAAATGTTATTTATTAACTAATTTTTGTGACATATCTCTCTGATTTAATGGCATAAAAATTAAAAGTTTGAAAATTGCAAAATTTTCAAAATTTTTGCCATATTTCCATTTTTTTCATAAATAAGCGCAAGTTATATTGAAGAAATTTTACCACTATCATGAAGTACCATATGTCACGAGAAAACACTCTCAGAATCGCCAAGATCCGTAGAAGCGTTCCAGAGTTATAACCTCATAAAGAGACAGTGGTCAGAATTGTAAAAATTGGCCTGGTCTTTAACCTACAAAATGGCTTGGTCGTTAAGGGGTTAAGAGAAGGTCCTGGTGCTTGCTGGTCTTTCTTGGGCGCCCTGGAGCCTTTTTGGCAACAATGGAACCTCTCTCCTTGAAGTTCTTGATGATGCGATAGATTGTTGACTGAGGTGCAATCTTTCTAGCTGCAATACTCTTCCCTGTTAGGCCATTTTTGTGCATTGCAATGATGACTGCACGTGTTTCTTTAGAGATAACCATGGTTAACAGAAGAGAAACAATGATGCCAAGCACCAGCTCCTTTTAAAGTGTCCAGTGGTGTCATTCTTACTTAATCATGACAGATTGATCTCCAGCAGGGGCATAACTAGGAACGGCAGGGCCCCACAGCAAACTTCACAATGGGGCCCCCCCCCTCGCGTGCGTTGCCAATCCCGGTCTACCCAAGTTGTGTTAAGAAAGATACCTTTATTATCCAAAATTAGAGGTTTTTGGACTAATGATAGTGAAATAACAGAAAAGAACCAACTCCCAGGAAGCAACTGAGGTAGTGACGAAGGTAGGCTTTCTCCAGAGTAAATATGTGAAGAAACTTGTAATCCAGCCTGCAAATTGCTTTCAAAACAGATGATTTATTCAGTAGAACAACAGTCCGGTATACAGAATAATCTAAGATTGTTCTGTATACCGTACTTCTGCACCACGCCCTCACCAATTACACATGTGAGGAGTGACAGCCTCAGCTCTGCTACATGTGAGGAGTGACAGCCTCAGTTCTGCTACATGTGAGGAGTGACAGCCTCAGCTCTGCTACATGTGAGGAGGAACAGCCTCAGCTCTGCTACATGTGAGTAGGGACAGCCTCAGCTCTGCTACATTCGAGGAGTGACAGCCTCAGCTCTGCTACATGTAAGGAGTGACAGCCTCATCTCTGCAACATATGAGGAGTGACAGCCTCAGCTCTGCTACTTGTATAGCAAAGCTGAGGCTGTCACTCCGCGCATGTAGCAGAGATGAGGCTGTCACTCCTCGCATGTAGCAGAGCTCAGGTTGCTACTTGTCACATGTAGCAGAGCTGAAGTTGTTACTTGTCACATGAGCAGAGCTGAGGTTGTTACTTGTCACATGAGCAGAGCTGAGGTTGCTACTTGTCACATGTAGCAGAGCTGAGGTTGTTACTTGTCACATCTAGCAGAGCCGAGGTTGCTACTTGTCACATGTAGCAGAGCTGACGTTGTTACTTGTCAAATGTAGCAGAGCTGAGGTTGTTACTTGTCACATGTAGCAGAGCTGAGGTTACTTGTCACATGTAGCAGAGCTGAGGTTACTTGTCACATGTAGCAGAGCTGAGGTTGCTACTTGTCACATGAGCAGAGCTGAGGTTGTTACTTGTCACATGAGCAGAGCTGAGGTTGTTACTTGTCACAAATAGCAGAGCTGAGGTTGCTACTTGTCACAAGTAGCAGAGTTGAGGTTGTTACTTGTCACATGTAGCAGAGCCGAGGTTGCTACTTGTCACATGTAGCAGAGCCGAGGTTGCTACTTGTCACATGTAGCAGAGCTGAGGTTGTTACTTGTCACATGTAGCAGAGCCGAGGTTGCTACTTGTCACATGTAGCAGAGCCGAGGTTGCTACTTGTCACATGTAGCAGAGCTGAGGTTGTTACTTGTCACATGTAGCAGAGCCGAGGTTGCTACTTGTCACATGTAGCAGAGCTGACGTTGTTACTTGTCAAATGTAGCAGAGCTGAGGTTGTTACTTGTCACATGTAGCAGAGCTGAGGTTACTTGTCACATGTAGCAGAGCTGAGGTTACTTGTCACATGTAGCAGAGCTGAGGTTGCTACTTGTCACATGAGCAGAGCTGAGGTTGTTACTTGTCACATGAGCAGAGCTGAGGTTGTTACTTGTCACAAATAGCAGAGCTGAGGTTGCTACTTGTCACAAGTAGCAGAGTTGAGGTTGTTACTTGTCACATGTAGCAGAGCCGAGGTTGCTACTTGTCACATGTAGCAGAGCCGAGGTTGCTACTTGTCACATGTAGTAGAGCTGAGGTTGTTACTTGTTACATGTAGCAGAGCTGAGGTTGTTACTTGTCACATGTAGCAGAGATCAGGGTGTCACTCGTCACTTGTAGCAACCATGAGGCTGTTACTGGGCCAGGGGGAGGCTACTGGTGACTGAGGTCCCGTGCCCAACAGGGCCCAGGGGGAGGTTAGTGGTGACTTGAGGCTTGCGTCAAACAGGGCCCAGGAGCCCGAGGCCCTGTTGGAATGCGGGCCCCTTGCTACCTGGGCCCTGTGTTGAATGTGGGCCCCCTGCTGCCTGGCCCTGTTGAATGTGGGCCCCCTGCACTGCAGCCTGGGGCCTGGGCCCTGTTGAATGTGGGCCCTGTTAGATCCTGCCTGCACCTGCCCTCCCAGTCACCATTGAGCAGCCAAGCCTCTTCTCACTGTTGAGAGACTCACGGTACTCACCCTGCTCGCCCGGGCTTCCACCTGCTTGTCCAGTCAGTCTGCTGCTTCATGTGGTCTGCCTGGCCGTCTGCTGTCCGCCCCCACATGCACACACGCTGTGACAGACGGACCATAATGCACTGGGCCGCAGCTTAAAGCTACAGTGCTCATTTCTGTTCGCTGTCTGCATTTACAACACTGTAGTGTCTCTTTAAAACAACACAGTGTTGTTATGCATCAGCGTTCAGAGTCAGAAGCCTGAACAAAATGTTGGGAGGGGGCCCGAGCGCGGATCCATTTGCCAGCGTGCTCGGGCCCCCCTTTTTGCTCCTAAATCACAGGGCAGCTGCAGCAGGGACGGGCCCCCTTCTAGCCCGGGCCCTGTGGCAGCTGCTTCCCCTGCTTCCACTATAGTTCCGCCCCTGATCTCCAGCCATGTCCTCATCAACACCCACACCTGTGTTAATGGAGCAATCACTGAAAAGAGGTTAGCTGGTCCTTTTAAGGCAGGGCTGCAATGATGTTGAAATGTGTTTTGGGGATAAAGTTCATTTTCTAGCCAAATATTGACTTTGCAAGTAATTGCTGTTAAGCTGATCACTCTTTATAACATTCTGGAGTATATGCAAATTGCCATTAGAAAAAGTGAAGCAGTAGACTTTGTAAAAATTAATATTTGTGTCATTCTCAAAACTTTTGGCCATGACTGTATATAATATAGACTGAGCTAAATGAAGCCTGTCTGTGGATGTAGAGGCAGTAGAACAAATGAAGATGTCAATCTCCTTGCCATTGATGAGACTTGTTCACATTGTTTTTGTGATTATTACTCTGATTGTAAGATTATCTTCGAAAATAGCAAATTACCAGATGCTCTTGAGTCTTTCTCTTCCATTTTTTTTATCCTGTTCTGCCATTTCTTAGCAATGTACCTTTCCACTTCAAATGTGGTAATAGGAAATGTCAGACACTACAGCTTCTATAGGGGTCCTTGCTTATTTATTTTTAGACCCTGGCAGTGGCTGATGAGGAATCTGGACTCTAGGTGCCAAAGTCTACAGAAGCTGCAGTGGCCGCCATTGTATATTACCATTTTTGCAAAATAAAGGACAGAATATTTTCATAGGTGATTTACGGGGAGAAAAAAATGAATCAAGTATTAAATGTTTATCAAAAAATGTAGGAAAAACTATTGTTTCTAAGCCTAACCAAACCCAATGTGAAGCCTTGACTTCAAATCACCTATTCATCATTATAAAACTCAATTATTTCTATGGATTTTCTTGCATAAAAGGAAATATGTCACCAGGTTTTTGCTACACAATCTGAGAGAAAATGATGTAGTGGCAGAGGCCCTGATTACAGAGATGTGTCACTTACTGCTTCCTGTGGTTATCATAAAATCACTGTTTTATCAGCAGGAGATAATCACTAGAGGACTACTTGGCTTCATTTCTTGGCATTTCTTTGGGTTAATTACCACTCAACCAGCTCATCAGTTCTTGTGCAGGATTAATTTTAGAGTCATATCAGAAAGTGCTACATGCAGCCTGCCGTTGATACCGGACTGCTGCCCAAAATGTACTATTTTACGTTAGTTGTGTCTGTAAGGTGCCTGAGTGAGGTAGTCATGGGCAGGCTGCTCCTTTGGAATGCTTTGTGCTGTTGTGTGTGAGGTGCATCACCCTTACTTGTCACCCATAGGCCTCCGCTGGCTCCAGGCTTTCATCTTCCAGAACCTTCGCAGCACTTAATCCAGAGGACATTGAATTTGTTAAAACAGACAAACTTTTACTTGGCAGTTTACAGTCATTACAATGAAGCATATAGAATAGGGCCCAACTGTTTACAGTCTTTTCCACAGGTAACAGACATAACTTCAGCCTTAGTTCTTGGTATTGGTAGAGCGTCCCTCTTGCTAACTCCTCTAGCACTAGGAATTCTTCTCCACCACAAGCAGTGCACTCGGATTCCATTACCTCCCACCTTTTAGAGTTTGGGCTCTGCAGGTTTAGTGCACCCAAGGGCCCCTTCATCCATCTCGAGGTTCTTAGACCCACAGACGGATTCGCATGGAAGGGTCCTATGGAAATCCACTGCCCAGAGTAATAGGCTCATGTTTTCCCTAGCAGCCTACTGTCTCTTACCACTGCTATCACTTCACCAACTTACCCAGCTGCACTTGACACTTCCTAAACTTAGCACTAACTCTCAGTTCCTGCTCCCTAATCTGGGCCTGCCACACCAGTTAACCCTGTCTAGGCTAAACTGCAGCCCCTGAGGGTTTTACTTTCAGATAACATACATTACTATAAAATGAATGTAACCACTTGGGGTGTCAGAGAGTAGAACATAATCTTCACCACTCTCATATGTCCGGCTTAGACTTGAAAAGAAAAAAAAGTCCGGAAACAACTGATTGATTGAAACCTGCTGACATGCCCCACTGTTATGATTTGGTAACTGAGGAGAGCAGGCAAAAAAGGAAATACACCAGAGAAGTTGGAAACTATGAGATTGCAGTACCCTGACTAACCACCACGACTAGAGGCAGCCGTGGAGCGTTCCTACGTTGGTCCTAGACGCCTCGTCACAGCCTGAGAAACTAACTACACCTAAAGATAGAAAGAGGAAAGCTATCTGCTCCGGAGCAGATCCCCAAAGAACATAGAAAGCTGTTGTGAATGGGTTTGAGATGAGTTCTGAGCAGAGGCTCCCTCTGGTGGTTACAAGCGGTACTAGTGAGGATTGTGAGGACTGGGAATCAGGTGTTACTGATTGGTCTTATATAAGGGAGTCATTTTCCCATCAGGGTTGCCGGTGATCAATTGTTCTGGTCTGAATCCTTCTTTCCAGTTTCCCTTGTAGCCTGCTGTGTCCTGTCTGCATCTCCTGCTATCAGATAAGACAATTTCTTATTTTGTGTTTTTGCTATATTTTTGCATTTTGTCCTGCACTTCTGTGGGGGCCTTCAGGGTCACCTCCGGGGGCTTTTGCCCTCTCAGTTTAGTCCAGCCACTGTATTTTGTACTTTTGCTTTTTCCAGTTTTTTTTCAGTGGCTGCTGTTTTGTTTTTGTTACACCAGAGAACTAATTTAGGTGGTAGAGGTCGTGTGATCTCAGGTGATTTTGAAATTAGTAGCGTTGGTGTTTTTTCAGGGTTTTCTGAGATTGCAGTAAGTACCCTTCCTATCCTTTTCTATTTAGATAGTTTGGGCCCCAGCGTTTGCTCATACTATTTTCTTTCTGTGTCAGTATTTCCTCTTGTCTAACCGCCATTACATGTTTGGGGGCTTTCTATTATCTTTGGGGTTCTGCTCCGGGGCAGATAGCTTTCCTGTTTCTATCTTTAGGTGTAGTTAGTTTCTCAGGCTGTGACGAGGCGTCTAGGACCAACGTAGGAACGCTCCACGGCTGCCTCTAGTTGCGGTGGTTAGTCAGGGTACTGCAATCTCATAGATTCCAACTGCTCTGGTGTATTTCCTTTTTTACCTGCACTCCTCAGCTACCGTAACATAACAGTATCACCGGCCATAAAAGTTGTATGGTACTCACAGAAGGGAAAAAATATTTTGAAGGAAGAAAAGTTGTCAGAGATATTTTTCTGTTTGTTGCATTTTTTTTTTTTTCCCTCTGTATCTCTGGGTGCTGGGGAGGATCTTTTCTCCCAATGGAGTTTGCACAGTTGTCTGGCCGTGTGGATCAGCTTGCCACTGAGGTTCAGAGTATTGCTGCATGTCTTGCTAGGTTGCCTGTTGTGGAACCTAGGATCCCCATGCCAGATTTGTTTTTAGGGGATCGAGCTAAGTTTCAGAATTTCAAAAATAATTGTGGATTGTTTCTTGCCTTAAGATCTAAGTCCTCAGGAAACGCAGCGCAGCAGGTTCAAATTATCATCTCTCTCCTGCGCGGCGATCCTCAGGATTGGGCTTTTTCCCTGATGCCTGGGGATCCTGTTTTGAGTGATGTTGATGCGTTTTTTCGGGCTTTGGGGTTATTGTACGATGAGCCTAATGTCACTGATCAAGCTGAAAAAGCCTTGTTGGCATTAAATCAGGGGCTTGATGACGCTGAGTTATACTGTCAGAGATTCCGTAGGTGGGCAGTCCTGACCAAGTGGAATGACGACGCTTTGGCGGCCCTTTTCCGGAAGGGTCTGTCGGATAATGTAAAGGATGTTATGGTGGGATTCCCTGTCCCCTCTGGTCTCAATGATTCTATGTCATTAGCGATTCAAATTGACAGACGTTTGCGTGAGCGGAGAAGTATGCGTGGAGTGGTGTTGCCTTGTGAGCCAGCTGCTGAGCCCATGCAGTGTGATAGGGTGGTGTCTGGGGCACAGCGTCATGAGTTTCGAAAGCGAAATGGGTTATGTTTCTACTGTGGTGATGCCTCTCATGCTATTTCAGTCTGCCCTAAGCGGGGAAGACATTTTGCACGCTCAGTTGTCTTGGGTAGTGTTCAGACTAAGTTTTTATTAACTGTCACTCTGATATGCTCTCTGTCCTCATTTTCTGCTCAGGCTTTCGTTGATTCTGGAGCAGCTATTAATCTGATGGATTATGATTTTGCTAAACGTTGTGGGTTTCCCTTGATACCCCTACAGAAGTCTATTCCTTTACTGGGGATCGATTCTACCCCTTTAGCTGAGAATAAACCCCAGTTTTCTACTCAGGTGATAATGAGGGTTGAACCTGATCACCAGGAGTGCTGCAAATTTTTGGTTCTATATAATCTGCATGACATTATAGTGCTGGGTTTCCCTTGGTTACAGTCTCATAATCCTGTTTTGGATTGGAAATCTGTGTCTGTAACCAGTTGGGGCTGCCAATGTGTTAATACCAACACTCCTGTTTTTTCTGCCTCCCCCCAGGCTGAGGATGTTCCTGACTTTTTGTTTGATTTTTCTGATGTGTTTAGCGAAAGTAAATCTGCATCCTTACCTCCCCATAGGAGCTATGACTGCGCTATTGAATTAGTGCCAGGTAGTAAATTCCCTAAAGGTCGCCTTTTTAACTTGTCTGTACCTGAACATGACGCTATGCGGTCTTATATCAAGGAATCATTGGAGAAGGGTCATATCAGACCATCCTCTTCACCCTTAGGTGCCGGTTTTTTCTTTGTGGCCAAAAAGGATGGTTCCTTAAGGCCGTGTATTGATTATCGTCTCTTGAACAATATTACTGTGAAATATCAATACCTGTTACCCTTGATTTCTGACCTGTTTTCCAGGGTGAAAAACGCTACTTGGTTTACCAAGCTTGACCTCAGGGGGGCGTTATAACCTTATTCGCATTAAGCACGGGGATGAATGGAAGACGGAATTTAACACCCCTGAAGGGCATTTTGAGTACCTTGTGATGCCCTTTGGGCTCACTAATGCTCCTTCCGTCTTCCAGTCCTTCATGAATGACATTTTCAGGGATTTTGTGGACAAGTTTCTGATTGTTTATTTGGATGATATCTTGATTTTTTCTAATGACTGGGACTCTCATGTGAAACATGTTCGAACTGTATTCCAGATTTTGAGAGAGAATGCTCTGTATGTGAAGGGATCAAAGTGTCTTTTTGGCGTACAGAAGATCTCATTTCTGGGATTCATTTTGTCCCCATCTGTTATTGAAATGGACCCGGTCAAGGTTCAGGCCATCTGTGATTGGGTCCAACCTACTTCATTAAAGGCTCTTCAGAGATTTTTGGGTTTTGCCAATTTTTATCGTAAATTTATTGGTAATTTCTCGGTTATTGTTAAACCATTAACTGATTTGACCAGAAAGGGTTCTGATGTGGTGAATTGGCCTCCTGAGGCAGTCTCTGCGTTTCAGGAACTTAAGCAGAGATTCACTTCTGCTCCTGTTCTACGGCAGCCTGATGTTTCTCTGCCATTTCAGGTGGAGGTTGATGCCTCTGAAATTGGGGCAGGTGCCGTTTTGTCCCAAAAAGATCCAGAGACCTCTAAAAGTAACCCTTGTGCCTTTTTCTCTCGAAAATTTTCTCCTACTGAACGTAATTATGACGTGGGTAATCGGGAGTTATTGGCCATGAAGTGGGCTTTTGAAGAGTGGAGACATTGGCTGGAGGGAGCCAAACATCAGGTGGTGGTCCTTACGGACCATAAGAATCTGGTCTATCTGGAATCTGCCAAGCGACTCAATCCTAGACAGGCCAGGTGGGCCTTGTTTTTCACACGTTTTAATTTTGTGGTTTCCTTTCTTCCTGGCACTAAGAATGTTAAGGCGGATGCCCTCTCGAGGAGTTTCCTTGCGGACTCTCCTGAGCTATCTGATCCCTCTGTTATTTTGAAGGAGGGTGTAGTTCTTTCCGCCATCTCGCCCAATTTGAGACTTGCTCTGGAGGGGTGTCAGGAGGATACGCCCGAGCGCTGCCCTGTTGGAAAATTGTTTGTCCCGGACCAATGGAAAAAGAGTGTGATGTCTGAGATTCATTGTTCCGCATTGGCTGGGCATCCCGGAATTTTTGGTACCAGAGACTTGGTTAGTCGGTCCTTTTGGTGGCCTACCTTGTCTCGCGATGTCAGGGAATTTGTGCAGTCCTGCAGGACTTGCTCTCGCTCCAAGCCTTGCTCTCGCTCTAGTGGTTTGTTGATGCCATTGCCTGTGCCCAAGAGACCATGGACCCATATCTCTATGGATTTCATTTCCGATCTTCCTGTTTCTCAGAGAATGACCACCATCTGGGTAATTTGTGATAGGTTTTCCAAAATGATACATCTTGTGCCATTACCTAAGTTGCCTTCCTCCTCTGAATTGGTGCCGTTGTTCCTTCAGCACATGGTTCGTTTACACGGCATTCCTGAGAACATTGTGTCTGACAGAGGAGTCCAGTTTGTTTCCAGATTTTGGAGGACTTTTTGTTCTAAACTGGGTGTTCAATTGTCTTTCTCCTCGGCATTTCATCCTCAGACCAATGGTCAAACTGAGAGAACAAACCAGACATTGGAGACTTATCTAAGATGCTTTGTGTCTGCTGATCAGGATGACTGGGTCTCTTTTTTGCCTTTGGCTGAGTTTGCTCTTAATAATAGGGCTAGCTCTGCCACTTTGATGTCTCCGTTTTTCTGTAATTCTGGGTTTCACCCTCGATTTTCTTCAGGACAGACGGAGGCTTCTGTCTGTCCAGGTGTTGACTCTGTTGTTGAGCGTATGCAGCAGATTTGGGACCAGGTAGTGGAGAGGTTGTCCCTCTCTCAGGAGAAGGCCCAGCGGTTTGCTAACCGGCATAGGACTGATGGTCCTCGGTTTAAAGTGGGGGACTTGGTCTGGTTGTCCTCAAAGAATATTCCTATGAGAGTAGCATCTCCTAAATTTAAGCCTAGGTTCATTGGACCTTATAAGATCATGGAGATTATTAATCCTGTTTCTTTTCGTTTGCTTCTTCCAGGGACATTTAAGATCCATAACGTGTTCCACAAGTCCTTGTTGAAGAGGTTTGTTGAGCCAGTGGTTCCTGCTGCTGTGCCTCCTGACCCTGTTTTGGTTGAGGGCAATCTGGAGTATGTGGTTGAGAAAATATTGGATTCTCGTTTTTCTAGACGAAGACTCCAGTATTTGGTTAAATGGAGAGGTTATGGTCAGGAAGACAATTCTTGGGTGTTTGCTTCGGACATCCATGCTAGGAGACTTATCCGTGCGTATCATAGAACTCATCCTGACTGACCTGGTTGCTCAAATGAGGGTTCGGTGACCCCTCCTCAAGGGGGGGTACTGTTGTGAATGGGTTTGAGATGAGTTCTGAGCAGAGGCTCCCTCTGGTGGTTACAAGCGGTACTAGTGAGGATTGTGAGGACTGGGAATCAGGTGTTACTGATTGGTCTTATATAAGGGAGTCATTTTCCCATCAGGGTTGCCGGTGATCAATTGTTCTGGTCTGAATCCTTCTTTCCAGTTTCCCTTGTAGCCTGCTGTGTCCTGTCTGCATCTCCTGCTATCAGATAAGACAATTTCTTATTTTGTGTTTTTGCTATATTTTTGCATTTTGTCCTGCACTTCTGTGGGGCCTTCAGGGTCCCCTACGGGGGCTTTTGCCCTCTCAGTTTAGTCCAGCCACTGTATTTTGTACTTTTGCTTTTTCCAGTTTTTTTTCAGTGGCTGCTGTTTTGTTTTTGTTACACCAGAGAACTAATTTAGGTGGTAGAGGTCGTGTGATCTCAGGTGATTTTGAAATTAGTAGAGTTGGTGTTTTTTCAGGGTTTTCTGAGATTGCAGTAAGTACCCTTCCTATCCTTTTCTATTTAGATAGTTTGGGCCCCAGCGTTTGCTCATACTATTTTCTTTCTGTGTCAGTATTTCCTCTTGTCTAACCGCCATTACATGTTTGGGGGCTTTCTATTATCTTTGGGGTTCTGCTCCGGGGCAGATAGCTTTCCTGTTTCTATCTTTAGGTGTAGTTAGTTTCTCAGGCTGTGACGAGGCGTCTAGGACCAACGTAGGAACGCTCCACGGCTGCCTCTAGTTGCGGTGGTTAGTCAGGGTACTGCAATCTCATAGATTCCAACTGCTCTGGTGTATTTCCTTTTTTACCTGCACTCCTCAGCTACCGTAACATAACAGAAAGCCCCCAAACATGTAATGGCGGTTAGACAAGAAGAAATACTGACACAGACAGAAAATAGAATGAGCAAACGTTGGGGCCCAAACTTACTAAATAGAAAAGGATAGGAAGGGCACTTACTGCAATCCCAAAAAAACCTGAAAAGCACCAACTCTACCAATTTCAAAAACACCTGAGATCACACGACCTCTACCACCTAAATTAGTTCTCTGGTGTAACCAAAAACAAAACAGCAGCCACTGAAAAAACTGGAAAAAGCAAATGTACAAACATCAGTGGCTGAACTGAACTGAGAGGCAAAAGCCCCCAGAGGGGACCAGAAGGCCCCCACAGAAGTGCAGGACAAAATGCAAAAATCAAGCACAAAAACAAAAAGAAGAAAATGTCTTATCTGTTAGCAGGAGATTCAGACACGACACAGCAGGCTACCAAGGAAACAGGAATCAAGGATTGAGACCAGAACAATTGATCACCGGCAACCCTGATGGGAAGGCGACTCCCTTATATAAGACCAGTCAGTAACACCTGATTCCCAATCCTCACAATCTTCACTGGACAGTCCAGTACTGTTTGTAACCACCAGAGGGAGCTTCTGCTCAGAACTCATTTCACAACACCCCACATAGCATAAAAAATACAAATACTTCCCAGACTAGTGGAGCTCCTGATTTGCCGACACTGTGATTTCCGGAAGTCATGTGACATTGTTGTGTCTTTTGACCACTGCGGCAAATCAGTTGGTCGATACTGATCGGCTGCAACCTGAATACTTCCATCAAATGGAGCAGTCTCGTCTGATGAAACTTGAAGTGCTAAAACCGATTAGCACTTAAAGGGAATCTGTCACCCTAAATTGGCGGGATATTTAAATGATGGCAGTCAGGTCAGATGGGCGGTGTTTTGGGTACTTGCCTTAACATGTTGTTCGCCGCTCTATTTCTGGGAATTGTAGTCGTTGCCCTCCATATAACGCGTATGCGCATTGCAATCTGCGGGCAAAGCATACTGCGCGTGCGCAATTCAAGATTGCAATGTGCAGGCGCGTTATATGGAGGGCAACGACTACAATTCCAGAAATAATGGAGACAGCGGCGAACAACATGTTAAGGCAAGTACCCAAAACACCGCCCATCTGACCTGACTGCCATCATTTAAATATCCCGCCAATTTAGGGTGACAGATTCCCTTTAAAGCTTTATAATCCAAAATAAATTATTTTGAAAAAGATGTTCAGGTTAATTAGGATTCACAACCCTTTTTTTTTTAGGTCAAAATAGTATAGATTTTGCCTAACCATATGTTGAAAACCAGTACAAATGGATCTATTTGATGAACACAATTTCTAAATACTTCCAAACTAGTCAAAGAGGTTCACATACATAATCAAAGAACTTTGGTGTTAGATCATTTGGAAGAATATTTAAATACACAGCCATCCATTTGTTAATTATTTGCTTTATTAATTTATCCTTGTAGTGATTCTCTTTGAATCCCCAAAAAATTGGATTTAAATTTGGCCCATCGAAGCCATAGACTTTGTTGTAAAATTATCCCACGAAGATCAAAACATGTATCTTTGCATTCCATTTGAGCTTTTTGTTTTGGCCTTGTCCACCATTGAAGTTGAAAACAATGGCATAGGCTGCTGTGCTAGTTTTTCTGATTTCAAAGATGGTAACATGCTGTAAAGTTAAAGATTATGCATTTCCTTTGAATTTTAGGCAAAAAATATATATATTTTCATCTTTTATATTTTAAAAATTATAAAAAGGAAAATGGGTGGATGCAAAAGTTTGGTCACTCATGGAGATTTGTCTGCTCAGGTAACATTGACCAAGGTTTCAGACCTTAATTAGCTTGTTAGGGTTGTTCACTATCATCATTAGTAAAGGCCAGGTGATGCAAATTTCCCAACTTTATAAAAACCCAGCCTCCTCTAACCTTGTGCCAATAGCAGCAGCCATAGGTTCTTCTAAGCAGCTGCCTAGCACTCTGAAAATGAAAATGGTGAGGTCCACAAAGCAGGAGAAGGCTATAAGAAGATTGCAAAGCATTTTCTAGTTGCCCTTCAAAATGCAATTATGAAAAGACGTAAAGACGTGACCAGACCAGTCCATCAGCCTCATCTGGTCACATGTTCCTCCACTAGCTGCCGTTTTGTGGTGGACAGGCAACACTCACAAGTACAGGAGGAGAATCTGTACCAATATTAGTAATTGCCACAAAGTCACATCCACAACATGTTTGCTAAATAGTAAACATTTTGGCCCGGAATCATCAAGACTGGCAGTATGTGGCACCGCAATAAATTCCCAGTTAGTGATTGGAGTATGTTTCTGTCAAAACTTACACCATTTTCTGTGCAAATGATGACGAATTTGCCGGGTGTGTTCGGCTATGCCCCCTCCCAGTGAATCCCCACCCACAAATGTCTAAATTTGCTAAAAGGCACAACATTTTTGCTACATTTCAAGCAATTTTACTCCTTGAAATGGGTGCAAGTACTTGAGGAATTAGACCGTAAAGTATATACAAAAAGAGGATCGTAAGCAAAATACAAGTGTAAAAAAGTATACAGGGGGAAATTATTCCTTTTTATTCTACTTCTTGATTTTGGCTAAAAAACAAGCCATGCATCAGCTCTGAACTGAGTGAACCATGCCTCAGTTTATTTAGTTGATCCTGACTCGTAAGGGAAGAGTCAGACGGCTATATAACTCAGATGGGGATCGCAACGTAATGATCGGACTGTCCGTCTGTTCTCCCAACCTGAGCGTGACAGCAACATAGAAATACATGCTGACAAGCTTGGGCCAGTAGATCCCCATCCAAGTTATGCAACTGTCTGACTCTTCCCTTTGTGTAAGTCTTTATGACAGGGCAATGTATACAATAAACTAGGTAATGATAGTCTAGTAATGCATTATTATTATTATACAATGTATGCAATATTCTATGTCATATTATACTAATGCATTATTTTTGTATCTACCATAGAATATCATCTCATAGAGCAATAGAGGATACATCATATAAGATGAGTCCTATGGCAAAACGGTCAAAGATCTTAGCCAAAGCAGATAAAGAAAATGAAGATCTAGGCTACGTAGTTCCTGTCTTCAGAGGAAGGTATGTGCGTATTCTGTTTATTCTTGTATCCAGCCATTCAATCCTTGTGACTTTTACATGGCACCTGCTCTACAAAGTTTTCCTATGACATGCACCATAAAATGCATTCCATGCCAGATTGTGAGTGGGAAGGAATCCTGCAATTACTTTTTGTTGCCTGTAAGCAGCATAGAAAACCCATGGAAACTGGCTTATGTTACATACACTGGGCATCGGGAGTAAAAAGTGTGCAATGTCAGTATTTTCCAAAGCAATCAGATTTGAATATTAAAAAGCTAAAAGAGAGATACCGTCCTAATCAGCTAAACCAGTGTGCACATAGACCTCTTGCAACACTCCATATAGTTCATAGGAATATGGTGGTGTTCAGCTTCTATAAGAAGGTGCCAGAAAAAGCGGCACTCACCATTCCATAAAATAGTCCTTTCTTCCATATCACGGGACATAAAGTGGTAAGCAGGGGGGAAGCAGGGAGCTTGGAGCACAGTATTTCTCACTGAAAATTATTGCAATTACACATGATTTAGAATAAATAACTGCAACCAACCACTTCCTATAACCATCAACAAGCTTCTTACACCTCTCAACTGGAATTTTGAAACACTATTCTTTTGCAAACTGCACCTGGTTTCTCATATTTGAAGGGTGCCTTCTCCCAACAGCAATTTTAAGATCTCTCCACAGGTGTTCAATGGCATTAAGATCCAGACTCATTGGTGGACACTTCAGAACTCTCCAGCACTTTGTTTCCATCAATTTCTGGGTGCTTCTTGAAGTATGTTTAGGGTCATTGTCCTCCTTGAAGACCCATCACCTAGGACACAAACCAAGCTTTCTGACACTAGGCACTACATTGCGACCAAAAATCCTTTGGTAGTCTTCAGATTTCGTGATACCTTCCACACAGTCAAGGCACCCAATGCCATAGGTAGTAAAACAACCACAAAACATTTTTGAACCTCCGCCATATTTTACTGTAGGTACTGTGTTCTTTTCTTTGTATGTCTCATTCCGTTTTCGGTAAACAGTAGAATGATGTGCTTTACCAGAAAGCTCCATCTTGGTATCATCTGTCCACAAGATGCTTTTCCAGAAGGATTTTGACTTACTCATGTACATTTTGGAAAACTGCTTTCTAGCTTTTTTATGTCTGTGTCAGCTGTGGTGTCCTACTGGGTCTCCTGCCACAGCGTTTAATTTCATTCAAATGTCGATAGATAGTTTGCGCTGACATTGATGCACCCTGAACCTGAAGGACAGCTAGAATTTCTTTAGAACTTGATTGAGGCTGCTTATCCACTATCCAGACTATCCTGCTTTGCAACCTTTCATCAGTTTTTCTCTGCGTCAACGTCCAGCGAGATTAGCTACAGTGCCATGGATTGTAACCTTATTGATTATGTTGCGCACCGTGGTCAAAGGAACATCAAGATCTCTGGAGATGGACTTGTATACTTGAGATTGTTGAGATTTTTCAACAATTTTGGTTCTCAAGTCCTCAGACAGTTCTCGTCTCCTCTTTCTGTTCTCCATGGTAAGTGTGACACACACAGACACATAATGTAAGGATTAAGTCAACTTTTCCCCCTTATATTTGGTTTCAGTTGTGATTTTCATATTGCCCACACTTGTTACTTGTCACAGGTCCGTTTGAATGAGCATCACATGCTTGAAACAAAGTTGTTTACCTAGAATTTTGGAAAGGTGTCACCAATTTTGTCCGTCCCATTTTTGAGGTTTTGTGTGAAATTATGTCCAATTTGCCCTTTTTTCTGTTTTTTGTGTTGTTCCAATACACACAAAGGAAATAAATATGTGTATAACAAAACATGTGTAACTGCAATAATTTTCTGGGGGAAATACTTCATTTTTTGGAACAATTTCAAGGGTGCCAACACTTTCCACCATGACTGTTTATTCTACAAGGCACCGCCAAACCATTTCAACTAAATAACGTCTAAATTTCTATAAATTGCAGACAGGTGAATGTCAGTGGGATCACTGACACAGAGGAAGAGAGAATTATGGAGTCAGCGGGATATGTTGCTCGAAGGAAACTACTCTCAACTGGAGAAGGAATTAGTGTATCCAGAAGCGCTTCTTCATCAGCAGCACATTCTGAGACATTCCAGAAGAAATCCAGGAGTGTTTCTATACGCGAAAAGGCAGAGCGTCTCGCTCTCAAAAAGACGGTAAATGTTATACAATAGTAAAAATGTATCTATGCTTTGGGAATACATTATCACGGCTCAGCGCTAAAATAGTATGTGGACCAAAATTAGTGTTAGTTCAAGGGGTATCTTCATTTATATTCTCCACTGATATAGTCATGGCATCACTTTCTGATTATTGCAGTATCATTCTGAGAATTAGGGCACCTGCAGATGAGCGTTTGAAAAATCGTCTAAGTTTCATCCAGAAAACTCAGACAATTTTTTTCTAATTTTTATCCATGTGTCCATTTTTTATGTTCGTGTCATGTCCGTATACTATCTGTGTGCAATCCTTTTTCATACAACTACATTAAAACATGTAAAAAAAAATCACAAACAGTTTTTTAGGTTTGGAATAGAAATCTATCATTAAAAATCGGATGCCACTTTATCACCTTTAGGCCATGTTCATACGTTCAGTATTTGGTCAGTACTTTACACCAGTATTTGTAAGCCAGGAGTAGAACGATCAAAGGAAAAGTATAATAGAAACATGTGCACCACTTCTTCATTTTTCACCCATGACTGGTTTTGTTTTACAAATACTGAGTTAAAAAATTCATCAAATACTCAACATGTGCACGTGTCCTTAGGGTATTTTTATTGCGCTTTTGATGTTGCGTTCTTCAACCAAAGTACTGAACATGTGAACATGGCCATAGACTTAAGTGTGTGTCTCATTCGAGAGTTGGATGAAAGTAGTGCATGCTACAGGTTTTTTTTCTCAAGGCCATAATTTTCTCAGTCTGCCCGGCTGTAAGTGCTTTCTGGGATAGAGTCCTCAAGGTTATACAAGAGGTGACTTTGGTATCAATACCTAGGACCCCAGAGGCCACACTATGTTCCCTATTCCCAAATGCACATACAAAAAAATCCTTAATAATAAACCTCATCCAAACCACTAATTCAATAATCCCTCGTCTTTGAAAATCAGTAGAACCCCTTTCTCCAGAAAAATAGTTTGCGGAGATTGCTAATGTCCATACTACTTAAAAACTGATAGCTCAAACACAAGAAGAAATTAATACAACTGCTGCTAAATTGTTTCACTGGGAAGATTTTCTCGCTTCCCCGACCTATGAGAATGTTCTGAGATGATTCATATGTAGTCCCCGCTCTGTATTTCAACTGACCAACACATTGTCGACAACCCATCCACCAGTCGACGTCCTTAATTTCTTGATTGTAAACATCAGTTCTCCTAATGTCTCTCTCTGTTATGGTCCGCTTTGGTTTACCTTGCCCTCTCACTGCTCTCTTTTCCTCAGTTAATTCATCTACTCCTAGACTTTATTGGTCCTATGCTCTATATATTGTGACCTTCCCCTTTTTCCCCACTTCCTACAGCTTCTTATATACTGAAAACTCTTCACCATAATCGTTGGTTACATGTTGTAATCTCTTGTTATAAATTCAGTGAAACTTTAAATTTGAAGAAAAAATCCTTCATCTGAACAGCATTATTGAATAACATGGGTGCTATCTGATTAAAAATGTAATTGCATATGTCCGATTTATACTCTCGTCTGCATTGTCCCTTAATGTGGCGGAGAGTTGGTTTACTGACATATCTGCTTCATTATTTTTCCCCTGCACAACTGGATGACAAGGAGCACCTCTAAGATGGAACAACTTAGAAAGGGATATGGTGCTAAAATAGCTCAGAATCACCTTCATTCTTAGTATTCAGATTGTTTGAGATCCTAGAGGTTCACCTCACACCAATTATTAATTAATGGCATATCCTAAAGCTAAGCCAGACCATAACATGGGAATACCCTTCTAAGGCTGGCTGCATATGCTGCAAAAATAATATGCAGAAGAACCAAAATTTTATGTACTGTTATTTTCTGCTAATTTGTTTCCATTGCTTTTAAATTGTGTTAAAAAATCCCTTTTCATTTACATTTACTGAACCTTATTTGCATAATCCTTGCCAAAAATCTGTGCCGAACAGTAGCACTTGAGTATACTGAACTTAAGGCTTTTTGTGCATCTAATGCAGTTTTGGAATAGTTTTTGAAGCATAAGTACAGACTGTGAGATGGCTTTTATCCAGGGCTTGACTACATTCTTGTGCTCTTTTGAAAAGTCCAACATCACCGCAAAAGAGCACAAACGGAGTCTATTTTAAAGGTTTGTTTCATTGTAATAAATGGTTCCTTTTTTCGAGGATGCAGATGGAAGTGCCTGCAAGGAGCCATTGCTGAATGCAGTGTGTACTTAGCCTCTTTTTTTATATATGTTGCTTGTCTTTACTATCCACTTCTGGCTTTGCCTGTAAAAAAAATGCTGTGAATAGTCAGGACTCTTGCACTACTGTACATTGCAAAGAACCAGGTATGAGCTGCAATGTGTCAAGGAGGGGACATTGGAGAGACCACACAAAATCCCATCGCTGCCACCAATTTGTTAAAGGTTGCAGCCTGGGAGGTCGCGCAGATCTCTCCACTGTTATCTTTGGAGCTAACAGTTTTCTGTTACCCCTATCATCTGGACAAGTATGTGATTGACCGACGATCAATGAAGGAAATCGCAGGCTGTTTCCACTAATAGGCCAGTTATCGGGAAACGAACAGTGAGCATATGGTATATACACCTCCGACTCCAATGCATGAAATATATGTATATACCCCCCCATCAGGGCCACCATCAAGGCAGTCCTGCCCTGATGGCGTATGGGGCCCAATGAGCACAGGGGGCCCGGAGTGGGCCTGCCTCTGTTCTGCTCACCGTGCCCCAGTGGCAGGATCCTGCCGCTTCAGTAACTGACCGCGCGCGTCCTCCGACACACGATCAGTTAAAATCTGTTGCCGTGCTATGATTAGCTGCCGTACAGTTAACAGCCAGCTAATCACAGGCCGGCAGCTGATGTCAGCGTGCACGTATGATGTCATTGTCATATGCCGGAACGACACTGCGCGCCTCAGCTGCCAGCCTCAGAGAGGAGGACACACCGCAGGAGCTCGGCCAGGTAAGGCTACTTTCGAGAGAGAGAGAGAGAGAGAGACCTTGATTTCTTCTTTCCAGGCATGCGTAGAGGACTAAAACGCAGTTCGGTGGCAGGATCAGTCTTTTGCCTGATCCGGCACCCATAGACTTCTATTGTAACAAGAAGTCTGATGCGCCGCTTCAGGCGCTGTCCGTTTTTTTTCGCCAGAAGCAAAAAATGTTCCTAGACACGTTTTGTACTGCCGCCGGAATTGAAATTTATGCCAAATCCGGATGAGGCGCAATCCAGCGCTAATGCAAGTCAATGACAAAAGAACGGATCCGGCGATACAAAAAATGGATCCGTCTTTAAAAAAAAACGGATCGCGCCTGACGCCAAAAAATGGATGTGTGAAAGTAGCCTAAGGAAAAACTTTTTTTTTTGTAAAGCCGCGGTATGGGGCATATTATACCCGTTTTGGGGGTGCATTATACTACTATGTGGGGAAGGGAAAGGTTATGGATTATACTATGAGGTGCATTATATCCCTATGGGGCTGCTGCATTATGCTATGGGGCTGCTACATTATACTATGAGGTGCATTATATCCCTGAGGGGCTGCTACATTATACTATGGGGCTGCTACATTATACTATGGGGCTGCTACATTATACTATGGGGTTGCTACATTATACTATGAGGTGCGTTATATCCCTATGGGGCTGCTGCTTTATACTATGAGGTGCATTATATCCCTATGGGGCTGCTACCTTATACCTTTATACTTAAAAAATCTTTTGGCCAAAACAAAAGCTGTTGGTTATGTATGTGTGATGGAAACTGTAAATGTTTGATTGGTGAGAATGTGGTGCAGAAGTGGTGTTTTTCCAAGACACGGTGGTGGGACTGTGCAAAGTTCGAAGGGTAGAGGCGGGGCTGGGGTGGAGCCTGGGTGGACTCTCAAGAGGGCCCCGAAAATTTTGCCAGTATGGGGCCCTGAAATTCCTAATGGCAGCCCTGCCCCAGATACAGTCACTGCAAACTCCACAATAATCCCAGAATACTTGCTGCCACCACCAGTCGTGTTTTATACAGGCTGACTGGAGGCCTGATTCTGCTTCTGGTAGCACATGGCTTAGAGGTGTGGGTTAGAGAACAAAAGGAACAATACTGTAAAATTCTATTTTTAATCCAAAATGATAGGCAGTGTTTATAAGAAAAATACTATAGATTTTACAAAGGAAACAAAACAGAATGAACAGTTACGTAAAATAAAATGGTTAAAACAAAAGAAACTTACTATGCTGATCACAGATATCCTTCCTAGAGAAGGAGAGTACTTCGATTGAAAAACATCCTGTGAACCGGAATCATGCATACACTGATATGTATCTCTTCTACATGAACACAGATAATGTGTCTTGTCCTTTTATTAGCATCTGAGTTTATACCCACACTCCCCATGATGACCTCAGGTGGGCCAGGTTATGGGCTGTTCTCAGCCCTTAAGGATTTTATGAAATTACCAACTTATGTGATAACTTCACTGCTTATGATTGCAGAAGTTCAAAATCGCTGCCATATAAAGTATAGTTATGTAATTAAAAGTGTCTTATTGCATATATTAACTGACATTACAAGCAAATCCTACACAAGTTCAAATCTGCTTTTAAGGACATAACTATTCTTTTAATCATCACTATATATATATTTTTATTTATAGATTTTTGATAACATTTTAAAAGTTAAATAATAAACACAGTGGAAAAACATTTTTAATTATTTCACAAGAAAATCTTCTTTTCTTTTCCTATTTTCTCTATCTTCAGGTCTTTTAAATAATAAAAAAATTGAGCTTTGACATGTCAGGTGTCTCTTTGGCACCCATTTTTTTTTAGCTAAACCATGTGCCTAAATATTTTTACCTTCCATTGTCTGTATAGACGATTTGTGTCCTGAGGATGAAGTCTAGACTGACTTTGAATTGAATTGACTGAAAAACATTAAATGAAAAATCCTGTTTTATACTTCTATTTGGATCTTCATTGCCTACCAGCGGCACGGATAAACCACATTTGGCTCCTTTTTTTTCCTTGGGATCAATGTATAGCATTTGTCTTGAAGGAAACAATAGTGTCATTTGAATTCAAGATGTATTTCATGTGTACAAATTCCTTTCCACTTTGCTATATATGTGTAAACACAAGTACCTTTGTTCCAACTCTCTGAAAAAACTTTTCCTGTCTTAATTATTTTGTCCAAAATATAACTCTTTGTCCACCCACAATAGACATCCCCTTTTTCACTGCAGTGGCCCTTTGTCCTAAAAGGAACTGCCCACATTTTTATTAGTATGGTTCACTATTCAGCAATACCTAATTTCCTACTTCCTTATGTCCATTGTAAAAGTCTATTTCAAAGAGAACCAGACCGTCAGCTCTTGTTCCTACTGCAAATCCGCAAGGAGGAGGAGTGAGGGGGTGAATGCCCCCCTAACTGGTGGCTTCAGAGTTTTTAATATTTTCTGTGACACAATGTATCAAAACTCATGTAATGGATGCACCAGGCAACCTAAGTGAGATGTTCTTTTCTATGACCTGTCTTTCGCACCTCTGTGTACATTTCACACTGAAGTAAATTAGGCAGCCTCTTATCAAATGTCAGCGACTTCAGCTGCCTAGAATTTAGAGGACAAGATTGAGAAACTGGAGTGCACTAAGGTGGCATTTAAATGAACCTTTAAAATAATTTACAGGATCTGAGTAACATGTAAACTGAAATGAAATTTCATATGTTGTTACGATCACGATGACCTTACACTAATTTTTTAGCAATTTTACAGCAACTGAAAAAGTTTGTAACAGAGTCAAAATGTTCTTGAGGGTACGTGCCAACGATGAGTATTTGATGCTACAGATTTTGTGCAGCATTTCTGCACCTATTAGGTAAATTAGGTTACTTTAAAATTTTCCTTGCTTTTTTAGGCTGTGTGCCCATGATGAGATTTCAGTGGATTTTTCATGCTCAGGATTTTCACTGAGTTAAAACGCAGCGTCTTACAGTTCCAACAAAGCGGATGATTCTTCAGATTTTGTATTAGTTCAGCCTGATGAAGAGACCTGAGTAGTCTCGAAAGCTTGCAATTTGTTACCATCTTTTCAGTTAGCCATTAAAAGGTATCAACCACTGAGGACTCTCAACTCTAAATATTTTTCTATCTACTGGCTAACACGGTACGAAGATACACATCTTTACTGTAACAAAGCGGATGTGATTTATAGAAATCTCATGCCCTCTGTGCTTTATTTTTACTGATCGTAAACTGACCTGTGGGGCGTTTTTCAAATCCACAACATGTCAATTTCTGACGCTGAGTTTTATGTGCAGATTTTCCCATAGGTTTGTATTCAATGCAGAAAATCTGCAAGTAGTAGTAGATTTCCACAGCCGAAACATGTAAAAAATGCATGTCATCTGCACATAACTGTATCAATAAAGTTTTGTCAAACTAAATACCAGGAAGTATCAAAAACAAAGCAGCTTTATATAAAATATGACATACTACAAAGAGACAAAATTGCAGCATAAAAAACGCACTGAAAAATACAGTGTAACCTAATTTACTTAAGGCCACGTGCACACGTTGAGCATTTGGTCAGTTTTTTACCTCAGTATTTCTAAGTCAAAATCAGGAGACAAACAATCAGAGGAAAAGTGTAATAGAAACCCCTTACTACTTCTGTATTTAGCACCCACGCCTGGTTGTCTTACAAATACTGAGGTAAAAAACTCAACAAATACTCAGCAAAAAAAATGCAGCTTCAAGAATTCATCAAAATCTCATAGTGGGAACTTAACCTGATGCACTACACATAATCATCTGAAGCTCTGATACTTGCATCGGCAACCCCCATCTGAGGATATGTCAGCCATTTTGACATTATTTTTAGTGCAGCAATAGCATAGTCTGCAGTAATTTCCTGCAAAACTGTTGATGGATCTTTCATAGCATCATGGCTCATAAACAATTAGACATTATGTTAAAGCCTCAGGCCACATTCCCATGATGAGTTTTTGTTGTTAAAGATTTTCTGCACCTATTATGTAAATTTGGTTATTGTTCTCTGCATTTTTTCACGTCTTTTTGACGCTGCTAAAGCTGCTTTGTATTTGAGAACACTTTATTGATACAGTCATGTGCAAATTATATGCATTTTTAATGAGTTTCTGCTTCAGTAACGCACTAAAAACACATGTGCTTTTTTTTACCTGTGCATTTTCCTCATCTAATCCAATTCTATAGAAAAAGTCTTCACATTAGGCCGGAGTCACACTACCGTAGAATACGGACGAGTGCTATGCGAGAAAACATCGCATAGCGCTCGTCCCAATGTTAATCTATGGGGCAGCTCCCATCACCGTTTTTTTCTCGTCCGTATTATATGTGCGAGTGAAATTGCAGCATGCTGCGATTGTATGCGTATATCGGCCGAGTCTGGCCAATGCAAGTCTATGGGTGCGAGAAGAAAACGGACATCACACGGACCATCAGTGTGACTTGCAAGAAATACGCACACATTTTCCTCATTACAGCCCACTGAGCCATTAAATTCAAAGGGGAAAAGCAGTGAAAAATGAAAAGCCATACGGATGCCACACAAATACTTAGATGCGAGGAAAACGCATCATCGCATTGAAAACGGATTACATACGGATCACCATACAGAGAACATTTGTGTGTTTCTCGGCAGACAAAATCGGACTGAATTTTTTATATGTTGTGTCTGACTCCGGCCTTACGCCACGTTCCCACCTTCAGTATTTGGTCGGTATTTTACATCAGTATTTATAAGCCAAAACCAGAAGTGGGTGATAAATACAGAAGTGATGACGGGTTTCTATTATACTTTTCCTCTGATTGTTCCTCTCCTGGTTTTGACTTATAAATACTGAAGTAAAATACTGATCAAATACTGAAGGTGTGCACATAGCTGTAAAGAAAAATGGGCGGAAGGGTAACAAGCACACATAGGGTGATGATAGTGAAAGGTACAGATGAGAAGGGAGTTATGGAGTTGCTCACCTGAAAAGGTTGTAATTATCACAACTTCAATAATTGCCCATAAAGATTACAGCTGCTGCAGTTCCGTCGGTAAATGAAGGTGATCCCTCTTTTGCATATCGATTAGTAGAGAAAAGAGATTGACATTTCAAAGTAGACCGTGCTGCTGTAGAGAGGAAGCAGTTACAGTATGGAACAGTAATTTCATGCTTTCATTTTTACACGTTTCATACTAGCACCAAGCTATTTTTCAAAAACAGACCGAAAATATGGGCCCTTGCGTGGGGTTAACCCCTTCCAGCCATGGCCATTTTACATTAGCTTTTTTCTCCCCTTCTTCCAAGAGCCATAACTTTTTTATTTTTCTGACAATATAGCCGTCTAAGGGCTTGTTTTTTGCAGGATGAATCATACTTTTGATTGACACCATTCATTTTTACCATATAATGTACTGGAAAACACAAAACAAAATCCAAGTGCTTTCAAATTGCAAAAAAGGTGCAATTTTACAGTTGTTTTTTGAGTTTTGTTTACGATGTTCACTTTATGGTAAAACTGACCTGGCAATATGATTCTAAACAGTCAGTACGAGTACGTAGATACCAAACATGTATAGTTTTTATTTTAAGTGGTGAAAAAAATTCAGAAATATGTAAGAAAAATAATGTGCTTGTTTTGCCATTTTCCGAGACACGTTTTATTATGAGGCTGTGTGAGGGCTTATTTTTTGTGCCCTGACCTGACATTTATACTGATACCATTTGGGGGACATACAATGTTTTGATCTCCTGCATTTTATTGCAATGTTGCAGCTGAAAAAAAAATGTAATTCTTGCATTTTGATTTTTTTGTTTGTTACGCCATTTACCGATTGGATTAATTTATTTTGGATTTTGATAGATCGGACTTTTAAGAGTGCAATAATACCAAATATATGCATTTTTTAAATTATTTTATTTTTAATGGGGCTAAATGGGAGTGATTTGAACTTCAGTTTTTTTTGTTTTTTTTCATAATTTTAAACTTTTTTCCCACTTTTTGCTGGATTTAATAGTCCGATTGCTTGTGCTATACACACCATGGCATCAGTTCTGCTATGCATAGCTAAAATCACAATGTCCTATGAACACCAGCCACGAGCTGGCTTTCACAGGAGGATCATAATAAGAGGCACAGGGGTCTTCAGCAGACCCTCGGTTGTCATACCAACCCATCAATGCTCCGTGATCACATCACGGACACGCCAATGGGAGCATAGAACAACACAGAGATTGAGAGCGGGATGTAACAGGATCGCGGCTGTTACAGGAACATGATGGCTGATTAAAACAGCTGTCATGTGCCTGCATCAAAGTCATTGAGCCGGCATATGACATAAGTTTACGCCATGTGTTGTGAAGGGGTTAAAAACTAACCATTGTTTTAATTGTTATATCATAAATCAGTAGTACAGGTAGAAAGAAGAAACTTTGTAATATATCTTATCAGAACAATCTGCTTCTTTCTTCTCTTGGACTGATCCTTCATTCTCAAAATTCTCAACTCACAGGTAAAAACTGTATTCAGTTAATGCACGATGTAAGAACCAATCTGCCTTAAATTGGAAAGATTCTGAGTGTTGATCAAACTCTCCATGCCTCTTTTTAGTTTTGTGGGTCTTATTTGTTCTTGTTTCCAGCTGCAGAGCATTTTATCAATTGGTGCCCAAAAGTGAACTGTATAGTCTAGATAAAGTCACACTAGTGCTTAGTAAAGAGGTAATGATATGTCCTAGCCGCGCGTGTCCATGCCTCTTATAATGCAGGACAATATCCTACTATATTGTTTTTAATACAAACTCCTATTTATAAGACGTTAAGAGTCCTTAACCATTTTCCTACAATAAATGTTAAGCTTACTAATCTATAGTTACCAGAGGAAGACCTAGAGCACTTTTCAAAAATAGGCACCAAAATTTCCTGGCATTAGTTCCTTGGCACTCTGTCGGTCATTAGAGAGTCAATAAAAATCATGAAGCGGGCTCTGCAATAACTAACGATAGTTCCTTATGAACTCTTAGATAGAATCTATCTGGTCCTGAGTCCTCTTTCCCATTTACTTTGCTTGGCTTAGTCTGGCCCATAATTACATTGAGCCAATGTATATATATTATTATATTACATTATATTACATTATGTTACGTTATATTGATTGATGTGCTAAGAGCACTGGCCTTGGCGACTATCTCCTTTATAGTGTATACAGACCTAATAATCAATTTAGTAGCACTGCCTTCCTTTGATTAACACTAACCAACTCCCTAATTAATATTTATTAGGGAACTTAGCTGTGAAAACTTTGTTTTTTTCTGTATATAAATGATTTTTTTTGTGTGATTTATTCAGCTTTTTTGTATTCCTGCCTTCATTTTGAATTTTAAGTAATTTTGACCTTTATTGACGTTTTACTAAAGTGTTTTTCCAAGAATTGAAAGTTACCTCCTATATGTACATAATAGCTATCAGTAGGAAAGAATAAGTATTCCAGACTTACCGTATTTTATATGTGATATGGGGGTGTCCAATGCTGTCAATCAGGGATGGTGGGGGACTTTCTGGGTTCGGTTTAATAGAAGTGTCTTTTTTTCAAACTCGATGCATTTTTAAAAATTTTATGCTCTAATATGTCATATAACATCTTTGACTGTCACATACAATAAAAATGTTGCTTTTTCCAGCTAGAAGAAACTGAAGAATTTCACAAAAAGATAAATGAGGACACACTGTTACATGCCCCTGTCTTCATCATCAAGCCTCGTTCTCATACCATCTGGGAGACGCAAAACGTGAAATTTCACTGCACAGTGAGTGGTTGGCCGGAGCCACGAGTCACCTGGTATGCTCACGTTCACAATCCAGACCTGTAAGACTGTGAATTTCCCTATTCCATACTGGTGACCTATGATCACTGGGAGGTCCTATATTTAATTCAATTGGTCAATTTGAACTGTGAAATCCATACATGAGCCATAGCTCGCAATGGTTCGCCCCTCCAGCTAGATTCAAGGAAAGATTAGACTCCATGACTGGATGTATATATGTTTATGAAATGAATACTGTCTCTCTTCATATAGTAGAATTTCAAATATACTCAAAAGTTTTCATGCGATATCAACGGCGCCATTTCACTAGTAGAGATTGTGGGGTCACTTAACACCAAAGCTGTTTTCCTTTGTACCTGCCATTATTTACAAGCATGTAAAATTTGCAAACCATGCTCTGCATTTATAAAGGGGCTAGATAGTGTGACTGCAGACTTATGAATCCCCCCCAGCACATGCACTGTGCACTGCGAAGATTCAACAATTTCTGTGCCGAGACCACTGGGTACGTATGCGTTATGCAAACTCCCGGCCAGAGCCCATTTAGTGGACATGGCTTTGCTCCATACACTTGTATGGAGTGAAGCTGCGCCACGTCTGATGACATGACCAACCAGTGGGCATAATCTCATTCAATACAAGTGTATTGAGTGAGGCCGCACCCACTAGATGGGCTCTGGCCAGGAATATGTATAACGCATAAGTACCCTCCGATCCTGGGTCAGAAACCAGTGAATCCTCGCAGTGCGTTCCCATTAATAAAACTGAAAATATCCAGATGTGTCTGAACTTAGCGTAAGGCCACATTCAGTATTTGGTCAGTATTTTACATCAGAATCTGTAAAACAAAACCAGGAGTGGGTGAAAAATGCAGAACTAGTGCATGTGTTTCTGTTATACTTTTCCTCGGATTCTTCCTGTTCTGATTTTGTACTACAAATACTGGTGTAAAATACAGACCAAATACTGAACGTGTGAACATGGCCTCAAGGTTTGTTTTCATCACCCATATAATATACTGCTTCAGATGAACACTGTGAGATCTGTGATAGACCGCTCAGTGCATATAGGCTGCAAATGTTCTTGGCAGGATGAATCTTGTGTACACAGGATGATGCGCTGTTGAGAATGATGATTGGTTTTACAGCACAAAAGTTCATTTACCTTGTAATAAACAGACATTTTGCTCATTCGTCTGGTGATCAGAAGTCTGTTAACACCAGGCCCGGATTAGCCAACTGCCCTACCTTTCAAATCCCTGGTGGGCCGCACCTCTTGAGCCCACAGGGGGCTATTCACTCTCACATCCCCGCACTGATCTTTCCTGGCGTGAAGGCGTAGCTAGCACTGCTCATTGCTTCTCCACACTCCCTTCTCTCCCTGCCTGGGGCCTCTGCTGTCATTACTGCAGTAAGAGCCACTCGCTGTTTATTACCCCTGGGCATTCTCTGCAGTCAGTAGGGAACCAGGAGGAAAGAGGGGCACTACAAAAAGAACCATACAATCAAGTACCTGGGCTTATCTGCGGTAGTGTGAAGCCTAACAGTCTGGATGGGAGCTTTCTATTTTCTCTGTAAGATTATTGTAAACCGAGCATTCACAGGAACACTACTTGTTCGCAATAATCTTGCACTGTAAGTGGACCCATAGCGCTCTCCTTACAACTTGTACTGTGATCTTTTCTAGGTCAGACGTGGCTGACATACTTCATGTTTTTTTTTTTTCTATCTAGGTATAAGAATAATGTTCCTATTAATGACCAATTTCATTCTGAGAAATACAAAATTGAAAGTGAATATGGTCTTCACTCACTGGAGATCTTTAAGTAAGTAATGAACGCCGTCTAATGATGAGCACGGAATACATTATAGACATTACGGCCTCCGATATAGCTGAATGAGAAGGTTGCGATGTCTATTACAGTATTGTTTATTGTATTGTCTATTGTTGGATGATGGAGGCATGCTGCGAATGTCAGACTTGTGACCCTCCAAACACTAGTGATCAGGGATTAACACCATTTAGCTTCTGCTCCATGGATCTGATCGGGTAACCTCTTTGATAATTACTTTACACATTACATTCATAACTTGCTTATCACTAAGCAAAAGGAAACTTATTCTTGGAAGAATGCCATGGTGGTTGACATGTTCACGTCACCAAGCAATTACTGACATGATTCCTATGTATGTGTTCTGTATAGAAAGTTTTGTTGCTGTGACCTTGGAGAATAGTTCTTTTGGGTGACATGACACCACTCATTAAACTGACTGTAAGAATATTGCTTCCATCTATGACATTTTCTCTTTGGCATCTGTTATTTTTGACATCATGCCAGTGTTTTTTTCTGGTCATTAAGTTGGGAAGCCACAGCTGAGTTCTTTTATTTTTGGCTCACAGATACAATCCTTGGGTATTTGTTATGAACCTTATCTGTAAATACAAAAGTGATTCTCTATTGGCAGCAAAGAATATAGAATATTTTACAGGGAGGCAAGATGGCCAACATTTATTTTCAAAATCATGAAGCTTTTTGTTTCGAGATGGATTATGGGCTGGTGGTCAGGTCTCCAAAGATACATGCCCTACTGTATCTGCTGTTCCTCTTAGCAATGCCCTTACATTAAGACGATATAAAGAATGGTTATTTTAGTGTTATTTTTATTCTCAAATTATATACCCATAACCACTTACTTGTAATTTTAACCCTCCCATTCAATATACCTTCCCTAATTGCCAAGTGGAAAAAAACTGCAATAAATCATTGGTCTGTTGTATTTGTCCAGGATATGATGTCAATGTTTTTGACATCCTGCATTTCATATATGTCATAAGGTTTTCCCCTGATCCAGAGGTAATTTTCCCAGAATAATGGAATGTGGAATAAATCACTGAAGAAAATGTCAGATTTAGAGATGTTATTGACTATGGCATTTTTTGCAGTGATGTCCTCTATTTTTTCTTTCCTTTTGCAGTGAATTGCCATTTCATCTGGATTATTGCTAGACATTCAATTACTCCTAATAGCCTCGTAATGTCAAAACCAACAGTCTGAAAATACATGTTATATTATTGTAGGTAGCTTGGATCCCACTTCTCTCTCCAAATACAAAAACTATTATATCCGTATCTATGTCATTATCATAGATCACCTCTAATGTTATTGTTCTTATCAAACCAATTTGCAGCACTTTAAAGGGGTTCTCTAAGAATGAAATAAAATGAAGTCTCTGATATATTTCAAATTACAGCCCGTCATAGTCACATGTAAGTACGGGCTGCATACAGAAGACATACAGTTCCCGAGACATGTGTCTCAATTTATAAGAGCTGCATCACACATAACACCTTGGTGGTCGGAAGCACGGCTGCAATATGTGAAGAAATATATTTTAACCCATGTTGTGCTTGGCGAGGAGTTCGCCAGCTTCATCCTCCTTCAGTCTGATAGCTTCATAGCTGTGCTCACAGACTCACTGCGCCCAACTGGAAAACAAATAAGTATTGAGGAGGATGAAGCTGGATAAAATTACCCGTGTGCTCAGCAAGGAAGGCATATATTTCTTTATATATCGCAGCCATGCTCTCTGAGGTATGAGTGATACAAGTCTTGTCAATTGAGACCCATGTCTCGAGAGCTATATGTCTTTAGTCTGCAGTCCGTACCGACACGTGACTAAAATAAGTTGCAGTGTGAAATATATCAAAAACTATAAAGTATATAAAATAATAGTTACGCAACATTTTCTGTACTCATAGTATTCCCTTACCAAGGCTCATTTACAATCAATCTGCACTTGCTGTAATAAAAATTAATTCTCATAGGCTGACTTTCTGGTGAGCTTGGACAAATTTAAGTTATACACAACAGCCAATCAGAGGAGAAAGAGCTGCAGAGGGAGGGATTGAGCAGCAGTCTGAACCAATGATGAGAAAGGAGGCGTGTTTCAGACTACCTAAAACTCACTGTAGGCATCCCATCCTAGTCTAGCTAAACTGAAGCCAGAAATAAAGGCTGTGTTCTAATGTAGCTAAGCTATAAAGCAAGCCGCAAAATCTGAGCAAAAGGAATAACAGGTAGCAATTCCCAATAGGTTCTGACTCACCAACCATTTTTAATCTCTTGAGTAGACATTTTCTGTATGCTTGACACTAATGGCAACTATATGATTGGTATTTTACAATGTAATACAGTACAAATAGTGACTGTATGTTGTATTATTGCAGGTGTGATTTTGAGGATACAGCTCAATACCATGCATCAGCAATGAATGTGAAAGGAGAAAACTCTTCATATGCATCGCTCGTGGTGAAGAGTATGTTTACAAATGTTTACTTTGCGTTGCAGACATTTATTGTCATTATATAAAAGGCATATTTCCATTTTAACATATATTTTTCTAGGGTATAAAGGAGAACTGGATGTTACACCTTTGACTCCTCCAAGGAGTGAACCATTCAGCTGTAAGTCACAATCTGATTGAATGTAACATGGAGGGATAGAAAGTTTGCCTACAGCATGACTCCTTTATTTTTTAGTTTCTGTTACACCATATGGCTTTGCTACCAAGTTTGATATCCATTTTGTTGACTCATTTGGAGTCTCATTTGGCAAAGAAGGTGAAACATTGAGTCTTGGTTCTACGGTTATAGTCCATCCAACTATCAAACGCTTCCAGCCTGAAATCCAATGGTACAGAAATGGTAAGTGAATATTTTTCTTTACATTTAACATGTTAGTTCACAATACACTAAATAGGAATATTGAGCCTCTGATGAGGACGAGTCATGTTGGCTTTTAAACCCTGAGGAAATGTTTCTCAACTGTTGATGAATCTATATACTTTATATTTATTACTTATCTATAGGTGCCCGGGAAAGCCGAGTACAGCACTTGGCTATATCCAGCAGTCCCATAGGCAGAATGGAGTTGAGGTCTAGCCTGCTTATATCCACTCCATTCATGGTAGACAAGCCTTGGTCTCTGGGTTCTGGAACCCTGGTCTTGGGGCCGATGGGGGTCCCAGCTGTTGGACCCCCAGCAATCAGCAAGGTATTCCCTATCCAGCAACTAGGGGATAATAGACGATTGGTTAAAAATAATAACCACTAAAAGGTATAACCCATAAAATTATTTTATTATAATTTAAATATTTAAAATAATTTTTTACAGTGCATTTGGACTTTTATGATATGTAGTTGTTGGCTATAACTTGCTAGATTAGGCTTAAAACCACTACTGAATACTATGTATGATGTTGGTCCCCTCACTTTGTATAATGCCCAGTAGTATTGATGCACTGTAAAAATTCTTTTAAATATTTAAATTATAATAAAATATTTTTATGGGTTATACTTTTAGTGGATATTATTTTTAACCAATCGTTGTCTTAAGTTCTTTTGAGTTAATACCCATTTTTATTTTTTGGGGGCCTATTGTGTGTTTAATAACTAAGGGATAATGTCTGATTTTAGGAAAACTAATTTTAGTGTTTTATCTACTGGAATAAAGGGGAACATGTGAGCACCTGTATTTTTATGGTTCACTAGCTTTTATTGATAACATACAGTAGATTTCATGTAACAAGGTAAAAGTGTGTAACGGACGGGTTGGTGGAACCATTGTGCCGTGATCCGAGGAAAACCTGGAGGGACGTGACTAGGTGCCTCACCAAGTCCAACCTCAGCTGACGATACCACTATCCGAGGAGAAAAGAGGGAGGCGGGATCAGGTGCTACACCAGGACTGACCACGGGTATATTCAGCATAAAAAAGGAAGCAGCATCCCATCCGGGTGATGAAAAAATCCAAAGTTTTATTCTGCCATCATACAACGTTTCGACCAATATAGGTCTATGTCAAGCAAACATTGGTCGAAACGTTGCATCATAGCAGAATAAAACTTTGGATTTTTTCATCACCCTGATGGGATACTGCTTCCTTTTTTATGCTGAATTGTTCTATTTTCCAATTGGGCCATTGAACTGGAGCGGGCAACCCGATATTGATGTGCTGTTGCCTGCTGTTTAATTCTATTGAACTCGGGTATATGGCAGCTGACCCGCAAGAGACAGGAGGCAGGAACGACCTGGGATAGTAGACTTGGCAAGCACAAGTGGACACAACTGATAGACAGGCTGGCAGACACAGTTGATAGGCAAGTTGGCACGGCTGATAGACAGGCAGGCAGGCACGGATGATAGGCAAATGTAAACCTACATAGAAGGAAATACTAAAAATAATAAAAACAAATAAGTACCTAGAAACATACAGACTGAAAACCTACAAAGTTTGTTCAACAATTAGGCAAAGTAATGAATATTCTTTAATAATATTCTTTTGTAAAATAATTAAAACACAACACCATTAAAAAAGTTTAGTGCAAATCAGGAAAAGATAAAAATAACACAAGGAATGGGGACGGATGTGCATAATATAAACACAAAATTTAATTTATTAAACAATATGAAAATAAGTCCAATATATAGAATAAATTAAATTACATATGGTATAAATACATAGGAAAATAAGAAAAGGGTCCACTATATAGAGCCTATGACATAATTAAGTAATGAAAAGTGCTTGTGCAACAAATTAAATGATTATATGTCACCTACTCAAATGCTGATAATAATAAATAGAAGGTTTTATACCAAAATAGGACCAAATGAACGTAAGCACTTGACCAGGAGGTAGTTCAATATATTGCACACAACCCGATTACATTAGGCTGAAATCCAGACAATGGAGAATGTAATCCCCATAGAAAAGGCAGTGTCCAATTAATAAACATATATAATATACCAGATCCAAGATGGATACATACTAACCAAGTGGAGCACACCACGTCCCCCTACACCAACTCCAACGTGCGTTTCGCTTCCGCTTCTTCAAGGATGGTTGGCAGGCTAGCATGGCTGATAGACAGGCAGTGTGGCATGGCTGATAGACAGGCAGGCTGGCACGGCTGATAAACAGGCAAGATGGCATGGCTGATAGACAGGCTTCTTCTCCAAACAAATGACAGAGCCCTCCTATGTAGCTTAACAAAATATGATTGGAGCATGTCACTGGGAAGAGTCTGAGTTAAGCTAAGTTCACACAGGGCGTTTTTGCTGTGTTTTTTTTCTGCTGTGTTTTTTTTCTGCAGCAAAACCTGAGTGATTAGCTGGAAAGAAGCTGCGGTACAGACGCAGATTTTGGTGCGTTATTTTGCGGTGGTTTTGCTGCGTTTTTTTCATGCGTTTTTTCCATTGAATCCAATAGGTGAAAAACGCTGAAAAAATGCTGAAAGAAGTGACATACTCTATGTCCAAAATACCAAGCAAAGCACAAAATACTGATGATAAAAAAAACAAGCTGTGTGCATGAGATTTCTGAAATTACATAGACATAGCTGGTACTGTCAAATGCAGCTGAAAATTAGCACAAAAAAACAACGCAGCAAAAACGCCCAGTGTGAACTTAGCCTTACATCTGGGTAGGGAGTCCATTATTAGAATATTTATCTCTCCAAATCAAGAAAGTGGCAATTAATTCCATTTTTTTAGATCAGTCTCCAGAGAAAACAAAAATGGTTTGTAATTAGGATTAACGATCACCCTGGGGTATTTTAACCCCTAAATATTTAATGTGGGCCATCTGAAAGGAAAAGCTGATTGGTGTTGTTGGGCCTCATTGTTTGGGATAGTAATGTTTAGGATCTCAGATTTCTGGACATTGATCTTAACCCCTTAACGACCGCCGATACGCCTTTTAACGGCGGTCATTAAGGGTACTTAAACCACAGCGCCGTTCATTAATGGCGCTGTGGAAAAAGCGAATAGCGCCCCCCCGCAGTCAGATTTTCTCCGGGGTCTCGGCTGCCGGGGGTAGCCGAGACCCCAGAGAACATGAATCGGGTCGGTTTTTACCGACCCCAATGTTGCGATCGCCGTTATTAACCCTATAACTGCGATCGCAACAAAAAAAAATGATGTGCCATATAATTTCTCTCTCCTCTGATGTGATCGGACATCAGAGAGAGAAATAGGGTCCCCGATCCCCTTGTGGCCCCGATCACCCCTTCTGGCCCCAGGGCCCTCCGGTGTCCCCCGGTGCCGCCGCCATGCTGCAAAGGGGAGAAAATAGCGGGCGCTTGCTTAGTGCGCCCCCCGCGATGTGCTGGGGGGCTTGGGCAATTTTCTCTGGACCCAGAGAACATGATCCAGGTCGTATATACAGACCCCGGTGTTGCGATCGCCGTTATAACAGTATAACGGCGACCGCAAAAAAAATAAAAATAAAATGATTTCTCTCCCCTCTGATATGATCGCACATCAGAGGAGTGAGAATTAGGGTCCCCAGGACCCCCAATCCCTCCCTGTACCTCCCGGTGTCCTCTTGTCCTCCAGCAGGTCCCAGCCTCCCGGCCTCTTCTTCCTGAAAAAAAAATGGCAGCAGATTCAAAAAATTTTTCATTCATTCTCCTAAAAGTACATTTTGATCACTGTGATAAATCATCAATAAAATATAGAAATTATATTTATTTTCATTTTTCCGTTAGGGTTATAATTAGGGTTAGGGTTATAATTAGGGTTAGCATTAGGGTTAGGGTTAGGCTGGGTTCATTCTGCGTTATGGCAGTCCGTTAGACTGACTGCGTTACACCGTGGTATAACGCGGTGTAACGCAGTCCGTTAGCGCTGCCAGTCACCCCCATTTGAGGGCGGCCTGCAGCGTCTGGGCTCCGTCACCGCTAGAGCAGATGAATCATCTGCCGATTCCTCTGCGCTAGCGGGTATAGCATAACGCAATCGCGTTATGCTATACCGTTACCAGCCCGTCAACGCTATGTGTTGAACGGGCTGGTAAAACGCAAAATGAACCTAGCCTTAGGGTTAGGGTTATAATTAGGGTTAGGGTTGGAATTAGGGTTAGGGTTACAATTAGGGTTAGGGTTACAATTAGGGTTGGGATTTAGGTTAGGATTAAGGTTAGGGTTGGGATTAGGGTTAGGGGTATGTTGGGGTTAGGGTTGGAGCTAGAATTGAGGGGTTTCCACTATTTAGGTACATCAGGGGTCTCCAAACACGACGTGGCGTTCAAAAAGTCAAATGGCGCTCCCTTCAGGGGTGAACCTAGCCTCTGTGCTGCCTGAGGCGAACTGCAAAACGGTGTCCCCCCAATTTGAGCGAGGAAGGTTACGGCGCGGCAAATTTTAGGCCACGCCCCGACCACCCCCATTTCACAACTAGTCACACCCATGTCCACGCCCCGACCACACCCATTTAGCACTGGTGATCACACTGACTGGTACTGAGGGCACAGTGACTGGTACTATGGGCACACTGTTACTGAGTAAAAGAAAGAACAGAGAGAGAAAAAGGAAAACAGAGAGAAAGGAGAGAGAGAGAAAGAGGGGAAAGCAAGAAAGAACAGAGAGAAAGTAGAGAGAGAAATAAATAAACAAAGAAAGGGAAAAGAAAGAACAGAGAGAGAGAAAAAAAACAAAGAGGGGAAAGAAAGAACAGAGAGAAAGAAAGAACAGAGAGAGAAAGAAAAAAAGACGGGAAAGAAAGAACAGAGAGAAAGAAAGAAAGAACAGAAAAAGAAAGAGGGGACAGAAAAAAAGAACAGAGAGAAAAAAGAAATAGGGGAAAGAAAGGAAGAAAGAACAGAGAGATAAAGAAAGATGGGAAACAAAGAACAGAGAGAGAGAAAGAGAAATAAAGAAAACAGATAGAAAGAACAGAGAGAGAGAGAAAGAACAGAAAGAAAGAGTGGAAAGAAAGAGAAAGAAAGAACAGAGAGAAAGAAAGAACAGAGAGAGAAAGAAAGAGAAAGAAAGAACAGATAGAAAGAAAGAGGGGAAGAAAGAACAGAGAGAAAGAAAAAGAACAGAGAGAGAAAGAAAGATGGGAAAGAAAAAAAGAACAGAGAGAAAGAAAGAGGGGAAAGAAAGAAAGAACAGAGAGAAAGAGAAAGAAAGAGGGGAGAAAGAAGAGAGAGAAAGAAAGAAGGAAAGAAAGAAAGAGAAAAAGAAAGGGGAAAGAAAGAACAGAGAGAAAGAAAGAAAGAGAAAGAACAGAGAGAAAGAAAGATGGGAAAGAAAAAAAGAACAGAGAGAAAGAAAGAGGGGAAAGAAAGAACAGAGAGAAAGAGAAAGAAAGAGGGGAAGAAAGAAGAGAGAGAAAGAAAGAAGGAAAGAAAGAAAGAGAAAAAGAAAGGGGAAAGAAAGAACAGAGAGAAAGAAAGAGAAAGAACAGAGAGAAAGAAAGATGGGAAAGAAAGAACAGAGAGAGAGAAAGAAAGAGGGGAAAGAAAGAACAGAGAGAAAGAAAGAAAGAGGGGAAAGAACAGAGAGAGAGAGAGAAAAAGAAAGAGGGGAAAGAACAGAGATAGAGAAAAAGAAAGAAACAGAGAGAGATAGAAAGAAAGAGGGGAAAGAAAGAACAGAGAGAAAGAAAGAAAAAGAACAGAGAAAGAAACATGGGAAAGAAAGAACAGAGAGAAAGAAAGAAAGATTCTATAAAGATACTATAGCAGCCTGGTTCCCATTGTAGTGCCCACCTGAGCCTCCCGGTGCAGGACATATCATAATCCGCTCACATGGCCGACATCCCCGATTCCAAGGCGAGGACACGGTAATGGATCTGAAGCATTCCCTGAAGTGCCTCCATGGTTCCGTCACAATCTCCTCCTGGAATTACCTAATTTCCGGTCATCTTCCAGCACATGTTCTGGTGGAACATCACGTGCGAGTTTTAAAGTGCTCCTCGGGGCTCCGGCATGTACTCCTGTGTCCACGGGAAAAGCTCCTGGCTGGGACAGCGGGGCAGACCCTCAAAATCGGTAGTATCCCGCTGAATTCAGGATGCTTGGGAGGTATGAATGCTCCCACCATACACCTTGTACACGCACGGCTCTGCACACCTCATACACACACGGTTCCGCTTTGTATGCCTCGTACACACACGGCTCCGCTCCGTCCACCTCACACACACAAGGCTCCACTCAGTATACACATGGCTCCACTCCGTACACCTTATACACACGCAGCCACGCTTTGTACACCTTGTACACACACGACTCCACTCCGTAAACCATGTACACATGCGGCTTTGCAGCATACACCTCGTACACACGTGGTTCTGCTCCGTACACCTTGTACACACGCGGCTCCGCTACATACACACAAGGCTCCACTCCATACACACATGGCACTGCTCCGCTCTGTACACACACGGCTCAAGCACGGAGCCCTGTGTGTACGGAGCTGAGCGGCTCAACTCCGTACACTTCACACACACAGGGCTCCGTTTCGTACACACACAGCACTGCTTTATCCACCTCGTACACACGGCTCCGCTCCGTAAACCTCGTACATGAGCGGCTCGGCTCCGCAATCCTCGTACAGACACACGGCTCCGCTCCATCCAACTCGTACACACAAGGCTCCGCTCCATACACCTCGTACACACACAGCTCCGCTATGTACACCTCGTACACACACGGCTCTGCTTCGTACACCTCGCACACAGTACAGCACTGCTACATCCACCTCTTACACACACGGCTTCGCTCCGTACACCTCGTACTCACACGGCTCCGCTCCGTACACCTCGTACACACACGGCTCATCTCCGTACACCTCGTACACAGTACAGCACTGCTACATCCACCTTGTACACACACGGCTCCGCTCCTACACCTCGTACATACACGGCTCCGCACACCTCGTACACAGTACAGCACTGCTACATCCACCTCGTACACACACGGCTCCACTCCGTACACCTCGTACACACACGGCTCTGCTCCGTACACCTCGTACACAGTACAGCACTGCTACATCAACCTCGTAAACACATGGCTCAGCTCCGTACACCTCGTACTCACTCGACTCCGCTCCGTACACCTCGTACACACACACGGCTCCGCTCCGTACACCTCGTACACACACACGGCTCCGCTCCGTACACCTCGTACACACACGGCTCCGCTCCGTACACCTCGTACACACACGGCTCCGCTCCGTACACCTCGTACACAGTACAGCACTGCTACATCCACCTTGTACACACACGGCTCCGCTACGTACAACTCGTACACACACGGCTCTGCTCCGTACACCTCGTACACAGTACAACACTGCTACATCCACCTCGTACACACACGGCTCCGCTCCGTACACCTCGCACTCACACGGCTCCGCTCCGTACACCTCGTACACACACGGCTCCGTACACCTCGTACATACACAGCTCCGCTCTGTACACCTCGTACACAGTACAGCACTGCTACATCCACCTCGTACACACACGGCTCTGCTCCGTACACCTCATACACACACGGCTCTGCTCCGTACACAGTACAGCACTGCTACATCCACCTCGTAAACACATGGCTCAGCTCCGTACACCTCGTATTCACACGGCTCCGCTCCGTACACCTCGTACATACACGGCTCCGCTCCATACACCTCGTACACACACGGCTCCACTCCGTACACCTCGAACACACACGGCTCCGCTCTGCACACCTCGTACACACACGGCTATACTCCATACACTTTTCACACACGGCTCTGCTACATCCAACTTGTACACACTACAGCTCTGCTACATCCACACTGTAAACCCATCCCGACCCCACATACAAACTTACCCTCAGTCATCCAGCACCATGACAACCATCACAGCATTCCTGCACACAAGGACACTGATCATGTGACCCCTGACTCCTCCCCTCCTGTGACCTCATCACAGGTCCTGTGGGCACAGAAGAGTTCAGTATAGCAGCGTCATTGACAGCTGTGACAGGCTGAGCTGTAAAGGCAAGGAATGGGTGCATGGGGGGCGTGGCGGCTCGTCTCCCTGCAGGACATATAGTGTCCAGAGCGGGACAGCTGGAGGGGGGGTCAGATGTGACTGTGTGAGGGATTAAGGAGAGCCGGCCGGCACCACACCACATGTTATGAGTTCCGCTCTGCTGCCCCCTGGCTGCCGCCGCCTGAGACAACAGGCTCAAGTCGCCTCATTATAGCGGCGCCCCTGGCTCCCTCCCTTACGAGCCCTGCCGTGCGCCCAAACAGTGGTTTACCCCAACATATGGGGTATCAGCGTACTCAGGACAAATTGCACATCAATTTTGGGGTTCTAATTTCTCCTGTTACCCTTGGGAAAATAAAAAATAGCTGGCTAAAAAAATAATTTTTGAGGAAAAAAATTATTTTTTATTTTCACAGCTCTGCGTTTATAAATTTCTGTGAAGCACTTGGGGGTTCAAAGTGCTCATCACACATCTAGATAAGCTCCTTGGGGGTCTAGTTTCCAAAATGGTGTCACTTGCAGGGAGTTTCTACTGTTTAGGCACATCAAGGGCTCTGCATGCAAACACAACAGAACATTCCATCAAAGTCTGCATTAAAAAATGGCGCTCCTTCCCTTCCAAGCTCTCCCATGCGCCCAAACAGTGGTTTCACCCCACATATGGGGTATCAGCGTACTCAGAAAAAATTGCACAACAAATTTTGGGGTCCAATTTCTCCTGTTACCCTTGGGAAAATAAAAAAATAGCGGGCTAAAGAATCATTTTTGAGGAAAAAAATGATTTTTTATTTTCACGGCTCTACGTTATAAACTTCTGTGAAGCACTTGGGGGTTCAAAGTGCTCACCACACATCTAGATAAGTTCCTTAAGGGGTCTAGTTTCCAAAATGGTGTCATTTGTGGGGGGTTTCCACTATTTAGGCGTATCAAGGGCTCTCCAAACGCGACATGGCGTCCAATTTCAATTCCAGCCAATTTTGGTTTGAAAAAGTCAAACGGCGCTCCTTCCCTTCCAAGCCCTGCCGTGCGCCCAAACAGTGGTCCCCCCCACATATGGGGTATCGGCGTACTCAGAACAAATTGGACAACAACTTTTGGGGTCCAATTTCTCCTGCTACCCTTGGGAAAATAAAAAATTGGGGACTAAACGATCAGGTTTGTGGAAAAAATATGATTTTATATTTTCACGCCCGGGCGTTATAAACTTTTGTGAAGCACTTGGGGGTTCAAAGTGCTCACCACACATCTAGATAAGTTCCTTAGGGGATCTAGTTTCCAAAATGGGGTCACTTGTGGGGGGTTTCCACTGTTTAGGCACATCAGGGCCTCTACAAACGCGACATGGCGTCCAGCCAATTCTGCGTTGAAAAAGTCAAACGGCGCTCCTTCCCTTGCGACCTCTGCAGTGCGCCCAAAAAGTGTTTACCCCCACATTTGGGGTATCGCCGTATTCAGGAGAAATTGCACAACAAATTTTGTGGTTCATTTTTTCTTTTAACACTTGTGAAAATAAAAAATATTGGTTCCGAAGTAAAGTTTTTGCAAAAAAAGTTAAATGTAAATTTTTTCCTTCCACATTGCTTCAGTTCCTGTGAAGCACGTAAAGGATTAATAAACTTCTTGAATGTGGTTTTGAGCATCTTGAGGGGTGCAGTTTTTAGAATGGTGTCACTTTTGGGTATTTTCTATCATATAGACCTCTCAAAGTGACTTCAAATGTGATGTGGTCCCTAAAAAGAAAAATGGTGTTGTAAAAATGAGAAATCGCTTGTCAACTTTTAACCATTATAACTTCGTCACAAAAAAAAATTTGGTTCCAAAATTGTGCTGATGTAAAGTAGACATGTGGGAAATGTTATTTATTAAGACATTTGTGTGACATATCTCTCTGATTTAAGGGCATACAAATTTAAAGTTTGAAAATTGCTAAATTTTCTAAATTTTTGCCATATTTCCATTTTTTTCATAAATAAAAGCTAGTCATATAAAAAAATTTTTACCACTAATGTGAAGTGCAATAAGTCATGAAAAAACATTCTCAGAATCAGCGGGATTCGTTAAAGCGTTCCAGAGTTATAACCTCATAAAGTGACAGTGGTCAGAATTGTAAAAATTGGCCCGTTCATTAAGCTGCAAATTGGCTCTGTCATTAAGGGGTTAAAGAGAACCTAACTCTTAATGCATGCTGCTCCATCTTCCCAATCCAGCCCCCGGTGGTTATTAACTTTATTTTAAAGTTACTGCCCCTCATCAAACTCTTCAAACTACTGTAGGATGACTGGAGGTCCCACACTTGGAAAGAAAAAATAAATTAAATGTTTGTAGGAAACATTGATAGTTTTTGTTCTCCACCCCCCATATTTTATACCCTATTGGATATTTTTTTTCCTTGAGGTGCATTTGCACTGAAAGATAAAGCGTTCAATTCACAATAATATTTCTGTGTAAACAGGCTGATGATCACCCAATGAATGAGAAAAAGCTCATTCATAGGGTGCAATTATTTTTGTGCAGCACAAAGGATCATTGTTCTTGATGGTGCATCATTCTGTGTAAACAGACTATTAAACGATGGCTGATCGGTAAAATTTTACGTCTGTTGCCACCTGTCGGTCAGTGTAAACAGACCTTAGGGTGTTCGCTAGATTTTCCATAACTAATATATAAAGGAATGGTGAAAGCAGGCAGCCCTGTCTTTTTCCATCACGATTCCTTAAATTAGCTGACAATAAATCATTAACCCTCACTTGTGCAGTAGGGTTATTGTATAAGGCCACCACCAATTCCCTCATTTAAGGACCTAGACCTAACTTAAAGAGGACTTTTTTTTCTTCTTGAGTGTACTATGTGTGATCTCGGCTTTGAAGATCAACTGGGTGTTTCTTCAGTCTTCTTTGAGGGCATGTGCTTTCATCCCTCCTACACAGATGCATCCAATCACAGTTCAGCATCTTATCTAGCAGCCTATGAGACTCAGAAGCTGTCAAGCAGTGATCAGCAGTATCAAGGAAGGAGTTAAAGTGCACATCTCCAGAGAAGACCATGAAGAAACGTCCAGTAGAACTACAAGCAGAGATTTCATGCAGTGCACACCAGATGAAACAAAAACGGAGAAGAACGGCAGAGTGTCATGTCCTCCAGAAGCCCAAATGCTTTTTCAGCGTCGACACTCAGTAGACATAGGAAAGACCCCAAGAACCTGCAGAGATCAGCGAAAAGTTGTAGAGATCAGAGACAAAGGCCTCAGTGCAACAAAGCATTTACACAAAAAAAACGCTTTGAAAAGTTAAAATTTTTTAAAAAATGCTGAGTTGTTCAAAAATGTTTCAACATTTGGTATTTTTTCACCATTTCAAGCAGCTCCGCCAAAGTTGGTGGAGCTGGGAACGAGCTTGGATGGTGCATGGTTATGCCCTACCATCAAACTAATTTTTAGTTGCAGCATTTCTTAACCTACAAATGTTACCCCAGTTTGTGACTGGAGTAACGCTTCTGTCTTTACGTTACATTTCTTTTAAAGACTGGCATGGCTTTGAGTTTTTGATATAAGGAATATTGCTAAATCTAACAGTATTGTTTTAATTACTGGCATTTTTAAAGTCTTAAGATGCTGAGTTTTATAGAAATATTACTGACTGCCAAAAACGCCAAAAAAAATAAAATGCCAAATATGTTCACTTTTTTAAACTTAAGAAAAATAGTAACATCTGACAGCAGCGTTTGACTTAAAAAGGCTTGAAAACCATTAAAAATTAAATAAAAAAAAAAAGCCATACTGAGCAGGCTGATCTACTATGTGTGTATCCCATTAGAGCCTAATGCAATTTGCTTGTCATTTTCAGGAGTTTTGGTTACACCATCCAAATGGCTCAGCACCCACTGGAGTGGAGGACATGCCATGTTGACTCTGAGGCATCTCAATAAAGAGGATGAGGGTTTGTACACCCTGCGAGTTGTCATGGGAGAATACTATGACCAATATAGTGCCTATGTATTTGTAAGAGGTAAGAAAAGGATAAGTAATATGTCATTATACTTTTATATATACTCCTGGATGTACTTTAGATTATATGATAATTTTGGTGTTGACATCATATTTTCAGATCAGGGGGGATCACAGCAGTCGGACACCCAGCGATCATAAAGTTATCCCCTATCCCATTGATAAGTGATAACTTTGAAAGTTGATAATACCCCTTTATGTCTTGCAAGGGTGTAAATATCACTAACATAACCCACTGTAATCAGCCACAAACAATCGGTTATGGAAAACTCTATTCTATTTGGACTATTTTAAGGATTTTGAAAAAAAACCCTATATGATTGCTACTTTTTCTATTATGATTTCCGTTTTTTTGCATTCTGTATTTAAGTATAAGGCCACATTCACATGATCAGTATTTGGTCAGTATTTTACATCAGTATTTGTCAGCCAAAACCAGGAGTGGAACAATCAGAGGAAAAGTATAATAGAAACATGTCACCACTTCTGTATTTTTTTTTACACTCTATTGTTTTTTGCTTACAAATACTGAGGAAAGGTACCGAGCAAATACTGAGTGTGTGACCGTGGCCTACTAAGAATTTCCTATGCAAAATATCAAGTATAAGCGGTCGTTGATATGGTTTTCACCATGGTATCCCGTTCTAATAAGGCCAACTTCTTACATTTTTTTTGTTCATATGTGAAAACCGATCCTTGTTTTTTTCAGCGTGCTGGATGCATTGTTGGTCTGTGTGTCAATTTTCACAATCATTGTTTTATCTGTTTTTCTCACATGAAGAACAAAAAGTAACTTGTACGACCCATTAAACAACACACTGATGACATCCACGTGCCAGCCGTTATTTTTTTTAGTGGACCATTGACTTGTATTGACGAGGAGTTTGATCCACAATACAGATCAAATGGGACATATCTCATTATTGATTGATTGTAATGGGTCCGTGATTTATCCATTATAAGAACGGATAGCACACATGCTAAAAACCCTGATGCATGAAAAAGAGCTAGTGCTGTGACCTCCCTGGTGCTGCTAGTGCAGGACCGTATCTGAATACTCATGCTGCAGGATCCTAGAATATCTAGCAGAGGCAAGGTCTAAGGGGCAACGTTTCTCCTTGTGGAGAGTGAAATACCGGCTCTGGCATGCCAAGGTGAGGATGGAGGCTTATTCGCCATAGAGTTCAAGTCCTCTTCCTCCATGAAGAGGCATTTTACACAGCAGAGCCAATATTAACTAGGCCACATCTCACTTTCACCAATGTAGTTGCTATGATCTGAAAGAAGAGAAACTTGTATAAGATGATGCTCTGAGATTTATGTGAAAAAAATGGAAATGGATAACCCCAAGCTGACTTTTTCACCTGCAGATTTGTGTAAATTTGCATTAAATTCATGTGTAAATTCACGTTATGTATGAAAACTATTAAAATTTGAGTGTCCTTAGTGGGTGTTACCTTTTAATGGCTAACTGAAAACACGATCAAATACTGAGGACTCACAAGTTCTAATAGTTTTATTTTTCATGTTGTGTTTCATTCTTTGTTTTGAAAAAGCTGAAATCTGCTTGAAAATCAGCATATTTTCTGTAGATGTCTGCATGCTCTGATTTTTCCACTAGGACTCATTCCCACTTGCAATGCAATCAGACAAGTGCAATCCGATTAAAAATCGGACTGCATGCGCCCCAATGTTTCTCTATGGTGCAGCTCATATCTGCGATTATTTTCTCATGCCGATTTGGCATGCGAAAACAAGCGCAGCATGCACCCAAAAAATGGATCGTACGCACCCATGTAAGTCTATGGATACGTACAAAACCTGAGTGCAGTGCGGTTTCCGCCGACACCGGCATCAGAGGAGATGGAGAAATTACTTTTGCCGTCTCCTCCACAGCTGTGCTGCGATCCTGTCATGCGAGAGGGGATCGGGAGCACATAGTGCTGACACTCGGATCACGCTCGCAGCAGAGCAGGAGCCGAGTGTCAATAACATATCGCATCCGATGCTCTCGCATGAGAGAATCATCGGATGTCATACACTAATGGGACCCCAGCCTTACATGTATTCTACTAAAAATATTGCTGATTTTCTGTGTAAAATCCTCAGTGGAAATCCATAGGCAATTACAACACAAATAACACAAACATATAGAGGCCGATTAATCAAGTCTGGCTTTAGGTCTTGCACCAAGGTGTGCTGGTGTAAGATAAGCCAAACTGATTAAGCGTAGCGTACTTTTATATAAATTTGGCGTATGTTTCAGCTGCAGTTTTCCAACTTTTCAGTTTTACACCAGATTTCTGCCTCGAAACGTTTGATGAATCGACCTCATATTGTTGAAATAACAATGCCACACACTTCTATCATGCCTAAATAATGCCGGCACACAGGCTCAAATCTCTGTGGCCTTGTGTTAATCCAGAATATTCTAATTTGTTAATAAGCCCAGAGGAAACAGCTGATGTGTCATGTTTCAAAGAAAACCCAAATTAAATTTTCATTTTCACATAAATACATGTCCCTTATCCAACCATTTGTCTAAAGTCTTCAGATGTGATAGTTGTCCTACAGTACTGGGGGATAGCTAGTATCGGCATGCTATACCCACAGACAGGATACCGGGGAGATCAAGTCTATTAATAAGTAACACAATAATAATTATTCCTACTCACCTGGTTTTCTAATTGAATTAAACATTGTTCCGCATTATGTGGAGCTTACACTAAGAAATGTCCGGTAGAGCGGTGGCAGACGTAATCCCTGTGTCAGCTGTCACGGAGCAGCTGAGGCTCTGGCAGTCTGGCACTTCTCGAGTGCTTTGAATTCTTGGCTCTAAGTTAAGGATCCAAAAATCCACCTATGCTAATTTCAGCAGTACATATGGGAAGGCAACCTTGACGGGTGTGACGCAAATAGACACACCTACAAATAGTCTCCATCATCATTTTTAAATAGCCTCACTGGTGCTGCGCTTATATAGGGAGAGATTTATTTTTTTGTATTAGGGCCCCGTCACACATAGCGACTCACCAGCGATCCCGACAACGATATGCACTTGTCAGGATCGCTGGTGTGTCGCTACATGATCGCTGGTGAGCTGCCAAACAGGCAGATCTCAGCAGCGATCAGGACAGCGACTACGCGGGTAAAGCGATGCACGTCGCTTAGTGACCCGCAGTGTACATTAGATACCAGCGTGCTGGTGCAGGGAGCTTTTAACCAAGGTAAGCAGCGGGTTTCTAAGCGCCGCCCGGCGCTTAGAAACCCGCTGTTTACCTTGGTTACCAGTTCCCCTGCAGCAGCGCGCTGGTATCTAACGTACACATCGGGTTTCTAGGCGCCGCGTGGCGCCTAGAAACCCTATGTTTACCTTGGTTACCAGCTCCAGCTCGCCGATCGCTGGTCTCCCGCCTGTCATATGCAGCGATGCGCACTGGCCAGCGGGAGACCAACGATCAAAAAAATGTCCAGGACATTCCAGAACGATCAGCGATACTCGGCAGGGGAGCCGGTCGCTGATAAGTGTCTCACATAGCGATATCGCTGGGGAGATCGCTGTTGCGTCACAAAGCTTGTGACTCAGCAGCGGTCTCGCTAGCGATCTCGCTATGTGAGACGGGGGCTTTAGAGTTCACGGCCTTGAATTCAGTAGTTAAGTCAGAGCGAAACGACCAACTAAGAACTTAGGTCTGAGGGTAGGTTCGCTCAATATCTTTTCCAGGCGGGTTTAGAGCAGGTCTGACGTGAAACCCGCCTGAAAAAGCACTAACAAAATGAACATATTAATTTCTGTGTAAAAACAACTTGCTGTTCATATGTTCAGGATTTTGTGCGTCTCTTAACCATTTCTGGTTTCCAAAGATAATAAGTGCTTATCAGAAGGGACCTGACCATTCTTCAGCAGTGTTCCACTCTGAAGACCTTCTATAAGACCTTCTATATAAGTCAATGGAAAGGCTGGAAAGAAACCTAGGAGAGGCTCGGGAAATAACCAAAAGACACTGAAAAAAGACACTTCAGGTTTACAGAACAGTAGAGAAAAGGAGAATTTCCTCAAGAATCTTCTGCTTAAAAAAATGAGGTTTTTGGCTGTCTGAAAAAGATGTTGCATTCACATACCGTAAGGGCTCGTTCAGATGAGCATACTTTGTGGACTTGTGCTGTCCATGCTCCCCACAGACCGTATATGAAGAGCACATACACCCACTATGCAGAACTGTCAAGCCTGGCATGGTGACACCTATTTCTCATTTCTAAAAACATGACTGGATTCAATAAAAAAGAGCATTATAAAGATATACTGCTATTCTTTGTATGTGAATCTGGTTTGGGCAAATACAAACTGAGGTTGATGCCTCACATTATAGCGCAATGCTGAAGGGGTCTGACTTCACTACAGATTGCTTTTATTCTGAGAATCAGCGGTGATCCCAGACTTCACCCATGTGATTTTCTGGCATGATTCTATGACATTTGACATATCAGAATGCCACTTGCTCTAAATTTCCCCTATACAAAAAAATTTTGGAAGAGCATTTGTGTTGGCTGTAATGTGTGTACTGGAGTTTTATCAAAGAAGTTGTCTCAAACACTTAATATGAGAGAGGCCTAAAGGCTGAAACATTCCTCAGCAAAATAAGTTGTTTTCCAGGGATCTAAGGAGAAATGCCATAACACTCCGCTAATAGCTGCAGATGCATCTCTTGAGACCCTGGCAAACAGCTGCATGCACACATGTCCCACCTGGAGCAAAACACTCTGGCTTATAGTGGAGAGTCCTGAGCAGAGGATTACTATGATGTCTATTTGCCCCATTAGCCATTAAAGGGATTATTTCAGCAGGGTTTTGCTATGTCATCTGAGGACAGCATGATTTAGGGGTTAAAACACTGAATTCAGCGATGTGTCACTTATTAGGTTGTGTGTTGTTTTATACTTACAATGAAGGTTTTATCCCTAGGAGATAATCACTTCCTGCACTACAGCAGCAGGTGAGCCCTAGTCCAACCACATGCCCTCCTCTGATAGCTGCTCACTGTCACTAGACAATGTACAAAGAGCTGTGGTGTGGGCGAGGTTAGCTTTCTCAGCTCTGCTGCATTCTACATCTGAAAGCTCTAATTGTGTCACACCTGCTGAACCCAGTAAACTAAGTGATAAACCATTGGAATCAGGGTGTCTTTTCCTACATTATGCTGCTCTCACATGAGGAAGCAAAAACCTGCTGACAGATTCCCTTTAAACATTCTTTTATTGTTGCTTATGTATTCAATTGCTTTCTGCCCTACTCTCTTATAGATGGTGAGCCGGAGGTTGATGGAGCTCCCGCTGCTCCTCTAGATGTGGAATGTCTTGATGCTAATAAAGACTATGTAATAATTTCATGGAAACAGCCAGCAGTTGATGGCGGGAGTCCAATTGTGGGTTATTTTATTGACAGGTTAGTATCATGAATATTCATATTAAATTGTAGAATTGGCATATCTTACCGACCATCTTTTCAGATGTACAGAGCTGTATATTTATGAATAGTTATTAAATAACCAAGGCCGGCTTTAGACAGAGTGCAGGCAAAAATGAATTGCAGTGCACCAAGTTTTGATAAATTGCACCATAAGACAGAGACATGTAGGCTGCCTTTACCTGAGCCGATTTCAGACCATTAAAGAGGCGCGGATTGATTTTATTCAAGTTATTCAGCACTGGTTTACCGGTCAATTACACAGGCTGATGAAGAATGACGGGGGACAATAGTATTGCTAATAGATTGTTCTGTCCCCATACAATATCATATTTATGGCAGTACATCTGATGTTTACAGCCGGTGATGTGCTGCCAAGAACAATGATTTATGTTCAATCCAATCCAATCACGCGATAAATGAGTGTTCTTTTTGTTTGTTGGGTGATTGCTTACATGTTTACACCTAATTATTATTATTATTATTTATTTATATAGCGCCATTAATTCCATGGTGCTGTACATGAGAGGGGTTACATACAAAGTTATAGATATCGTTTACAGTAAACAAATTTACAATGACAGACTGGTACAGAGGGGAGAGGACCCTGTCCTTGTGGACTTACATTCTACGGGATAGTGGGGAAGAAACAGAAGGTTGGGGGTGCGGCAGCTCTGGTGGTGGCGAGGCGGCAGCTCTGGTGGTGGCGGCAGCTCTGGTAGTGGTGGCGGCGAGGCGGCAGCTCTGGTGGTGGCAGCGAGGCGGCAGCTCGGGTGGTGGCAGCGAGGTATCAGCGAGGCGGAAGCTCGAGTTGTGGCGGCGAGGCGGAATGGTTATTGCAGGCTGTAGGCTTTCCTGAAGAGATGGGTTTTCAGGTTCCGTTTGAAGGATCCAAGGGTGGTGGATAATCGCTCATCTTCGCTGCTGGTGACAGTGACTGACACATTAGCCAATGATGGGACAGTAGTAGTCCCATCATCCAGCTAATGTGCTGAATGTAAAAAAACACATACATTACATACAACATATAACATACACATGACATACAGAACATAGAGTATATACTCACCTATTCCCCGATGCCATCGATCTGTGTACCGCTCTGCCGCCGGGAGAGAATGACGTCACTACATTTCATTTTCTCACGGCAATGCTGGGTGAGAAAATTCCCACACAGCATTGCCATAAAGTGAGAGAATGAACTCAGGTAACCTCAGGGATGCACTGCAGGAGCCATTGTCTCCTGTCAGTGCATCACTAGGAGGCCCTACAGAGCAGTGGCATCACCTGATGTCACTGTTCTATAGGGGAGACCGTCGTGAGACACATTATTAATTGGACTGCGTCGGACAGGGAGTATACGGTTGTTTTATTTTTTTACGTTTTATTACAGGAGATCGAGGGCGTTGCTTGGATCTGAGCGTATAATAAAGATATGAAAACTGTGTTGTGTTTTATTTAATTAAAATAAATTATTCTTATGCGTGTGTTGTTTTTTTTAACCCTTTATTAATATAAGATTAATAATGGATAGGCGTCTTATTGACGCCTCTCTATTATCAACCGGGCTTAATATCACCTTACAATAGCAAGGTGATATTAACCCCTTATTACCCCATATCCCACCGCTACAGGGGAGTGGGAAGAGAGGGGCTAAGTGCCGGAATTGGCGCATCGTAATTCTGGGGCGGCTGGGTGCTGATATTTTTAGCCAGGATGGCACCAATATCCATGACCCCATCCTAGGCTATGAATATCAGCCCGCAGCTGTCTGCGTAGCCTTTCTGGCTATAAATTCTAGGGGGACCCCATGTCATTTTTCTTTTGGGGTCCCCTATTTTAATAGCCAGTGAAGGCTAGCTGCGGGCTGATATTCATAGCCTGGGAAGATTCATGGGTATTAACCCCTTCCGAGGCTAGAAATATTGGCCCCGGCTGTCGGCTTTCCCCCTCTGGCGCAGAAAATTGTGCGGGAGCCCACGCCATTTTTTTTTCCTATTTTTTTTATTAACTATATTGCGTTAAGATTTTGTGTGTGTGTGCGCGTGTCTTTAACTATTTATGTACCATTTTATCTATCATCTATCTATCTACCTATATATCTTTCTGTCTATCTATATATCTATCTTTCTAGATATATTTCTAACTATCTATTATCCATCTATCTATGTATTTTCTATCTCTATCTATCTATCTATCTATCTATGTATTATCTATCTATCTATCTATCTATCTATCTATCTATCTATCTATCTATCTCTGTGTGTGTAATGGAGTGTGGGTTGGACAAATGTAAAAGAGGAGGTTGGACAAGAAATGACATCACAAATCTTTTTTTTTGTTAAATAACATATCTTTATTTAGCTGTCAAAAACGCATACAAAAACGCATGAGAAAAAAGCATGAAAAACCGCGTCAAAAAAGGACATGCGCTTTCTGCCAAGAGGTGCGGATTCGGCGCGGAAAAATCCGCAGGCAAATCCGCAACGTGTGCACAGGCCCTAACTGTATATTACAGACACTGCACGTCACACGCTCTGCATGTAACACACACTGCATGCTACATAAACACATGCTGTATTACACAGAAACTGCACATGTATGTATATTAAATATTACCTATATACTGTATATAAATACTAAATATTGAGCACGTGATGATAGCCTATACGTTATTTATTGCATAGAGTGCAAACCTTTGTGCAATACGCGTTGCATTGCATATACAGATAGTAAACTACTGAAGCGTATATTTACAACATAAACAAAGGAAATATCATGTACTCAGGGTGCCACGAAACTGATAATTGGCAGAAAAAAACTACAACTGAGAGAGATATATTGGATTCTAATTCTAGATATAACACAGCCTGAAGATATCAACTTTAGAAACAACACTGCTTACTCCTTGGTGAATTAGGCTATGGTTCCACGGTCCGGAACCATAGCGCTTTTGACGGAGCGGAAATTCCGCTCCGTCTAAGCCCCGCCCCCTTTCTGACGCGCGATCTTTCCGGAGGTGTTCAGGACACCTCCGGAACACCTCCGGAAAGAGCGCAGGGCTACATAGCCCTGTGTTAATTATGTTGCGGCGACGCACCGTCGCCGCAATACGCGAGGACATGCTGCGGTCTGAAAAGACGCGCCGCATGTCCGTTTACGCAGGTTTGCCACCTGCGTATTGTTACGCATAGTGGAGACGGGATTTCTTGAAATCCCCTCCACTATGCTGTAACATCTGGACGCTGCGTGTTTGGCGCTGCGCCAGCGCACAGCGCCAAACACGCAGCGTTTCCTGACCGTGGAAACTCACCCTTAGTGTTACTGTTTATAGGTCACGATTATAATAATAATTACATAGCAAATAAATACTATGGAATAATAACACATGTATGTAAAATTCGGGTTTATGAAAATTATTTCAAATCCAATGACAGATTCTTATGTTTTCTTATGCCCTGATTTAAAAAAAAAAAAAACGCTTCTATTTTTATTTATCACATATGGATTTTCAGGAAAGTAGAACAAATGGGAATGTAAAAAATGTAATTTCAAATTCATAAGACAACCCAAGGCTTTGAAACGTTTTAACATGTTCTCCACAATGGACTTAAAGAGAATCTGTCACCCTAAATTGGCGGGATATTTAAATGATGGCAGTCAGGTCAGATGGGCGGTGTTTTGGGTACTTGCCTTAACATGTTGTTCGCCGCTGTCTCCATTATTTCTGGGAATTGTAGTTGTTGCCCTCCATATAACGCGCCTGCGCATTGCAATCTTGAATTGTGCACGCGCAGTATGCTTTGCCCGCAGATTGCAATGCGCAGGCGCGTTATATGGAGGGCAACGACTACAATTCCCAGAAATAAGAGATCTGCCTTCTCCGCTGCTGTGCTCCAATCCACTCTGTGCGAGAGGCTCGGAGCACAGTAGAATGACACTCGGCTTCCACTCGCAGCAGAGCAGGAGCCGAGGGTCATTAGCATATCGCATCGAATGCCATACGCTAGTCTGACCCTGGACTTAGAATCATGCTCAGCTCTGCACTGATATCAGGCGAGAAGACTATCAGTCATTACTTGTCTCACACTGGAAACATTCCCTTTCATATAAAATAAGCTCTGAAGGCCGAATCTCATTCAGATCTATGTCCAGCCCATAGATCTTAACAGCTCATTAACATATTAAGAAAAACATCTCGATATGTCTAGAATAAAACATCAGATCACTAATATCAAGGTATCATTTCATTCAGTTTCTTCTGACCTGCATGTCCATATAGATGGCTTAGGAGGGTTGATCCTACTGACAAATTCTCTTTAAATTGTCACAATAGATGTAACAAGTGCCATGTGTTCATTATATACAGTATGTGTATATTATATTAACTGAGTTTTCCTCTCCTTTTATGTGTAAGGTGTGAGGTTGGCACAAGCCACTGGACACAGTGTAACGACACTCCGTGAAATTTGCCCGCTTCCCAGTTACTGGCTTGATTGAAGGAAGATCATACCTTTTCCGTGTAAGGGCTGTAAATAAAACTGGAGTCAGCAGACCTTCTCGTGTTTCAGAGCCAGTGGCAGCTCTAGATCCAGCAGACAGAGCCAGAATCAGAAGTAAGTCATATTTGTATTTGTGTAGAAATCACTGTTCTACTACTTAATATAGTATTTCTCACAGTTTATAGTTGACTACATTGCCTAGGCTACAAATTCCCTAAGCAATTTTCTGTGAGCTAAACAGCTCTTATTCCATGCTTACACTTTTTCTTCCTGTATTGATATATTGTAGCAAAGTAATACAGTTGTCATTGCTAGTCTTAGGCCGCAGTCACACTACCGTACAATACGGCCGAGTGCTATGTGATAAAATATTGCATAGCACTCAGCCCAGTGTTACTCAATGGGGGAGCTCAGATCTGCCATTACTTTCTCATGCCGAGTCAGCATGCGAGAACAATCTCAGCATGCTGCAATTGGCACCGAGACTCAGCTGAGTCTCGTCTCACTCGCACCCATATAAGCCTATGGATGTGAGAGACACAGCGCACAGCACTCAGATATCACCCGAGTGTGGTGCAATATACGCTGATGCAGGCAGCGTAGGAGATGGAGAAATTAAATTATCTGCCTCCTGTTATGTTTAGGTAGCTGAGGAGAAAAAGCAAAAACGGCAATACACCAGAGAGACTGGAACCCAGGGGCGGACCTACCGCCCGTGCAGCCCGTTCATTGAACGGGGGCCCCAGGGGAGAGGGGGCCCCTCCAGCCTCCAGCACCCAGGGCCGCCATCAGGGCATTACAGCCGTTACAGCTGTATGGGGCCCGGTGATCAGGGGGGCCCGAGCACGCTGGCAGCCCGGTCCGCGCGGCGCTCAGGCCCCCCTACATTTTGTTCAATGTTCCGGCTTCGCCAGTGCTCTTCATAACCCAGCCTGCCGGGCCCTCCCCTCACCGCCCCCGGGCCCTCCCCTCTCCCTGATGCACCAGCCAGCGCCGCCCTCACATGATGTCACACGCTGCTCTGCTCCACTTCCTCATTCCGCCGGAGCAGAGCAGCATGCGGTATGTGAATGTGTGTATGTTACGTGGTGGGTAGGGCCGACAGCTCCTCAAGGGCCCCCGCTCTCCAAGGGGCCCCCAGCTAGCGGCACATCACGCCGGTACATCCGCCGGTACAGTTCAAAGCAATGATGGAGGAGAGAGCGTCAGCTGACGCTCCCTCTCCCATCATTCCCCGCTCTGCCTCTGACACAGCGCTGTGCGCGATGACGTCATCGCGCACTCACTGTGTACCAGGCAGAGCAGGAGACAGGAGCTGGGAGCAGCGCGGGCACAAGGAGAGGTGAGGAGTGTTTTTTTTTTCAAATGTCTGAGTACTGGACTGCGGCTGTGGGGCGATGAGGGCTGTGTTATATGGGCCGTACAATATACTATGTGGGACGTGCTGCGTGCAATATACTATGTGGGCCATGCTGCGTGCAATATAATATTTTGGAAGTGCTGCGTGCAATATACTATGTGGGCCATGCTGCGTGCAATATACTATGTGGGACGTGCTGCGTGCAATATACTATGTGGGCCGTGCTGCGTGCAATATACTATGTGGGCCGTGCTGCGTGCAATATACTATGTGGGCCGTGCTGCGTGCAATATACTATGTGGGCCATGCTGCGTGCAATATACTATGTGGGCAGTGCTGCGTGCAATATACTATGTTGGCCGTGCTGCATGCAATATACTATGTGGGCCGTGCTGCGTGCAATATACTATGTGGGCCGTGCTGCGTGCAATATACTATGTGGGCCGTACAATATACTATGTGGGCCGTGCTATGTATTATGTGGGCCGTGCAATATACTATGTGGGCCGCGCTATGTACTATATGGGCCGCGCTATGTACTATATGGGCCGCGCTATGTACTATGTGGGCCGCTCAATATACTGTGTGTGCCGCGCTATATACTGTATGGGCCGCGCTATATACTTTGTGGGCTGCACTATATACTTTGTGGGCCGCACTATATACTTTGTGGGCCGCGCTATATACTGTGTGTGCAGTGCAATATACTGTGTGTGCCGTGCAATATACTGTGTGTGCCACGCTATATACAGTATGGGCTGCACTATATACTGTGTGTGCCGTGCTATATGCACCAGCAGAATAGTGAGTGCAGCTCTGGCGTATAATACAGGATGTAACTCAGGATCAGTAATGTAATGTATGTACACAGTGACTGCACCAGCAGAATAGTGAGTGCAGCTCTGGAGGATAATACAGGCCTAACAACTAACAGACAGGTAGTTTCTAACTGCCTGCCAGTTCTGCCCAGATCTAGATCTCTGCTCAGAGTGGTCAATGACTGCTCCTGTGGCTTTCTCTGACATCACATCAACATTACAGCAGCTTCTTTTCCGCTCTGCTTTGTTGATGTTGCGTGACTGCTGATGTCATGCTGATTAACAGACAGGTGCCCACTACATAACTGTGTGGAGACAGCTGTTAAACAGCATGATGTTGGCAGTCACTCCCCTTCAACAGAGCAGCCTAGAAGATAAAGAGCTGTCTATTGACATGAAGCAGCAGAATCACTGGCTGGAGAGGTTTGTGACTGACCTATGCAAGTGGTAGGTAGAACGGCCAGGTAGGTATCATCTATCTCCCTATTAGTTTTTATGATCATATTAAACAACTTTACTATTTAGATTTGATAGTTGCGTTCTAAATAAATATTACAATCTATATGATTACATAACTTTGTTGCCCTATAAAGTGCGGGGGGGGGCCCGAAAAATTTCTTGCACAGGGGCCCACTACAGTCTGTGTCCGCCCCTGCTGGAACCTATTGGATTGTAGTAACCTGAACTAACCACACAACTAGAGGTAGCCGTGGAGCGTTCCTACGTTGATCCTAGACGCCTCGTCACAGCCTGAGAGATAACTACACCTAAAGGCAGAAAGATGAAAGCTATCTGCCCCGGAGCAGATCCCCAAAGAAAATAGGAAGCCCCCAAACATGTAATGGCGGTTAGACAAGAAGAAAGCACGGACACAGACAGAAAATAGAATGAGCAAACGCTGGGGCCCAATCTGTCTAGACAGAAAAGTACAGGAAAGAATTCTGACTGCAATCCAACAAAAAACCCTAAAAAATACCAACTCTTCTGATTGCAAAAACACCTGCGATCACACGACCTCCACCACCTAAATCAGATCTCTGGTGTAACAAAACTAAGCCGCAGCCACTGAAAAATCAGGAAAAAGCAAATAAACAAATAACAGTGGCTACAGAAAAACTGAGAGGAGCACAGGCCCCAGGAGGGGACCTGGCTGACCTCCACAAAAGTGCAGAAAACTATGCAAAAAGCAAGCACAAAAAGAAAAGCAGAAAATATCTTATCTGAAAGCAGAGATGCAGGCAAGACTCCAGCAAACTTCCAAATGAACCAGGAACCACAATTGAGACAAGAACAATTGATCACCGGCGACCATCATGGGAGGGAACCTCCCTTATATCAGTCCAGTCAGTGATCCCAGATTGCCATTCCTCGCTGGAAGGTTCAGTACTGTCTGTAACCACCAGAGGGAGCCTCTGCTCAGAAACCATCTCTAGCATATTCATAACAGTACCCCCCCTTGAGGAGAGGTCACCGAACCCTCACTTGTGCAACCAGGCCGATCAGGATGAGCTCGGTGATAGGCACGGATCAGTCTCCTAGCATGGATGTCCGAAGCAAACACCCAAGAATTGTCCTCCTGACCATAACCTCTCCTGTTGTGTTTTGGTAGCTGAGGAGAAAAAGCAAATACGGCAATACACCAGAGAGGCTGGAACCTATTGAATTGCAGTATCCTGAACTAACCACACAACTAGAGGTAGCCGTGGAGCGTTCCTACGTTGATCCTAGACACCTCGTCACAGCCTGAGAGATAACTACACCTAAAGGCAGAAAGAGGAAAGCTATCTGCCCCAGAGCAGATCCCCAAAGAAAATAGGAAGCCCCCAAACATGTAATGGCGGTTAGACAAGAAGAAGCACGGACACAGACAGAAAATAGAATGAGCAAACGCTGGGGCCCAATCTGTCTAGACAGAAAAGTACAGGAAAGGATTCTCACTGAAATCCAAAACAACCCTAAAAAATACCAACTCTTCTGATTGCAAAAACACCTGAGATCACACGATCTCTACCACCTAAATCAGATCTCTGGTGTAACAAAACTAAGCCGCAGCCACTGAAAAAACAGGGAAAAAGCAAATGAACAAATATCAGTGGCTTCAGATAAACTGAGAGGAGCACTAGCCCTAGGAGGGAACCCGGCTGACCTCCACAGAAGTGCAGGGAACTATGCAAAAAGCAAGCACAAAAATAAAAGCAAAAAATATCTTATCTGAAAGCAGAAGACTCAGCAAACTTCCAAATAAACCAGGAACCACAATTGAGACAAGAACAATTGATCACCGGCAGCCATCATGGCAGGGAACCTCTCTTATATCAGACCAGTCAGTGATCCCAGATTGCCATTCCTCGCTGGAAGGTTCAGTACTGTCTGTAACCACCAGAGGGAGCCTCTGCTCAGAAACCATCTCTAGCACATTCATAACAGTACCCCCCTTGAGGAGGGGTCACCGAACCCTCACTTGTGCAACCAGGCCGATCAGGATGAGCTCGGTGATAGGCATGGATCAGTCTCCTAGCATGGATGTCCGAAGCAAACACCCAAGAATTGTCCTCCTGACCATAACCTCTCCACTTAACCAAATACTGGAGTTTCTATCTAGAAAAACGAGAATCCAATATTTTCTCAACCTCATACTCCAGATTGCCCTCAACCAAAACAGGGTCAGGAGGCGCAGCCATAGGAACCACTGGCTCGACAAACCTCTTCAATAAGGACTTGTGGAACACGTTATGGATCTTAAATGTCCCTGGAAGAAGCAAACGGAAGGAAACAGGATTAAGAATCTCCATGATCTTATAAGGTCCAATGAACCTAGGCTTAAACTTTGGAGATGCAACCCTCATAGGGATATTTTTTGAGGACAACCAAACCAAGTCCCCCACTTTAAACCGAGGACCATCAGTCCTATGCTGGTTGACAAACCGTTGGGCCTTCTCCTGAGAGAGAGACAACCTCTCTACTACCTGGTCCCAAATCTGCTGCATACGCTCCACAACAGAGTCAACACCCGGACAGACAGAAGCCTCCGCCTGTCCCGAGGAAAATCGAGGGTGAAACCCAGAATTGCAGAAAAATGGAGACATCAAGGTGGCAGAGCTAGCCCTATTATTAAGAGCAAACTCAGCCAAAGGCAAAAAAGAGACCCAGTCATCTTGATCAGCAGACACAAAACATCTCAAATAAGTCTGCAAGGTCTGGTTTGTTCTCTCGGTATGTCCATTGGTCTGAGGATGAAATGCAGAGGAGAAAGATAATTGAACACCAAGTTTAGAACAAAATGTCCTCCAAAATCTGGAAACAAACTGGACTCCTCTGTCAGACACAATGTTCTCCGGAATGCCATGTAACCGAACCACGTGCTGAAGGAACAAAGGCACCAATTTGGAGGAGGAAGGTAACTTAGGTAATGGCACAAGATGTATCATCTTAGAAAACCTATCACAGATTACCCAGATAACAGTCATTTTTTGAGAAACAGGGAGGTCGGAAATAAAATCCATAGAGATATGGGTCCATGGCCTCTTGGGCACAGGTAATGGCATTAACAAACCACTAGAGCGAGAGCAAGGCTTGGAACGAGAGCAAGTCCCACAGGACTGCACAAATTCCCTGACGTCACGAGACAAAGTAGGCCACCAAAAGGACCGACTCACCAAGTCTCTGGTACCAAAAATCCCGGGATGACCAGCCAACGCGGAACAATGAATCTCAGACATCACACTCTTCTTCCACTGGTCTGGGACAAACAATTTCCCAATAAGGCAGCACTCAGGTTTATCCTCCTGACACCCTTCCAGAGCCAGTCTCAAATTGGGCGAGATGGCAGAAAGTACTACACCCTCTTTCAAAATAACAGCAGGATCAGATAACTCAGGAGAGTCCGCAAAGAAACTCCTCGAGAGGGCATCCGCTTTAACATTCTTAGTGCCAGGAAGAAACCACAAAATTAAAACGTGTGAAAAACAAGGCCCACCTGGCCTGTCTAGGATTAAGTCGCTTGGCTTATTCGAGATAAACCAGGTTCTTATGGTCCGTGAGGACCACCACCTGATGTTTGGCTCCTTCCAGCCAATGTCTCCACTCTTCAAAGGCCCACTTCATGGCCAATAACTCCCGATTACCCACGTCATAATTACGTTCAGTTGGAGAAAACTTTCGAGAGAAAAAGGCCTCAATGAACCATCCTTTTGGCCACAAAGAAAGAAAACGGCGCCCAAGGGTGAAGAGGATGGTCTGATATGACCCTTCTCCAATGACTCCTTGATATAAGATCGCATAGCATCGTGTTCAGGTACAGACAAGTTAAAAAGGCGACCTTTAGGAAATTTACCACCAGTCACTAATTCAATAGCGCAATCATAGCTCCTGTGAGGGGGCAAGGATGCAGATTTACTTTCACTAAATACATCCGAAAATCAGTCAAAAAGTCAGGAACATGCTGAGACTGGGGAGAGGCAGAAAAAACAGGAGTGTCAGTATTAACACATTGGCAGCCCCAACTGGTCACAGACACAGATTTCCAATCCAAAACAGGATTATGAGACTGTAACCAAGGGAAACCTAGTACAATAATGTCATGCAGATTATGCAGCACCAGAAATTTGCAACTCTCCTGATGATCTGGTTCAACTCTCATTATCACCTGAGTAGAAAACTGGGGTTTATTCTCCACCAAAGGGGTAGAATCAGTGCCCAGTAGGGGAATAGACTTCCGCAGGGGTATCATGGGAAACCCACAACGTTTGGCAAAGTCAAAATCCATCAGGTTAATAGCTGCTCCTGAATCAACAAAAGCCTGAGCAGAAAATGTGGACAGGGAGCAAATCAGGGTAAGGCTGTGTTTCCACGTTCTGGAAACACAGCGCTTTGGACGGAGCGGAAAGTCCGCTCCGCCCAAAGCCCCGCCCCCTACTGAACGCGCGGTCATTCCGGATGTGTTCATGGAACACATCTGGAACACATCCGGAATGACCACAGGGCTACATAGCCCTGTGTTATTTCCCTTGCGGCGACGCAGCGTCGCCGCAAGGGAATAGGACATGCTGCGGTCTAAAAAGACGCGCCGCATGTCCGGAAACGCAGATCTTCCGCCTGCGTGTTTTGAAGCATAGTGGAGACGGGATTTCTTGAAATCCCTTCCACTATGCTGTAACATCTGGACGCTGCGTGTTTGATGCTGCGCCAACGCACAGCGTCAAACACGCAGCAAATCCGGACTGTTTCCTGACCGTGGAAACATACCCTAACAGTCAACAGAAATTTAGTCTGAACACTCCCAAGACAATTGAGCATGCAAAACGTCTTCCCCGCTTAGGGCAGACAGAAAGAGCATGAGAGGCGTCACCACAGTAGAAACATAACCCATTGCGCTTTCGAAACTCATGACGCTGAGCCCCAGAAGTCACTCCATCACACTGCATGGGCCCAGGAGCTGACTCACAAGGCAACACCATTTCACGCATACCTCTGCGCTCACGCAAACGTCTGTCAATTTGAATAGCCAATGACATGGAATCATTGAGACCAGAGGGGACAGGGAATCCCACCATAACATCCGTTACATTCTCTGACAGCCCCTTCGGAAAAAGGGCTGCCAAAGCATCATCATTCCATTTAGTCAGGACTACCCATTTTCGGAATTTCTGACAGTACAACTCAGCGTCTTCAAGACCCTGATTTAATGCCAACAAGGTTTTTTCAGCTTGATCAGTGACATTAGGTTCATCGTACAATTGCCCCAGAGCCAGAAAAAATACATCAATATAATTCAAAACAGGATTCCCAGGTGTCAGGGAAAAAGCCCAATCCTGAGGGTCACCCCGCAGGAGAGAGATGACAATTTGAACCTGCTGTGCTGCGCTCCCCGAGGACTTAGGTTTTAAGGCAAGAAACAACTTACAGTTATTTTTGAAATTCAGAAATTTAGCCCGATCCCCAAAAACAAATCTGGCATGGGAATCCTAGGTTCCACAACCGGCAACCCAGCAAGATAGGTAGCAATACTCCGAACCTTAGTGGCAAGCTGATCCACACGGCCAGACAACTGTGCAAACTCCATTGAGAGAAAAAAAAATCCTCCTCAGCACCCATACAAAAAGAGGGAAAAAATGCAACAAACAGAAAAAAAAAATCTCTGACAACTCTGACAACTTTTTTTTCTTTCCACACTATTTTTCCCTTCTGTGAGTACCATATAATTTTCAGTTTGGCCGGTGATACTGTTATGTTTAGGTAGCTGAGAAAAAGCAAAAACAGCAATACACCAGAGAGGCTGGAACCTATTGGATTGCAGTAACCTGAACTAACCACACAACTAGAGGTAGCCGTGGAGCATTCCTACGTTGATCCTAGACGCCTCGTCACAGCCTGAGAGATAACTACACCTAAAGGCAGAAAGATGAAAGCTATCTGCCCCGGAGCAGATCCCCAAAGAAAATAGGAAGCCCCCAAACATGTAATGGCGGTTAGACAAGAAGAAAGCACGGACACAGACAGAAAATAGAATGAGCAAATGCTGGGGCTCAATCTGTCTAGACAGAAAAGTACAGGAAAGAATTCTGACTGCAATCCAACAAAAAACCCTAAAAATACCAACTCTTCTGATTGCAAAAACACCTGAGATCACACGATCTCCACCACCTAAATCAGATCTCTGGTGTAACAAAACTAAGCTGCAGCCACTGAAAAAACAGGAAAAAGCAAATGAACAAATAACAGTGGCTACAGAAAAACTGAGAGGAGCACAGGCCCCAGGACGGGACCCGGCTGACCTCCACAAAAGTGCAGAAAACTATGCAAAAAGCAAGCACAAAAAGAAAAGCAGAAAATATCTTATCTGAATCAGAGATGCAGGCAAGACTCCAGCAAACTTCCAAATGAACCAGGAACCACAATTGAGACAAGAACAATTGATCACCGGCGACCATCATGGGAGGGAACCTCCCTTATATCAGTCCAGTCAGTGATCCCAGATTGCCATTCCTCGCTGGAAGGTTCAGTACTGTCTGTAACCACCAGAGGGAGCCTCTGCTCAGAAACCATCTCTAGCACATTCATAACAGCCTCCTCTGCGGCTATGCTCCGATCTTCTCTGTGCGAGAGGATAGGAGCATGACACTGGGCTCACATTTGCAGCAAAGCTGGACCCGAGGGTCATTAACATATTGCATCCGATGCTGTCGCATCTGATGCCATTCGCTGGTGTGACTCCAGCCTTAGGGTTCGCCCACACTAGCGTATAAATCTGATAACTACAATGCAAGAGAAAATCGGATTGCACTAGGAGAAATTTAGGCAATGAAGCAGCATGCTGTGATTTCATTTTGAAATCTGATGGGTGTGAGAAAAAGATCACATTATATGGACCATCAGTATGGCATTTGATTTTTACCGATCTATTACAATTCTGTAACATAGGAAACTGTAAATGGTGCTGTAAACGATTAATAGCTGCTGACTGAAAAAACAGATTGTATTCGGACAACACACGGAGAAAAGTCGTCCCACTTTCCTGGAAGAGAATGGGACCGACTTTCTTATGCACTGGTGTGAGCGTACCCTCACAGAGACTGTCCAGACTTGGGGTTAATGTCTGCAGTCATTTTATGTGACTGCAGACTTGTGACTCTTCGCAGCTTGCACACTGTGTGCTGGCAGGATTCACTGACACCGGGAGCTGGCGATCATGTGACTGCAAGTAAGTGAGTTGCATACTTCCTACCACATTCCGACTATACGTATCTGGCCTCACTCAATTCACTTGAGGCCCCACACATCTAGTCGGAACGTGACCATATGTATGCAAATCGTATACTTCTGGTCACACACCTGTCTGCTCCCAGTGCTGGAGAATCCTGACAGCACACACTGTGCGCGCTGTGAGGATTCACAAGTCTGCCTACTTGTACACCAAGTCTGGTCAACCTCTTTAATAAAGGGCTCACTGGAGTACGAGATGCTGAATTCATTAAGAGGTACAGTACATGCCACCTAATAAATTCAGCAGTAGAATGTCCCTTCATGTGCCTCTCCAGAAATGCTACTCCAGTTAATGATTGTTGCAAGCACTTTTGCTGTATTTGACAGGTGGGCATAATCATGCCATGTCCTGGCTCCTCCTCAGCTTCCCACATTTTGGCAGAGCTGCTTCTAATTAGCATGAAAATACCAAAAGTTGCACAACTTTAGTGCAACTCCACATTAAGCAAAAATGTTGTTATTTTTTTAAAGTGTTTTACACCAGATTTCTAGCAAAAATACTTTGTTGAATTAGCCCCAAATGATGTTAGAAAATGACAGAACTTTATACTTTTACTTTTTCAATCACTGTTCTATTACCATCATTATGATATATCTCAGGTCGTCCTTCTGCTCCATGGACCGGACAAATCATTGTAACCGAAGAGGAACCCACAGGTCAGAAAACTGTAGAGAGCGAGTGAAGATTGTGCGTGCTCCACTGTGTAGAAGAAAATATATACCGTATATATTGACATAATTGGTGCATAGAAATGTTTTATATGCTTTGCACATTTATTAATTGTTTTAGACATTTTTCGGGAAATGGAACAACATGTAATAGATTATTCATTACCTATCAGGAAAAAGTGTGTGATTTCAGATGTAACGCTGTTACAATGTGATAATACACGTTTTTAAGTTTAAAAAAGTCGCAAATTACCGTATGTGGTTTTTAAACTTTCACAGAGATTTCCACTGGTGATATTTTTCTAAAAAAGTGGATAGAGCTCAAAGATGTCCCAAATCTGGCATCCAGCTTGGGCCATTTTGATAAATTTGGCACGGATTAATCATTTGCGTTTTTTTAGTCACTCTTATCGTCTTCTGGTATTTGTTGGCAGTATTTGCACCAGAAACTTCTTCATAAATTTTGCCAAAAAATAAAGTAAAAAGCTTTTTATTTTTGTCTTTAACTTCTTGTTGTGAGTTTTTAGTGCAAAAAGTCACTGGTTCCAAGTGTGCATAAAATCACTCCAGGATGAACTGGAGTATATATGCTCAATGCAAATGTTGCAATTTTACAGTCACAATTGGTGAATCAGCTAAAAACCTCAACCTCTGTCCACAATGACAAACATCAACCTCTTCACAACCTTGCAATTTTCCGTTTTTGCGTTTTCATTTTTGCTTTTTATTTTTCTGTCAATATGGCCATGTGAGCATTTGTTTTTTGTGGGACGAGTTGTACTTTTGAACGACACCATTGATTTGAACATATAGTGTACTGGAAAATGGGGAAAAAATTCAAAGTGCGGTGAAATGGCAAAAAAAAGTGTAATTCCACAATTATTTTTTGGGTTTTTATTTACCATGTTCACTAAATACTGAAATTGACCTGCCATTATTATTTTCCAGGTCACTATGAGATTGCAGATGCTAAACATGTATAGATTCTTTTTTATTTAAGTGGTGAAAAAAAAATTCCAAAGTTTGTATAAGAAAAAAAATAAATTGCGTCTCTGGTGGGTTGGCGTTCATAAGAGATCTGCAATGACAAGCATGGTGGTCTTGTACAAACCCTCAACTGCAATGACAACCCATCGGAGTCCCGCGATCACGAGACGAGTTGCAGATGGGCATGTCTTGTGACGCACTTCTGCCGGGTGCGAGTTAAATGCCACTGTCAGAGATTGACAATGGCATTTAATATGTTAACAGCTGTTAAAGGCACATGACAGCTGATAAAATCAGTTTACATGTGCCGAGAAAGATGCGGATCCCGCAACAAATACATAGACACAACCTATGATGCACCTGTACGTCATAGGTCATGAAGAGGTTAACCCCTTTCTGCCATCTGATGTACTATCCCGTCCATGTGCCCTGGGACTTAATTCCCAAGGAAGGGATAGTATGTCATAGTCGATCAGCCGCGCTGACACCCGGCACTAAGTGCCAGGAGTGGTCACGGACCATTCCCGGCACTTTAACCCCCGGCACACTGCGATCAAACTTGCCGCGGGGTCCCAATCGCTGCCATGGAGACCCGATGTCGTCACAACGACATCCGGGTCTCCAGGCCTGAGGGACTTCCTACATGCTATAGAAGCGATCAGCCTGCACAAAATGAGTGTCCCATAGTGGGACAATGTGTAAAACTAAGAATGAAATAAAAAAAAAAAATTTTTAAATAATTGTAAAAATATTTTACAAAATAATAATAAAAAAATAATTATTCTATCAATAAATAAAATATTTAATTAAAAAAATCTAAACAATAAAAGTACACATATTTGGTACCCCGAGTCCGTAACGACCCGCTCTATAAAACTGTCCCATTAGTTAACCCCTTTAGTGAACAACATAAAAAAAACAAGGCAAAAAAACAATGCTTTATCATTATACCGCCAAGCAAAAAGTGGAATAACACGCGATAAAAAAAAACGGATATAAATAAAAGTGGTACTGCTGAAAACGTCATCTTGTCCTGCAAAAAAGAAGCCCCTGTACAGCATCATCAGCAAAAAATAAAAAAGTTATAGCTGTCAGAATAAAGCGATGCAAAAATAATTATTTTTTCTATAAAATAGCTTTTTTTGTATAAAAGCGCCAAAACATTAAAAAAAAATATAAATAAGGTATCGTTGTAATCGTACTGACCCAAAGAATAAAACTGCCTTATCAATTTTACCACACGCGGAATGATGTAAACGCCCCCCCCTAAACAAATTCATGAGTTGCTGGTTTTTGTTCATTCTGCCTCCCAAAAATCGGAATAAAAAGCGATCAAAAATGTCATGTGCCCGAAAATGGTACTAATAAAAACATCAACTCGTCCCACAAAAAATAAGCCCTCATATGACTCTGTGGACCAAAATATGGAAAAATTATAGCTGTCAAAATGTGGTGATGCAAAAACTAATTTTTGCAATAAATTAGTGTGTGACAGCTGTCAAACATAAAAACCCGCTATAAAAACCCGCTACAAATAGTAAATCAAACCCCCCTTTATCCACCCTTTAGTTAGGTAAAAATAATACATTAAAAAAAATGTATTTATTTCCTTTTTCCCATTAGGGTTAGGGTTAGGGTGCGGTTAGCGTTGGGACTAAAGTTAGGGCTAGGGTTGGGGCTCAAGTTAGGGCTAGGGTTAGGGTTGGGGCTAAAGTTAGGGTGGGGCTAAAGTTAGGGTTAGGGTTGGGGCTAGAATTGGGGTTAGGGTTGGAATAAGGGTTAGGGTTGGGATTAGGGTTAGTGTTGGGATTAGGTTTAGGGGTGTGTTGGGGTTAGGGTTAGGATTAGGGTTAGGGGTGTGTTGGGGTTAGGGTTGGGATTAGGGTTAGGGGTGTGTTGGGGTTAGGGTTGGGATTAGAGTTAGGGGTGTGTTGGGGGTTAGGGTTGGGATTAGGGTTAGGGGTGTATTGGGGTTAGGATTGAAATTAGGGTTAGGGGTGTTTGGGGTTAGGGTTGGAGTTAGAATTGGGGTTTGCACTGTTTTGGCACATCAGGGGCTCTCAAAACACGACATGGCGTCCGATCTCAATTCCAACCAATTTTGGTTTGAAAATGTCAAATGGCGCTCCTTCCCTTCCGAGCTCTGCCGTTCGCCCAAACAGTGGTTCCCCTACATATGGGGTATCAGCATACTCAGGACAAATTGGACAACAACTTTTGGGGTCCAATTTGGACAACAACTTTTGGGGTCCAATTTCTCCTCTTACCCTTGTGAAAATAAAAAATTGGGGACTAAAAGATCATGTTTGTGAAAAAAATATGATTTTCTTTTTTATGGCTCTACGTTATAAACTTGTGTGAAGCACTTGGGGATTCAAAGTGCTCACCACACATCTAGATAAGTTCCTTAGGGGATCCAGTTTCCAAAATGGTGTCACTTGTGGGGTTTTCCCACTGTTTAGGCACATCAGGGGCTCTCCAAACGCGACATGGCATCCGATCTCAATTCCAGCCAATTTTGGTTTGAAAAAGTGAAACGGCGCTCCTTCCCTTCCAAGCTCTGCCGTGCACCCAAACAGTGGTTTTTCCCCACATATGGGGTATCGGCGTACTCAGGAGAAATTGCACAACAACTTTATCTGTCCATTTTCTCCTTTTATCCTTGTGAAAATAAAAAAATTGTTTGTAAAAATAATTTTTGTGACTAAAAAGTTACATGTTCATTTTTTTCTTCCACATTCCAAAAATTTATGTGAAGCACGTGAAGGGTTAATAAACTTTTTGAATGTGGTTTTGAATACATTGAGGGGTGCAGTTTTTAGAATGGTGTCACTTTTGGGTATTGTCTGCCATATAGACCCCTCAAAGTGACTTCAATAGTGAGGTGGTCCCTAAAAAAAATGGTTTTGTAAATTTTGTTGTAAAAATGAGACATCACTGGTCAACTTTTAAACCTTATAACTTCCTAACAAAAAAAATGTTGTTTCCAAAATTGTGCTGATGTAACGTAGACATGTGGGAAATGTTAGTTAGTAACTATTTTGTGTGACATATTTCTCTGTTTTAAGGGCAGAAAAATTCAAAGTTTGAAAATTGCAAAATTTTCAAAATTTTCGCCATATTTCCATTTTTTTCATAAATAAACACAAGTTACCGTATATCGAAGACATTTTACCAATACCATGAATTACAATATGTCACGAGAAAACATTCTCAGAATCGCCAAGCTCCGTTGAACCGTTCCAGAGTTATAACCTCATAAAGGGACAGTGGTCAGAATTGTAAAAATTGGCCCCGTCATTAACATGCAAACAACCCTCGGGAGTAAAGGGGTTAAAAAAGGGGGAATATATAAAATAGACTTTATAAAAGGCGCAAATGAAAAGAAGAATACAGAGCAAATAAGAAATACTAAAAACTGGACAAAATTAGGTGCAAATTCAATAATGAATTGGGCCCTTAAGGTCTATTTGCACTGAAAGATTATCATGAATGAGTTCCTACATCTCTTGGTTTGCCCAAAACATCTCTATCACTGATTGCACATTGCACACATGGAGTAGGGTCAGTCTGTGTAAACAGGTTTTTAAACGTCTGCTTTTCAGTAAACATGCGCTGTCCATCACGCAGTGTAAATGAATCATTAGTTTTAGTAAATCTATCCCATTATTCTTGGTAACAAATTAATCTTTTCTATCATTAACAACTCCAGAGGGGATTATTCCTGGACCACCATCGAATCTCTCTGTGACAGAAGCCACCAAAAACTATGTGGTGCTGAGCTGGAAACCTCCTCAATTGCGCGGTCATGAAGGTGTCATGTACTATGTAGAAAAGGTGAGACTGATTCAGGATTAATTGCCATACAGAAAACCCTGCATTATTGAAGACTGTTTGCAAGTAGTAAAATAACCAATAACAAACATAGATGCTACCTAGCTGACCCTAAAGATCGCTACTACGGTTTCCGTCACAATTCCTGTGTTTTCATCCAGGTTTCTCAGACTTCTGAATGGCAGATCTGTCTAGTTATGAAGGGACACGTTCTCTAATTCATATTGCTGCTTACAGGGAACCTGACAGGCGATCCATGAATCAGATACTGGCTGCGTTATTGCTGCCATGTGTGTTTCTCACAAACGCTCTGTCATAGTTTAGAAAACCGGCTGAGTACTTTGTGTCTTGGATGAGTAGTCCGAGGTGATGCAGGTCGCCAGCTATTTCTCCCCACCTTGCTTACCTAGACTGACAGGTCTATTCCTATACATACATATTGGGAGAGATCTGTCAGGGAAACAAGACTTGGGGAAGACACAGGGAACCCACATTGGACTAGTTTCCCAAGGTACATAGTCCCTGGCCAGCTTTTTAAACTATGCTTTCTCTAACGCTGCAGCTTCTCAGAGAGAATATGCACTGTTGACATAATGCAGCCATGCTCTCATTACTGATGCCTGTGGTTCGGGCAACATTAATATCATTATAGGTTCTCTTTAATATGCTATGCAATAGTATAAGTACCCGTGATGGAAACCTCTATAGGAACTGTACTTGAAGACATTGGTGGCTGTCTAAGAAATAATAATAAGAAAAAAATGCTGCATAGATTATAACATTTAACACCTGGGCAGGTAGGAAAACTCATGTGCTTACTATAGTTTGATGAGGATGAAATTAGTAGCTACTGTATGTATATAGCTGTACATGACACAGTAGACCTTTAACCGTGTACTCGTTCATGCCGTTACAGAGCGTCGCTGGCACAGAAAACTGGCAGAGAGTCAACACAGAAATCCCAGTGAAGTCTCCAAGGTTTGCTCTCTTTGATCTTGCCGAGGGAAAGTCTTATAGTTTCAGAGTACGTTCCTGTAACTCTGCAGGGGTGGGGGAACCCTCAGAGGCAACGGAGTCCACTGTAGTGGGTGACAAACTTGGTAAGTGATGTCAGTGAACACAGTCATACATCAGGTTAAAAAGTCTAGGTCATTCAAAGCTTTGTAGGGTGCAGATATTCACGGTCAAACGGAGCGCTCAGGACACGATGTTAGTAATTATTTTCTTTAATCCACAACGCGTTTCGACAGTCAAACACCGTCTTCATCAGGTAACACTGCCACCTGATGAAGATGGTGTTTAACCATCGAAACGCGTTGTGGATTAAAGAAAATAATTACTAACATCGTGTCCTGAGCGCGCCGTTTGACCGTGAATATCTGCAACCTGTTTTATTTTCCCTCCCTTGGGGGTACACGGCTGTAGTGGACTCATTCTCTCACACCAACCTCTTGTGGCCGTTTTCCTAGTGCTCCCTGGAGACTGCAATTATTTGCCTTTCTATTCAAAGCTTTGTAGCTTTTATTCGCTTGTTCAGTTTATTTCTTAACACATAAGATATATACAGGATGTTCCTTCTGCAACATGAAAGTAATTGAACTTAATTTTTTTATTCAAGCTAACTCCTACCCTATCTTCCTGTAGACATCCCAACCCTCCGAGTAACCTTGTACCTACAAGAAACACAGATACCTCTGTAGTTCTTACATGGACAGAGTCCAAGGATGCCAGAGAGCTGGTTGGATACTACATTGAGGCCAGCATATCAGGATCCGGCAAGTGGGAACCATGCAACAACAACCCAGTGAAAGGCACAAGGTAACCAATGTTCCTACTACGGTTTAGCTATTTTCTTCTATGTCTTCATTAAACATAGTATTATAGATACATTACCCATTACCAAGCATATGAATGATCTATGTTAGAAAAAGTCAGCAACCCTCACTGTTCAGAGGATTAAAGAGGCTACAGGGCAATGAAACTATCCCAGCATGTTTTGTAGAGGTTGTAAGTGGTAGCTGTCCATAACTGGTGCCCGGCAACATAATGTATCAAGCTGTCCATATCCCATGCCCTGAAACCCCTTCAATCAACTGATTGGAGGGGGTGCCTGGAGTTAGACTTCCACCAGGCTGACTGTGGTTGAACTTTTCTAAGGATAGGCCTTCCTTATTCATTCACATTTTGTACATCAGTTGACACTAAATATTATGTAATTTTGAAAATATCTTATACCCATGAACGTTGTCTAGGTTTAGATTTTTGGCATAGCAGATGATCTATAATTGTAGGTCCAGAATTAGACAAATAGGTTGTCGGGTTTTTTTTTTAATGAAACATATCCACTCCTGTTCATTAGATGTCTTGGTATTTACATTATGTGAATGAGCGGCAATATCAGACACATGTACACAAGTTGTACTATTTTGGGAGGGAGGAAAGGGGAAACAAAGAAAGACTTTTTTCAAGAATCTAACCCTTTAATATCTAAACTCTGGAGATCACTATGGATGTGAGGTGGAACATAGCGCTTTTGATGCTTCCCCTTTAAATTATCATATTGACCTTTATAACGAGTCCGATGGAGATGTTCACATGTTCATTGTGAGGTTTATGCTCTTGCGTTCAATGTTCGTGCTCAGTTCTTGTATTTATACATATTAGCTCTCGTTCTTGTGCTGCAAATGTGTTTGTTTCTCCTCTGCTGCACACAGATTTGTTTGCCATGGTCTTCTTACTGGTGAAAACTACATTTTACGAGTCCGAGCTGTGAATGCCGCTGGCCTGAGTGGCTATTCTTCTGACTCAGAACCAATAATAGTGAAAGCTGCCATTGGTAAGTGTTGCTCATCAATGATAACCAGATTTGATAGTTTGTTGTACATTTACATTGCGCTTTCCTTGCTTTCATTGGTTTAATGATCATGTAATCAATGCTGTCGCTTCGCACCATCACTCCACATTTCCTTTCAAATGTTGATTTAGCACATTCCAGCCGATGTTATTTGTGCTGTTCTTTGAGAACACATTTCACCTCCAGTGATGTTCTTAGCCTCCCACCATGTCTGAAGTCACATCTCTTCATCCTATGGTATCTTTGTAGAAGAAATCCAGATTTCATAGCCCTGTATGTGAAATCCATTCCTAATGTCTTTGCACTTGCACTTCTGCACATTGTCCTGCCTGTAAATAATCTACCAGTTTACTGCATATTGCATGGATCTATTATAATTGCATGACATAGTCATAGTTCATTTCCAGGTATGATAATAGCTTGCAACTGAATGTTCTGTCTTATGTTAATGGTCTATTTCACATGTTACATTGTGAAAGAAAGCATCATGACTGTTATTTGAATGGAAACCTGTCATGAGGATTTAACACCTTAAACTAATGTATGCACAGGCACTTTTATGCTGATTACATCCATATCTTCATTGTAGAAATCTATTATGAAGTTTCTGAGAAATCCAGCACTGAAATTGTATGCAAATGAGCTGCAAGTGCTTCAGGGTGGGACACTGCACTTGCAGATCTCCGGCCCTTCCTCCTTATATTCCTCCCACGCCTGCTGTCTGTGTCTGACTGACAGATCATTCTTGGTTCAGTAACCAGTTAGTCAGACACAGGAGGCAGACAGGCGGCGGGGAATAGGGAGGGAGCGCTGCAAGTGAAATGTCCCACCCCGAATAACTTTAATTTACATACAATTTCAACTTTGAATTTCTCAGAAACAACAAAATGGATTTCTACAATTAAGGTATGGATTTGATCAGCTTAAAAGCATTTTGTACATGCATGCCATTAATTTTCAGTATGAAATCTTCATGACAGGTTCCTTTAAAGTATAACTATTTTGTCCAAAAATAAAATGTCAAAAAAGAATTTGGAATTAAAGGGATTTGTCTAACTACAGACATTGATCATCATTTCATCAGGGGCGACCTGACTGACCATTTCTTAATTTACAAATGATAGTAAAACCCCATTGGTTAATTATAGTCAAATGCTAAAGAAACTGACAGGAGCCACTTTGGCAGAGTCCATTCGTAGAGCCTCTGCCACTTCATTCTATTGCTGGAGAGTAGCCTCAGCTGTTGGGCACTACCGATCAGACATTGATGACATAAGTAGTATGGTGTCATGGAACAGCCTCTTTGTGCCTCAAACATCATATACTATATTCGTGAACACACCTCGTTGATGGCCCTGTATTATAGCAGTTGCTTTGGAAGTGTGATGTCTTACAACTGTTCCAAATACATCCTGCATTTAGACACTAATTACTTTGTGCTATGCATATTGCATATAATACGGTAGATTTTTATATTTTTTTATAGTTTTTTACCCCAGTGTCTACCAATATTTGGACAGCAAAATCTGATGCCCTCGATTCTTAGAGGTTCTTGGCATACACCATAGTTGACAACTTACATACAAATCGTATGTTTCTTTGTGAACGTATGTAATTTGACTAAAACTGAGGTTCATAAGGCTTTAGGAAGGAAAAATCTATCATTCGTCAAGGTCATTTTTGGTTTTTGTATCCTTGTGTTATGTTCCATCTTCAGACCTGACATTTGTAAAACTCAGTGTCTAGTCTTTCTGGTGTGTTCATGTATTGGTGAAATGCATAAAATCTACGTAATCTGCTATGATATGTTCATGTACGTGTGACCTCTAATATTGGTTTGTCCAATGACTAACTTATATTTCTCTCAATTTGTAGAGCAATATATAATGTATATATTGTGCATGTTTCTGTGCTGAATTGATGTGACCACTAAAGAACAGAGGGCTTCTCTGTAGCATCCAGGACTGGATTCTGTCTGTAGAGATTTGGGGGATTCACCCCATTAGTTTTAATATGAGGTATTGTTTTGGGGGGCTGTTTACTGACCTTCATCGTGTTCTTAGCATCCAGTCCTGGTTGTACATATCAGTCCCCTGTTACTTAGTGAACAAAATGATGAATGTAGAATATATCATCTAATAGCAATGTCTTTGTTATCTTCTGGATGCCGTAGGGGGAGGATTGCCACATGGTGCGTGCCCTGAACTGAGTGCTAGTGCTGATGGACTAACAGACTCCCCTGCATGTCGGGTAGTCAAGCATGAGTTCACACAGCAGTCCCCCATCACAGATGCATTACCCAATAGCAGTGATAACACCAAAAATGTCTCACCCAGTAAAAGTGGTAAAGCTGGACCCGCAGGAGTAAGTAAGATAAGTGCAAGTAATGAGTCCAAGGCTCCCACACACTCACCACAGAATGAAGGAGCTGAGCGTGAAAGTAAGTGTGAAACCACAGCCTCCGGCCTGCTGACTCCGTGAGTCATGGACAGTCCAGTTCATTGAACATATGGCAAACAACTGCTAAAACGTCTCGTCATCTCTTTATTGCCCATCACCAGATGATCAAAAAATGGCCACGTTACTGCTCATACACCACCATTGGTCCACCACTGGATACATGGCGGGGTGTTACAGTTTTACAGTGTGAAGTTTGTAATAGATAACTAGTTAATTATTAGTAATTAGTATAATGGTTCTTGATTAGTGATGAGCGAGTATACTCGTTGCTTGGGTTTCCCCGAGCACGCTCGGGTGGTCTCCGAGAATTTGGAAGTGCTCGGACATTTAGTTTCTGTTGCCGCAGCTGCATGATTTGCAGCTGTTTGACAGCCTGAATACATGTGGGAATTCCCTAACAAACAGGCATTCCCTGCATGTATTCAGTCTGTCAAGTAGCCGCAAATCATGCAGCTACAACAACAGAAACAAAATCTCCGCTTACTTCCAAATACTCGGAGATCAACCGAACATGCTCGGGATAACCCGAGCAACGAGCATACTCGCTCATCACTTTTCTTGATATATAAAAGTCGTGTTGTAGTGTCTGCTTGAGAGGTATTATAATCGAAGGGTTTGGTAATAAACTTTCAGGAGAAAAAGCCCAACAATGGTAGCGCTACATAGTAGTAATAATAAGTATGTGGCTGATCTTGGCCTGCAATATCATCTCATATGATTGAAATATATTGTAAAATTAAGGGCTCTATTACACATTGGTTTTTTGTTCATGTGCCATCTTTTATTTTTGCTGTTATCAGAGGTGCCTTTTCACTTGTCCTTTTTTTTGTGGACTGGTTGTCCATGAAAAAAATGGAGACATGTCCTACTTTGAGTCGTGTTGCGGATCAAATGCACCAATGCAAGTCAGTAGCCCTGTGAAAAAAAACTGATAGCACAATTTGTTGGCTGTCCATATTTTATTGTTTATTGGGTAAGAAATACAAAAGCATTCTTTTCAGCAGATGAGAAAAACAAAAATTTGTAAAAGCTGATATGCGGGCCAAAAAAGGGTCCAGCACATGGACCATTTTTCACACATGAGTAAAAAAAAGATTTGTGAGACCAAAGTAATTGGTACAAAGTGGAAAGCACATACAGAGGTTGTTCCCTTTCAATTAAGATTGTCCCCTGGCTGCAATTTGCTATAAAAAACAACAGCGCTGTAGTCATCTTTCATGCTTCCACCAGTGAGTCTCTGCAGCTGCCCCTGGTGCCTGGCATTGCCTGCCACGCTGGACAGATCGCCTGGTTCAGAGCCGCTGAGCGCACGGGTTGGATGCTAAAATGCCAAGGTGATGTCAGAGCCTCAGCCAATGTCAGACACTAAGAACAGCATCGGAGACTCGCCAGCTGACCCAGGTAACGCGAGGACAGTGCGGTTAGTTTTTATTACAGTAAACTGCAGCCATGGGAAAAAAAATTATTTAAGGGGAACAACCCCTTTAATGAATTAATTAAAGATTTACAGAGAACCAGCTTGTAAGACGGGCTCTTCCTATATCCAATACTCACAATGCTGTTGCAGAATATCATTAATACTTTTTAGTATTTTTTACAAAACACTGTGGCACAGTTTTCATTAGTGATTTTTAAGCTGTGTCAGGAAGTCCAACCAAGTAGAGTTGCACCAAAGTAACTGTAGCACTATTGCCGGCGCCCCTGCTTGGTGTCCCCTTCCCCCTCCATGCATGGACGCCGGCTTACTCACTGCCCCCAGCCCTCAGCGTCCTCCTGTTTTCTGTGTGCGCAAGGGTGTGCTCCTAATTCTTAAAGGGGCAGTGCACACAGATACTAAATGCCCTCAGCTTGTTGCTGAGAGGCATTTCTTATAATTAGAACACCTGCAAGATGGCTCCCAACCAATGGCTGGGAGTCATCCAGTATAAAAGACTCCCTTTCCCTTAGTCAGTTGCCAAGCAATGAGTTGAATCATTAGTGAGTAAAATGTGCTACTAATGAATTGTGAAGTCTCCTGGTCCTGGAGCGGCCAGTGCCTGAATTTTGTATTCTGGTCCATTAGAGGCCGCGCCTGAACATCGTCTCACTGTCCGTGTGCGGCCAAACTCTAATCCAGCATCCTAGACCGGTGTGTCTCAACCGAACCAGAATCTGTGTCAGTAACCGTTCTGTAGAGGTACCAGAGCTGAAAGCAGACCTAGCCCTAATCAGTGTCAGCGAACTGGACCCCTGGGATCTACCTAGGAGTGGTACCTAATGGCTACCTAATGCTCTGTCTGTCTCCAACATCAGGAGCTCCAACGAACACCAGGTAGCTGCTTAGCTATGTCCCTTCCTGGGCAGTCTTGTGGCACAATGGGTCCACAAACCCACATGCACCACCGTTGGGCGTAGCAGTAACTGCCGGCTTACCTGTAATTCATTGTGCACCTATGGGTCTTTATGAGATTGCTCTGCCATTTCTGCCCTACCTGCGTATACTCACATGGTTACACCCATCAATTAGTCTGGGAATTACTTTTCACTTCCTCTTGGTCCTCATGGCCGCCATGCTCCTAACTTTAATTTAATTTCGACTGTGGCCAATTTCCCGGGGCTACTTGCTAATACTCTCACAGTCCAAGCACTTGGTACCATTTCTTTCAAGCACAGATAAATATAACTTGCAATTACAGTAGACCTCTTGCTTACAGAGCACAAGTCTTTCACTAGATATGTAGGAGGAACAACTCACTTATACTCAAACCTCCAGTTACATACTTGGTCTGATTCTCACTTTGTCCACAGTTCCATATCTCTGGTAGACTTGGAGAATCGCCCCTTCTGCTGGTCTCAGGGCAGTCAGATTCTGTCCTCGGTATACTCCGATACTCAGCCAAATAGCTCCCTTGTCTCACAATGGTGCTCAGTCCCAGCACCATTCCGATTTTTAATGTCTCTTATTCTTTGCCTTCAGCCCAGGAGACTCCCTGCGACCAGCGATGCTGGCAGGGTTAAGCCCATCGCCATGTAGATCAAGGGTAAACAGGTTCACCATACAAATGGTGGGCAATAATGGGGACACTGCCATCTGGGCAACAATAAATTTACTATAACAGGAAAATATGTGGATAACCCCCTTACAAGCTGGTTTATTATCGGGCAAGTCGCCATCTTTGCATTTCTACAACTAGGTCTTTTTATAAAGAGGCACCTAAAATATTGACAAGGTATTGTAATCTGTCTATAATGGAGAATTGAATTCTAAATATCCACTGTAAATCTTAATTGTGTGGGAACTCGGAATATTTAGCTGACATTGCAAACCTATCTTAATGTCACAAGAGTACTTACACTGCATCTTTCTGAATGTATCACTGCATGAAAATCATGTAATCCTGATATGGGATCCATTATCTGAGCAGTTTCCATTCACACAGTGCTGTTAGAAACAGGCTGCTAAAAAATGAATGTAAAAACTGAAATAAAGATGATAACTTGTGCCACTACAATCGCAGTTTTCACAGTTTTAGGAACATTTTGCTAGAAATGTTTCTGGTTTAAAACTACAGCTATGATTCAGGAAAACCTCTGATTTGATCCCGAATCTGACAGTAGATCTTTGTACACTAACCAATAAGTCGGTTTGTAGCTGTTAAAGCAAATTTGTCAACAGATTTCACAGTACTAACTGTATAAACTATTACAGTGGGTATGAAAAGTATTCAGACTCCTTTAATTTTTTTACTCTTTCTTTCATTGCAGCCATTTGGTAAATTCAAAAAAGTTCATTTTTTTCTCATTAATGTACACTCTGCACCCCATCTTGACGAAAAAAACCCAGAAATATAGAAATGTTTGCAAATAAATTGAACAAGAAAAACTGAAATATCACATGGTCATAAGTATTCAGAGCCTTTGCTCAGACACTCATATTTAAGTCACATGCTGTCCATTTCCTTGTGATCCTCCTTGAGATGGTTCTACACCTTCATTGGAGTCCAGCTGTGTGTAATTAAACTGATAGGACTTGATTTGTAAAAGCACACACCTTTCTATATAAGACCTCACAGCTCACAGTGCATGTCAGACCAAATGAAAATCATGAGTTGAAAGGAACTGGCCACAGAGCTCAGAGACAGAATTGTAGCAACAGATCTGGCCAAGGTTACAAAAGAATTGCTGCAGTACTCAAGGTTCCTAAGAGCACAGTGGCCTCCATAATCCTTAAATGGAAGAAATTTGGGACCACCAGAAGTCTTCCTAGACCTGGCCGTCCAGCCAAACTGAGCAATCATGGGAGAAGAGCTTTCGTGAGAGAGGTAAAGAAGAACCCCAAGATCACTGCGCTGAGCTCCTCAGATGCAGTAGGGAGATGGGAGACAGTTCCACAAACTCAACTATCACTGCAGCCCTCCACCAGTCGGGCTTTTATGGCAGAGTGGCCCGACGGAAACCTCTCCTCAGTGACAGACATATGAAAGCCCACATAGAATTTGCTAAAAAACACATGAAGGGCTCCCAGACTATGATAAATGAGATTCTTTGGTCTGATGAGACGAAGATAGAACTTTTTTGTGATAACTCTTAGCGGTATGTGTGGAGAAAACCAGGCACTGCTCATCACCTGCCCAATACAATCCCAACAGTGAAACATGGTGGTGGCAGCATCATGCTCTGGGGTGTTTTTCAGCTGCAGGGACAGGATGAGTGGATACAATTGAAGGAAACATGAATGCGGCCAAGTACAGAGATATCCTGGATGAAAACCTCTTCCAGAGTGCTCTTGACGTCAGACTTGGCCGAAGGCTCACCTTCTAACAAGACAATGACCCTAAGCACACAGCTAAAATAACAAAGGAGTGGCTTCAGAACAACTCTTTGACCATTCTTGACTGGCCAGCAAGAGCCCTGACCTAAACCCAATTGAGCATCTCTGGAGAGACCTGAAAATGGCTGTTCTCCAACGTTCACGATCCAGCCTGACTGAACTGGAGAGGATCTGCAAGGAAGAATGGAAGAGGATCCCCAAATCCAGGTGTGAAAAACTTGTTTCATCATTCCCAAGAAGACTCATTGCTGTACTAGCTCAAAAGGGTGCTTCTACTCAATACTGAGCAAAGGGTCTGAATACTTATGACCATGTGATATTTCAGTTTTTCTATTTTAATAAATTTGCAAAAATTTTCACATTTTTTTTCAGTCAAGATGGGGCACAGAGTGTACATTAATGAGGAAAAAAAAGTACTTTTTTGAATTTACCAAATGGCTGAAATGAAACAAACAGTGAAAATGTAAAGGGGTCTGAATACTTTCCATACCCACTGTAAATGTGCCTGATGTGGCTGGTGTCATTAACTTTGAAAATCAATATCCTGATATTACAATGAGACTTTTATAGATTCATTTACACAGTGAGAGTGTTTATGAGCCCAAGTGTATTCAGACTCCACGCACCTAGTCTGACTGACCACTGGAGCTTGTACTGAGCAGTGTGAGGTCTCAGCAGCAGGGAGGAAGGACACTGAGTAGCTGTCAATCAGGCTACGTATGCAGGGATTGAGGTTGAAATTTCAAAAAGGATTATACAGCTTTTCTGTCATGGATTTGCAAAGAAAGTACTCCAGTCTCAACAGGTCTAGAGATCTATTTAATCATGTCTGCTATTTGTATTGTGAAATCTGGTGACAGATCGGCTTTAATGTCACGAATTTGGAGTCTTTGTGTTAATGGTAAATGTATTGAAAACACAAAAGTTTTCAATAAAAGTGGTTCAAAGTTTGCACGTTACTGCATCTGTCATGAGCTATTGAACAAATAAAACAAAATGTTAAAGTTTTTCTTTATTTTTGTTTTTAGATTTGATAGACATCCGAACATTGTGTTGTAACCTACAAGTTTTCAATAGCATTCATAATAAAACTTGACCTATAGGGCATGAGTTACTGACTACACCGTCTAAAACATTCAGCATGCACATCAGTTTAGCACACACGATATAGTCTCCATCATCACTCATTGACCCCTGTAGAATCACAATAATCTAGCTGGACAGAATCAGCGACTCCAGGTGTAATAGATCCACATTAGATCAGAGTTCACAGTCAAATCCATGAAGGCTTAGGTTAGCCATGATCAAACTCCACCGATATGACATATAGCTCGGGTATGCCATGTATATCGTATCGGTGGAGTTTGACCACTCTTCTCATTGCTTAAAACTTATACAAAGTGATGGCAATTTAGCACCGTACCCTGTTGGATCCAGTTGTCTTCATATGGAAGCCTCATGGTCAGTTGTAAACTATAACTAACATCCAATGCAACATCCTTAAGGCCACGTTCACACGTTGAGTATTTGGTCATTATTTGACCTCAGTATTTGTAAACCAAAACCAGAAGAGGAACAATCAGAGGAAAAGTATAATAGAAACATGTCACCACTTCTGTATTTATCACCCACTCCTGGTTTTGGCTATAAGTACTGATCAAATACTGACCAAATACTCAACGTGTGAACGTGGCCTAAAAAGCAAAGTACATCTGACTGTGACTTCTCTAGCATTGCTGCCACTTGATTCTAGAAATCTACAGGGTCACATCCGTTCATCATCATCCACTGATCGGACACTGGTGGCAAATTCTAGGGATATGCTTTCATTAAGCAATAAACTACTTTATAAAAGTTACTTCTAGTGCCATGTTATGCAGATAGCAGATGCACACAGTACAGGGAGGACATAGCGAAGATGAAAGCTCACAGCAAACGCTAAAATACCTCCCACTCTTTTCGTGTTGTGTAAAATCACCACTTCCTGGACATAACCTGCACATGATTTCCTTCACCCCTTCTTCTAGAAAATGTTTTCTGACTTATCACTTCCGTGTTCACAAGTGTTGCAATATCTGTTAAACGAAGGGGCTCCACCCAAAATAGAGGGAACATGGATCATTGTAAGTTTTGGTCTACAGATGGATCTATTTGGTGCCTACATCCTAGTTTTTAGATATGTTCGCACCATCACAATTTCTACATTTCAAAGATTACTAGTGTGAGAATGTATATGCCTTATATCAGCTTTATGCCTGTCTTTGTCCTAATAATTTGTGGTCCTTTTAAAATTGTGAAAGGGTAAGTAAAGAAGTAATATCCATATATTTAAAGGGAACCTCTCACCAGAAAAAAAACCTCTTTTAACCCGCAGATATAGGGTTAGTCTGCAGGTTAATAGCTTTACTAACCGGCTCGGTGCTCACACTTAGCCGCTGCAGGGAGGAAATGAACTTTGTTCCCCACAGCAGCGTTCAAGTTTCAGTCATGGGGCAGCATAGGTTCAGTCTCAGTATGTAGAGGGTGGCTGTGACCATGCCCCCGGCCCTGACTGACACTGGCTTAGCATTGGGGTTGGCTATCAGTCAGTGTCAGTCAGGGCTGGGGGCACAGTTACAGCTGTGACTCAGAGTGGTGACTGAACCAGCGCCTCCTCCATGATTGAAACCGTGCCTCAATGCAGAGCCAGTGTCAGTCAGGCCTGGGGGCATGGTTACAGCTGTGACTCAGAGTGGTGACTGAACCAGCGCCTCCTCCATGACTGAAACCATGCCTCAATGCAGAGCTAGTATCAGTCAGGCCCAGGGGCACGGTTACAGCTGTGACTCAGAGTGGTGACTGAACCAGTGCCTCCTCCATGACTGAAACCGTGCCTCAATGCAGAGCTAGTATCAGTCAGGCCCGGGGGCATGGTTACAGCTATGACTCAGAGCAGTGACTGAACAAGCGCCTCCTCCATGATTGAAACTGTGCCTCAATGCAGAGCCAGTGTCAGTCAGGCCTGGGGGCATGGTTACAGCTGTGACTCAGAGTGGTGACTGAACCAGTGCCTCCTCCATGACTGAAACCGTGCCTCAATGCAGAGCTAGTATCAGTCAGGCCCGGGGGCATGGTTACAGCTATGACTCAGAGCAGTGACTGAACAAGCGCCTCCTCCATGATTGAAACTGTGCCTCAATGCAGAGCCAGTGTCAGTCAGGCCTGGGGGCATGGTTACAGCTGTGACTCAGAGTGGTGACTGAACCAGCGCCGCCTCCATGACTGAAACCGTGCCTCAATGCAGAGCAGGTATCAGTCAGGCCCGGGGGCACTGTTACAGCTGTGACTCAGAGCGGTGACTAAACCAGCGCCTCCTCCATGACTGAAACCGCGCCTCAATGCAGAGCCAGTGTCAGTCAGGCCTTGGGGCATGGTTACAGCTGTGACTCAGAGTGGTGACTGAACCAGCGCCGCCTCCATGACTGAAACCGTGCCTCAATGCAGAGCAGGTATCAGTCAGGCCCGGGGGCACTGTTACAGCTGTGACTCAGAGCGGTGACTAAACCAGCGCCTCCTCCATGACTGAAACCGCGCCTCAATGCAGAGCCAGTGTCAGTCAGGCCCGGGGGCACGGTTACAGCTGTGACTCAGAGCGGTGACTAAACCAGCGCCTCCTCCATGACTGAAACCGCGCCTCAATGCAGAGCCAGTGTCAGTCAGGCCCGGGGGCACTGTTACAGCTGTGACTCAGAGCGGTGACTAAACCAGCGCCTCCTCCATGACTGAAACCGCGCCTCAATGCAGAGCCAGTGTCAGTCAGGCCCGGGGGCACTGTTACAGCTGTGACTCAGAGCGGTGACTAAACCAGCGCCTCCTCCATGACTGAAACCGCGCCTCAATGCAGAGCCAGTGTCAGTCAGGCCCGGGGGCACGGTTACAGCTGTGACTCAGAGCGGTGACTAAACCAGCGCCGCCTCCATGACTGAAACCGCGCCTCAATGCAGAGCCAGTGTCAGTCAGGCCCAGGGGCACGGTTACAGCTGTGACTCAGAGCTGTGACTAAACCAGCGCCTCCTCCATGACTGAAACCGTGCCTCAATGCAGAGCTAGTATCAGTCAGGCCCAGGGGCACGGTTACAGCTGTAACTCAGAACGGTGACTGAACCAGCGCCTCCTCCATAACTGAAACCGAAAGCTGCTGGGGGAAATAATGTTCATTTTATCTCTGCAGCATTCTGCTACATGCGGGCGCCGGACAGGTTAGTAACGTTATCAACCTGCAGATTAACCCCATATCTGCAGGTTAATAGAAATGTTTTGGGTGACAGGTTCTCATTCAGTATTACGTTTAAATATTTAATGAATCATTTTTTTGTGGTTTGGTAGGTAAATCAGCGAGACAGATACTGGTAATTGGTTATTCATTAGACAGTTGTGCAGTAACTCTTAAAGCACTGTCTCTTATGCTGTCATGACATTAGTACAAAAGTCATCCAGAAAGGTCATTCAAGCTCAGAAGTATCTAACAGTGGAAATGGCATGTAAAATAGGACCGTATACCATAAATGTTATTCTCCAAGTTTTAGAGATCACATGTAAGGTTACGAGAGAACAACACATCACATTATGACTTGTTAATAACTGCCGGATTAATATATGTCTCTAATGTATAGTATCAGGTAAGTGTAGACCCACTAAGGTGCAATGATTGCAATGATATAATGTATGAATACAAACATATCACAGATTCCATTTAATTACAGAAATGAGACATCAGTTGCATTTTCTATAGCTTTCAGTGGCAGAAATTGAGAATTTTACAAGAAAAGGTAATTTTAATTTTATTTCACCAAAATTGGCCCTTCTAAAACTCAAACAAAATGGTTGAGGACGTGTGTCAAATAGTCTCATTGTATAGCAAATGAAAATATGCTCCAGCACAATGGTAATGATGACACACAATGTCAGTTATAAGTCATAGCAATTAAGCATATTACATTGTACTTAAAAGGGTTTTTTCAGACACAGATTATTAATGCATTGTAAAACCTGTTAGAAACTAGGATATTTCATAACATACTTGCTGTAAAAACTGCTCTGTTCCTCAGCTATCAGGCAAGTTCATGTGAGGTACAGCTTTATGCTACAGTCTGTTCAAAGACAGAGTAGAGAGCTTTCATGTCAGTGCTTTGAATGGCTCAGCAGTGTGCTGTGTATGGTGATGTCATGGGGGTGTGGCTTGTGATCCTCAGCAAGCTTATAGTGACTGGGGATGTGTGCAGGGGAAGATCGCACAGAGACATTGCAAGCGCCACACAGAACATGTCATCTCATTTTGTTCTTTTGGCCAGAGGGAGTGAGCTGTGTGATCCAGAGTACTAGATTATCATATTATAATAAATGACTACATGTATGACTCATTGCTCCTCTACAATACAAGGAGCCTGTGCGGTGCCAGTGTCAGCACTTGCATCATTATTGGCTGCAGAAGAGTGTCATGACAGCACATACTAGGTGAACTGGGAAGAATATTAGTAAGGAGAAACTGTGTGCAGAGATTTATTAATCGTGAGACTGCACAGGAGGTGTTAGGATGGTGATTTGCAGGTGGTGAGAGCAGACACTGAGGATGGAAATGTGTGAGCTGTGGGAAGCTCTGCTTCCTGAGAAATGTAGTCTAGAGGTACAGAAGGAGAGCTGGCCGGAGTCCTGGTTATAACTAGTGATGAAAGAGTGTGTTATCCGAGCATGCTCAGGTGTGATCTGAGTATCGCAGGGCTTCAAGTAATATGTTCGAGTTTTAGACAGCCGCAACACATGCGGGGATTTCCTAAAAGACAGGCAATCTCCACATGTGTTGCGGCTGTCTACGAGCCACGAATTGTGCAGCCGCAGAGACTCGAACATACTACTTGAGCCCCCGCGATATTCAGATCACACCTGAGCATGCTCGGATAATGCTATATCCAAGCACACTCTTTCATCACTAGTTATAAACAAAGAAAAATAACAAGGATGGCTGCAGGGGCTGGAGAGGAGCTAAAAAACAAAGATAAAGGTAACAAAATGATTTGGAGACCCATTACAAGGACAGTCAGATTGTTGGTTTTTTATTGTGTGTGTCTGGAAAACCCCTTTAAAGAATGTTCCTAGCTAATGTAATTATATATCAATATCCATCAGGTACTGAAGTTGGATTTCCAAATGCCAGGAAACCCGCCAATCCATTTTCTCTACTGTGATGCTCAAGAAAATGCAACACAACCCCATGCAAATGAAAGCGGCTATGCTCAGTTCCTTGCACAATGAATGGCCAGGATCTTGGTCACTTTATTTTCAGTCCTCACCAATTATAAGCTATGGCGTAACTTTATTAGATGAGAATACTCTATTGAGTACGTTGTTTCTTCATGGAAGAGAGCCCAACATTTATTATAATAATTAGTGAATTCATGAACTTCTCTTAATTTCCATATAAAAAGTAAGAATTGAATTATTGACATAATACAATGATTGACATTATTGTAGGATTTCTAAGCATTCAATTAGCACATAGAAATGTGAAGGATCCTTGCACCTCATTTTCACTGTGCATTGTCACTGGTCCTATACTGAGTTGAACGCTCACTATTAGGCTTTATTCACACACCAATAATTTGATCAGCATTTCATCAGCATTTCAATGCCAAAAGCAGGAGTGTCTCCACAACACAGAACAAGAGTCAATCCTTCAATGATAGTTTTTCTGGTTTTGGCGTAGAAATACTGGTGCAGCACTCTGACCAAATACTGAGGTGTGAATGAGACCTAAAATGTATAATTCACTTGCTTTTTTTTCACCACGTTTGTACAGTTGAGTTCCCTGACACAGCTTCATTCAATATTAATGTGTTTTTCATCCTAATACGACTGTTAAGAGAATCACAAATAAACCAAAACTACTTGTCTAATGTTCATATGAAAACAGCGGTTCCCTCTGCTCCTTATGACATCACTGTTCTCGAGAGCGTGCGCGACTCTATGGTGATTGGTTGGAAGCAGCCGAAATTCACTGGAGGTGTGGACATTCAAGGATACTACATCAACTACCGGGAAGTTGTGAATGGTGTTCCAGGAACGTGGAAGGAGGCCAACATCAAAGCCATAAGCGACAGAGCCTACAGGGTAAATATTTCCGTTATATACGTATGTGTGTAGAAATCTAATCAGCCAAAACGCCAGGACATATCCATGCATATTAGAATGGTTAATATCTGCAAATAGCCACATAGGACTTGCTTTTGGATTCATTCAATCTATGAGTATTTAAATTTTTTACTCACTCATGTAACAGTTGAAGTGGTTATGCCAAAACAACATATAATTTATCTTTGATTGGTTTCTGACCTTTTCGAATACCCACCAATGATGAAAAGTGGAATTCTAAGGATCCTCTGTGAATGAAGAGTTACTGAGCATGTGCACCCATTGCTCTGTTAACTGTCTGTGGAGGTTAGTGGAGCAGTGGTCGCACATGCTCAGTAATACTTCATTGACACAGCTGTCTGAGATCCTCAATCTCTCGATCAGTCAGAGTCTCAGCCGTTAGGCCCCCAGCAATTATACATCCCTGAATAGATGATAAATATTGTATGTTGACAACCCATTTAGGGCTGTGTTTTCATCTTGTTAGACACCTACATTTGTTGTGTCTGCCTTGGAACCTCCCAACCTATACATCAAAGGGACCCGTAGTGCTCTATACATTCGTAGGATGTTAAAATGGTGTCCATTGTGCTGGTATATTTTGACATACCCTTTTGGTTGGAAAAAATTGCTTAGTAGACTACAGTCATGGCCAAAAGTTTTGAGAATGACACAAATATTAATTTTTACAAAGTCTACTGCTTCACTTTTTCTAATGGCAATTTGCATATACTCCAGAATGTTATAAAGAGTGATCAGCTTAACAGCAATTACTTGCAAAGTCAATATTTGGCTAGAAAATGAACTTTATCCCCCAAAACACATTTCAACATCATTGCAGCCCTGCCTTAAAAGGACCAGCTAACCTCTTTTCAGTGATTGCTCCATTAACACAGGTGTGGGTGTTGATGAGGACATGGCTGGAGATCAATCTGTCATGATTAAGAATGACACCACTGGACACTTTAAAAGGAGGCTGGTGCTTGGCATCATTGTTTCTCTTCTGTTACCCATGATTATCTCTAAAGAAACACGTGCAGTCATCATTGCAATGCACAAAAATGGCCTAACAGGGAAGAGTATCGCAGCTAGAAAGATTGCACCTCAGTCAACAATCTATCGCATCATCAAGAACTTCAAGGAGAGAGGTTCCATTGTTGCCAAAAAGGCTCCAGGGCGCCCAAGAAAGACCAGCAAGCGCCAGGACCGTCTCTTAAAAGTGTTTCAGCTGCGGGATCGGGCTACCATCAGTGCAGAGCTTGCTCAGGAATGGCAGCAGGCAGGTGTGAGTGCATCTGCACGCACTGTGAGGCGGAGACTCTTGGAGCAAGGCCTGGTCTAAAGGAAGGCAGCAAAGAAGCCACTTCTCTCCAGAAAAAACATCATGGACAGACTGATATTCTGCAAAAGGTACAGGCAGTGGACTGCTGAGGACTGGGGTAAAGTTATTTTTTCTGATGAATCCCCTTTTCGATTGTTTGGGACATCAGGAAAACGCCTCATTCTGAGAAGACAAGGTGAGCGCTACCACCAGTCTTGTCTCATGCCAACTGTTAAGCATCCTGAAACCATTCATGTGTGGGGTTGCTTCTCAGCCAAGGGAATCGGCTCTCTCACAGTCTTGCCTAAAAACACAGCCATGAATAAAGAATGGTATCAGAATGTCCTCCAAGAGCAACTTCTCCCAACCCTCCCAGAGCAGTTTGGAGATCAACAATGCCTTTTCCAGCATGATGGATCACCTTGCCATAAAGCAAAGGTGATAACTAAATGGCTCAGGGAACAAAACATAGAGATTTTGGGTCCATGGCCTGGAAACTCCCCAGATCTTAATCCCATTGAGAACTTGTGGTCAATCATCAAGAGACAGGTGGACAAACAAAAACCTAAAAATTCTGACAAAATGAAAGCATTGATTGTGCAAGAATGGACTGCTATCGGTCAGGATTTGGTCCAGAAGTTGATTGAGAGCATGCCAGGGAGAATTGCAGAGGTCCTGAAGAAGGGTCAACACTGCAAATATTGACTTGCTGCATTAACTCATTCTAACTGTCAATATAAGTTTTTGTTACTCATATGTTTGCAATTATTATATTTCTGTCTGTGATAAAAACATCTGTCAAACACACATAAAAACCAGAGGGCAGCAGATCATGTGAAAATATAATATTTGTGTCATTCTCAAAACTTTTGGCCATGACTGTACTCTATTTTAGGAAAAGTCATCCAGTAAAAATGTATACTGCACATACTTAAAAAAAGGAAGAAAAGTGAGTGCCTAGTGGCCATATAGTGTTGTATGGCAATACAGTGCATACATCAGAGCCTTCTGTTGGACATATATATCAGCAAATCCCTTGTGTATATTCCTCTAGTAGAAGGCTGAAAAACAGCATAAATATAGGGAAAGGTGTAGTGAAACATTCAGCAACATGATTGTATATGTTCTACAACTCGTCTAACAATTGCTCTGTTTTCTTTACCCAGATTAGCCAGTGTGACTTAACGTCTTTGATTTTGTGCTGCAGATTCTGAATTTGAAAGAAAACATAATCTATGAGTTCCAAGTAGCTGCGAGCAACATAGCGGGTGTGGGGACACCGTCCCAACCAAGCAAACCATTCAAATGTGAAGAATGGACCATTGCTATTCCAGGTAATTCGCCGTACATTTTATACATAATCTCCAGCCCACACTGCTTTTATTAATGCTGCATATATTGTGAAAAATTAGAACGCTTTAGAGTGGTTTCCTACATTTTTATAGTATCTTTCAGGAAAAGAAAACATTTTTGAGCCACTTTTTCTATCGTGTTTTGCCACATTTTCAAAGTAAATGCCAATACTGTCAATACAGAACTAGTTATTGCATGTCACACATTGCAAACTTTTTGTAGTGTTTTTTCCACTTTCGTGTGATTTTTTTTTTTAAAGTAGCCTGCTCAGGCATTTTACCATAGATTTCTTTATAGAAATTTAGGATATGTATATGCTTTATAACAAGGGTCGGGGTCTGTCTAGGTGGTAAAGGATGGTATGGGGCCGATCAGATGGTTTGAACACTCTCTTAATTCTACCCCAGAGTAAATACTTATTTTTGTATGGAGATTTCCTTTAACACTAAGAGGGGGGGTCAAGGGTTGCAACTTACAACCTGTCCGCAGGATAGGCGATTACCGTCTGGTAACTGAGAGTCTCAGGTGATTACCGTCTGGTAACTGAGAGTCTCACTTCTTGGACCCCAACTGAACCAAAGTTTCACATTTCAAAGTCTATGAGACTGACTGACATATCTGACTTCATCACTGTTTCATTCAGATGAAGAAATCAGCACCTACGTTCTCGTGAATAGTGGGGTTCACAGTGGTGAGACCCCCAGTGGCCGGGTGTCTGTAATGTATCCTGTGGACAGGTGATGATCTGCAGTCTTCAGACAGCACGAGATAATAAAATATTGTTCACCCTGTTTATTTGTGTTGCCCACAGGACCACCACATGAGCTCACCCTCTCTGAAGTCAGGAGTAGCTCTATGGTTCTGTTGTGGAGGACCCCAGTGTATACTGGTCGTACTCCAGTGACTGGCTTTTATGTGGATATTAAGGAATCAGACGCCCCAGAAGAAACCTGGAAAGGTGTGAATGAGAAGCCAACTGCAAATACGTATATTAAGGTATTTGATTACGATTTTTATGTACCGCTTCCAATGTAAAATGTAAATTACAGCTCTATTTTTTACCGCTTGCATGATTACTGCTACTTATGGATAGATATGGACGGTCGGCAGATGTCTCATTTTTATTTCGACTCAAAATAAAAGTGAAACCTTTGACTTTTAAAGGAAATCTGCCAGTAGTTTTTTGCTATTTAATCTGAGAGCAGCATGATGTAGGGTCAGAGAGCTTGATTCCAGTGATGTGTCACTTACTAGGCTATGCGCTGTAGTTTCAATACAATCAGTGTTCTATCAGCAGGAGATTATCACTGCAGGACTAGGTCTCACGTGCAGGTCAATCCAGCTAATCTGTGTAACCCACCACTGATTGGCAGCTTGTTGACAATGCGCAGGGTACACAGGAAGCTGCCAATCAGTGGTATTCCTGGAGAAAACAGGGATTCTATCAAAGCTACATCAGGCATGTCCATAAGTGACACATCGTTGGAATCAGGGTATCTGCCCCGATATCATGCTGCTCTCAGATTATATGGCAAAAAACAGCTGTCACATCCCTTTAATAAAAACAAATACTTATCTTTCAGATCCAAAACTTAAAAGAAGGTGTTCAGTATGTGCTGCGGGTAAGAGCTGTGAACCAGGCTGGAGTAGGAAAGATATCTGATGTGACAGATCCAGTCCTCGCTGAAACCAAACCAGGTTATTATAAAGATGTTTCCAAAACTTCAAAGTATTAATCATGTAGAACAGCTGTGCCAATGACAACTTATGCTATGTTATCTGAATTTTTAGGTACAAAGGAGGTATATGTTGAGGTGGATGATAATGGAGTCATTTCATTGAACTTTGAGTGTGCTCAGCTTACTCCCGACTCTAAATTTGTGTGGTCCAAGAATTATGAAACAATAGGTGATGATTCTTCTAGGGTGGATATCGAGACCAAAGGTGGCAGGTGAGCAGGGGCGCATTCAGACCACGATCATTACATATCATAGGCTACCACTTCTCTTCCGGCCACGATGTAGTGATGTAAATGACAGGTGCAAGCGCAATGTTACATAGGTAACGTGTAAAAATGGAAAAAAACCTCTTACTAGCATAGAGCAATTTGCCATAAAGGAACGTGCAAAAATGGTTTGACTCCCAGAATAGATAGCTTAGAAAATCAGTTTAAAAACATTGATTACGTTTATGGATTAAACTTATTCCAAAATCTCCTAGGACAAAGATCTCATTCAAGGACCCTTCAGAGGAAGATATTGGCATTTATTCCTGTGTTGTTACTGAGACCGATGGTATTTCATCAAGCTATACAATAGATGAGGAAGGTAAATAAAACATATATATAATTTAGTTGTCATTTATTTTTCTACAATATTAATGTTGTATTTTTGAAGTTTCTATTTACACTGTGTTCCAAATTATTATGCAAAAATTGTTTAGGAGTGATAATGTAAGAATTTTTTTGTTTGTCAGTTAAACTCAATGATGGTGATGTGTGTCAGGGCTCTTTATATCACTGTAAGCAATTGCAGACAACTGTGCTAATTAGTTTGGCAGGTGTGTCCAATGAAAGGCAAGACTACTTAAGAAGCTGCCCACATTATTAAGCAGACTACATTTTCTGCCAAAATGGGAAAGAAAAAGGATGTGTCGGCTGCTGAGAAGCAACAAATTGTGGAGTGTTTAGGTCAAGGCATGACTACAATCAACATTGCCAAGACACTTCATCGTGATCATCGCATAATCAAGAAGTACAGTATGTAGCTGATTCACAGTACACACGTGTGCGTGCTGATAAGGGAAAATTGTGGACTCTTTCCTACAGGCAATTACGTCAGGTTAAAAGAGCAGCGGCAAAAAAGCCTTGTCATAGCAGCAGACAAGTTTTTGAAGCTGCTGGTGCCTCCAACGTCCCCGAACAACAAGATGCAGGGTCCTTCAGAGGTTTGCAGCTGTGCGTAAGCCATCCTGTCGACCTCCTCTATCCACTGCACACAAGCAGAAACGGCTCCAGTGGGCCAAACAGTACATGAAGACTGACTTCAAAACTGTTTTGTTCACCGATGAGTGCCGTGCAACGCTCGATGGTCCAGATGGATGGAGTGGAGGATGGCTGGTTGATGGACACCCCATGCAAACACGGCTACGGCGCCAACAAGGAGGAGGTGGAGTAATGTTTTGGGCTGGAATCATGGGGAGAGAGATTGTCGGCCCCTTTAGGATCCCTGAAGGGGTAAAGATGAACTCTATAGTGTATGTTGAGTTTCTCAAACAGCACTTCCTGCCATGGTTCAAGAAGAAGAACCGTGCATTCCGCAGCAAAATCATTTTCATGCATGATAATGCACCGTCTCATGCTGCACATAACACATCTGCATCTCTGGCTGCTATGGGCATAAAAGGGGACAAACTTATGGTGTGGCCCCCATGCTCCCCTGACCTCAACCCCATTGAGAACCTCTGGAGCATCATCAAAAGGAGTGTCTATGATGGCGGGAGGCAGTTCACATCTAACCAACAGCTATGGGAGGGTATTCTGTCCTCATGCAAAACAATTGAAGCAGAAACCATCAAAAACCTGACAAATTCAATGGACGAGAGAGTTCAGAAGCTCCTTTCGAACAAGGGGTCCTATGTGCAAATGTAACATCACCTAGAATAAAGTTTTGAGTTGAAAACTGTTTGATTTCAGTTTGTAATAACCTGCTAATGCTTATAATTTCAAAAATAACCATTTTTTTGTTCTTTATTAAAATGAAAAGGTTGAAAACTCTGCTATGCATAATAATTTGGAACATGCATTTTGAGTGCAGTTTGAGTGTTTTATTTTTTAAAAAATATACTGTTATCATATGCAGTTTGTACAAAAACCTTTCAATTGTACTCTAATAGTTATTTGACTGGAAAATTACAATGACTGAAATTCATATAGGTCATTTGGGAAAATCTGAGAAAATATTATTTGCATAATAATTTGGAACACAGTGTAATTTGCAAAAAGAAGAGCTGCTCTCTGTAAATGTAGCTTAATGGCTGAAAAATTATGCAACCTTTCACAGTATGCATGGGAATTTTGTGTCATTTTCAAGATCTTACAAGTGTTTTGTATATATATAAAATTGTTATGGGCAAAATTTATCGTGAAAGAATAAACTTTACTTATTGGTCTATACCTATACTGTGTGTATGTGTGTATATATATATATATATATATATATATATATATTATATATTAATCAAAAAGTGGAGCAGCACAGTTAACGGTAAATGGGTGCAAATTCCTCTTCAGCAATACCCCAATACTTGCCAACTTAGACATCCAAAAAATAGGCAGCACTCCAATAGACGTATATAAGAAGTGGATATTTATTGCACCCACATAGTATGGCAACGTTTCGGCTCCATGAGCCTTCCTCAAGCGAGGAAGGCTCATGGAGCCGAAACGTTGCCATACTATGTGGGTGCAATAAATATCCATGTCTTCTATACGTCTATTGGAGTGCTGCCTATTTTTTGGATATATATAATATATATATATATATATATATGTATATATTGACACCTAATGATTGAGCATCCTCTTCTTTATTCCAAATGTAGAAAAGTTAACACATACATAACTCCATTAGACATTTCTGAAATATTCTGACAATATGTCAATATATACGGGAGTTACTCTCTCCAATGGTTTTGTCCACTGCAATGGAGTCCTGCTAATGGGACCCCAAAAATCAGCTGTAAACTGTGGGCGATGCCGCAAACCAGAGAATAATCCCTGTGTATCGCCACCACAGGTCATAAAGAGCTTCGCACTATTGAAACTGAAATCAATGGCTTGCCCAGAGAGAGACATACTTTACAGTTTCTTTTCTAATCTAGACACCCCTTTAGGATAAAGACAGTGAGGTCAGCTTCATGTAGCCATTAGGGGTGGGCAATTAATTTTCCCAAGGGGCCACATGAGAAACTGGCACTGCTGTGGAGGGCCGAACCAATCAGCTGAACTTAAAGGGGCGGTCCGAAACCAAAGGTGAATTTCATATTAAATGTAAATCTATTCAGTGTAGTAATCTAATCTTGTTTTCTAATGTGCTTCAAATAAAAATTCCCTAATGTACCCTCTACATTCTGACTTCTTGTCTTTTTTTTTTTTTTAACGTCCCATGACATTTTGTTTGAGATTCACCAGTGCATGCTGGGATACTCGAATGAGCTGTCATCAGGGGGCAGACGCTGCTGACACTGCCACAGCCTCTGCGCCCTCTCTGAAATTAGGCGCCATCAGTGATGTCTGTTTTGGAGGCTCGGCTAGTCCTGCTCAAATGATAATGCGTCGGTTGTAAATTCTGACATATACTCAGTATGAGTTTTCTGTGCCATATTCCTTTGAATGCACAGTGACAGTGCGCTCCCTTTCTGGCTCTAAGGAGACGAGATGACTCGGCAGGGACCAGTCCAGTCTCTGAAACAGATGACGCTTTATTTCATGGTGGGGAAAGCAGCTGAGGCAGTGACAGCAGCCTCTGTCCCCTGATGATGTCCCGTGTGAGTATCCCAACATGCACCAGGATTCTCAAAAAATGTCATTGGAAGTTAAAAAAAAAACACATAGACAGGAAGTTAGAGAGGGAAAGGTAGAAATTTTTTTAACTGAAACATATTAGAAAAGTGATTAGATTATTGAATTAAATTTAGTATGAAAATCACCTTTAGTTTCGGATCACCCTTTAATTCTGCATAATATTAATTTTGTCACTTTATAAGAAGCAGTTGCTTATGTGATGAAGTTTACATGAGCATATAAAAAAATCATTTTTTTCATCCAGAAAAAGACGACTTTCTATCTGTATTGCCATCCGTATGTCATCCATTTTTATACATCAGAAGTGAAAAAAAAATTAAAGAACAAATCAGGGTCCTGTGTTAGTAATGGAAATGTATTCGTAAAAGTCGGATGCTATATGGATGATTCATATGGGATCCATTTTTTTTATTTTTGCACACACATAGACGTCAACAGGCGAGTCTGATTTGAAACACAGAAGAGACCGGTGGGTGCTGTGACATTTCTCACACAGACATTTCCAAGCTGTAATCTAAATAGCTCAATTCCATAACATTACTCCTAGTGCGCTGTCTGAGGTCGGTTATTTTTTTTTCATAGACAACACTTGGACAAATATTACAGTTGTGTGAACATAGCCTGACAATACTTGTTGCAATGAAGCTTATCGTAACACGTAATAGCAGTTGATCCAGCAATAAATTGGGAATATTGGAAAAAAGTTATTCTCCCACCTCTACTCCACATGCAGAGATGCACATCACATATGGGCAGGAACTGACAGGCAGGGGGTGGGAATCCTTTTTGCAGTCTATGGAGTGAATTTGATAAGCCACAGATCTCAGGGGCAGCACTATCGGGGCCTTAACCCTTACCTCTCCTGCACAGGACATACAACAGTACAAGCTGGGAGCAAAGAGGGAGGTAAGGGTTAACTCTCACATACAAATGTGAGGACTCCAGCCCTCTGGCTGTGAGTGTCAGCAGGGGGGCTGCACAGGAACACTCAGGGGGCCCTGGGCCAGATGTGGCCCAGGTGCACAGTTTGCCCAGGCCTGCATTAGGGTAATGGTATCACTAACTTACAGTTTGGATATTAATTCAAAAGACATGATCTACAGTGTTGGGTCGACACTGCATAATGATCACTGTCTATTAACTGATGTCATATAAAACTTTTTGTCCTTTTTTTCCTCCTACAGAGCTGAAGCGCCTACTACAGCTCAGCCATGACAACAAATTCCCAGGTAAATATACTATGATAATAATAATTAATCTTTATTTATATAGCGCCATCATATTCCGCAGCGCTTTACAGTTTAACAGTTTCAGAACACAAGTCATAAGTAACAACGTTAATACAATAATTAAAGCAAAATAAGCCGCCCCTGCTCGTGAGAGCTTACAATCTACAATGAGGTGGGGGAGATACAAAGTACAGGTGTATATATACAATGGTGCATTTACAATGATGGTCCAGCCATCTTGAGGGAGTGAGGGATGGATGGAGATAGTGAATGGGCTACACACACACACTTACACATAGAATGACTTTGATTAGTGAATGTGATAGGCCGCTCTGAACAAATGTGTTTTGAGGGAGCGCCTGAAACCATGCAAATTGTGGATAGTCCTAATTTCTTGGGGTAGAGCATTCAAGAGGATTGGCGCAGCGCGGGAGAAGTCTTGGAGTCGGGAGTGGGAGGTACGGATTAGTGCAGAGGTTAGTCGAAAGTCGTTTGCAGAGCGCAGCAGTCGGTTAGGCCGATAGATAGATAGATATGAGAGGAGGGGGAATGTAGGGGGGTGCTGCACTGTGGAGAGCTTTGTGGGTGAGAACCAGTACTTTGAATTGTATCCTATAATGAATGGGCAGCCAGTGTAAGGACTGGCGAAGAGCGGACGCGTCCGAGTACCGATTAGCCAGATGGATTACTCTGGCTGCTGCATTAAGGATGGACTGGAGAGGGGATAGTCGAGTAATGGGGAGGCCAAGTAATAGAGCGTTGCAGTAGTCCAGGCGGGAGTGGATCAATGCTACAGTGAGGGTTTTTGTTGTTTCCAAGGTGAGAAAAGGGCGGATTCTAGAGATGTTCTTTAGGTGTAGGCGGCAAGAGCGGGCAAGAGATTGTATATGGGAGGTGAATGAGAGATTGGTGTCAAACATAACACCCAGACAGCGAGCCTGCTGCCGGGGTGTTATTATGGTGCCGCCCATGGAGAGGGATATGTCAAATTTAGGGAGGTTAGTAGATGGCGGGAGCAGAAGAAGTTCAGTTTTGGAGAGGTTGAGTTTCAGATAGAGAGCGGACATGATGTTGGAGACTGCGGACAGACAGTCGGTGGTGTTCTGTAGTACAGCGGGGGTAAGGTCGGGGGATGACGTGTATAGTTGTGTGTCATCAGCATAAAGATGGTACTGAAAGCCAAATCTGCTGATGGTCTGTCCAATTGGGGCCGTGTAGAGAGAGAAGAGAAGGGGGCCAAGGACTGAGCCCTGGGGTACACCGACAGTGAGAGGAAGAGGAGATGATGTGGAGCCAGAGAACGAAACACTGAAGGAGCGGTCAGAAAGATAGGAGGAGAACCAGGAGAGAACAGTGTCCTTAATACCTAGTGACTGGAGCCTAGACAGTAGGAGACGGTGGTCAACCGTGTCGAAAGCTGCAGAAGGTCGAGAAGAATAAGCAGAGAGTGGTCACCATTACGTTTTGCTGTAAGAAGGTCATTGGTCACTTTAATGAGTGCAGTTTCGGTCGAATGTAGGGGGCGGAAGCCGGACTGTGAAGGGTCTAGGAGGGAGTGATTGGAGAGGTAACGTGTAAGGCGGGAGTAGACTAGGCGCTCCAAAAGTTTAGAGATGAAGGGGAGATTGGAGACCGGTCTGTAGTTGTTTGTGCAGGAAGGGTCGAGAGCGGGTTTCTTTAGTAGAGGAGTAATGATGGAGTGTTTGAAGGAGGATGGGAAAATGCCAGAGGAGAGTGAGAGATTAAAGATTTTAGTTAGGTGAGTTGTGACAACTGGAGAGAGAGACTGGAGGAGATGTGAGGGAATGGGGTCGGTAGTGCATGTAGTCAGACGAGAGGAAGAGAGGAGTCTGGAGACTTCTTCTTCTGTAATGGGATCAAATGTGGAAAGTGAGCCAGGGGAACAACAGGGTGGGATGGGAGTCACAGCCCTTGGTGGTTGAGAGCAGATTTCCTGACGGATAGTATCTATTTTTTCTGTAAAATGGGAGGCCAGGTCGTCAGCACAGATGTCTGTGATAGGGGCTTGTGCTTTTGGCCTGAGGAGGGAGTGAAAAGTGTCAAAAAGTTTCTTGGGGTTGTTGGCTAGTGAGGAGATCAGGGTGGTGAAGTAGGTCTGTTTGGCGAGGTGAAGGGCTGCATTATATGTTCTTAACATGAATTTAAAGTGGATGAAGTCTTCTGGTGTGCGGGTTTTTCTCCAAAGGCGTTCAGCACTCCTAGAGCATCGCTGAAGAAGTTGAGTTTGCAATGTGAGCCAGGGCTGTTTTACTGTGTGTTTGGAAGTTCTGAGGGTGAGCGGCGCTACTTGGTCAAGGGTGCTTCTAAGAGTGTCATTGTAGTGATGAACAGCCAGATTAGGACAAGAAAAAGAGGAGATTGGGGACAGCGATGAGTGTAGGGAGTCTGAAAGTGTCTGAGGGTTAATGGCTTGTAGATTTCTGAATGTGTGGTAGGTAGGAGTGCGCTGGGGTGGTCGAGGATTTGTGAGCGTGAAGGAGAGAATGTTGTGGTCAGAGAGTGGAAGCGGTGAGTTATTTAGGTGGGAGATTGAACAGAGGCGGACAAAGACCAGGTCAAGGGTGTTACCATCCTTGTGTGTCTCAGAGGTTGAAAGCTGTGAGAGGCCTAGAGAAGTGGTTAGTGATAGAAGCTGAGATGCAGATGTGGAAGTAGGGCTGTTAATGGGGATGTTGAAGTCTCCAAGGATAAGGGTTGGTAGTTCTGAGGACATGAAGTGCGGCAGCCAGGCAGAGAAGTGGTCAAGGAACTGTGTGGGCGAGCCTGGGGGCCGATATATGACCGCTACTCTGAGGGAGAGGGGACAAAAGAGCCTGATGGTGTGGACCTCAAAAGAAGGGAATGAGAGTGATGGAATTGGGGGGATGACCTGGAAAGTGCATTGTGGGGACAGGAGTATGCCAACTCCACCACCATGTCTGTTTGTGGGTCTCGGGGAATGGGAGAACTGTAAGCCACCATAGGAAATGGCAGCGGGGGAGACCGTGTCAGAATCCTGAATCCAGGTTTCAGTGAGGGCCAACAGATGAAGAGAGTTGTTCAGAAAGTAGTTGTGCAGGAAGGTTAGCTTGTTGCATGCAGACCGTGGATTCCAGAGGGCACAATTAAACGAAGGAGATGAGGGAGTGCAAGTAATATTAATAAGATTATTATGGTTTCGATATGAGGTAGGGTAGGGATTGAGGTTGGGGGATGGTGGACCAGGGTTGGGGGAGATGTCCCCTGAAATCAGTAGGAGTAGGAAGACAAAGAGCAGGTAGTTGTTGGAGTTGTAAGTCGGTTTTTTCTGTGATGTGTTTGGGCAAGATGGGCTGAGGTTTCTCAGGAAGGTGAGGAGTGTATGGGAGCTGTACATGGGAGAGGGAAGTATGGAGGGGCTGATGTGTATGAGTCGTGATGGAGGGGGGATGGGGCGGTAAATGTGGATGGCAAGGGAACACAGGAGGATAGAGGTAAAGTACATAATTAAAAAGAAAGCAAAGTGTGGACTACCTGATTCCAGCCCTGATTAACTGCCATGGATAACTGCCGTTTACACGATGCTTGACTTCTGTGATGCTTAGCTTTCTGTGATGCGTGCACCCCACACATGCGTGCACCCTTAGACTACTCCTAAATATATAGCCCACACTACAGGGTTAGGAGAGTGGGATTGTGGGAACTGGTTTGGGATAATTTGGCAGCAGGGGCCAGCACACCAGGGGGTGGTTAAATGATCAAGGGCCTAGACCTGGCAACATCTATATGTTTTAGTACCTTCCACCTGATTAGATCTACAGAGGCCCAATTCACAGGATATGAAGCATTAAGTATTAAACAGTTCTAAAATGAATTATACTAAAGCTTTAGCAGGCACATTAAAATATGTAGCAAAATGGTAAAGCAGCAGATGACAGACAGTGAGCAGAAGTATGGAGTTGTACCATTGGGATATATTGCAGCAGAAAAGACAGCCAGCAGAGGTGGGGATTGTACCATTCAGCTGCTTGCTGACAATGAATGCAGTGCATACATGCAGACAGGACAATTCAGATGTTGGATGATTTGATTACCATTGGGATATATTGCAGCAGAAAAGACAGCCAGCAGAGGTGGGGATTGTACCATTCAGCTGCTTGCTGACAATGAATGCAGTGCATACATGCAGACAGGACAATTCAGATGTTGGATGATTTGATTACCATTGGGATATATTGCAGCAGAAAAGACAGCCAGCAGAGGTGGGGATTGTACCATTCAGCTGCTTGCTGACAATGAATGCAGTGCATACATGCAGACAGGACAATTCAGATGTTGGATGATTTGATTACCATTGGATATATTGCAGCAGAAAGACAGCAGCAGAGGTGGGATTGTACATTCAGTGCTTGCTGAAATGATGCAGTGCATACAGCAGACAGGACAATTCAGATGTTGGATGATTGATTACCATTGGATATATTGCAGCAGAAAAGACAGCCAGCAGAGGTGGGGATTGTACCATTCAGCTGCTTGCTGACAATGAATGCAGTGCATACATGCAGACAGGACAATTCAGATGTTGGATGATTTGATTACCAACACCACCGCCGCTTCCGAGAATTTGAAAAACATAGCACTGTCATTCTCTGTATTTGTATCCATTTTGGTTTTCTAACATACGGTATATTGCAAGCATTTTAAGATTCATGTTTGCTTTGGTATAAATAAACCCCTATATACATTTATGAAAACTTTTAGAACATTTTTTTATTGTGAAATTTTTAGATTGTTGAAATGATTATTCAGCCAGGCAAAATAATTTTAAAATCAGTTTTGAATGTTCAAAAATAACAAAAGAAACTATACACACCATGACGACTCCTCTTTGGTCCCATTTTGCCGCTTCTGGGGTCTCCTGCAGAGGTAGCCTCCTATAGCCAGTGATTGCTTGCAGCAATCACATGTCTGTGTTGGTAACTTTATCACTAGTTGAGACCAGTGGGGAATTTGGGAAGTATCGGAACCAGAGGAAGCAATATATAATAGAAGTATGGTTTCTTTTGTTATTTTAGATCATTTTGAACTATTTTTTTTTTAAATTTCATTCCTTAGACAAAATATCCTTTATTCTTCCAGTCCATCAACAGACAAAAGGCTGCCTCAAAGGGACAGTAGAAGATATTCTTATATTCTCTGTATTGCTGCCCTTCTCCTTGTTTATTTCCACAGAAATCTAATGTATTGTACATTTATATTTCAACTATCCAATCCATATCTTTCTGACATCATCTGTCAAGGTAGTCAGGAGGCTCCTGTACAAATCAGATGGTAGTTTGGTGCTGCCAAAATTGGCAGTTTTTACAGACATTCATGTATTGTGTATGGGCTTTTAGAACCAATAATTGGAGTCTTTTTGTTATTTTTCATGCCTTATTAATGTCAAGGACTACAATAAAATTGAAAGTGCTCTTGTGCACGGAAGAGTAGCCCCTTAGAATCATAAGGCCAATGAAACTCCAGTGCAATGGTGATCTGAACCTTACGGTGGTTTAAATTCTTCTTTTATAGTTGTTCCAGTGAAATCTGGCCTCGCTGTAGAGATCCGAGAAAAGGGACAAGTTCGCTTTTGGATGCAAGCTGAGAAACTCTCGGGTAGTGCTAAAGCCAACTATGTGTTTAATGATAAGGAGATTAAACATGGTGAGGTAAGCTAAATCAGAGGATGTCTTAAGGTACTGCCACACTAAACAATCCCGCTAGCGATCACGATAATGACGCATACTAATGCGATCGCTAGCGGGATTGTTTCTATATCGCTAAGTGCGGCCACATTTAGCGATATAGTTAACGCCGCTATCGCCGTTAGCGATCTTCTTAACGACTTTAGCGGTACAAAAGTACCGCTAAATCGCTAAGAAAAGGTGCCACACTAGCGATATATACTTACCCAGCGGGAGCGCCGACGAGAAAATAGGGTCCGGAGCGATTCCAGCGACGAGCGAGATCACAGCAGGAAGCTCGTCGCTGGCAGCTGCCGCACTGAACAACATCGCTAACGGGATCGCTAAATAGTGACGTTTTTTAGCGATCCCGTTAGCGATATTGTTCAGTGTGGCATACCCTTTAGCATTGTTTGAGCTGAAAAGTAATCAATGCCAGCAAGTATCATTATTTATGTTGACGTTTTTTCTGAAAGGCAAAAAATAATTCAATACTAGCAAGAGTATGTAATATACTATGTGCACAGTTGTTAGACAATTTGTATTTTTGATGACTAATTTGATTATAGAACAACTACAGTGCTGTTGGTCAATCCAAAAGGTTAAAGGGGTTGTCCAACCAGCCCTAGGTTATATGCATGCAGTCACTCTATGTTTCTACAGACTTGTGAATCCTCACATCATGCGCATTGCGCAGTGTCAGGATTCTCCAGCACACGTAGTGTGCGATTTCCATACTTACTGCCACATTCGGTCTAGACAAGTCCAGCCTCACTCAATACACTGTCATTGAGCGAGGCTGCACATGTTTAGTTGACACATGACCATATGCTACCAAATCGCATACTTGCGGCCACACACCTGCTGTTCCCTGCACCGGGGAATCCTCACAGCTAGGTCGGGATCACATATGCGAGGAATATGGCCGAATCTCGCATGTTAATGCCCGGCACTGCCACCGGCCTTGGGAGCGTAGCGTGCGGCCGCATAGCAATACACAGAGCCACACACTCCTCTCCCGAGGCTGTTAGCAGTGCCGGGTATTGACATGTGAGACTCGGCTGTATTCCTCGCATGTGTGATCCCGGCCTTGCAGTATATACATTGTGAGGAATCGCAGGTCTGCAGTCATAGAGTAAGTGACAACATAGGTAAGTTTATCCTTCAATATCCCATGGCACATCCCTTTATAATTAGCATGATCCATGATGACTAGGTTGACTCCCTTGTCTGATGCCTTGAATATCAAACTGTCATTCTCCAATAATTCGTCCAATGCCATCCTTTCCATTGGAAGCAAATTGGAACGCCTCCTCTTTGTCTCTGCGCCTAGTTTCTTGAGTCATGCCAAGTCTAGTGAAAATGTCTATACTGGTGTTTTCAGAACATGGGGGCATTTTTGTCATGGGTGCATCGCCACGAAGATCGTCGCGATTGCACATTCTGACTTCTCACAGCTGAGCTGCTGTTTCTTTGTGTTTGGTAATGAGAGAGTTAATTTTACCCAGCTCTTTGCTAAGACTAGGTCCAGCCTCGCCCGGCTGCTTTTGATTATGTTCTAATTAGTTTCCTTTATATTCCTGCCAGTCTGGGTGTTAGACGCCGGTGAAAGCATTCATGTAGTCTAGCAGACTGGAGCGGTTCTGAGAATACTTAAGCTAAGAGCTCCTTAGTTGTTTTTACTCTTATAGCTTATAGTTTGTCTCTGAGACCTTAGGTGTTCCTACTGTGTGTGAGTGTTGTATGTAAGACTTTATTTACTTTATTTCTTGTCTTTCTTGTATGTCTTTCTGTTCATTAACCGTTACCTGTTCATTCCCTTTGGTGGTAATCAGGGTCCTTCTTAGGACTAGATTACAGTTGGCAGGGATTGATAGGAGACAGGGTTTACGCTGGTGGCCTGGACCTCTGTACCTTTAACAGTACCTCCAGGTAGAGGGATTAGTCAAGACCCAGTTTAGGGTCAGCATAGACCCCGGTCACCCTCTAGCCGGAGACAGCGTATAACGGATTCAGTATTGACCCACTGGACATTCTGTCAGGTAATTCTATGTTATCATATATCTATGCGCATGTTATATAGTATGTTGTCCTTTTGATATAGATTACTGACATCACATATATATATCTGCTATACAGCGTGACATTTTCACCGGCCATACTAAAGATTCTCCCCAGCTGTCATGGATCCAGTAGCCCAGCTGGCCCGGCAGTTGCAGGGGTTGTCCATGGAGTTTGCAGACATTAAGTCCAAGGTTTTGTCCCCCCCGGAGCAAACCAGATCTGAACCTAAGGTTGCTCTCCCGGACAGGTTCACTGGTGGGCGGGACAAATTTTTTACCTTCCGGGAGGCATGTAAATTGTACTTTCGGCTGCGGCCTCGGTCATCTGGGAGTGAAGAGCAGAGGGTGGGAATTGTTATCTCGCTCTTACAAGGGGACCCTCAATCTTGGGCGTTCTCTATTCCTCCAGGCTCCCCAGATCTCCAGTCAGTGGATCGATTTTTTACTGCCCTGGGTCTGGTATATGATGATCCGGATCGAGTCTCCCTTGCTGAAACAAAGTTACGTAAAATACGGCAAGGAAATCGTCCAGCGGAGGAATATTCTTCTGAGTTCCGTAGATGGGCAACAGATACTCAGTGGAATGACCCAGCTCTTAGGAGCCAGTTTTGTCAGGGGTTGTCTGACAAATTGAAAGATGTGTTGGCTCGGTATGATTCTCCTCCATCACTGGAGGCTGCTATGGCCCTCGCTATTCGCATTGATAGACGACTTCGGGGAAGACGCGAGGTAACTCCGCCTCCCGTGATGACTCCACCTACTACTAAAGTCCCTTATACTGAGGTTCCCCTGGTCTGTTCTGAGGAGCCCATGCAGTTGGGAGGGACATCATTTTGTAGGAGGGAATCGGCGGTGCACCGCAAGACTAGAAGGTGTTTCTTTTGCGGGAGAGAGGGACATTTTGTTGGGGGGTGTCCATCCCGGGCCTCTTTGAGCAAAGGAGTTAACCTGGGAGTGTGTATTTCGTCCCCAAATCCCTCTCAGTTTCTCGTGCCTGCGGAGGTGGTGATTGGTACTAGAACTGAGAGGATTTCTGTTTTTCTTGATAGTGGGTCCGGGGCTAATCTGGTGGACGCTCGGTTTGCCCAGGTGCATGGTATGCAACTGAGTGTATTGGCCAAACCAGTCCCTATAGTCTCTATTGATTCTAGACCTCTCGGTCAAGGTAGCTTGGTACAAGCTGTTCATAACATAGATCTTCGAGTAGGGGCAATACATAAAGAGCAATTGTCTTGTTATGTGTTGGAGGGTCTACCTACTCCTATTGTGTTGGGACTTCCTTGGTTGGCTAAACATAACCCAGTGATTGATTGGCAATCCAGAAAGATAAGCCAGTGGGGTGAATTTTGCAGGAATAACTGCATGAGCACGGTCATCGGTGCGGTTGTGCCTAGGACTTTGTCTCCTTTTCTGGAGGACTTTGGGGAGATGTTCTCAGAGGAGGGGTGTAAAGAGTTACCTCCTCATCGCGCATATGACTGCTCAATAAAGTTGCTTCCTGATGCCTTATCTCGTACTTTCCCAGGGGCCGGGAAGACGGATGATCCGGTTCCTATTCCTCAGGAGGGAGTTGTAGTGTCAGCTGTATGCTCTGAGCTTGAGGGGGAGGTATTGGGGGCTCAGGGGGACGCCCCTGTGGGACTTCCAGGGAGACTGATAGTTCCAGATCGCTTAAGACTGAAGGTTACGGGGAACCGTTACAAACGGATGGCTGATAGGAGGAGAGTTTCTGGTCTAGATCTGAAGGTGAACGATCTGGTTTGGTTGTCTACCAGGAATATAAAACTTAAAGTTTCCTCCTGGAGGTTGGGTCCCAGATTCATCGGGCCGTACAGGATCAGTTCCATAATTGATCCTGTGGCATTTCGTCTGGACCTCCCTCCTACGTTTAAAATTCATAATGTGTTTCACAAGTTATTACTTAAAAAGTATGTGGCACCAGTCATACCGTCACCTCTACCTCCTCCTTCAGTGGTAGTCAATGATAACGTGGAATTTCATGGGTCGAAAATCATTGACTCACGTCTCAGTCGCCGATCCCCTCAGTACTTAGTTCATTGGAGGGGGTATGGTCCTGAGGAGAGGACGTGGGTCCCTGCGTCTGATGCTAACGCAGATCGATTGGTTCGGACCTTTCACACAACTTACCCGGACAGACCTGGTCATGAGGGTCCGGAGGCCCCTCGTAGAAGGGGGGGTACTGTCATGGGTGCATCGCCACGAAGATCGTCGCGATTGCACATTCTGACTTCTCACAGCTGAGCTGCTGTTTCTTTGTGTTTGGTAATGAGAGAGTTAATTTTACCTAGCTCTTTGCTAAGACTAGGTCCAGCCTCGCCCGGCTGCTTTTGATTATGTTCTAATTAGTTTCCTTTATATTCCTGCCAGTCTGGGTGTTAGACGCCGGTGAAAGCATTCATGTAGTCTAGCAGACTGGAGCGGTTCTGAGAATACTTAAGCTAAGAGCTCCTTAGTTGTTTTTACTCTTATAGCTTATAGTTTGTCTCTGAGACCTTAGGTGTTCCTACTGTGTGTGAGTGTTGTATGTAAGACTTTATTTACTTTATTTCTTGTCTTTCTTGTATGTCTTTCTGTTCATTAACCGTTACCTGTTCATTCCCTTTGGTGGTAATCAGGGTCCTTCTTAGGACTAGATTACAGTTGGCAGGGATTGATAGGAGACAGGGTTTACGCTGGTGGCCTGGACCTCTGTACCTTTAACAGTACCTCCAGGTAGAGGGATTAGTCAAGACCCCAGTTTAGGGTCAGCATAGACCCCGGTCACCCTCTAGCCGGAGACAGCGTATAACGGATTCAGTATTGACCCACTGGACATTCTGTCAGGTAATTCTATGTTATCATATATCTATGCGCATGTTATATAGTATGTTGTCCTTTTGATATAGATTACTGACATCACATATATATATTCTGCTATACAGCGTGACAATTTTAATACTCTTTGGCTTTAAATCTCTAAAAGGGTCAGCACCCAACGGTCTCGAGCCTTCATCCATCAAGCCCGCCAGAAGTCTCCCATCAGCCAATTCATCCTCATCTATCCCCAAAGACAAACCTTTTGCTTTTTCATGTGTCTTAAAAAGCCTCTTTCATTTAAATTTCCTTAAAAACAAGAGTGGAGACATGGAGGGGTCAGTGGGTGCTCTTGTCCGCTGGCCACAAGACCACATGGACCAGAGCTCATCCCACTGAATGCCCGCTCTCCTTTTTCCATGGGCATAATACTACCCAGACAACACAGGGTGAAGGTAAAACAGTGTGACAATACTTTATTGAACAACCAAACAGACAATTACATATAGACCTGTCCAAGCAAAATACATATTTGTGCATTTTTTACCAGTGAAATAAAGGCTATATTTTAATTGATGTCTATATAATTAAGTACAAAATTAGTAGTGAATTTTTTGTAGCATTAGTTTGTACTGTAGTATCCAATTGTGCTAACAAAACAAGCTGCCTAATAATTTTGCACATCTTGATAAAAGGTGTGGTCTTCTTAGGCCACAGCTCCCTGATTACAGTCATGGACAAAAGTTTTGAGAATGACACAAATATTAATTTTTACAAAGTCTACTGCTTCACTTTTTCTAATGGCAATTTGCATATACCCCAGAATGTTATAAAGAGTGATCAGCTTAACAACAATTACTTGCAAAATCAATATTTGGCTAGAAAATTAACTTTATCCCCCAAAACACATTTCAACATCATTGCAGCCCTGCCTTAAAAGGACCAGCTAACCTCTTTTCAGTGATTGCTCCATTAACACAGGTGTGGGTGTTGATGAAGACATGGCTGGAGATCAATCTGTCATGATTAAGTAAGAATGACACCACTGGACACTTTAAAAGGAGGCTGGTGCTTGGCATCATTGTTTATCTTCTGTTAACCATGGTTATCTCTAAAGAAACACGTGCAGTCATCATTGCAATGCACAAAAATGGCCTAACAGGGAAGAGTATCGCAGCTAGAAAGATTGCACCTCAGTCAACAATCTATCGCATCATCAAGAACTTCAAGGAGAGAGGTTCCATTGTTGCCAAAAAGGCTCCAGGGCGCCCAAGAAAGACCAGCAAGCGCCAGGACCGTCTCTTAAAAGTGTTTCAGCTGCGGGATCGGGCTACCAGCAGTGCAGAGCTTGCTCAGGAATGGCAGCAGGCAGGTGTGAGTGCATCTGCACGCACTGTGAGGCGGAGACTCTTGGAGCAACGCCTGGTCTCAAGGAGGGCAGCAAAGAAGCCACTTCTCTCCAGAAAAAATATCATGGACAGACTGATATTCTGCAAAAGGTACAGGCAGTGGACTGCTGAGGACTGGGGTAAAGTTATTTTCTCTGATGAATCCCCTTTTCGATTGTTTGGGACATCAGGAAAACGCCTCATTCGTAGAAGACAAGGTGAGCGCTACCACCAGTCTTGTCTCATGCCAACTGTTAAGCATCCTGAAACCATTCATGTGTGGGGTTGCTTCTCAGCCAAGGGAATCGGCTCTCTCACAGTCTTGCCTAAAAACACAGCCATGTATAAGAATGGTACCAGAATGTCCTCCAAGAGCAACTTCTCCCAACCCTCCAAGAGCAGTTTGGCGATCAACAATGCCTTTTCCAGCATGATGGAGCACCTTGCCATAAAGCAAAGGTGATAACTAAATGGCTCAGGGAACAAAACATAGAGATTTTGGGTCCATGGCCTGGAAACTCCCCAGATCTTAATCCCATTGAGAACTTGTGGTCAATCATCAAGAGACGGGTGGACAAACAAAAACCTAAAAATTCTGACAAACTGAAAGCATTGATTATGCAAGAATGGACTGCTATCAGTCAGGATTTGATCCAGAAGTTGATTGAGAGCATGCCAGGGAGAATTGCAGAGATCCTGAAGAAGAAGGGTCAACACTGCAAATATTGACTTGCTGCATTAACTCATTCTAACTGTCAATATAAGCTTTGTTACTCATATGTTTGCAAATTATATATCTGTCTGTGATAAAAACAATCTGTCAAACACACATAAAAACCAGAGGGCAGCAGATCATGTGAAAATATAATATTTGTGTCATTCTCAAAACTTTTGGCCATGACTGTACACAAATACACATCACTTGATCGGGTTCATCCAAAAACATTCAGGTTTATACAGCTCAAAATATATAGCCAAAATCCTCACTTGTCTGATAATTGTGCACACAGTGTAGAGATAGAGATTCTGCTTTCTCCTCATTTGAATCTTAAATATTAGTGATGTATCTGGCTCTTTCCTTGGCATATGGATATACGTCTACAGGAATGTGTTACAATTACATATTAGCAGTATAACATTAATTCCTCTATTCTTTTCAAAGAAATATAAGATGAACTTGGACAGTAAGACTGGAATTGTGGAGATGACTATGGAGAAACTTGAGGATGAGGATGAAGGGACCTTTACCTTCCAGATACAGGATGGAAAGGCAACAAACCAATCTAGTCTGGTGCTTATTGGTGAAGGTAAGTTTGGTGCATGACTCCACTGCAATATGCTCTAGTCATATCATGATGACGGCGTGTGGTTAGTATATACAGGGGTTGGACAAAATAATGGAAACACCTAACGTTTTGGCATCATAATCTTCGAACATGTTATAAACATGCAAACCGTGACATATGGTAATGTTTTGTAGTTGATTATTCGTGTTATGTGATATGTGTATGTAAATTAACTGTTTGTTTTGCATAATTGTAAGAACATTGATGAGAACCTGATACCAGACCTCGTGGATTTTCAAAGAAGCCAAATTGTTGGTGCTGGTATGGTAGGCGCTAATGTAACCGAAAGTGCCCGAATGCTTGGCGTGTCAAGAGGTACTGTCTCCAAAGTAATGACTGTGTTTGAAAGAAAAGGAAAAACGTCTGCAGCAAAGCACAGGGCCGGCTGAAAGTTGAAGTTGACTGAGAGAGACCGTCGGACTCTAAAGCGAATTGTGAGAGAGGATCGCAAGACCACGGCTCCAAAAGTTACTGCTCAGCACAATGAACACCTACAGAACCCAGTTTCCATGAAAACTGTTCGTTGGGAGCTGAACAAATCTGGATTCCACGGAAGAACTGCAATTCGAAAACCGCTGCTCTCAATGACAAATGTTTCCAAGCATTTAGAGTGGTGAAGAAACCTCCAGAATTAGTCCCTCGAGCCGTGGAAACATGTGATATTCTCAGACGAATCATCGTTTACCCTATTTCTGACCTCTGGCCGCGTGTACTTTTGGAGACAGCTGAAAGAAGCATTCCATCCAGACTGCTTTCTCCCAACCGTAAAACATGGCAGAGGTTCTGTGGTGATCTGGGTGCTATTTCATGGAGATCCGCCGGGCCAATGATATCCCTTCAAGGAAAAATTAACAGCCGCGATTATTAGGCATTTTGGGCGACCAAGTGCATTCTATGGTTCAAGCACTGTTCCCAGACGGAGAACGCCATCTTTCAGGATGATAATGCACCAATTCATACAGCTAGAATCGTTAAAGCATGGCACAAGGAACATTCTAATGAAGTTGAGCATCACATCTGGCCCCCACAATCCCCAGGCCTCAACATTATTGAGCATTTATGGTCGATTTTAGAGATTCAAGTTAGACGTCGATTTCCGCCGCTATCGTCGCTCAAAGAACTGGAGGGTGTTTTAACTGAAGAATGGGCTAAAATTCCTTTGGAAACAATTCACACCTTGTATGAATCCATACCTCGGAGAATTGAGGCTGTAATTGCCGCAAAAGGTGGACCTACACCATATTAAACTAACTTTTGTTGATGTTTCCAGGTGTTTCCATTATTTTGTCCAACCCCTGTATATTTGATGTGTGATTCCAAGATAATGGTCAGCACTCGATGCTTGTAAGCTTTATTGATTTCCACTATAAAAATGCAGGTGACAGCAGCTCTGAAAATGCTCAATGTCAACCGGGGTGGGGTTCAATTTTTTTAACAATCGGTTCCCTGTTTGTGTTAGGAAACCACACCAATTTAAAAGCCACACCCACTTGATTAGCCACTCCCATTTTCACGCATATTTTTCTCAACCACAAAATACAAGTAAGGGCAGCGAAAAGTAAAAGTCCTTTACCCACTGTACCTTCATTTATTGTCTCATTGCCTCCTTTCGAGTACACATTTTTCCAGTCACACTGTCAGTCACTTCTTAGTATGATGTTGATGTACAGTATTAAATGGGTTTTTTTTTACACATTTTGAAAGGAGCTCTGTATATATTATATAGTATATAGTATAAGTGTACAGGTAATACTGTGACTCGCCAGTGAAATCTTAGGTTGAAGTAATTCATCCTCGCTTTTCTTTTTCATCCGGCGCAGACCACTATCAGTCAGAAATCGTCTATGCAGAAAAAAGTAACACACAAACATCTACAGCTGATGGTTTCTAGAGCACATTCCTCACTTTTCCCGATTTCTACATTGCACCATATGAAGAAAAAAACAAAATAGTCACAGTAACAGGACCTATGTCCCTTAATTGGCCCCTATAGTAATTATGTCCCTGACTTGTCACCAAAATCTAATAATCTATGGTCCTCATTCTGGCCCCAATACAGTAATTATGTCCCACATCCTTGCCCCTTCCTGTAACAGTGCCCTCCATCCTGGGCCCCTACCTGTAATGCCCCTCATACTGGGACTCTTTATTTAATAATTTCATCAATCCTGACCCATTTATATAATAATTATAATAATTTCGCCTATCCTCCCTTTGTCCTCCATCCTGTAATAATGTTCTCCATCATGGGCCCCTTCCAGTAACAATGTCCTCATTTTTGGCCCTTCCTGTAATGTCCCTCATCCTTGGCCTCTTTATTTAATCATTTCACCCATCCTGGACCCTTATGTCCTCTCTCCTGTTCTCCATATATCCGCCATCCTGGTACATATATGTCACCCATCCTGGTACCCATATATCCCCCCTTCTGGTCTCCATATGCCCCCCATCCTGGTCCCCATATGTCCCCCATATTGCCACTTTTCTGTAACAAAATAAAAAAAAGTCTTCTTACCTGTCTGTCATCCTCTGGCATCCTCTACCTGATACATATGCGGCATGGATTGCCCGGTGCATGGCACTGACATCATACGCCTGCGATATGCGTGCTGACGTTTGATAGCTGGCAGCTATTTTAACTATTGAAGTTCAGGAAGCCGGTCGCTTTCTGCACCACACTATATTTCCATTAAATGTGCATCCAAGGACACACATTCAGTTGAAATCGTTGGGCACCCAGTACAGGATCGGGCACTGCTTCTTTCCAGTTTGTGTAACCTGTTGCAGTTTTAACAACCCATTCCCCTGAATTGGCTGAATCTCACTCCTGATGTCAACTATAAAAATCATGTACTGTTGTAGAGCAAAATTAAAATCGATAAAGACATCTCCAAAGCAGGTGACATATCACACTCACATTGAACATATGGGATTCATTATAACTGGGGAAGTGAGCAAGAGCTGACACTTCAACATCTATTGAAGTAGGACCTCTCTTTGAACATGTGGGATTAATTATAACTGGGGAAGTGAGAAAGAGCTGACACTTCAACCTCCATTGTACTAAGACCACCTGATATGAACAGATAAGTACAGCAGAGATTTGCTCTGAGAACCAGCCACCCAGACTCAAATTCGTTTACTCAGAGGCAGAGGAGTACACTTCCAAGGCAAAAGCTTCCTCTGTTCAAAGCACTGGTCCCCAGACTTTCTGGAGTTATATTTTCGATGTCGTAGCATAGGGATGAACATAACACATCCACTCACATCTCTGTAAGGCCATTCTATCCCCTCAAACTCAATAGAGATCCAATGGATGATGCTATCCATGCCATGTTTCATCCCTATAGAAAGGTAAAATCATGATATCACAATATCTGCAGCCTGGGGCTTCTAGAAGATATACTGAAAGTTGCAGCTCTTATAAACTTCCAAAAGACCTAGCACATCCCACAACTAGTCCTCATATGATCTCACCAGGGGGAGGTATGTGGGTGTAATCTTGATCTAACAGTAATCAGAGGTTGTTCATTGTTCATTTCTGGAATACACATTTCTCTGTGAGAGTGTTCCATTTTACTAATGGGAGAGCTTCCCTCCTAAAAATAAATTCTATTCCTGCAATATCAGGTTTAGTACTTCTCTTTTGTTATTCCTTTTTATGTAATGTAATTGTATGGACCGTATTGTTTTGTTCCCATTTGGTATCATCTTCGTTTTTTTTTATAAACACTGCCTACCTTTCAGGATTAATGATATAAAATGTAATAGTTCTGTTCCTCTTGTTCTTTAAATTGCACCCCTGAAGCCATACGCTACCTATAGCAGGTGTAAAATTGGCCTATATAAATGATTGGTGGTGGCAGCTAGTAGTTCCTTTTGTTACTGTGGAGTTGACCGTGATCGTATTGGGATATATATATACACATTCCATGCGTTATAATCAGAGGTGTATATACAATATGCTCACTGTCAGTTCCCCAATAACAAGCCTAGAAGTCAAAGGAGCCACCGCCTCGTTCATCACTCGTCAGTCAATTGCATAATTGTCCTGATGATTGAAGGCTGTAGAGTTGTGTCCTCTGACAAACTGGTGGCAGCAGTGGGATCTGAGGGATTCCCTCTGTTGTTTTCCTTGACATGTACAGCAAATGAAAAGTAGTGCTTTTTATGTGTACTATGCATTTGATGTCACAGATGTCTAAGTGACTGGACAGAAGCAATGATTAGATTTGCATGGTTATATTTGATCTTTTTGTGACATCTCATAAAACAGAAAACTCCAATTATTTGTGATGTTGTTCAGTTTCTTCATTCTACATAGTTAATGACCAGGCCAAATTTTTGAAATCTGACCAGTGCCACTTTATGTAGTAATAACTCTGGAACACTTCAACAAATCCCAGTGATTTTGAGACTGTTTTTTTCGTGGCACGTTATAATTTATGATAATGATAAATTTAGGTCGATATGTTTTGTGTTTATTTATAAAAAATATCAGAAATTTGACAAAAATATTCAAAAATTAGCAATTTTCAAACTTTTAGGCTAAGTTCACACGTTGCGGAATTGCCGCGGAAATTTCGCGCATCCGCACTTCTCCCGCAGAAATACGCACGTTTTTTATGCTGATTCCCGCCAGAATAATAGCGTTTTGCAAGCGTAATTGCTGCAGAATGCTAGCGTTTCCTAGCGATCTGTAGCATCGCTTGGAAAACTGATTGACAGGTTGGTCACACGAGTCAAAATAGTGTTTGACACGTGTGACCAACTTTTACTATTGATGCGCCTATCGCATCAATAGTAAAAAGATCTAATGTAAAATAATAAAAAATAATAAATAATGATAGTCCACCTTCCGTGGCCCGCAGCCTCCGCGCCCCCGCAGTTCCCGCTCAGCGACCTCCGCAACATCCGGTCCCAGAGTGCTTTGCGACAAATCAACGTGACGTGCATCTCGCAGACGCTATCCATTGGTGATTCTGCAAGACTCTTGGACGAAGTTGCCGAGCGTCGGAAGGCGGAATGCTGCGGGCGCGGAAGCTGCTGGCTTTCCGGAAGTGAGAAATCATTATTTTATTTTATATTTTTTAAGCCGGATTGGTACCCAGGCCTGGGGAGAGTCTCTCTGCTCATACTCTGGGTACCATCCCACATGAACCGCTTACATTGCGCATGTGGCACACCACATCGGAAAGTAACGTTCAATGCATTCCTATGCGCGAATCACCGCATACGCTAAATATGAACATGTTGCTATTTTTTCGCAAGCGTTTTTTCCGGAAAAAGCAACATGTGGCAAACATCGAATCAATAACATTTAGGATCTAATGCTTGCGTTTATCGCTTTTTACGCGAAAACCGAATAAACGGAAAACGCAATATTCTATGGTCATTTTATATTACCTTAATCCAACTCTACCAAAAACCTAATAATAACATTTCTCATTCTAATCAGCACCATGAATTATGTTTTTAGCATTGAGTTAAAATTACAGCAATTTTTATTTTCAGGAATTCAATTATTTTTAGGAACCTTCAGTTTAGGATTGGGCCATATATGGAACCCCAAATATACATTTAAACAGCAGCACCCGACATATTGAATACACTGCAGGATTTATTTACCTCAGCTTTGAATATCAAAGTTGATATTTTTTACCACTTAAATATCGCTAACTTCTGAACAGGCCGCCATAGCCGGCAGACCATAAGGCCATTATTTGGCCGTGAATTGCCATGGCAAACATCAGGACCACAAAATGAAGATCCCAGAGCGCCAATGGGATAAAGAGGGAACCCCCACACTCTGTTAACCAGTTATATGATGTAGTCACTAATGACATCAGCATCTAAAGGGTTAAACCGATATGAATGATGCCAGCACTGATCGTGACTGATGCAGCAGGTTATCAGCTATAGTGTACATCCGACAGCTGCTGGATTGTCACCTGTATGGGGATGCTAGTCTCTTATATTGCAGGTCAGTAAAAAGACAATTGGCTGTCATTAAGGGGATAACACAAGAATCCGTACTTTGCTGCTTGTGACACATTTATCACACAATTCAATTGTAAAGTGCTGGCGAATAGGTTTGTGCTAGATAAATAAAACTGTTATTCCTCTATTATTGTTAGTATTCCTCTAATACCAACACAGTTCCAGCATTTCATCTCTTACAAGTTCTGACATAGTGACAAACAGCCCAATGAATACCGATATTTTCACTTACATCATTCTGTTAGTAATAATGACATTCAACAAGGTTGGCATAAAATTAAAGTGTAAAATTAATGTGATCAAATCTAACATATGCCCCAAGTCATGACATATGACATACAATGACAAACTGATCTAGCACATTCACATCTCGCTTCATAGATTATGCTTGGTGTACATTATCGTCATGGGCTTCCTTTACAATGGCTGCCATGGCTGTGTTGGATTCGTACTTTAGCTATTTTTCACTTTAAACTTAGTAATATATACATTATATCGGTAGTACCTCTGTGTCTTGGCAGATGTTCAGCAGATGTGCAGCCCACTAAGGTGAAAGTCTCAATAGATTCTTTTTTTTTTAACTATCGCTTTTGAGTTAGTATTCAGCTACATCAGTACAATCAATAATCTCAATTCCGCAATAATAGAACCAAAGTGCAATGCTTCACAGTGTGTAAAATATTTGGTGTTTGCTCGATGGCGTGCCACATTCATTTCCTACCACATCTATAACATCTCTCTCAGCCCATGTTCTTTGTTCTAACTTTACCCTTATTTGCCCTTTTTAGTGTTTGAGAAATTGAAGAAGGAAGCCAGATTCCAGAGACAAGAATGGATCCGAAAACAAGGTAATATATCACTCGAAATCACCAAGTGAAATGTAGACACATTAGCAAGCTATGCGCCACATCGGCTAGAAATGTGATTAATAGGGTTTTGCTTAGCTGTTAGATGAGTTTCTTATTTATTGTGTGTGTTGGGATGTAAAATTTTTTATTTCACACATACACACACACACACACATATATATGTATATACACAGCGGCTTGCAACATGATTCACCCCCTTGGCATTGCCTACAACTGTGAACATTTGTTTTTTCTTTTTATTGCAAACAACAAATAGGACAAAATATCTTAAAACTTCAGTGTGCATAACTATTCACCCCCCTAAACTCAGTACTTTGTAGAGCCTCCTTTTGTGGCAATTACAGCTGCTCGTTGCTTTGGATAAGTCTCTATGAGCTTTCAACGATTTGCCACTGGGATTTTTGCCCATTCCTCAAGGCAAAACTGCTCCAGTTTCTTCAAGTTAGATGGTTTCCTCTGGTGAACAGCAACTCTCAAGTCTGACCACAGATTCTCAATTGGATTAAGGTCTGAGCTTCGACTAGGCGACAAAACATTTACACATTTCCTCTTACACCACTCGAAAGTTGCTTTAGCAGCATTCTTTGGGTGATTGTTTTTCAGAATTTAAACCTCCATCCTATTCGCAAATAACTCTTTGCTAGGTGAAGAGAATGGGGCATCAGACTGCGCTGCTCCCCTGTCAGGATAATAGACTGATAATAATAGAGATAGACTGTTCTGAGGAATTGATGTGATCACCACGAAATGCATAGAAATAAAGTCTATTCTCGATTACATCCACTTGGACTCCTCTGGTACATTATTCTGACAGGCGAGCAGCGCAGTCTGATGCCCCATTCTCTTCACCTAGCAAAGGATCATCAATCTGGCTTGCAGCAGCCGCCAATGCTAAGTGCAGTGGTTGTGTCTCACACAACCATAATAGGTGAGTAAATTTGATTATCTCCCACAAATATTTCTTTTATCTCGGATAAGACCCAATGTGCGCTCTGTATTCCTTCTAGCTACCTTATTCGCAAATGACTGACAGAATGAAACAGGTTTTGCTCATGAATAGCATTAGCCATGTATTTCGAACCATCCATCTTCCCCTTGACTTGGACCATTTTCTCTGTACCTGCTGCCAAAAAACATCCCCACAGCATGATGCTGCCATCGCCATGTTTCACCTTGGGGATTGTGTTCTTTGGGTGATGATCTGCGTTGGTTTGGTGCCAGACATACCAATTACCTTGGTGGTCAAAACTTCAATCTTGGTCTCATCTGACCACTGCCCCCTATTCCATGTATTTGAGGAGTCTCCTACATGTCTATTGGCAAACTCAAAACGAGCCTTGCAATTTTTTTTTTTATAATAAAAACAAATTTCTTTTAACTAACACAGAACAGTAGTGCTGAACTTTGTTTTGCAACCTTACAAACACATTTGCTACAACTCTCTCTGCTGTATTGCAATACTGTCTGCCTGTGAGATGGAAGCTGAGAGGAACCTGCAGATGTATCAGGTATAATCACTCACAGCTCTGCAGTGACATCAGGAGAGCAGAGAGCGGCCGTTACACATCACACTGGTAAGTCCACCTCTTATTTAAAATAAGCTCTAGAGCAGTGGTTCTCAACCTTTCTAATGCCGTGACCCCGCAATACAGTTCCTCATTTTGCGGTGAACCCCAAACCAAAAAATAAGTACAGTCCTCCATACAATATTATGGGCACCACATAGTCCTCCATACAGTATTATGGGCCAAATATAATGCTCCATAAAGAATATTGGACCCCAAATAATGCTCCATACAAAATATGGAGCTCTCCTCTGCACTGTGCTGCGTTCTGTACTGTTACGGCTCAGGAAAGGGCACTGTGGAAAGACTCCCCATCATCATCATTATTGCCTCCCCATCATCATCATTGCCTGCCCATCATCATCATCATTGCCTGCCCATCATTATTGGCTCCCCATCATCATCATTGCCTGCCCATCATCATTGGCTCCCTATCATCATCATTGCCTCCCCATCATCATCATCATTGCCTGCCCATCATCATTGGCTCCCCATCATCATCACCTCCACATCATCATCATTGCCTGTCCATCATCATTGTCTCCCCATCAACATCATCATCGCCTGCCCATCATCATTGGCTCCCATCATCATCATTGCCTCCCCATCAACATCATTGCCTGTCCATCATCATTGCCTCCCCATCATCAACATCATCATTGCCTGCCCATCATCATTGCCTGTCCATCATCATTGCCTCCACATCATCATCATCATCGCCTGCCCATCATCATTGGCTCCCCATCATCATCAATGCCTCCCCATCATCATCATTGCCTGTCCATCATCATTGCCTCCCCATCATCAACATCATCATTGCCTGCCCATCATCATTGGCTCCCCATCATCATTGGCGCCCCATCATCATCATTGCCTGTCCATCATCATTGCCTCCCCATCATCATTGGTGCCCCATCATCATCATCGCCTGCCCATCATCATTGGCTCCCCATAATCATCATTGCCTGTCCATTATCATTGCCTCCCCATCATCATCATCATCGCCTGCACATCATCATTGGCTCCCCATCATCATCATTGCCTCCCCATCATCATCATTGCCTCCCCATCATCATTGCCTCCCCATCATCAACATCATCATTGCCTGCCCATCATCATTGCCTCCCCATCATCATTGGCCCCCCATCATCATCGTTGCCTCCTCACCACCATCACTGCCTCCCCCCACCACCATCACACATACAGCACCACACACAGACAGCACCGCAGCACTCTCTCACATACACACACGCAGACAGACACACACACACACACACTGATACAGACACATACACCTCACATCTCACCTGTCCGGCGCCCGCGCTCTCTGCCACAGCCGGCCGCTGAATGATGACTTCATTCAGCGGCGCTGCTGTGACAGGAAGCGCGGGCGCCCTGCAGGCGCCCCCTGGTGCCCGGAGCTGCGGAGGCACGAGGGAGGTAAGTATTACGCCACCTGCTCAGGCCGGGTCCCCCCTCTCCCCGCACAGTGGACACTGTTATGATTTGGTAGCTGAGGAGAGCAGGCAAAAAAGGAAATACACCAGAGAGGTTGGAATCTATGGGATTGCAGTACCCTGACTAACCACCACAACTAAAGGCAGCCGTGGAGCATACCTACGTTGGTCCTAGACGCCTCATCACAGCCTGAGAAGCTAACTACACCTAAAGACAGAAAGAGGAAAACTATCTGCCCCGGAGCAGATCCCCAAAGAACATAGAAAGCCCCCAAACATGTAATGGCGGTTAGACAAAGGAAATACAGACACAGACAGAAAATAGTATGAGCAAACGTTGGGGCCCAAACTTCCTAAATAGAAAAGGATAGGAAGGACACTTACTGCAATCCCAAAAAACCCTGAAAAGTACCAACTCTACTAATTACAAAAACACCTGAGATCACACGACCTCTACCACCTAAATTAGTTCTCTGGTGTAACAAAACTAAACAGCAGCCACTGAAAAAACTGGAAAAGGCAAATGAACAAACAACAGTGGCTGAACTAAACTGAGAGGAGCACAAGCCCCCGGAGGGGACCCGGCAGACCCCCACAGAAGTGCAGGACAAAATGCAAAAAGCAAGCACAAAAAACTAAAAGAAGAAAATGTCTTCTCTGTTAGCAGAAGATGCAGGCACGAAACAGCAAGCTACAAAGTGAACAGGAATCAAAGATGAGACCAGAACAATTGTTCACCGGCAACCCTGATGGGAGGGAACCTCCCTTATATAAGACCAGTCAGTAACACCTGATCGCCAATCTTCACAATCTTCATTGGATAGTTCAGTACTGTTTGTAACCACCAGAGGGAGCTTCTGCTCAGAATTCATTTCTAGCACATTCACAACAGTACCCCCCCCTTGAGGAGGGGTCACCGAACCCTCATTTGAGCAACCAGGTCGGTCAGGATGAGCTCTGTGATACGCACGGATGAGTCTCCTAGCATGGATGTCCGAAGCAAACACCCAAGAATTGTCCTCCTGACCATAACCTCTCCACTTAACCAAATACTGGAGTTTCCGTCTAGAAAAACGAGAATTCAATATTTTCTCAACCACATGCTCCAGATTGCCCTCAACCAAAACAGGGTCAGGAGGCACAGCCATAGGAACCACTGGCTCGACAAACCTCTTCAATAAGGACTTGTGGAACACGTTATGGATCTTAAATGTCCCTGGAAGAAGTAAACGAAAGGAAACAGGATTAAGAATCTCCATGATCTTATAAGGTCCAATGAACCTAGGCTTAAACTTAGGAGATGCAACTCTCATAGGGATATTTCTTGAGGACAAGCAGACCAAGTCCCCCACTTCAAACCCAGGACCATCAGTCCTATGCCGGTTGGCAAACCGCTGGGCCCTCTCCTGAGAGAGGGACAACCTCTCCACTACCTGGTCCCAAATCTGCTGCATACGTTCCACAACAGAGTCAACACCTGGACAGACAGAAGTGTTATGTTTCGGTAACTGAGGAGTGCAGGCAAAAAAGGCAATACACCAGAGCAGTTGGAATCTATGAGATTGCAGTACCCTGACTAACCACAACAACTAGAGGCAGCCGTGGAGCGTTCCTACGTTGGTCCTAGACGCCTCGTCACAGCCTGAGAAACTAACTACACCTAAAGATAGATATAGGAAACCTATCTGCCCCGGAGCAGAACCCCAAAGATAATAGAAAGCCCCCAAACATGTAATGGCGGTTAGACAAGAAGAAATACTGACACAGACAGAAAATAGTATGAGCAAACGTTGGGGCCCAAACTAACTAAATAGAAAAGGATAGGAAGGGTACTTACTGCAATCCCAGAAAACCCTGAAAAGCACCAACTCTACTAATTTCAAAAACACCTGAGATCACACGACCTCTACCACCTAAATTAGTTCTCTGGTGTAACAAAATCAAAACAGCAGCCACTGAAAAAACTGGAAAAAGCAAAAGTACAAACATTAGTGGCTGAACTAAACTGAGAGGGCAAAAGCCCCCGGAGGGGACCCTGAAGGCCCCCACAGAAGTGCAGGACAAAATGCAAAAATCAAGCACAAAAACAAAAAGAAGAAAATGTCTTATCTGTTAGCAGGAGATGCAGACACGACACAGCAGGCTACAAGGGAAACAGGAATCTAGGATAGAGACCAGAACAATTGATCACCGGCAACCCTGATGGGAAGGTGACTCCCTTATATAAGACCAGTCAGTAATACCTGATTCCCAATCCTCACAATCTTCACAATCTTCACTGGACAGACCAGTACCGCTTGTAACCACCAGAGGGAGCCTCTGCTCAGAACTCATCTCAAGCCCATTCACAACACAGAAGCCTCCGTCTGTCCTGAAGAAAATCGAGGGTGAAACCCAAAATTGCAGAAAAATGGAGACATCAAAGTGGCAGAGCTAGCCCTATTATTAAGAGCAAACTCAGCCAAAGGCAAAAAAGAGACCCAGTCATCCTGATCAGCAGACACAAAGCATCTCAGATAAGTCTCCAATGTCTGGTTTGTTCTCTCAGTTTGTCCATTGGTCTGAGGATGAAAAGCCGAGGAGAAAGACAATTGAACACCAAGTTTAGAACAAAAAGTCCTCCAAAATCTGGAAACAAACTGGACTCCTCTGTCAGACACAATGTTCTCAGGAATGCCGTATAACCGAACCACGTGCTGAAGGAACAAAGGCACCATTTCAGAGGAGGAAGGCAACTTAGGTAATGGCACAAGATGTATCATTTTGGAAAACCTATCACAAATCACCCAGATAACGGTCATTCTCTGAGAAACAGGGAGGTCGGAAATGAAATCCATAGAGATATGGGTCCATGGTCTCTTGGGCACAGGCAATGGCATCAACAAACCACTAGAGCGAGAGCAAGGCTTGGAGCGAGAGCAAGTCCCGCAGGACTGCACAAATTCCCTGACGTCACGAGACAAAGTAGGCCACCAAAAGGACCGACTAACCAAGTCTCTGGTACCAAAAATTCCGGGATGACCGGCCAACGCGGAACAATGAATCTCAGACATCACACTCTTTTTCCACCGGTCTGGGACAAACAATTTCCCAATAGGGCAGCGCTCGGGTTTATCCTCCTGACACCCTTCCAGAGCCAGTCTCAAATTGGGCGAGATGGCGGAAAGAACTACACCCTCTTTCAAAATAACAGCAGGATCAGATAACTCAGGAGAGTCCGCAAGGAAACTCCTCGAGAGGGCATCCGCCTTAACATTCTTAGTGCCAGGAAGAAAGGAAACCATGAAATTAAAACGTGTGAAAAACAAGGCCCACCTGGCCTGTCTAGGATTAAGTCGCTTGGCTGATTCCAGATAAACCAGATTCTTATGGTCCGTGAGGACCACCACCTGATGTTTGGCTCCCTCCAGCCAATGTCTCCACTCTTCAAAAGCCCACTTCATGGCCAATAACTCCCGATTACCCACGTCATAATTACGTTCAGTTGGAGAAAATTTTCGAGAGAAAAAGACACAAGGGTTACTTTTAGAGGTCTCTGGATCTCTTTGGGACAAAACGGCACCTGCCCCAATTTCAGAGGCATCAACCTCCACCTGAAATGGCAGAGAAACATCAGGCTGCCGTAGAACAGGAGCAGAAGTGAATCTCTGCTTAAGTTCCTGAAACGCAGAGACTGCCTCAGGAGGCCAATTCACCACATCAGAACCCTTTTTGGTCAAATCAGTCAATGGTTTAACAATAACAGAGAAATTACCAATAAATTTACGATAAAAATTGGCAAAACCCAAGAATCTTTGAAGAGCCTTTAATGAAGTAGGTTGGACCCAATCACAGATGGCCTGAACCTTGACCGGGTCCATTTCAATAACAGATGGGGACAAAATGAATCCCAGAAATGAGATCCTCTGTACGCCAAAAAGACACTTTGATCCCTTCACATACAGAGCATTCTCTCTCAAAATCTGGAACACAGTCCAAACATGTTTCACATGAGAGTCCCAGTCATTGGAAAAAATCAAGATATCATCCAAATAAACAATCAGAAATTTATCCACAAAATCCCTGAAAATGTCATTCATGAAGGACTGGAAGACAGAAGGAGCATTAGTGAGCCCAAAGGGCATCACTAGGTACTCAAAATGCCCCTCTGGGGTATTAAATGCCGTCTTCCATTCATCCCTGTACTTAATGCGAATAAGGTTATATGCCCCCCTGAGGTCAAGCTTGGTAAACCAAGTAGCACTTTTACCCTGGAAAACAGGTCAGAAATTAAGGGTAACGGATATTGATATTTCACAGTGATATTGTTCAAGAGACGATAATCAATACACGGCCTTAATGAACCATCCTTTTTGGCCACAAAGAAAAAACCGGCACCCAAGGGTGAAGAGGATGGTCTGATATGACCCTTCTCCAATGACTCCTTGATATAAGACCGCATAGCGTCATGTTCAGGTACAGACAAGTTAAAAAGGCGACCTTTAGGGAATTTACTACCAGGCACTAATTCAATAGCGCAGTCATAGCTCCTATGGGGGGGCAAGGATGCAGATTTACTTTCGCTAAACACATCAGAAAAATCAGTCAAAAAGTCAGGAACATCCTGAGCCTGGGGGGAGGCAGAAAAAACAGGAGTGTTGGTATTAACACATTGGCAGCCCCAACTGGTTACAGACACAGATTTCCAATCCAAAACAGGATTATGAGACTGTAACCAAGGGAAACCCAGTACGATAATGTCATGCAGATTATACAGCACCAAAAATTTGCAACTCTCCTGATGATCAGGCTCAACCCTCATTATCACCTGAGTAGAGAACTGAGGTTTATTCTCAGCCAAAGGGGTAGAATCGATCCCCAGTAGGGGAATAGACTTCCGTAGGGGTATCAAGGGAAACCCACAACGTTTAGCAAAATCAAAATCCATCAGGTTAATAGCTGCTCCCGAATCAACGAAAGCCTGAGCAGAAAATGTGGACAGGGAGCAAATCAGGGTAACAGTCAACAAAAATTTAGTCTGAACACTACCCAAGACAACTGAGCATGCAAAACGTCTTCCCCGCTTAGGGCAGACTGAAATAGCATGAGAGGCATCACCACAGTAGAAACATAACCCATTGCGTTTTCGAAACTCATGACGCTGTGCCCCAGAAGCCACTCTATCACACTGCATGGGTTCAGAAGCTGGTTCACAAGCTGGTTCACAAGGCAACACTATTCCACGCATACCTCTACGCTCACGCAAACGTCTGTCAATTTGAATCGCTAATGACATAGAATCATTGAGACCAGAGGGGACAGGGAATCCCACCATAACATCCTTTACATTCTCTGACAGACCCTTCCGAAAAAGGGCTGCCAAAGCATCGTCATTCCATTTGGTCAGGACTGCCCACCTTCGGAATCTCTGACAGTATAACTCAGCGTCCTCAAGCCCCTGATTTAATGCCAACAAGGCTTTTTCAGCTTGATCAGTGACATTAGGCTCATCGTACAATAACCCCAGAGCCAGAAAAAATGCATCAACATTACTCAAAACAGGATCCCCAGGTGTCATGGAAAAAGCCCAATCCTGAGGATCGCCGCGCTGGAGAGAGATGACAATTTGAACCTGCTGTGCTGCGTTCCCTGAGGACTTAGATTTCAAGGCAAAAAACAACTTACAGTTATTTTTGAAATTCAGAAATTTAGCTCGATCCCCTAAAAACAAATCTGGCATGGGAATCCTAGGTTCCACAACAGGCAACCCTGCAAGATAGATAGCAATACTCCAAACTTCAGTGGTAAGCTGATCCACAAGGCCAGACAACTGTGCAAACTCCATTGAGAGAAAAAAAAAATCCTCCTCAGCATTCAGAGAAACAGAGGGAAAAAAAAAAAAAAAAAAAATCTCTGACAACTCTGACAATCTTCTTTCTTTAACACTATTTTTCCCTTCTGTGGAGTACCATACAAATATCAGTTTTTGGGCCGGTGATACTGTTATGATTTGGTAGCTGAGGAGAGCAGGCAAAAGAGGAAATACACCAGAGAGGTTGGAATCTATGGGATTGCAGTACCCTGACTAACCACCACAACTAAAGGCAGCCGTGGAGCGTACCTACGTTGGTCCTAGACGCCTCGTCACAGCCTGAGAAGCTAACTACACCTAAAGACAGAAAGAGGAAAACTATCTGCCCCGGAGCAGATCCCCAAAGAACATAGAAAGCCCCCAAACATGTAATGGCGGTTAGACAAGGGAAATACAGACACAGACAGAAAATAGTATGAGCAAACGTTGGGGCCCAAACTTCCTAAATAGAAAAGGATAGGAAGGACACTTACTGCAATCCCAAAAAACCCTGAAAAGTACCAACTCTACTAATTACAAAAACACCTGAGATCACACGACCTCTACCACCTAAATTAGTTCTCTGGTGTAACAAAACTAAACAGCAGCCACTGAAAAAACTGGAAAAGGCAGATGAACAAACAACAGTGGCTGAACTAAACTGAGAGGAGCACAAGCCCCCGGAGGGGACCCGGCAGACCCCCACAGAAGTGCAGGACAAAATGCAAAAAGCAAGCACAAAAAACTAAAAGAAGAAAATGTCTTATCTGTTAGCAGAAGATGCAGGCACGAAACAGCAAGCTACAAAGTGAACAGGAATCAAAGATGAGACCAGAACAATTGTTCACCGGCAACCCTGATGGGAGGGAACCTCCCTTATATAAGACCAGTCAGTAACACCTGATCGCCAATCTTCACAATCTTCATTGGATAGTTCAGTACTGTTTGTAACCACCAGAGGGAGCTTCTGCTCAGAATTCATTTCTAGCACATTCACAACAGGACTCACCGACCCGCCGCTCAGCTCCGAGGGTCCTGGGCCGCTGCACTGTGCCTCCGTGCGAGGAGGAATTGCTGCTGCTGCCACGCTGACCGCCCCCTGCTCGCTCGCCTGCCCCCGCTCGCTCGCCCACCCGCCCACGCTACGCCATGCCACGCCACTGGGCTAAAGCCATCGGAAATATGTATTTTTCGATGGCTTTAAGCGACCCCTGTGTTTTGTCGTTCGACCCCCTCCGGGGTCGCGACCCACAGGTTGAGAACCGTTGCTCTAGAGAGTAAAGCAGTAACCCCACCTTCAACTTTTTAGTGCCTGAGTTGAAGTGGAGGATTGTGCCCAATATTGATTCTGCCACGGGCCCATCCATCTGGTCCATCAAGAGTCACTCTCATCATATCAGTCCATAAAACCTGTCTTCAGCTTCAGATATTTCTCGGCCCAATCTAGATGTTTCTCTTCTGTGTCTTGTTCAGTGGTGGTCGGTTTTCAGCCCTCCTTACCTTGGCCATGTCTGAGCACTGAACACCTTGTACTTCTGAGCTCTCCATGGAAGTTGCAGTTCTAAAATGTGACAGCACTGGAGGGTAATGGGTTCCTGGTTCCTTGACGTTTGATTCCTCTCAAATCTTTGCAAGTTAATGTACATCTTTGTTTTTCATCAAGTGTTTGCGACTCTGGTGACAATTTGCAATAAAACTTTTGATGGCTCTGTGATCATGCCCCAATATCTTAGCAATTTGAAGTATGCTGCGTCCCTCTGTAAGACATGTAACAATTTTCTACTTTTCAGAGTTAGTTAAATCTCTATTTTGGCCCACTTTGACTGAAGACAATAAGCTGCGTAATAATTCTGCACACCTTGATAAAGGGCAATGATATCCTTAGGCCACATCCTCCCTCATTACACAAATACACATCATCTGATCTGCTTCATCCAATAAGTATTCAAGTTTATACAGCTTGGAGCATAAAAAATAATGATCTGGTCAAAATACTCACTTGCCTAATAATTGTGTACATATATATATATAAACTAAATCCACAACTTTTACGTAATCTTGATTCTTGAACAGCACTCCAGCAACCTGTTCATAAGTGCCCGGCTCCAATACATATCTAAGAAAATACTTTTTATAGTCCTCCTGTGCTGTAAGTTAATCAGTCCTTTCCATTGGCTGTCGCTGGTCTGTGCTCGTCGCCTCCTTTTTCCCCACAATTGCTGGCCCTCCTTCCTTGATTGACATGGCTTGACGTCTCTGATGTCATCAACAGCATCTGTTGAGGCCGCAGAGCTCTTGTCCTCTGCTGTGCAGGAGCGAGAGGTGAACAGACTGTAGATGACAGAGGAGAGGTCAGCCACTGCCAATCAAGGCAGAAGGACCAGCAATTGCGGGGATAGAGCAGATGTCAAGCACAGACAAGCGACATTCATCTGAACAGAAAACATCCATTTAGTTTATGGCGTGGTAGGATTATAAAAGGTATTTTCTTAGATGTGCGTTGGAGCAGGGCTCTTATGAACTGGAGTGCTGCTCACAATGACTTAAACTGGGGTTGTCCAGGTATGGGGTTCAAGTCTGCAGCCACTATTTGTGACTACAGACTTGTGAATCCTCACAGTGCAGGCTGTCAGGATTCTCTGGCGCCGAGAGCAGACCGTCATGTGACCGCTCGTATAAAAATTGCATAGTACCATCCACATTCCGACTAGACACGTCCGGCAATGCACAATGCACTTGGGTAGAACAAACAAGATGTATAATTATGTGCTTAATTGTAAAACACTGGGCAAAACTGTCACTGAAAAAGACCTGGGTGTATGGGTGGACAACAAACTCACATTTAGTGGCCAATGTCAGGCAGCTGCTGCCAAGGCAAATAAAATAATGGGATGCATTAAAAGAGGCATAGATGCTCATGAGGAGAACATAATTTTACCTCTATACAAGTCACTGGTGCGACCACACTTAGAATACTGTGTGCAGTTCTGGTCTTCGGTGTATGAGAAAGACATAGCTGAACTGGAGCGGGTGCAGAGAAGAGCGACCAAGGTTATTAGAGAACTGGGGGGTCTGCAATACCAGGACATGTTATTACACTTGGGGTTATTTAGTTTGGAAAAACGAAAGCTTAGGGGTGATCTTATTACAATGTATAAATATATGAGGGGACAGTACAAAGACCTTTCTAATGATCTTTTTACTCTTAGACCTGTGACGGGGACAAGGGGGCATCCTCTACGTCTGGAGGAAAGAAGGTTTAGTCATAATTACAGACGCAGATTCTTTACTGTAAGAGCAGTGAGACTATGGAACTCTCTGCCGTCTAATGTTGTAATGAGTGATTCCTTACTAAAATTTAAGAAGGGACTGGATGCCTTTCTTGAAAAGTATAATATTACAGGCTATATTCACTAGTTTCCTAGATACTGCGTTGATCCAGGGAGCTAGTCTGATTGCCGTATGTGGAGTCGGGAAGGAATTTTTTCCCCAATGTGAAGCTTACTGCCACTTGTTTTTTTTTTGCCTTCCTCTGGATCAACATGTTAGGGTAGGTTAGGATAGGATATGGGTTGAACTAGATGGACTTAAAGTCTTCCTTCAACCTTAATAACTATGTTACAATTCACTTGTATTGATTTAAGCTGCACACGTCTTATCAGTATATGACTGTATATCTGCAAATCACATACTTGCAATTACGCGCCTGCCTGTTCCAGATGCCGGCACCGGAAAATCCTGACGTCTTGCAGTGTGCGAGATGTGAGAATTCACAAGTTTGCAGTCACATAGAATTACTGCAGCTTGAACCCCAAGCCTGCACAATCTCTTTGAAAGTGTTGCTTTATAAAAGCAACAGAAGAACACAACGCGCAGGGAAAGGGAGTCCTACTTTCGTACTGCCTGTTTGTTCTGCTGCAGTACTGTTTCTCCTGCTGATAACAGCCAGTAGAGGGCAGACATGCATGCTAAATGGAATTCTCAGCAATGATTAAGCTCCTATCCAGCATTTTATGGGACTAGATATTGCTGCATATGCTATTACTAAAGACTCTACGGAGGTTCATGCCTTGTGCAATCCTGTTTTAGCTGATCTATCATCTCTTAGGGTCCCGTCACACTCTTCAATGTCCCAGCGATCCCACCAACGATACGACGTGGATGGGATTGCTGGGACATCGTTAGCTGATCGCTGGTGAGCTGTCACATGGGCAGACTCACCAGCGATCAGGACCAGCGAGCACGCTGGTATCCAATGTACACATCGGGTAACTAAGCACCGCGCCGCACCTAGTTACCCGATATGTACCCTAGATACCGGCTCTCAGCTTCTGCTGTAGAGCGCTGAGAGCGTGAGAGCTGGTATCCAATGTACATATCGGGTAACTAAGCACCGCGCGGCACCTAGTTACCCGATATGTACCCTAGATACCGGTTCTCAGCGCTCTACAGCAGAAGCTGGGAGCCGGTAACCAGGATACATATCGGGTAACTAGGTTGCCGCGCTGTGCTTAGTTACCCGATATGTACATTGGATACCAGCTCGCTGATCGTTGGTCTCCCACTATCACACGCAGCGATGCGTGCTGGCCAGCTGGAGACCAACGATGAAAAAATGGTCCAGGACATTCAGCAACGATCAGCGATACCCAGCAGGGGGTTGGTCGTCGCTGCGTGTCACACTGAGCGAGATCGCTGGCTAGGTCGCTGTTGCGTCACAAAATCGGTGACGCTTCAGTGATCTCACTAGCGATCTCGCTTAGTGTGACAGGGGCGTAAGATTGCAGGAAGCAAACATCATCATATTGTATCCTTACAAGCCTAGGTTGCCCTCTCTCCAGTGTCATTTACCACCAGACACGTTGCGCTCAGCTCCTGTTTTAACTACTGCTCTAGAACTGAACGTCAATATCTTAGATCAGAACACGTCTTAGCCTCTGCTTACACTACCATCACAATAGAAATCACATGCAATGGAGCCCAGTGACGGGGGCAGTTATACTGTTGGTTCAACCTGTTCACCACACAGAGGTGAGAGGGCCCATTTCTACCTCAAAAGCGGCAAGCAGCTTCTGCCATAGTCATATGCATGCCGTAGCATTATTGGACTGTTCTTGTACAGGGGACCTCTTCTGTCTCTGTCCGTCCCTGCCCACTGGCTTATACTGGGGTTCATTGTGGTTCGTTTGTGGTGTCTATTGTTTTACTGGGAGGATTAGTGATGTATGCTGCACTATGAATCTGAAAACAACATGTAACATAAAATGTCCAGGTGGACATAATATGCTGAACACTAAATGACAATGACAGTGACAGGTCACAGTGGACATTTAGGTGTGAGCTCATTGCTATATCACTACCATATAAACATATTTTTATTTATTTAAAGGTCCTCATTTTGTTGAGTATCTTGGATGGGAAGTTACTCCTGAATGCAATGTACTGTTGAAGAGTAAGGTAGGAAGATGATCTAATAGTAAGAATATTCTGTTACCTGAAGGCAGACCGGCGCCTTACTGTCCATCTCTTATGGCTTGTTCCTCTAGGTTGCTAATATGAAGAATGACACAAGTATTACCTGGTATAAGGATGAGATGGAGATAATGATTGATGAGAAACATGACTTTAAGGATGGTGTATGTACATTACTCATTACTGAGGTAAGTTACTGAGTTTTATGTTAATTAGTAACCTAAAACTTCACATCCTTTGCATGACATTAAAATCCTGATGTCGCATGATCACATCTAATAACTCATTATTGGGGTCATGTTGTGACCTGCCCCTGTCCGAGACATGACCATCACAAAATATCCAAATCTATTGAATTCCATGTGTGGCGCTCATAATGAGTAGTGGGGCCAAGCTACATGATTTCTGTGTGGGCTCCTGATTACAGCGACCCTCCAGCGTTTTTTTACATTGCAGCGCTGGAATGGTGCTATTCCCTGCCCCTAGTATTATACTCACCACCCTCCGTCTTCAGCTGTCCCTGGTGCCACTCCAGTCACGCGCCACATCTTGTGACCGCAGCTTCTAACTGACCGGAGGTCAGAGGTAACGGTCACAAGCTCTAATTGTAAGTCTATGGGAGCCTCGTTCTGACCTCGTTTTGGGCGCTCATAGTCTTACATTGACTTGTAACTTGGCGATCACTCAGCAAACACTTAAGCGATCCAGCACCGACCGGTGCGGCACCAATAAAAGATGGAGACAGCAGCTGGAAAGTATAAGACTAGGGGCAGGAACTTAGATTAGTGGCACCACTCCAGCTCTGCAATTAAAAAAAATTGCTGGAGTGGTGCTTTAGGGCTGCTCATTCTATCCTATATTTTTTGGATAAGCCACACTTGCCAAATTTCAGCAATAGTTAAGTTACAGTGTTTCACCATGTCTGCTTTGAATGTTGTCTTCCAATATTTACTCGCAGGTATCGAGGAAGGATGCTGGTACATATGAGTTAATTTTGAAAGATGACAGAGGGAAAGACAAGAGTGTACTTAAGCTCAAGGATTCAGGTAAGACCAGTTAAGTTGGTTTTTCAACATTTGCCTGTCTGCCTCGAATCCTTACCTGTCTGTAGCTGGAAGTTTGTTATTCTGCGCTTCTCCACTTCCTGCATAAAATGCCTGTAGTTGTATAGATTATTGGGATACCAAGTCCTTCTATCTGTTGTACCTGTCTTGCCATTAGATTAAAGATGACTTAGAAGTAGGTTATCCTATATCTATAGTAAATATGTCCCCCTTTTTCTGTGCCGCTGAATTCCATCACTTATTCTTTTGCATGGGTTTTACCGTCCTGTGATTCATTCTGTGCGTTTACAATTATTAACACACTTTTAACTGTATATTTTCCAATTTTCATAGCATTTGATGATCTCATGACCGCAGTCTGCAAAATGATTGGTAAGTATGTCATAACTCAGTCGATGGCTTGAATACGGCCTAACTCACTGCCACCAAAGTGATAAAACATAAGGTGTCTCCTGTCTCAGATAGCAAGTCCAGAATACAAAGGGTTAAATTGGTTCGCAAACTAAATCCATTAACCCCTTTATGCGAACCCATTAGCGCCCCGCGATCATGTGACAGGGGCGCCAAGGGGCGAGATTTTTGTCCTGCTTCCATCGTACACATGTTAAATGACGCTATCAGAAACTGACAGCAGCATTTAACATGTTAAAAGCTGTTAGAGGCACATGACAGCTGAGCAAATCAGCTGTCATGTGCCTGAAAGGATGAGGGCTAAGCGCCGGAGCTCGCATAAAATGCCGGGACACGACCTATGACGTACCTATGTGTTATAGGTCGTGAAGGGGTTAAAAAAATCTGCCTAATAATACTTTCCACTTCCCTCATGCCTCAACATGAAGATTTGCTTTTCTGTGACGCTGGACTACCTCCTTTATTCCTATGAGACACACTATGAGGCATAAAAGAGTAAGATCCGGTCCACAGAAAAGATGCTGCGTGATGCAGCTAGTCAAAGTGTTTATCAGGTCAGAAAATGTGGCAATCTGTAAGTTTATTAACAGCAGTCCTATTTACGTAAAAGTAAAATCAAAGAGTCCTAAAGTTAAGCATTTTCATATGAGTGTTTACTTGTTTGGTAAAAAAATAATTCCAATAATATTCCATTTACTTTTTTTCAGCTGGGTCAGCTACACAACTGAAGATTCAGAGCAATGAGGAAGGCATAAGATTGTACTCATTTGTAAACTATTATGTGGAAGATCTCAAAGTGAGCTGGGCACACAAGTAAGTCAGAGACTAAAGGTACTGCCACACTAAGCTATCCCGCTAGCGATCTCGTTAGCGTTGCATACTAATGAGATCGCTAGCGGGATTGTTTCTATATCGCTAAATGCGGCTAAATACCGCTAAATCGCTAAGAAAAGGTGCCACACAGCGATTAGATACTTACCCAGCGGGAGCGCCAGCGATGAAATAGGGTCCGGAACGATTCCAGCGACGAGCGAGATCACAGCAGGAAGCTCGTCGCTGGAAGCTGCCGCACTGAACAATATCGCTAACGGGATCGCTAAATAGTGACGTTTTTTAGCGATCCCGTTAGCGATATTGTTTAGTGTGGCATACCCTTTAGGAAACTGTGCTTTCAATAAATGTTCAATAAATAAATAGTCCAAGCAAGTATAAAACAAAATTGTAATATATCTTATCAGAGAATTCCACTTCTTTCTCTTCTTTTGAGCCACTTCTCCTCCTCCTACCCCTTGAACTCTTGTCTAGAATAAAACAGCTCAACTAGATGGACAGTCAGCTCAGTGAGATATCTGGTTACATCTCCATTATGCTCAGCGGAGATGGGAGGGTGAAGGAGGAGTGAGAAGCTGAATGTGGAAACAAGCAGAGGGAGACACAGAGAGATGATGCTGAGCTTTCTAAAATTCTTTAAGCTCGCAACAGAGTTGGATTCACATCTACACTGCTCAGGGTCTCTGTATATTGACCTACATGCTGCTGTTTCTGTCTGCTAACAAAGGAATGAAAAGCAGGAATTTCACTCTGTGTGCTGTGTACAGGAGAAATAATAACAGCTAATCTGTTTCCATCAGCTTACATTCAATTGAAAATTTAGAGATAGAGGCTGAAGTTGAAAAAAATGCTGAAAATACAGGCAAGAAATATCACGCCCAGAAAGTGTTATTCTTCATCTACGCACATTATAGCTTATTGTATGGCTACCCTTTAATCCAGCAAGTAGTATTTAATATGTTGGAGCCTAATATGGAGATCAGAGATCGCGGTATAAGCACGTGCCGACTCAGGTGCCATTTTATTGAAGTAATGTACTAGAATGTCAACATAGCAGTGTGCACACGGCGGCCATAGGCATAATGGCGATGGCCGTCACTTGCGGAGTCGGAGTGCTGAAGTCGACAGGTGCGCATCCCACGATGCCATTTTGTTAAAGACACCGTGTCTTCGAATTCGGAAACACAGTGTCTTCAATAAAATGGCGTCGTAGTTCGGTTTACACACCCGCTGACTCCTACGCTATGCGCACGTACTGACTCCTGTGCCACACTGCGCAGGTGCCGCCCATTTTGGGTTCGGACAGAAGGACACATCCACCATTATATATAAGATAAAATGGTAGCGAGTCGGCGCATGCGCACTGCAATAGATGTGTGAACCACTTTTTTTTTAAAGTCTGTGGTATTTATTTATGTTGAGTTGTTGGTGCGGGAGTTTGTGAGTGGGGGCTTATGTATGTCTTCCTTTCCTGGCTGCTTTCCTTCCTTTAATTTATTTTTTCACGGTGCCCGGACTTTCTAGGTCGAGTGTTATAGTTCAATAAAATAACGCAGAAGTCAGCACATGCTCATACCGCGCCTATGGCCGGCGCGTGCGCACTGCTATATTGACGTTGTAGTACACTGCTTCAATAAAATGATGCTGGAGTCAGCCTGTGCGCATACTGCAATCTCCGGCAGCATTTTATTGAAGTAATATAGTACAATGTCAACATAGCAGTGCGCACCCACCGGCCATATGCATAATGGTGTTGACCTGCGCGTGCGCACTGCTATGTTGACTTTGTAGTAAAATTTCTCAATAAAATGTCGCTGGAATCAGCTCATGCACATATCTAGTTAGCTGGTGCCATTTTTGTGAAGAAACTGTGTCTATGAATTTGCATGTACAGTGTCTTCAATAAAATGGCGCCGGAGATCGCAGTATGTGCATGTGCTGACTCCGGCAACATTTTATTGAAGTAACGTACTACAATGTCAACCTAGCAGTGCGCATGCGCTGGCCACAGGGATAATGGCGATAGCTGGCACGTGCGCACAGCTATGTATATGTTGTAGTACAATTATTCAAAAAAATGGCGCAGAAGTCAACTTATGCGCATCCCGCGATATCCGGCACTATTTTGTTGAAGCCACTGTGTTTGCGAATTCGCTAACAGTGTTTTCAATAAAATGGCAGCATAGTGCGGCACGCGAACGCAATGACTCCAGCACCACACTGCGCAGGCGCCGCCAATTCTGGCTTCGGACTAAAGGATGCATCCACTGTTATATGTAAGATTTTATGTACATTATATATGAGTTCATGTGTAGTTTGAGCACCACTTGTCACCAATATGTAGGTTCTAGTTCACTTGAATGCAGCCACAGTTCACAAGGAAGGAAGAACATTTGCTTGCCCAGTTGCTTTTGTAACTCCGGATAAATAGAGATAAATCTGTGGACCCTTTATTCTCCCCCCGGATGCCGTGTGGTTGCCACTCCTGTTCTGAGGATAGGTGCAGATCACAGAGCAGGTCCATGTGCTGTGGATAAGCCATTAATGTCCACGACAGGAATAACACTGTATCAGCATAAACACAGGGCTCACTGTATTCAGGAGGACATCATGCACATAGGTATTACAGGCACTTTATGGAGTTGGCACTCTATGGCAGTTGATATTGTTTTATGCGTTTACTAGTAGTAGTTTAGAACATGGCATCATGTACAAACCATATATCTTATCTCCATGTTTCAGAGGGAAGGATGTCATTTTACATTCTAGATCTGACAGATGAAAGCCTGGAATCGCCCTCATGTAAAATGATCTGAATTCATCTTTAATTTATTCCTTGTTTCATTACAGTGAAAATAAGGTAAAGTACACAGAGCGAGTGAAGAGCGGGGTCACTGGAGAGATGATATGGCTACAGATTAATGAGCCCACCCCAAGCGACAAGGGCAAATATGTGCTGGAAATGTTTGATGGAAAAAATACTCACACAAAGAACTTGGATCTCTCCGGACAAGGTAAAGATTAATATATTAATATAATATGTTTTATGTAGCCATAAATAATGATAGGTTACTGCTACTACAGTAAACAAATACTTATGGTTTCATTTCTTGCAATAATTCTTATCAGATATTTAGAGAGAGACTCATTTTTATCCAAGATATTCTGCAAACTAAGGAGGCTAGATAGATGGATGGATAGATAAAGACAGTAAGAGACAGCACTCCATTAATAAGTAAAAAGTGTGGACTTTATTAGCCCATGTGGTGACATTTCGGTCCTATCACAGAACCTTTGCCAAGCCTTGAGAGGTTCTCTGGTAGCAGACTTGTTTTTCCACACTTTACCTGAATTCACCTTTACGGTCTCTAATTTCTAATCCCATGCTTATTTGTTTTGCAGCTTTTGACGAGGCCGTTGCTGAATTCCAGAGATTGAAGTAAGTATATCATAAAAGCGCGCACTACATTATAAATGAATAGTAACAATGACCGTCTCTTGGTGCTGGCGTCCTGTAGGAATGCGTTAACTGCTAATCAATATTTGCGGTTCATTGTTCTTGTCGCTAAGTAAAGAATATGACAGGATGTAAATATTTGCTGAATATTTGCTAATAACCATCACTGAATCACTGATCCTGCTTGTTTCCAGATTTAACAATTGTGAGCACTGATCTTTTCTGGGCCTAATGAGGATAATATTTAATAGACCAATTATTTCTGCCTATAAACCACTATTAGTCGGTCTACAGAAGAGTAGACAGTGAATATTGCTGTCACATGGCTTTATTACATATGTACGGTACTTGTAAAGAAAGACGTCCAAAGCTTCCTCCACTGAATCAATATGGAGTTGCCCATCGATAGTGACAAAACACTTCATGGCCTCGGGCCATCAGTCCACCAGGTTTGAACCACATTAGTTCGGGCCAGCTGCATGGTGGCAAGTAGCCGCAAGATTTTGATACCAAATTGGGTTACTATTGGGTATCGCATTGGGTGGAGTTTTGGATAAATAAAGCTAAGGGCACCGGGCGCTGTCACCATTACTGCCGTATATAGTGTACACTCAATATATTAAGAAAAACATCATTTAATTTACTGTAAGGAGTTTATTCATAAGCCTAAATGGCACTGATGCTGTTTGGAATGTATGGATGAGATTGATGAGCATGAGACAAATTAAATGGGTTGTCCAGATTTTCCACGATATTCTGCAGTCACTCCATGTGACTGCAAACTTGTGAACCCTCACATTATGCACAGCACATGCCATGAGGATTTTCCGGAGCCGGCAGCAGTACCAAGTGCTGATGTGTAGCCCTGGTATGTAAGGCACACATTATCCTGGAGGATGCGTGGAGAGGTAACAGTTTAATGCTTGATATCCATTCACTCCATCACACACTTAGACACACCCATAGGGTATATAAGGTAGTGACATGCAGCAGAGACAAGTCAGTCTAGTCTGGACTTGGAGGGAGGAAGGAGTTCAGTCTAGCTCGGGTGGCTCAGGAGTGAGTCATCCCACCAGTGTGCAGTCTGTGCAGTAGGAGAAGAGATCAGACTGCATTTCCTGTCAGAGCTCTGTGTGAGCTAAAGTCAGACAGACGGAGACAGCTTTGGAGAAAGGGAAGTTTGCAGCAGAAACTTCAGTCGCCTGTCCCAAGGACAGTGAAGTTCAGTTGATGTGTTCCTGAACTAGGAGAATACTGAGAATCTGTCAGCGAGCTCCAAGGAAGAAGTAAGAAAGGATTGACTTGTACTACCATAGGAAGTGTGGAGTGCTTATGTTAAGAGCGCGAGCAGGGCGAAGGGCGCAGTGGAAGGAATTAGAGCAGTGCCTTAGGTATAGGATTACCTGCACAATTTACCCGGTCACTGGGGACCGAAGTGTTGCTATCGCTTCACGCATAGTAACGGAACAACCAGAGTCTTACTGGACCTTAGGTCGCAGAAAGCAGCCCTTGAAGTGTCGGTACGTAACCGGAGTCAGGTGGAATAGGGACTTTGAGTCAAGCGCAGACAAAAGTAAGAACCTAGTTTCATCACTTGGAAGGCTCCACCACAATGCTGACCGGGCAGTACAGCTATGGAGTTAGCTGGAGTATTCGGAGTTAACTTAGCTTCATGCAAGTTGGACTCATCATATTGAAAGTAAAGGAGGCCTCTAACCTGCTCAGCCGTTACCTTGAAGCGCATCCTCCAACCACCCCGACAGTTTCCGGGACCTGCCTAAACAACTTGAAAGTAAAAGGTATGGAAAGAAACTTTATTGTCTGAGACTGTGTCATTACCCACACCTCCGTACTACAACCACCATAGACTCAGAGGGACAGTCCCACCTGTGGGGGACCCAACACCTAGCTGCTATAACATCCCCTCAGAGTTCTATTCAGCAGCGCTGGTCTTTAGTGACTAGAAAACTACAGGTGGCGTCACGAACTGTTATCTACCAAATCCCCTGTAAATAAACCCTCTAACGCCTGACCGCCAGGGTCACGGACCGAGCCACGCTACCAGTGACATTCCCTATAGAAATCTACAGGCTCGGCTCCGAGTACCCCATAGCCCTGGTAACCCACAATTTGGTGCGGTGTCAAACAAAAACTTGGCGTCACGAACAGGATCCGAAACTTGCAGCATTGCGAGCCCTGTGTGCCTGTGGAGTGTTTTGGTGAAAAAGACTGTTTGCACTTTTGGCGCCAAATACCGCCATCTTTGCCGCCATATTCGCGCCCTGAGGCGCTGGTGAAGAAGGTGGGCGTACCTTCGTGGGCGTGTACCCCCCTGAAGCGCGAAAAGTTATGGCCGCCCTCTCCAAGGCCTACTACAATGTGCGATCCAGCCCCACTGCTAAAGAAATACGCCTCCTCTTCATCCTCTATGCGAAGAGGAGGAGACGCAAACCCCGCCTCCACGGAAAGGACCAGAATGTTCCTGTTGGATACCACAGTGATACCTGGACCGAGATGGCGGAAGGACAGGAGAATCAGTGCCCAATACCGGAGGACTGTCTGCCTGTGCCAGAGCTGTCCCCAGATCGGGACACCGACCCCGCCATGATGGAGCTGCGGAGGGAGAATGCTGAGTTGAAGAAGAAGCTGCAGAATCGTGCAATTCGACAAGAGACGGAGAGACGCTGGCGCACCCAAACACAGCGGCTGCTGTGGGACGCCATGTTCTCTCCCGCAAGTGAAATACCGTCTCTTGATACCCCCCTATCACTGGATTATCCGAAGGCCCTGATGAAAAAGGCTGCGGAGCGACTGGAGGCGGACACCAGATATGCTGTACCTGATCCCACCGATGGAGCGGTGGAGGCGAAGGAGGCTGAGGAGGTCCTGCCCGTCCCTGAGAGCCAGCCAGGTCAGGAGGCCGCAGCGGATTACCGTTCCCCGGCAGGGACACCGGAGGAAACCCAGCCGTCTGTGATGGAGCAGCGACAGCAGCAGGTTAGTGCGTCCCCAACTGAGCCATTGTGCACACCTGCTTCCTGCTCTGCATCACACCAGCATTGTGCATCGGCATCGCCCCCTGCGTACACCTCCGTATCGCAATCTGCATCTCAATCTGCATCGCAATCGGCTATCTACTCTGCATCGCAATCGGCGACCCAATCTACATCGCGAACTGCGGTTAAATTTGAATCGCTACCTGCAACGCAAACAGTGACGCAATCGGCGTCCCACAAGGAGAAAGCACCCGGCGTACCCCAAGCGGTTCGCACAAGAACTGTAGCGACCCAAACCCTGATAGCAGGTCACGACCTGTTTGTCATGTGCTCTAAGGAGCATCGCATTGTTCCAGCCCCCGGGGTGGAAAATGTAGTTGAAGTACTTAAAAAGTAAAGACCGGTAGGATCCAGACAGGGGTCTACCGCATGTAACGTTGTAGAAAGTTTGAGAATTTTTGCCAGATTTGCACTTTATTGCCAAATGTATGATGATGAGATGTATCTATGTTTTCTATAATGAGTAGAATACCCGGCTGGGTACCAGAATGAAAATTTGAAAAAGTTGAGTGCATAGTTTTGCATCAAATACCCTGGTTGGGTAAAGTGAAATTAAAGTTAAAACAAGTATATATATAGATATATAATGTAAATATTGAAGTGAAAATATATATGTGTCCTTAACCATGTCATGGACTGAGAGGCTGAGGACTGTGCCAGCCCAGAACTTATCCTGTACATAGTTGCGCTTCGGTGCATTACATTGGTTTTACACGAAGCCACTATTACACAACTACCTCTGAACATAAAACCCGTATGGTGTGGCACTGAGCGAGGTCTGCAGTCAGATGTCCTGCAGCCCACCCAGGACCCACGTTGAAGGTTTGGTGCGGGTCCTTCACAAGAATACTATGTGTATTTATATGAAAATGTCTTAATACTTTTGTATTTTACTAATGACCATTGTATAAAAATGCAACGTTTAAGAATTTCTCACCTCCCTGCTGGGAAGAGTTTGATGTTAAATGTTTAAATGCAAAACAAAAATTCTTTCTTTGTCTATTTCACAGCCCGGGGTGCTGTATTTTACCAAGGGGGGATGTGTAGCCCTGGTATGTAAGGCACACATTATCCTGGAGGATGCGTGGAGAGGTAACAGTTTAATGCTTGATATCCATTCACTCCATCACACACTTAGACACACCCATAGGGTATATAAGGTAGTGACATGCAGCAGAGACAAGTCAGTCTAGTCTGGACTTGGAGGGAGGAAGGAGTTCAGTCTAGCTCGGGTGGCTCAGGAGTGAGTCATCCCACCAGTGTGCAGTCTGTGCAGTAGGAGAAGAGATCAGACTGCATTTCCTGTCAGAGCTCTGTGTGAGCTAAAGTCAGACAGACGGAGACAGCTTTGGAGAAAGGGAAGTTTGCAGCAGAAACTTCAGTCGCCTGTCCCAAGGACAGTGAAGTTCAGTTGATGTGTTCCTGAACTAGGAGAATACTGAGAATCTGTCAGCGAGCTCCAAGGAAGAAGTAAGAAAGGATTGACTTGTACTACCATAGGAAGTGTGGAGTGCTTATGTTAAGAGCGCGAGCAGGGCGAAGGGCGCAGTGGAAGGAATTAGAGCAGTGCCTTAGGTATAGGATTACCTGCACAACTTACCCGGTCACTGAGGACCGAAGTGTTGCTATCGCTTCACGCATAGTAACGGAACAACCAGAGTCTTACTGGACCTTAGGTCGCAGAAAGCAGCCCTTGAAGTGTCGGTACGTAACCGGAGTCAGGTGGAATAGGGACTTTGAGTCAAGCGCAGACAAAAGTAAGAACCTAGTTTCATCACTTGGAAGGCTCCACCACAATGCTGACCGGGCAGTACAGCTATGGAGTTAGCTGGAGTATTCGGAGTTAACTTAGCTTCATGCAAGTTGGACTCATCATATTGAAAGTAAAGGAGGCCTCTAACCTGCTCAGCCGTTACTTGAAGCGCATCCTCCAACCACCCCGACAGTTTCCCGGGACCTGCCTAAACAACTTGAAAGTAAAAGGTATGGAAAGAAACTTTATTGTCTGAGACTGTGTCATTACCCACACCTCCGTACTACAACCACCATAGACTCAGAGGGACAGTCCCACCTGTGGGGGACCCAACACCTAGCTGCTATAACATCCCCTCAGAGTTCTATTCAGCAGCGCTGGTCTTTAGTGACTAGAAAACTACAGGTGGCGTCACGAACTGTTATCTACCAAATCCCCTGTAAATAAACCCTCTAACGCCTGACCGCCAGGGTCACGGACCGAGCCACGCTACCAGTGACATTCCCTATAGAAATCTACAGGCTCGGCTCCGAGTACCCCATAGCCCTGGTAACCCACAATTATGGTGCGGTGTCAAACAAAAACTTGGCGTCACGAACAGGATCCGAAACTTGCAGCATTGCGAGCCCTGTGTGCCTGTGGAGTGTTTTGGTGAAAAAGACTGTTTGCACTTTTGGCGCCAAATACCGCCATCTTTGCCGCCATATTCGCGCCCTGAGGCGCTGGTGAAGAAGGTGGGCGTACCTTCGTGGGCGTGTACCCCCTGAAGCGCGAAAAGTTATGGCCGCCCTCTCCAAGGCCTACTACAATGTGCGATCCAGCCCCACTGCTAAAGAAATACGCCTCCTCTTCATCCTCTATGCGAAGAGGAGGAGACGCAAACCCCGCCTCCACGGAAAGGACCAGAATGTTCCTGTTGGATACCACAGTGATACCTGGACCGAGATGGCGGAAGGACAGGAGAATCAGTGCCCAATACCGGAGGACTGTCTGCCTGTGCCGGAGCTGTCCCCAGATCGGGACACCGACCCCGCCATGATGGAGCTGCGGAGGGAGAATGCTGAGTTGAAGAAGAAGCTGCAGAATCGTGCAATTCGACAAGAGACGGAGAGACGCTGGCGCACCCAAACACAGCGGCTGCTGTGGGACGCCATGTTCTCTCCCGCAAGTGAAATACCGTCTCTTGATACCCCCCTATCACTGGATTATCCGAAGGCCCTGATGAAAAAGGCTGCGGAGCGACTGGAGGCGGACACCAGATATGCTGTACCTGATCCCACCGATGGAGCGGTGGAGGCGAAGGAGGCTGAGGAGGTCCTGCCCGTCCCTGAGAGCCAGCCAGGTCAGGAGGCCGCAGCGGATTACCGTTCCCCGGCAGGGACACCGGAGGAAACCCAGCCGTCTGTGATGGAGCAGCGACAGCAGCAGGTTAGTGCGTCCCCAACTGAGCCATTGTGCACACCTGCTTCCTGCTCTGCATCACACCAGCATTGTGCATCGGCATCGCCCCCTGCGTACACCTCCGATCGCAATCTGCACTCAATCTGCATCGCAATCGGCTATCTACTCTGCATCGCAATCGGCGACCCAATCTACATCGCGAACTGCGGTTAAATTTGAATCGCTACCTGCAACGCAAACAGTGACGCAATCGGCGTCCACAAGGAGAAAGCACCCGGCGTACCCCAAGCGGTTCGCACAAGAACTGTAGCGACCCAAACCCTGATAGCAGGTCACGACCTGTTTGTCATGTGCTCTAAGGAGCATCGCATTGTTCCAGCCCCCGGGGTGGAAAATGTAGTTGAAGTACTTAAAAAGTAAAGACCGGTAGGATCCAGACAGGGGTCTACCGCATGTAACGTTGTAGAAAGTTTGAGAATTTTTGCCAGATTTGCACTTTATTGCCAAATGTATGATGATGAGATGTATCTATGTTTTCTATAATGAGTAGAATACCCGGCTGGGTACCAGAATGAAAATTTGAAAAAGTTGAGTGCATAGTTTTGCATCAAATACCCTGGTTGGGTAAAGTGAAATTAAAGTTAAAACAAGTATATATATAGATATATAATGTAAATATTGAAGTGAAAATATATATGTGTCCTTAACCATGTCATGGACTGAGAGGCTGAGGACTGTGCCAGCCCAGAACTTATCCTGTACATAGTTGCGCTTCGGTGCATTACATTGGTTTTACACGAAGCCACTATTACACAACTACCTCTGAACATAAAACCCGTATGGTGTGGCACTGAGCGAGGTCTGCAGTCAGATGTCCTGCAGCCCACCCAGGACCCACGTTGAAGGTTTGGTGCGGGTCCTTCACAAGAATACTATGTGTATTTATATGAAAATGTCTTAATACTTTTGTATTTTACTAATGACCATTGTATACAATGCAACGTTTTAAGAATTTCTCACCTCCCTGCTGGGAAGAGTTTGATGTTAAATGTTTAAATGCAAAACAAAATTCTTTCTTTGTCTATTTCACAGCCCGGGTGTGCTGTATTTTACCAAGAGGGGATGTGTAGCCCTGGTATGTAAGGCACACATTATCCTGGAGGATGCGTGGAGAGGTAACAGTTTAATGCTTGATATCCATTCACTCCATCACACACTTAGACACACCCATAGGGTATATAAGGTAGTGACATGCAGCAGAGACAAGTCAGTCTAGTCTGGACTTGGAGGGAGGAAGGAGTTCAGTCTAGCTCGGGTGGCTCAGGAGTGAGTCATCCCACAGTGTGCAGTCTGTGCAGTAGGAGAAGAGATCAGACTGCATTTCCTGTCAGAGCTCTGTGTGAGCTAAAGTCAGACAGACGGAGACAGCTTTGGAGAAAGGGAAGTTTGCAGCAGAAACTTCAGTCGCCTGTCCCAAGGACAGTGAAGTTCAGTTGATGTGTTCCTGAACTAGGAGAATACTGAGAATCTGTCAGCGAGCTCCAAGGAAGAAGTAAGAAAGGATTGACTTGTACTACCATAGGAAGTGTGGAGTGCTTATGTTAAGAGCGCGAGCAGGGCGAAGGGCGCAGTGGAAGGAATTAGAGCAGTGCCTTAGGTATAGGATTACCTGCACAATTTACCCGGTCACTGGGGACCGAAGTGTTGCTATCGCTTCACGCATAGTAACGGAACAACCAGAGTCTTACTGGACCTTAGGTCGCAGAAAGCAGCCCTTGAAGTGTCGGTACGTAACCGGAGTCAGGTGGAATAGGGACTTTGAGTCAAGCGCAGACAAAAGTAAGAACCTAGTTTCATCACTTGGAAGGCTCCACCACAATGCTGACCGGGCAGTACAGCTATGGAGTTAGCTGGAGTATTCGGAGTTAACTTAGCTTCATGCAAGTTGGACTCATCATATTGAAAGTAAAGGAGGCCTCTAACCTGCTCAGCCGTTACCTTGAAGCGCATCCTCCAACCACCCCGACAGTTTCCCGGGACCTGCCTAAACAACTTGAAAGTAAAAGGTATGGAAAGAAACTTTATTGTCTGAGACTGTGTCATTACCCACACCTCCGTACTACAACCACCATAGACTCAGAGGGACAGTCCCACCTGTGGGGGACCCAACACCTAGCTGCTATAACATCCCCTCAGAGTTCTATTCAGCAGCGCTGGTCTTTAGTGACTAGAAAACTACAGGTGGCGTCACGAACTGTTATCTACCAAATCCCCTGTAAATAAACCCTCTAACGCCTGACCGCCAGGGTCACGGACCGAGCCACGCTACCAGTGACATTCCCTATAGAAATCTACAGGCTCGGCTCCGAGTACCCCATAGCCCTGGTAACCCACAATTATGGTGCGGTGTCAAACAAAAACTTGGCGTCACGAACAGGATCCGAAACTTGCAGCATTGCGAGCCCTGTGTGCCTGTGGAGTGTTTTGGTGAAAAAGACTGGTTTGCACTTTTGGCGCCAAATACCGCCATCTTTGCCGCCATATTCGCGCCCTGAGGCGCTGGTGAAGAAGGTGGGCGTACCTTCGTGGGTGTGTTACCCCCTGAAGCGCGAAAAGTTATGGCCGCCCTCTCCAAGGCCTACTACAATGTGCGATCCAGCCCCACTGCTAAAGAAATACGCCTCCTCTTCATCCTCTATGCGAAGAGGAGGAGACGCAAACCCCGCCTCCACGGAAAGGACCAGAATGTTCCTGTTATATACCACAGTGATACCTGGACCGAGATGGCGGAAGGACAGGAGAATCAGTGCCCAATACCGGAGGACTGTCTGCCTGTGCCGGAGCTGTCCCCAGATCGGGACACCGACCCCGCCATGATGGAGCTGCGGAGGGAGAATGCTGAGTTGAAGAAGAAGCTGCAGAATCGTGCAATTCGACAAGAGACGGAGAGACGCTGGCGCACCCAAACACAGCGGCTGCTGTGGGACGCCATGTTCTCTCCCGCAAGTGAAATACCGTCTCTTGATACCCCCCTATCACTGGATTATCCGAAGGCCCTGATGAAAAAGGCTGCGGAGCGACTGGAGGCGGACACCAGATATGCTGTACCTGATCCCACCGATGGAGCGGTGGAGGCGAAGGAGGCTGAGGAGGTCCTGCCCGTCCCTGAGAGCCAGCCAGGTCAGGAGGCCGCAGCGGATTACCGTTCCCCGGCAGGGACACCGGAGGAAACCCAGCCGTCTGTGATGGAGCAGCGACAGCAGCAGGTTAGTGCGTCCCCAACTGAGCCATTGTGCACACCTGCTTCCTGCTCTGCATCACACCAGCATTGTGCATCGGCATCGCCCCCTGCGTACACCTCCGTATCGCAATCTGCATCTCAATCTGCATCGCAATCGGCTATCTACTCTGCATCGCAATCGGCGACCCAATCTACATCGCGAACTGCGGTTAAATTTGAATCGCTACCTGCAACGCAAATAGTGACGCAATCAGCGTCCCATAAGGAGAAAGCACCCGGCGTACCCCAAGCGGTTCGCACAAGAACTGTAGCGACCCAAACCCTGATAGCAGGTCACGACCTGTTTGTCATGTGCTCTAAGGAGCATCGCATTGTTCCAGCCCCCGGGTGGAAAATGTAGTTGAAGTACTTAAAAAGTAAAGACCGGTAGGATCCAGACAGGGTCTACCGCATGTAACGTTGTAGAAAGTTTGAGAATTTTTGCCAGATTTGCACTTTATTGCCAAATGTATGATGATGAGATGTATCTATGTTTTCTATAATGAGTAGAATACCCGGCTGGGTACCAGAATGAAAATTTGAAAAAGTTGAGTGCATAGTTTTGCATCAAATACCCTGGTTGGGTAAAGTGAAATTAAAGTTAAAACAAGTATATATATAGATATATAATGTAAATATTGAAGTGAAAATATATATGTGTCCTTAACCATGTCATGGACTGAGAGGCTGAGGACTGTGCCAGCCCAGAACTTATCCTGTACATAGTTGCGCTTCGGTGCATTACATTGGTTTTACACGAAGCCACTATTACACAACTACCTCTGAACATAAAACCCGTATGGTGTGGCACTGAGCGAGGTCTGCAGTCAGATGTCCTGCAGCCCACCCAGGACCCACGTTGAAGGTTTGGTGCGGGTCCTTCACAAGAATACTATGTGTATTTATATGAAAATGTCTTAATACTTTTGTATTTTACTAATGACCATTGTATACAATGCAACGTTTTAAGAATTTCTCACCTCCCTGCTGGGAAGAGTTTGATGTTAAATGTTTAAATGCAAAACAAAATTCTTTCTTTGTCTATTTCACAGCCCGGGAGTGCTGTATTTTACCAAGGGGGGATGTGTAGCCCTGGTATGTAAGGCACACATTATCCTGGAGGATGCGTGGAGAGGTAACAGTTTAATGCTTGATATCCATTCACTCCATCACACACTTAGACACACCCATAGGGTATATAAGGTAGTGACATGCAGCAGAGACAAGTCAGTCTAGTCTGGACTTGGAGGGAGGAAGGAGTTCAGTCTAGCTCGGGTGGCTCAGGAGTGAGTCATCCCACCAGTGTGCAATCTGTGCAGTAGGAGAAGAGATCAGACTGCATTTCCTGTCAGAGCTCTGTGTGAGCTAAAGTCAGACAGACGGAGACAGCTTTGGAGAAAGGGAAGTTTGCAGCAGAAACTTCAGTTGCCTGTCCCAAGGACAGTGAAGTTCAGTTGATGTGTTCCTGAACTAGGAGAATACTGAGAATCTGTCAGCGAGCTCCAAGGAAGAAGTAAGAAAGGATTGACTTGTACTACCATAGGAAGTGTGGAGTGCTTATGTTAAGAGCGCGAGCAGGGCGAAGGGCGCAGTGGAAGGAATTAGAGCAGTGCCTTAGGTATAGGATTACCTGCACAATTTACCCGGTCACTGGGGACCGAAGTGTTGCTATCGCTTCACGCATAGTAACGGAACAACCAGAGTCTTACTGGACCTTAGGTCGCAGAAAGCAGCCCTTGAAGTGTCGGTACGTAACCGGAGTCAGGTGGAATAGGGACTTTGAGTCAAGCGCAGACAAAAGTAAGAACCTAGTTTCATCACTTGGAAGGCTCCACCACAATGCTGACCGGGCAGTACAGCTATGGAGTTAGCTGGAGTATTCGGAGTTAACTTAGCTTCATGCAAGTTGGACTCATCATATTGAAAGTAAAGGAGGCCTCTAACCTGCTCAGCTGTTACCTTGAAGCGCATCCTCCAACCACCCCGACAGTTTCCCGGGACCTGCCTAAACAACTTGAAAGTAAAAGGTATGGAAAGAAACTTTATTGTCTGAGACTGTGTCATTACCCACACCTCCGTACTACAACCACCATAGACTCAGAGGGACAGTCCCACCTGTGGGGGACCCAACACCTAGCTGCTATAACATCCCCTCAGAGTTCTATTCAGCAGCGCTGGTCTTTAGTGACTAGAAAACTACAGGTGGCGTCACGAATGTTATCTACCAAATCCCCTGTAAATAAACCCTCTAATGCCTGACCGCCAGGGTCACGGACCGAGCCACGCTACCAGTGACATTCCCTATAGAAATCTACAGGCTCGACTCCGAGTACCCCATAGCCCTGGTAACCCACAATTGTGGTGCGGTGTCAAACACTCATGTGTCCTCAAGTTTGCAATATGCATATTCCTGACGACATTCCGACTAGACGTACATGACCTTGCTCAATACAAGTAAATTGAGTGAGACTGCGCACGTCTAGTTGGAATGTGGCTGGAAGTATGCATATCTCATAGTTGTGGTCACATGACCGCTCAGTCTTGCTGCCGGCACCAGAGAATCTTCACAGTGTGCATTGTGCGCAATGTTAGAATACACAAGTTTGCAGTCATACAGAGTGACTGCAGACTTTTCTTAAAAACCTGGACAACCCCTTGAACTGGAGCTCCGTTTCTGTGTAGCTGATATGACATGCAAGTAAATTTTAATCCTTTTTTCTTTTACTCCAATAACAGGCAAGCCGCAATAGCAGAAAAGAGTAAGTATCCGTCTATAATCATCATACTTCTGCATGCACTTATATTGTATTTATGAATTATTCCTGCTGCTGAAGTAAAGCTTGCTGCTCCTAGAAAGCAATAGGAGAACTGACACAATGCACCTCTAATTAGCCCATAAAATGTGATAGAGTAGTACGGACCCCACAGGATTTGTTTTACTCCCACAAGCACTGCTGATACTGTTGCTTATAGGGGACATTTTCTGGCACTAGTGCTTATGAGGGCAGTGCTGGCAGTATTTATAGGGAGGCACTGCTGGCACTGTATAGCTGGCACTGGAATAGTATTGGTATCACTCTGATAGCACTGTTCATCAGGTCACTTTCATGGCAATGTTAATACAGGCACTCTGTTTATGCAGAAAATTTCCATGGCACACTTGTAAAGATTACCTGGGGTACCTGGATGTGGGTAGTTCTTGGTCAATCCTCTGGGAGTAGTTGTGATTCTAGGCTAAAGAGAGAAGCAAAACACAATGCAAGTCTTCTCAGCTGGTCATCCCCAACCCTACACCATGGTTTTTTTAGGCAAGAACATGACCTCCTATTTATCTACTTTCCCTGCTAACTTGGGTGAGAGGAGACTCTTGCCGCTTTTCCCACACCTGCTTTGCCATGGGATAGGAAGATGCCGCTCCCAACAGGACACTTGAGGACAAATTCTCTGTACTGCGACTATAGACCTGATGTCATCATGACTTCACCTCTCTTAAGTGTTACAGGCTACAGCACATCCTAAAGTAGTAAAAACATAAGTTGACATTAATCAGCACATAAAGATGATCACAAGTAAGCATTAAATAGTATTTGTAGAACTGTCCAGGGGGCAGTCAACATCCCATAGTACCCCATAGTACCTGGTGACAATTCAAGTAGGCCTTGCAGTAAGATCCTTTCTATTAAAAATAAATGACCCTTAGCCATACCTGCTTTTTGTCTGCTTTTCTGTCCAATCATCCCAAATTTGTAATACTTTTGATGTCTCTTCTGTCCTTCTAGATCGCGCCAGAGTAGTAGGAGGTTTGCCTGATGTTGTTACCATACAAGAAGGAAAGGTAAAGTAATATCTCATAAATCTGAACAAAAAGGGCAAAAAAAGAATGATGTTGATTTTGTAACGGTTCGTAGATCTGACTATAGGAAGCAGGAACCCTGCAGGTAGCGAGCTGCGGTGGTAACTCAGTCAGTGGTAATCCTCAAGTCAAGGAGTCCTGTCTGGTAGATCACAGCTCCAGTGTGCTAATTCTCAGCAAATATATCATACAATAAAGCATTATTCATGTCATGGCAATGGATGACCAGGTTGTCACAGTGTTGTGACGTGTATGAATCCTCCATTATTTCTGAGAAACACAACAGGTAAGACTCACATCCCTCCTACATTCAGCAAACTTATGACATGCCGCCTAATTAGATCAAATGTGTAGTAGATCCCACCACTTCACAATGACGATGATCTTGTCGTACAGTTTTTTTTTTGGGGGGGGGGGTTTACATGCACCCAGTAGTTCTTTACATGGACCTCATCTGTGTTGTCTGATTCTAGGCACTTAACCTGACATGTAACATCTGGGGTGATCCAGTTCCTGAGGTCACTTGGATGAAGAATGAGAGGGAACTGACAGGAGATGACCACTGCATCCTGAAGTTCGAGTCTGGGAAATATGCCAGCTTTGCCATTACCACCGTCTCGCAAGCTGACTCTGGCAAATACTGCATCCGGGCAAAGAACAAATATGGCACTGAGACTAATGATTTCACTGTAAGTGTGTTTAATCCAGAGGGTGAAGAACCAGCGGAGGAGGAGGCTCAGACCGATGCTAAGAAAAAATAATGGAGAGGGAAAAATTAAGGAAGGTAGAATGATGTTAAGTGCTATTAGGGTGTTAATGAGTTGTTGCTTAAACCCCTCCTAAGACCTCTCAGCAGTGCAAACGTTAAGGTACAATAGTGAATTCTCCTGATACACACGTATAGTGAGTCCTGACTCCTTTGGTGAGATTCTGGGAACTTGCACTTTTCTGAGGCTTAAAGAGATGTTTAAGGAATGATGGTTAATTGACTCCACTCCTTTAACCTACCTCTTTTTTAGACTATAACTTAGTTAACTTAGACAATTTAAGTCATGGCTGTCACCTCCTTTCTTGTGGTAGCCATTTTATGGGCTGAGTCAATATTTGTCTATATGCTTGGAGCATGTCCATTCTACCATTAGACATTAGCGGACTATTAGCTCAGCCCATAAGATTTCACTCTACAGTTATACGAGGTGAATAAAGTTTATGTAAACTGTGAATCAAATGATTTAGATATAGACACAATATATATCTTTAAAATAATGGAGGCGGACTTTCATGTTTCCATGTATCTAAATATAACATTTGTGTATCATTGTCCATTTTGGTATGTAGTATCCAATTACTTAAATCACTTTAGCGCAAATATTTAGTCTTAATTCCCCATAACATAATCATGGGAAAGTGATCCTAAAGCGAAGAACAAAACTCAAGCAACACAAATTAAAATGTCTGATCTACATTAGTCTTAACTTTATCTAGGACTCAATACCTGTACAACCTGATATAAAACAGCTACACTAGTTTTTTCCAGTCTTAAGGCTGTGTTCACATCTGTGCTGTTCGTTTCCACTATTTTTTTGTGTCGTAGGAACAGAACAATGAAATTTAGACTAATCCATCACATGATGGACACTAATGGATTCTAGGGTAACCCATTGACTTAAAACAGGGTCTGTTGGGTTTATGTCATGATGTCCGCTATTTGTTTCTGTAAGATATGACGTAACCTGCAACAGAGGCTCTTAATACAGTCTCCAACAAAGGTATGAACACAGCCTTACCCGGATAGATGCCCAGATAATTTGTCTGCTACGCCCTAAATACAGAGTTGTTAACAATCCTATTGTTAAATTGAAACTTCTGACCCTTGAAACAGATGAAGCCAACATCCAAACCACAAATCTGAATGAACCACTGAGAATTTAGATTTGTTGGTTGCTATGTCTGGTTATGAAAAAGTCATTTTGATCATAGTAAAATACTAAATCTGTGCATACATTCTATACAAAAGCAATTTTTTCAAACGAATCAAACATAAAGTAAAAGTTACAAAAAAAAGTAAAAAAAAAACATTAGTACTGATGAATTACCTTTGACAGCATCATAATGCGCGACTACAGGTACTATCCTATCATGATGAGACGAGGTGGGTAAAAGAACTGGAGTATTGTTAAGGCTTAAATCTACATATTGAAGTTCTGCATTGGCGTGTCATAAAAATCTGCATTTCCTACTTTTATTTCTTTATTCTCAAGTTATACTTAAGTTTGCGTGTTTCTATTATCATGCATGACTGACAATATTCCACTTTTCTACCCATACAATTTAGTGAATTTAATAGAAAATTATGAGAATATAAGCTGCATTTACATTGAAAGATTATTGTAAATGAGCATTCCTGGGAACACTTGTTTCACAATAATCGTGAGGTGTAAGCAGGCTGCTGATCACCTGATGAACAAATAAAATGCTCGTTCATTGAGTAAAATTATTTTCAAGCTTCCTTAAATATCATTATTCTCGGCAGCACATCACCCTACATAAACAGTATGTGCTGCCGAGAACAATGGCAACGCGTGCAGGCTGATTGATCTATTAAAAATTACTCAGCGCGGACCGTTTAGCATGGTTTGCCTATGTAAACAGCCTTGTAAAAGCCTGCTGATCGTTACATTCTCGTTGATTGATGGTCATTTAGTGTCACCAGTCAAATTCATGTAAATGGACTGTGTCTTTCGACATCAATGTCCACATTGTAAATGGTTTAAATTTGTGTGTGGATACGGATTTAGACAGAGATCTGGATCCTTTTAAAGTCCATGAGATAAGGCAGAAGTGCTCAGTAATCGTAAAAGGTCATTCAAAAAAATCACATTTTTAAGACATGCCAAAGAGATATTGGGCTTGGTAAGACACAACCGGAAGGATTCTGAGAAGTCCTGGTTTTAGGAGTCTAATGAAACAGTGCTGTTGTATACCTGTGTAATATCATACTGTACTGTAATATCACCGATATACTGTATCCTTCATTAGCATTCACTCTCATTTCTGGTAATCATTGAGTATTCAGTCACTGTATGTGTCCTCTCTCTGTTCACTAATAAACTGAGCACATATTTTCATCTCTACCTCCACCATTGTTTCACTGCGTGTCCTTCTTTCGATCACCAACCTTCACCCTCCGCACTGCTTGGATTACAGTTACCTTCACTAAAATCATTAGGAATTTCACAAATTCATCACCCACAATTGCTATTATCACTGAATACCAGGAGAGGTTTAGAAAGAAAATCACGTTGTACAATGATATGTGTTTCACCCTAATATGGAGTATCCACTTAACATTTAACCACTGGATAGTGAAGAAGCAGAGAATGAGGTAAAGAAGGTTTTCACATGGCGATTAGTTTTAAGTAGTGGATTTGGTAGACAGACGTAGATCACTATAGCTTTTTTTACGCAACAACTTAAAAATAGAAAAAATACAAAATGTTTGAGCCGTCAGCAGAAGCGGGTTATAATACCTCTAAACTTCCAACGGCCACCAAAAAACACCACTGACTGATGGGGTCTCCTGAAGTTGTCTTGTAGTTTCTGTACATTTTCATGACCCAAATAATGGAAACCGTGACTTTATCCACCAATGCAAATGTGAGAGAACCTGAACTAAGGTACACCTACACAGGTCCTATTCATTGTGGATTTCCTCTAGCAGAAAATCTGCAACAAATTGTGTAGATTTTGCTCAGGATTCAGATTTACCTGTTATTTTGCCAGTGATATATATACAATCCTAAATGTGAAGAGACCAATTTTGTGTCCTCAGCTCCTCACCACTTTAGCCAGATGACTATAGAAAAGAAGAAAAGCATTCACGTAAGAGTTACACAATTCTGATTTTTCCAGAGGATTGGTGAAATATGTAGCCAAGCGTGACATCATGTTATGTAGTGTGATGGCACCGATAACATACACGACCACCACACGTTGTCTATAAATTGGGCTGTAATAGGTGGTTATCCACACAGAGCACATAGAGATTGTACCTACTATGTCAGCAATGTTCCCCAATCATAGGCCATCTGTAATCGGTAGCTGTATCCATCTATAGAATCTAGGCACAATTTCCTTGCTCCCATATTATAAGGCTGCGTTCACACAACCATGTCATCAGGATGAGTGTTGTCCATGGAAAAAACTGACACAACTCACACCAATCTCATGTGGTTGGGTTGTTCAGATGACCATTTTTTTACACAGACTGAATGTCATTGTAAAAAACAATTGCAGCATGCACTACTCTATTCTGTATTTCTGATGACACTCACCTATTCAAATCTATAGGTATGTAAAAAAAAATCCCATACAGATCAGTTATATAGCATCCAATTGTAATGGATGCATTGCCATTATTAACATAGGAAATTTAGGTATTGAAAATTTTTTTCTGAATAAAAATCCAACAACTTTTTATATACTTGTGCGAACTTAGCCTAATATTATAATATTGATGTCACTTTAATCTACATAAGGAGGAAGAGTTATTATGACAGAATCGGTGGAAATATTCAGTTTGTGCTAACATTTACGCCATAATTCTGGTGTAAAAAGCTTCGAAAAGTTGCAAAATTTTTGTATAACGCGAGGCTGTGCTAAAATTTTGCAACTTATTGCATTCTTGTGCCATTTTCACACCGCTCTGACAAAGTGGGCAGAGCTTGAGTGGGACGGGGAGTGTGGCAACCCCTGATTGTCAAATTCATATTGAACAGTGGTGTTCCTTAAGTCACAAATTTGTGGCAAGGCGTACACGGAGAGGCACGCCACTTGTCTGACCGCTCTTGATTCATTCAGAAGTGTGTAACTAAATGAAACAGGAGGTCTGACTCCAAAATGCCTCATCATCAAGACTGGTGTGAACAGTCCCGGTCTGGATGACTCAGGGCCTAAGTGCATGAAGGTCTAATTTTCATACTCGTCATAGTGTAATTGCTTCCATACAAGAAGGGAACGTCAAAGTTCAATCATCATGGGTGGCAACTAATCCTAATAAATGATGTTAGAGAGGGTGAGAAAATAAAAAAGCATGTACGTACAAAAAAGCCTTCAAGTAGACCATGTAAATACATCACAGACCTTGTAGTTCATGCTATACTTAAATTACAGTTATGACACCAAGAGATTCTCTCATATATATAATTTCTGCACCAGAGATTGAAATAATTGGCATCTACTTACAATGACTTCACGGCTTAAATGGCTTGTTCTTTTTTCATATACCTACCCTTTTAATTGTGCACTCTGATAGGAAAAATATAAGAAAATTGTAACTTTTTAGAATATTTCTATTTCTTACATATCTAATACCTTCCTGCTAATTCACAACTATGTGTTTCTTTGCCCAAGTGAATAAGACCATGGGTCGCGTGTTATCTGCTCAAGTACCTATTTCCATATCAACATCTGGATAATACCATTATAACAGTGGCCGCTTGTTACCGATCACTGGCCCATATAAACCTCTCGCCAATAGGCTGCCAAGAAGCAAAATGCTCATTCATTGACTGTTCAGGTCCTATAAATCATCGTTGTTGGCAGCACATTGGCCTATGGAAACAGGATGTGGCTGCGCACAGCATGCATGCTTTATAGGGACAGAACAATCATAGCGAGTTTGTTTCTACCCATATGAATGGGCGCTGATCGACCTGTATATACAGTAGTTGGAAACACCCACTGTAGGTCTGTAGATGGACCTGTGGCTCGTTGCCCGAGGTAAGTGTTGCAACAAAAATGACAGCCTGTTTAACCAACTACCAGTCTGAGGCAATGATGTCCTTGTGGACAAATGTCTATGGAGCTGAGAGTGATAAGAAAATTTTAAACATAATTTTTTTCTGCATTTTTAAAAAACACCATTGAGATAAAGTGCCGCAAACCAAAGGGATTTGTATGCCGGCCGTGTTCCCTATACTTTGCCATAGACTTCAAAAACCACCATGAAACACAAAGCCGCATGTAATTTCAGCTGAAGGGCAAGGTGCAGATGAACGTAGGTTCTCTCATTCGAGAGAGTCGAGCCAATTCTGCTAATCAAACTCTGATTAACCTCCGATCAGACTGACAGCATAGTTGGATCCGATTCTCTTGGATGAGGAGAAGATGGAGAAAAAAAATTCTCCATCTTCTCCATTGCGTTGGTCTGTGGAAATCAGACTACACTCAGATGTTATCCGAGTGCAGTCTGATGGTTTCCTCATCGACTTACACGGCCAAGTGTGATCTGAATATTGGATCAAACTCGGGCATGCAGAGATTTTTTAAATCAGTCCCTGGAAAGAATTTGATATGTGCCCGGCCCCATTTCAAACATTGGTCCGGGTACGATCCGATGTTTTCTTGGAACGGACTAGGACAGAAAATAGGCTTTTCTGCACCTGTGCTAAGGCTAAGTTCCCACAATGAGTATTTGATGAATTTTTGACTTTCTGTATTTTTGCTGCACAGAAAACCCAACGTCTTACAGTTGCAGCAAAGAACATAGGATTTATAGAAACCTCCTGCCCACTGTGCTTTCTTTGTGTAGTGTAAACTGACCTTTGGTGCGTTTTTTAAATCCGCAACATGTCAGTTTTTTCTTGCAGTAAATATACATGTTATTTGCAGATTTCCCTATAGACTTGAATGAGATGAGCACAATGCACAGGTAAAAATCGCTTATGTGTCTTAAGTGTGTTCTGCTGCGGAAACATTAAAAATGCATTAAAATGTAGGTAATCTGCAGCTGGCTTTATCAATGAAATTTAACAAACCCAAATTCCAGGAAGGATCAAAAACAAAGCAGCTTTATTTAAAATATGACATCCCAAAAAGAAACAAAGACCCCAGCAGAAAAAAAAATCTACAATAAAAACACAATGAAAATAACGGAAGTAATTTAATTTAGCTAATTGATGCAGAAATGCAGCAGAAAATCTGCAACATCAAAACCTCCCCAAATACTCCATGTGGGAACGTATCCTAAAAGTGACATTGTTGAATGGTCTCGGAGCTGGAACTTATCTTTAACCAATTTACTGTCACAATCATTTTCTTAGTAAATATAATTTTCCGCTCAGTTTCTGACCAATATTCGTTAATTCTTAGGTGACCTAATGCTTTATAAAGTGCATTGCTTTCCACGCTTGGCTGTTTGCACACATCTATACAGCTAGAGATGATGCATGTTCGCGTGTGATGACAAAACTCTTCCTTTGCTGCTCCAGCTAATAGTGACACATATGATGGGTGAGTTCGGAATGGCAATGTATGTTGCTGATGCCACAGGTCACATCATGGAAACTGTCACCCCAGGAAAAAAGAAAGAAGATCCTCCAGCAAAATTTCGAGCCAAGGGAGGAAAACAAAAAGGTAACATAAAAGAAAGCAAGTACCGCCAAATTATTAAGAATCTGAAAAAAGTAAAACATCTTTAATAAAGAGTTAAAGGGGCAGTTCGATGGCAAAGTATTTTTCCCTATTTATTTAGTCCCATAAGTAAAGCTATTTTCGAATACACTTGCTTTAAAAATCCCCTACTGTTCCCTATGTACACTATCTTACTACTTTTGTATTTTTTTCTCTTCTTCTCTGTCTGATGAATATTAGTTTTAGTATCCCCAGTGCTGAGTTACTCAAAAAAAACATTTTAAGGGGGTAGAGTCTGTGATCACTGCCATAGCCCCTGCCCCCTCCCTGAAACGAAGCGTCATCAGTGATGCTCATTTCAGGGGCAGAGCGGTGTCACTATACCCAGCAGAGACCAGTGATGTCACCTGCAGGGGAGGCGCTAGTCCTCCTGCACACCAAGTATAGTGTCACCTCCCTGCCGTTGGCTTATTACTATTCAGCTAAGTAGATAACAGACCAAATGCCACGCTCATCGCATAGGGCACTGGGGAGACACAGCACAAAGGAGGAGACACTCAGTGACAGAGCAGGGACTAGCCCATGAAACGATCATCACTGATGATGCTTCTTTTCAGGGAGGGCGCAGAAGCTGTGACAGTGACCGCAAACTCTGCCCCTGCACTGATGACGCTTTATTTGAGTATCCTAGCATGCAGGGCTGGCTCCAGGTTTTCGTGGGCCCCGGTGAAAGTGGGCCTCTTTAGCACATACCACAATTCATTATGCACAGATACGGCAGAGAAATATACAGTACAGACCAAAAGTTTGGACACACCTTCTCATTCAAAGATTTTTCTGTATTTTTACGACTATGAAAATTGTACATTCACACTGAAGGCATCAAAACTATGAATTAACACATGTGCAACTGCACTTGGGGACACTTTCAAAGTTTTCCCAATTTTTTCGGACTGACCCTCATTTCTTAAAGTAATGATGGCCACTCGTTATTCTTTACTTAGCTGCTTTTTTTCTTGCCATAATACAAATTCTAACAGTCTATTCAGTAGGACTATCAGCTGTGTATCCACCAGACTTCTGCACAACACAACTGATGGTCCGAACCCCATTTATAAGGCCAGAAATCCCACTTATTAAACCTGACAGGGCACACCTGTGAAGTGAAAACCATTTCCGGTGACTACCTCTTGAAGCTCATCAAGAGAATGCCAAGAGTGTGCAAAGCAGTCATCAAAGCAAAAGGTGGCTACTTTGAAGAACCTAGAATATAAGACATATTTTCAGTTGTTTCACACTTTTTTGTAAAGTGTAATGTATAATTCCACATGTGTTAATTCATAGTTTTGATGCCTTCAGTGTGAATGTACAATTTTCATAGTCATGAAAATACAGAAATATCATTGAATGAGAAGGGGTGTCCAAACTTTTGGTCTGTACTGTAGGTACAATGCCAAAGACTTCACTTACTTCATACATTACATGAGTGATACCTATTGTAAATTCTACAATAGCTCAGAAACCGGACAGTGTAGTCCTCCATACAGTATTATAGGCACCACATAGTGGTCCATACAGTATTATGGGCACCACACAGTGCTCCATTCAGATTAATGAGCCCCATATATTGCTCCATACAGTATTCTAGGGACCACATAGTGCTCCATACAAAATAATGAGCCTCATACATTGATCCATACAGTATTATGGGCACCACATAGTGCTCTATTCAGAAAATTGAGCCCCACATATTGCTCCATACCGAATATTGAGCCACATATATTTCTCCATGCAGAATAGTGAACCCCATATAATGCTCCATACAGTATAATGAACCCCATATATTGCTCCAAACAGTATAATGAGCCCCATATAATGCTCCATACAGTATATGATGGGCCCCATTTAACGCTCCAGTATATGATGGGCCCCATATATTGCTCCAAACAAAATGGGCCCCATATAATGCTTCATATATAATGGGCCTCATATGATGCTCCATATATATATAATGGGCCCCAAATGATGCTCCATGTATAATGGGCCTCATATGATGCTCCAGTATGTGATGGGCCCCATATATGATGCTCCAGTGTATGATGGGCCCCATATAATGCTCCATATACAATGGTTCCCATATATTGCTCCAAACATAAAAAAAATGAAATACCTCTCCTCGCTGGCCGCTGCTCTGCTCCGGACTCCTCACTATCGATGTCTTCTAGCTCTCTGCACTGTGACTGTTCAGGCAGAGAGCGCACAGACGTGACGCCGACAGCGAGTGGGCCCTCCGCCTGCTCAGGGCACTGGCACTTGCCCGGATGCGCCTGGTGCTGATGCCAGCCCTCCTAGCATGCACTGGAGATACTCAAACAAAGCGTCATCACACAGGAAAGAGAGAAAAAAATACAAAAGTAGTTATATAGTGTAATAAGGGAACGGTAGGGAATTTTTAAAGCAAGAACATTAGAAAATAGCTTAGATTATGAGACAAAATAGGCAAAAATGCTTTGCCTTCAGGCCACCCTTTTAAAGAGAACGTATCAGGAGCGTTAGGGTTAATAATGTAATTACATGGCTGGGTCAGATAGTAAAACACATGTTCAAAGACACTTTCCTGTCCACATGAAGAATAAACAACTTTATATTTTTATATAAAAAGAGCTTATAATAAAAGAGCTTTGAGTATGGCCATCTATCTACTGTATATCATGCCGAAGCCAGCCCTATGGGCATGATAGACATCTACTCAGCACTGCTGATAACAGTGTAAGAGCAGGGTGACCACCGTTTATCAATTAAGCACAAAGGGTAGCACTAGGAATAATGTAGGGCATAGTTGCACTTGCCCACCGAAGCATTTGCTGCCTTATTTACATAAAGATTTAAATGCAATTTTCTTACCACTGAAATATCTGCACATCGATACTCATGTACAAAATTATCTTTTGACTTGTTTTATTACCCTTTAAAGCCATGTAATTCGTTTTGGTGATCATGAAGCTCCTGAAAAGTTTCCTTTTTAATCTGAACTCGTCACTAGCATTGTCACAGTAAATGACTTGATTGTATTCCATCTACTGATATCTGTGTATAGAATGTATCTTGACCGATATCAACTAATTCTCCCTGTTGTCCTGCCATTATATAGTATTATTTAGAAGAAAGAATAAAAAGTGTGGTATCTTAGCTGTATAACTTAGGGATTTTTGAATGTATCAACATCAACCAATGAAGTAGCCAGAAACATTGCACCAGTCATACAATAATTAGGTATATCAATTAGAGATGAGTGAGTCGATTTTATACTAATCAAGCTCATCTACAATATTCTGAAATTTGCAGGTAACTGCAAATTCAAACAATTTGCAATGTGATTTTCGCGAATCGCCAAAAGATTCTTGCCACCATTTTACACATTCCTAAAGATTGCATCAGCCACAGAAAGGTCACAAGACCTCAGGTGTGACCATACTGGCTTCCCCATAATGCCATGCAGCTATTACTTCACATGTTATAGCACAGCCAATCTGCAGAAACCATCAGCGCCTGTATAAAAGCTGAGGCAGGGAATGCAGCAGTCATTTTTAAGATGATTTAGTATAGTCAGAGGACATCAGAGCTCACAGATCAGTAATGAAAGTAAACTAAGACAACACCCCAAAACTTTGGACAAATACTCTAGACACTAATGTGTTACACAACTGCAGCACTTAAGATTAATGTAGTAGTATGCGAATAATATAGATTACATGTGAGAGAGGTAGAGACAGATATAGGAGATAAGCAAGCAAGAGCAGTGCCAGACTAAGTGTAATCGATCAATGAGATAATATAGGTAGAATGTGCCCTGCTACATTTTTTCATTTGTAATGCACTAGAATGTAGCAGTAAGACAGCTCAATATTTTTACAGAAAAAAAATGAAATTAGTGTCAGTCAGAGAAGGTATGCACAAGCAACAGTAGTAAGTTTTTGCATTTCTTGTGCAATCCTTTTTGGAAAGGGGAATAATTGTTTTGTAAAAATACAAAAGAAAATTCTGTAAAATACAGACATTTAGCTGTGACTGTCATAGAGTGCGCGCATCGCAAAAAACTATTTTTTCTGTACATCTGTTTTACAAGTCAAATTGTACATGTCGCACAAATAATCTAATAAACTGTAATTCACCACACACTCTCATAGAAATTTTACAGCAAGTGGTTAGATTTATTGAACAGTGCACATAACAAATCGTAAGGAATACCAAAACCACCCGACATTTCGACCCATCAGGGTCTTATTCATGGGTATACTTAGTTCCAGTAAAGAAAGGTAGATGAGGGTTAAAGAAAAAGTAATGGTCCCCTTAAGAGATGTCCTTTGATAATCACTGGTAAAAATCACCATACGGGCAGAATGAGCCTCTGGTTAGTATAGACGGCGTGCAGGCATAGGGAGCGGCGCCATGGGCGTACCCACCATGGGGCAGGGGGGGGCAGCTGCCCCCCCCCTAGAAGCAGGGGCACACAGTGGAAGAACCGGCCCCGCCGACATTGAACTGACAGTTCAGTGCCGGCGGGCCCTTTAATCGCGGGCAGAATGTGGTGAGTGAGGAAGGCCTTGCAGCCTTCCATATGCAGCACAGACGACGTGATCGTCATCACGCCGCCTGCGCGCCCTGATGACGTCACGCTGCCTGTGCCAGGAGAAGACGGAGTCCAGAGCGCGCTTCTTCAGAGCTGTGGGGAGATAGGTGAGTACTGGTATTTTTTTTTTTTTAATGCTGGGCTCGGCCTATGGGGGATTATGCTGCTTATGGGGGACTATGCTGACTATGGGGGATTATGCTGGCTATGGGGGATTATGCTGGCTATGGGGGATTATGCTGCCTATTGGGGCCTATGCTGCTTATGGGGGATTATGCTGCCTATGGGGGATTATGCTGGCTATGGGGGATTATGTTGCTTATGGGGGATTATGCTGCCTATTGGGGACTATGCTGCCTATTGGGGACTATGCTGCTTATGGGGGATTATGCTGCCTATGGGGGATTATGCTGGCTATTGGGGATTATGCTGCCTATGGGGGACTATGCTGGCTATGGGGGATTATGCTGCCTATTGGGGACTATGCTGGCTATGGGGGATTATGCGGCTATGGGGGGTTATGCTCCTATGGGGGATTTTTGGTATGGGGGTTAGTGCTTTGGGGCTTGTGCTTATGGGGGATTTTTGGCCCATGGGGGATTATGTGGGTATGGGGGATTTGCTGCCTATGGGGGGTTTTCGTATTGGGGGCTTTTGCTGCCTATGGGGGTTAGCTGCCTATTGGGGGATTTTCCGCCATTTGGGGACTAGCTGCCATGGGGGGATTTGTGCCTATGGGGGATTTGCCCATTGGGGACTTCTATGCTGCCTAGGGGGCTAGCGGCCCATGGGGGCTATGCTGATTGGGGGATTTACTGCCTATGGGGGACTATGCTGCCCCATTGGGGGTCAAAACTGCTAGGGGGTTTGCTGGCCTTGGGGGGTTAGTGCTATTGGGGTTTCTATGCTGCCCATGGGGGGACTAATGCTGCCTATGGGGAATAGATACTAGTCCCTTTTTGATCCCGGGGGGGGGAAAAAATTTCTCGCTGCCTATTGGGCTTTATGCCTATTAGGACTTTGCTGGATTTGGGGCCCATCTGCCTATTGGGGCATTTACCCGCCCTTTGGGGACCTAGCTCTATTGGGGCTATGCTGCCTATTGGGACTTTACCTGCCATTGAGGACATATGTGATATTGGGGACCTATGCTTCTATTGGGGACCTATGCTTCTTTGGGGCCTTGCTGCCTATTTAGGAATATGCTGCCTATTGG